>CM060926.1:690678758-691878758 GCA_030737875.1 Allium sativum
TGTGCCGGTCGGTTCCGGGCAGTTTTACACCACAACTCAGTCTAACCTCGGTCCTTTTTGGGCTCAATGCACTAACCACCCATATTAGAAAGGTATTGTTGTGGTCACTGGATATGCTAGTTGGTTCTGGGTAGTTTTACACCACAACTCAGTCTAACCCTGGGTTAGGCATATCCGTCTTTTCTAAATTTACATATTTCTTTTTTATGACAAATTCCATATGTAAATTATTCCTAATTTAAGTATGCCATAATTATCCTTTTAATTATGCTCACAATTAATGGTATACTAAATATACCATTTCGTGAACTAATCTATGCCATGTAATTTTCATGTTTATCCTACATATTTATATGTAAATTATAAATCAATTATTGTCATGGCCCACTTTCCTTCTAAATCACGTTCAAAATTTTAGGTATATAGACTATACCATTTTTATGCCACTTATCATGCTTATGTGTCAAACATGCCAATTACATGTAATTTCATGTTTTCCCCAACGTTACCCCATTTGTACGTTCGCAAAATTACAGAATGTTAAACTCGATATTTTAGCCTAACTTATAAAACAAAAAGGGGAAAAGAGGAACTTTGCAACATTCCAACATCATACAAAAGTGTGGATCTAACTACACATATGTCACATGGATTTGGCATAGAACAATATACTTTTTGACTATGAACTTGCAAATTTGATCTATGCAACATGAACCGCAAGCATATGAATTTACATAAAACTATACAAGTTAAACTTAGCATGTAGTGGTGAACTTGCAATTTAGATCTGTGCAACATGAACCACAAGCATATGAATTTACATAAAACTATACAAACTAAACTTGGCATGTAGTGGTGAACTTGCAAATTAGATCTATACAACATGAACCACAAGCATATGAATTTACATAAAACTAAACAAATTAAACTTGGCATGTAGTGGTGAACTTGCAAATTAGATCTATGCAGCATGAACCACAAGCACATGAATTTACATAAAATTATACAAATTAAACTTGGCATGTAGTGGTGAACTTGCATAGGGGTTGAATCATAGATCTAACATAAAGGCATAAGGATCTAACATATAAAGTTGTAGATATAAACATATAAGGTCGTAGATCTAATCATGTATGCGTAATGGCTCTAAACAATTAGGCATAAACGACAAGACTTAGCCTAAAACTTGTATGTATCATAATATCACCAAACTTACATATGGTAATTTAATTCCCAAATTCCTATACAACATCATAGGTTTACTCAACAATTTCCACATAACATGATAGGTTCGATAGACCACAATAGTTCATAGGCATATATGATAGAATAGACATGAATAAACATGAATCAGCATCACATACAACTTGATACAATTCTATTTTACAATTCATTACAAATCATGTCTTTAATTTATTCACATCTAAAAGATAACTATACTTACAATCAAAAAGGAAAAACTTGATTTCAGGAATCTTTATTCTGAAACTGAATTGCTTGCCTTTGATGTAGATCATTGAATTCTCTTAGTTGAATTAGATTGGTTTCGATTCGAAGTTTTAACTTGTTTTCTAATTTGATTAGGTTTTAGTCACGGCTAGGTTTAGATGAGAGTGAATAATAGAATTAGGTTTTAGGTTTAGATTACTTATATAGTTGTAGAGAGTGTTTTATGTAAGAACCCGTAACTTCCCCACGAAGGAAAGAGCGGATACTTTGAGAACAACACACAAAAGAGCTCAGACGGAAGAACATTTCATCGTTATTACAACAATTCCATCAGATACAAGAATATACAGAGTATAAATGAATAAAATACATTCGATGAATATCAGAGATTACAATAAATTACACAGCAGCGGAAAAATATAGAAAACACAACTGAAAGTGATACACGGATAAAGAGCTTTCTGAGCATCGTTCCAGCTGTAAATCAGGATCCTGTGAATATAAATCTGCAAAACCAAAACTACTAGCTGCCCGTGTAGAAAATAAGGGCACCCAAAGTTTAGGTTAAAACAATAAACTCCAGATCAGTCATGTGACTGGTGTGAGAACTAAAACAGTTATTAATATTGGTTTTAAAGTTTGGTAAATCAAGGGACCACGCCGTATAACACGGAACGGGTTTCCTCCCAAGAATACCAGTGCATAGAACAAACAGCGCAATGCTAAATAAAGAAAAATGAAGCTGTTATAAGACCCAGGTCCCATCACACAATGCAACGCAAGCCGGAGGATAGGGTTTTTACCTTATAACAGCCAAAGCATGCTTGATACATTTAAAACACATTATTTGATACTATTATAGGTGTATAGTGTCAAAACAATTTCAATCATAAATATAAATCATAGACGGCATAAGCGCCCCATCCCACTATGTCGCCATACTAGGCTCTACAAATAAAACTGAAACACACGTATTGGAAATTGGATTCCATCATGAGTCGAGGCAAGGGGCAAGCTCCTCTCCGCGTTCGAGACACTCTAGCAAATGTCCCAGGACCCCACTTTGATCCTTGGAATCGGCTGGGCCGGTCCTCTCTTACTTTTGAGGATTAGTTATTCCTAAACACACGTTTCCCGGTCCTTACAGACCTATATCCGAGGCGCCTCGCATTCCAACAACCACACAGGTGAAAAGTATATAAATGTCAGGGCTGGTAGGTCACTGACACCACCCTAGCTAGAAAGAAACGTCGTGCTCTCCCAGCGGTCCGTCTCCCGTTTTTGACTCATACCGAGGTGTGAGGCTCGCGAATTCACGTTATACACAAAGCTACGCCACACAGGCCGTGCTTTGATCATCAACCACAAGACTTTGCTTTTCAACAGAAGCCCTGATCAATTGCCACTTACGCGTGCCACACAGGAAATTCACTCCATGTGACTGATGTCCATCGGTATACGACCTCTGAGCTTGTACGTCTTAGAGAAGGGCGTTAAGCAAGAGAATAAATTCTCCGCCGCCAAACAGATGTATATTTAATGGAGATCAATCAACATAGAATAAAATCCAATGTCAGACACACAATCCATTTACAAGTTCGTTCTGGGTCTGAACGAAGCCGGAGGCACTTTCCTCGCATATCCATCCATCTCCAAGTACGTCTGGACAATCACCAACTGTTTCGCTCATCTTGGGTGTACAGCCCAATCGAGATCATCAGTAATCACCCAAACGATGTGAAGACTTCCGGTCTTCAACCACCGTCGTCATCTTCGACATCTCGTCGATTCGATTATTCAGAATGGGTATAAACCCGGCCTTTCTGAATGACCCACATATATGATAAACAAAGGTTACACAAACACAACAAACGCCTCATTCCAATTCAGAATATTCTTTTATTCACAAAATCACATTCTGAGGGAATAGGTTCCCATTAATTTTATCCAAGATAAATTCTTCTAAATTTATTCTTTAATCCTCCTTTCGATATCATTTCAAACTAGTCGGGATTAGCGAACCACACCGAAGTAATTATTTATTTTATTTCCCAATCCCAACCTATTCATCCCATGGAGCAAAACTGGTAATACTCCATATCTAACACCACAGTGTTATCGGTAAAATTAATTACCATTTCACGCTCAAATCTAATTAAAGATTTAACTATCGCTTTGGAGCAAAACTGGTGGTACTCCATTCTCGATCACCTTTCAGATTTGATAATTTAAATTATCGATTCACATTTCAATCTAATTAAAGATTCATTAAAACTCCACTTAGTTTTAATCTTTTCAAAAATCAATATCCTGCCTCTAACTGGGTTAAAGAACCAATGTCATATAAAACACGATTCACGATAAACCCAAATCACATTCGATATTAAATACAAGGCTCTGAATAGAAAATATACCGGCTTATATTCAATATCAAATTCTGAAACCAACAAATATCGTATTGGAAATAACGATATAAAATTTATCTTTCAAATTCCCATAATAATATCTATATAGTCACGAAATCCAACATCGAAATATTCCGAAGATAATTTCGATTCAACTCCAGCCCAATTCATGTATTGGGAATATTGATTATTTTTAAATCACTTTCAAATTCAATTTATTTATTTTAAAAATAAATTGATTTTAATTCTAGTTCAAAACAAGTTCATTTCGATAAAAATCTATTTTTATCTTTTCAAATATGGAGTTTTTCATCCCAGTTCTTTCCAATTCACATATTATGATTTTACACAAATTATAGATATTTTTAATAATTTTATCAAGGCCCGTACAGTCGATTTCCATCAATGGCCATCGAACTACACTTACAGCGACCTTTTCCAAATTTGATTTGGACATAATTCCAAATCCAACCGTTAGATTTCAAATTTCTAATATTCATTGGAAGGCTCTTTTCGATACGAACCCAATGGTTCCGGTTTTAGGAGAATCTGACGGTTGGATCTCCCGTAGTGTCAATTCGAAGTCAATTGTCGAAATTCACGAACTACCGCGGCGAACCGCGTTCTATTCAGGCCATTATATATATATATTATATATTATATATATTTCGTCGATTTCCTTTTAAAACGTATTTTATAAATAGTTCTAAATTCGTTTCAAAAACAATTTCAACTTCATCTTCAATTTCAAATCGATTTGATTTCAATTCAATTCGAATTCATTTCAATTTTGTTTAATTCGAATTCAAATTCGTTTCAATTCAATTCAAATTCTAATTCGTTTCAATTCAATTCAAATTCTAATTCGTTTCAATTCAATTCTAATTCTAATTCGTTTCAATTCAATTCAAATTCTAATTCGTTTCAATTCTAATTCGTTTCAATTCAATTCAAATTCAAATTCTAATTCGTTTCAATTCAATCCAAATTCTAATTCGTTTCAATTCAATTCAAATTCAAATTCGTTTCAATTCAATTCAAATTCTATTTCGTTTCAATTCAATTCAAATTCTAATTCATTTCAATTCAATTCAAATTCTAATTCGTTTCAATTCAATTCAAATTCTAATTCGTTTCAATTCAATTCAAATTCTAATTCGTTTCAATTCAAATTCTAATTCGTTTCAATTCAAATTCTAATTCGTTTCAATTCAATTCTAATTCTAATTCGTTTCAATTCAATTCAAATTCTAATTCGTTTCAACTCAATTCCAATTGAATTTACCTTCTATTTAATTCAATTCGAATTCATTTCAAATTGATTTCAATTCAATTTCAGTTCGTTTTAAATTTCATTCAAAACGATTTCAATTCGTTTTTAATTCAATTTTAATATTATTCAATTTGAATTCATTTCTATTCAATTCGAATTCAAATTCACTTTCTATTCAATTCGAATCGAATTCATTTTCTATTCGATTCGAATTCATTTCAAATTGATTCAATAAAATTTCAATTTGAATTTTAATCTAATTTAATTTGAATTTCATTTCAAAATATTAAATTTTGAAATCACTTTTCAATATTCATTATAAAACGAATAAAATCGATTTAAATATTGTTCGCGTCAAAATAACGCATCTCTAATCAACACGGCTTTATATTTTTCAAAAACTTCTTTATTCTATTCAACAAATGAATATTTATTCTATTCAACACATGAATCTATATTTCTTTCAACACTTGACTAATCTCAACAAATGAGTACTGTCAACACATGAATCTTATTTTATAATATTCATTATTTTCCCGATCGGAATGAGGCCCAATCAATCACCATATAATGTTAATTACATAGATTCCATACAATACATGTATATAATAGCAACGATAACCAATCAACCATCATCCAAAGTGCACCACTCAACTGCATAAGCATCAAATATAAATAATCAACGCTTACACAGTCTGTCGACCAATCGATCGACATACAATTAAATAATTGGGATTAGTGTACTCAAATATCATCCCAACACCCGTGTGGGTTTCAAATCAACAAACACAGATTTTTATTTGTGCAGTTGGGCAATGTGTAAAATTTATCGACCCAATCAATATCAGTCAAATCAGTGCATATAAACAAATCGGCCGATTTGTTTATAAATATTCATTTATTCACTTTCACGCTAAAAATTATATTCTCAACGATAATTAATTGATTTCAACCATCTACATTTTATTATCGATTTCACATCAACATCACAAACAATTTTCACAACACATCAATCAAACAAACAAGTCATCCATGGTCTGTGGATTATGGGTGTCGGGTGCTGCTAAGCACCGTCTGCATCCTAGTATATATATATAACTAGAAAAAGAAATTTAGAGTGAGAAATTCTCACCGACTAACTATCCCAACTCCACGACACTTCTATTGTAGGAAATTATCGCCGTTCTCGCCTTTTGTCACTTTCGTTGCCCAAAGCCACTATATATATAAAAATCACATTTTTATATCCTTGCCGTGTATATAAAAATCATATTTTTATAATTACTCCATATGGATAAAAATTCTATTTTTACACCACTACTATATTGATAAAACTTCTATTTTTACACCGCTACTATATAGATAAAAATTCTATTTTTACATCGCTACTATATAGATAAAAATTCTATTTTTACAACGCTACTATATAGATAAAAATTCTATTTTTACAATGCTACTATATAGATAAAAATTCTATTTTTATCATGCTATTTTCTATATAAAGATTTCGCCTTTTCAACTATAAAGATTTCGCCTTTTCAACTTCATCACTATAAAAATCACATTTTTATTTTGCTACTTATATAAAGATGATATTTTTACTATCTATAAAATATAAAAATTATATTTTATACTTCTACGACATAAAAGATTATATTTTTATTATCTATATAATATGAAAATTATAATTTCAACCTTTACATACGATAAAAATTATATTTTTAACTTCCTTATCATATAAAAATCATATCTTTAACTTTCCTATCGAATAAAAATTCAGTCTTTAACTCAAGGAAAATAAATAAAACTTGAATTTAAAACTTACATTGTCTTTGAAGGAGAGGAGGGGTTTTGTGGCGCAATCGATTGAAGGAAGGGGGAGTCGGACGTCGCTGCAGGTGGTTGCTGGGGTTCGCTGGCCAGGTGGAGGCGGTGGGTGGTGCTCGCGCGCCTCGAGGTAGGGGGGTCGGGTTTTCTGCGATTTGGGGAAGAAGGTCAGGGGAAGGAGAAGAAGCGGAGGGGGAAGTCAGGGAGGCGCCGCGCCCCCGGCGGCGGCGGCGAACGGTCGGGGGGCGGCGGCGTGAATCGCGTCCCCCCTTTCTCTTTTTTTTCCTAATCGTTCTGAGAGAAATGATGAAAGCGGGGGCCAGCGGTTTTGAAGGGGAGGAGAGAGGGTTTTTTAATTTTTAAATATTTTAATTATTTAACTTTCAAAAAGTTGCCTTTTTCATACGACCTTTAAACGAGGCCCACCGCCTGTCGTCCATAGCGTTTTACCCCCTTTCCGAACACAATGGGATACGTATCGTAAGCTGATTCGATTGTTTCGATCAGTTTTAGTCAAAATTAACATATAACTCTATATATTGAATTTGAACGCGCGTTTCAATTTACCGGAGTCACATACAAACTCTATAAATCCCTGAAAAATATTTTCTAGCTTCGTATTGACGATACGGCCCTAACAAAACTAGTTTCGTCGAATTCTGAGACTGTTGGAAAAATGACAATTTTCCAGTCGATTAAAATCAACTGAAACTGGTCAAACGCGTTTTCCTTTGCCACGCTCACATATTGGTTCGAAAAATTATGAAATTTGAAACCTAATAATAATTTGACATCACCGATCCAACAAAAGTGGTTTCGTCGAAATCCGAGGTCATTTGCAAATTGTCTATTTTTAAGGGCCCGAATTCCATAGCGACTATTCAGAATCTTCAACTGGACATATCTTTTGATTCCCGCTATGAAATTTCTATTTTTCGGATTCGTTGGAAAGATATTCTCAAATAGATACTAATATTTTTGGTTCACTAAAATCTGGTTTATTTTGCACTCGGTACATTCAATTGATGTTTGAAATCGAATTATCGAACTACCGCGCCATTTTCAATTCCTTTTATAATTATATATAATTATTTATATTCTAACGACGATGTATATAATATATACGTTCAAATTCAATTCAAAATAAATTTTTCGTCGCTATTATTTAAAATAATTCATTTTAAATGTTCAAAATTCGCTAAAATTGCCAAAATAAAAATTTTAAACAGGCCCAGATTTTCGGGTTGTTACATTCTCCCCCACTTAAAAATTTTCGTCCCCGAAAAGGAACAAAGCCGAAAGTGGTTTGATCAATCAACTCTACGTTCGATCTGGCTTCCATTCTCCAACGTTTCAATTTCTGAGAATTTTCAAATTCTTCAAAAATTTGGCTAACACCCGGAATTTTCGAAAAATTTCGCCATAACCTCCTTTGTACGGGGAGAGGTCTGGAAATTTATTGGGCCGTATTAGGTACCCAATAAATCCTAATAAGCATACACATATTTATAGTGATATATTCTGGTGTTTACAGGGGAGCGTGTATTGGTAATAACTCCAGAGAATAAATTCTCGTCACCTTGTCAAAGTCTGAGGGAGTGTGTATTTTAAATGCTCCAGAGGATAAATCCTCGTCTCCTCGTCCCGTGTGGGAAATAAATAGTCCATGTGCCGTATCTAATAACTAGAGAGACGTGATTATTGTCAACTCTAGACCCGTGTGGGGTTTTTATTAATCTGTCAATTTTACCGTTACAATTTAAATAGTCCATATCAGTCATCAGTTCAACCTGTAAAATATAGTCATCGCCATACAAGCCTCTCGCTCGTATGGTAAATCTTCCACCTCGTCACACAAGCTCCAAATGCTTATGTGGTATACGATGAAGTATGCCTATCTTCCAGAAGTATGCCATGTAATGTAGTTCAAAATTAATTGTTGCTATCCTATGGCGATGTTTATTATTTCACACAGAATAACCAGCACTCTGCATCCAATGGCACTCACAGGAGTTGATATAATAATAAAAGTGCGCATCCAACTCATTAAGGTTTACCTATTTGTCGGGCACGCAAATAAAATCTTTACTCAACAGCTATCCAATTTCCTGTTCAAACATATATAATGCACAAGTATATATTTCTACCTATTTTCTAATCAGTTCAATGTGTGATTTAATTGAATAAATTTGTTCTGGTTTTTTTTTTGATGATATTCTAATCTTCTCTAAATCAAATGCCGAAAAGGAACGAAGCCGAAAGTGGTTTAACAAATCAACTCAACTTCCATTATTTGGCTACGGCTTAAGTTCTTCAACTTTTCAGTTTCTAAGAACTTTTCAAATTTTTCAAAAATTTGGCTAACACCCTAAATTTTAAAAAAAAAATCGCCATAACCTCCCCTGCACCGGGAGCACGGAAAAATCCCGAAATTGCCATATAGGCCTTCTGATCTCAAAAAGAAAAAGAAAAAGCCAAGCGGCTAGCCAATCGGCTCATAAAATCATCATCACCCAAACAAAACAGTAAATTATGGTAAACATGTACCCATTTGTCGGGCAAACAAATTTTATTCTCTGCTCTAGCCTCCTTGCTATGACCTGTTCAATGTAAGTACATGTATATGCAAGCAAATGCGACCAATTTTCAATACAATTCACTATTCGTATCTATTAGGCTAAATGGTTCAAAATTATCAAACAAATAAACAAACAACACAAACATCAATTAATTAGTGGATTATCATTTCAAATTGATAATTTTGATACATATACAGAAAATCATGTTTTTGATGCCAAATCACAACAATGTATTCTAGCTATATTTTGGTTCTCACACCATTCTAATGGAAATATATAGAAATCACACCTTCGTCACTCGAAAATAAATACTGGTAACGCTGCAGCATTACCAGAATCATCCCCGGGCAACTTGTAACACCCCGAAAATTCTATAACTGTGAAATTAACAAATTAAAGTATAATTAATCTGAAATCAAAGAACTAAGGGAAACGGGATACGCCATTGCGTTCGTCTCAAAAAAATACGCGAAATAGAGTCCGAGTTTTCGAAAAACGGAGTCCGTATGAAGAAGATATGGCCTTCGGAAGTTTGAGAATCAAGTTTAAATTCAAACAGAATAAATCAGGTTTAAATTCGAAAATGGGGCCCAATGGGCCAGGGCGGAAAAACACCCGCCTGACCCACCAAGTCGACTGGGCTGTCGACCTGGTCTAACCAGGTCGACAGGCCTGTCGACAGGGTTGTCGACCTGGTCGAGCCAGCCCAACCTGGCTGGCCAGGTCTGTGTTTGGCCGATTTTCTGTGGTCTGCTTTGTCATTAGGGCTAGGTGGCAAGCTCTAATTGGTCTCTCCTTAGAATGAATGGCTACGATCAATCCAAGCAACATCAATGGTCCTAGTCAGTTCCTAACCTCTATATAAACAACCCTAGACTAAACCCTAACCTATTCATTCAAAAATAAGAACATAGCCGCCATGTTGCTGAGGAACGACTAGAAGTAGCCACCAAATTTGAGAGAGGATTAGGAGGAAGGTTCTAAAGCTTAAAGCAACCTAAACAAATCAATTCAACAAAGGAATTTGCGTCTTCAATCCCTAAACTAGAGAATTCATCACACCATTGTAAGTAGAGTATTACTTTGGTATGAATAAACAATTGTGTTGGTTTGTATGCTTGAATTGTGGCAATAAAGTAATTCATATTTGTGCGTTCTTATCAATTTTAAATATTATATATGTTTGGATATTCTTGAATTATGTTATTCATGTTATAAAGAACTACATGCGGTAGTTCTATGCAAGTATACGTTTGGAATATTTCGCAAATTATGTAATCCATGTTGAAGCTACATGTATGTAGTTGATTTAAATTCATGCAAGTTTGGGGTTTTGCTGCTATGCCATCATGATGTATATTTTTGTGCATAAATCAATTTGTAAGTAATTAAAACAAGTTTGGTTATTATAATCCATATGAAATTATGTTGAGAATTTGGCATCATGTATTAAGCCATGCTTTTGTACTAGAAAACCTATTTGAAAACTTATGAATATGGCTAGGCTATGAATGATATTTGACATAATTGAAATCCATGATTAAGTCTATCTTGTTTACAAGAATTTTATGATGACATATGTGGTACATAGTTAGGTTAGGTTCAAAAATCCCTTTTTGCAAGTTTACATGACTAAAGTAAGAATCATGATTTCACGTTAGAGATATTTATGCCATGCTTATGTTTGACATTATGCCATGCTTATGTTAGAAAAATTTATGCCATGCTTATGTTTGACAATATGCATAAATAAAAGTATAGGTTCATGTTGTAGTTATGACTATGTGTCAATAATGATACCCAATTTAGACTCTTATCTCAACTACAAGTTCACATGCTTTGATTCATGTCACCTATGCTTTATGACCAAAGTATATGTTGTCACTATGCAAGTACACCAGTTTCTATGTTGTATTTCCAACGTCATATTGCAAGTTCATGCGCACACCTTCCCCTCTTTGTGTATGTAATCACGCCTTAAGCCTCCCCTTGTCGCATGGCTAAGTTGGGCTTTAAAAGGCTAAGCCCAACATATATATAATAAACGGACGCGTAAAACGGGGGAAAATAACGTTGGGTTAAAAATTACTAATTAATAAATGAAAATATAAAATAGAAGGGCCCAAATTCAAGCATGGGTTGGGCCCATGATTGGTGTAACCTTTACACCATTAACTTAATAATGGGCCGCAAATATTTACATATAAATAAAGAAGAAAGACAAAATATGTAAATGTAGAACATACGATGTGTTTAACCCGAGGTTGGATTGAGTTGTGATGCAAACCTGCCCGGAACCGCCCGGCTGTCCAGTAGTCACAACAATACCTATCCAATGTGGGAGGTTAAACATGGAGCCCAATAAGGACCCGAGGTTAGACTGAGTTGTGGCGTAAGACTGCCCGGAACCAACCGGCAACAGGCAGCCACAACAATACCTGTCTAATGTGAGAGGTCAGGGCCTTAATAAGACAATTAAGGCTGAGTCAGGATTGTTAGGATTAAGTGAACTAAAGACTTAATCAAAATGGAACATGCTAAACTAAACGGACTGGTGGGGTTAGGTTAGAAAACACTTAACCAACTTAGCATGTGGTTAGAGATAGAAAACCTAGTAACGGGGGACCCTTTTCAGCAGTAACCCTAGAAGGTGTATTAGGAAACCCTGAAACTAGGCAGGGTGGGGCACGATTACTGGGCTGATTGTAAGAGGTCAAATCGATGGCGGTGGTGTAGCAGTGTAGGTTCTAACGGAGTGCGGGCGTGCACACACTCCGGCGCAGAAAAATAAGGCACTGGACACCAGTAGCATACCTGTGCACTCTAAGGTTGTGTCGGGTTGCCACTATGGGACTTGATACACCCCATGGTGGGACCAGCATAGGTAACTACAACATCGGGGGCCGTAAGACACATGTAACTATGCGAGTAGGAGCCGATCATCATAGAATGGATTACATCACCCTGATTATGGGGTGCCAGTTGGAAACTAGTTTATATGGGTTCAGAGATCAACATGGGGTACGATAGTATATTCGACCCTAGACAACTTAACCAAGTTTATAGTGCATGCCCACTTCTTGTTTATACTTATCATACCCAGTTCTTTATTCATAGACAAAATAGTACTAGACTTACTCAGGCTTTATGTCTGACTCTACTTTTCTTTCGTCTTCTTTCTTCCGTTTCCCCCCCCCCCAGGTCCTCAGGGAGGGAACACAGCAGCTTGACCTACCTCAACATCCAGCTTGAAGAAGAGAAATGTATTGCTTGGACTTTCCTGTTTTGAACTATGGCTTTGGACAATCCACTATGGGGCTTTTGCAGTTTATCTATGTTTTATTTATGCTTCTTTAAATAATGTACTCAAGACAGATTATGAAAGTGTTATGTTATGTTTTTGGAAAAAGATGTAAGACAATCATGGTGATGTTTTGTAACACGTATTTGCTTTTACGAAATAAAAGTTGTTGTTTTTCCGCTGTTTACAAATATGTGTTCTTATATCTGTCTTGTATATCTGTGACTTATACTTATAAACCTCCACCAAAATTAGGGCATTCCCTTTGAGAGTGACCCTAACGGAGGTGGGGTGTTTCACTTGGTATCAGAGCATAGGTTTACCAGATAAGATAAAAAGTTTTGAAAATTTATTTTCAAAAAGGAAATTTAAAGAAGCATTTTTAAAAAGAAAAATATTATTTTATTCTAAAAGGCAAAGTCCACTCCCCAAAGCCATAGGTATTATCTCTTATCCTTCGTTTTGAATCTATCCTTTTTGTTTCAGCATGTCCCAAGAACTTAACTTGCCGGAAGGGGTACCAATACCTGGTTGGTTTAGACGGTTCTTAGAAGCAAGGGCCACTCAGCCAGGTCCTACCGTTCCTCCTCCCCCAGCTGAAGGAAATCATCCAGCTGCAGCGGCACCTTTTCCTCCACCTCCTCCTCGGGGAAACGCTTTTGCTAAGATATGTAAAGATTTTAAAGCTATGGGAGGAAGGGATTTCCATGGAACTGAGTCCTTCGTGGCAGCTAGAAATTGGCTGAAAGAAACGGAGGACCTATTCATCATCTTTGAGGTAGAAGATAGACAAAAAGTACAACTGGCAGTATGGCTATTGAAGGGCGAGGCTTCCTACTGGTGGGAAGTCACTAATGCTGAAAGACCAGTGGAGACATGGGAGGACTTTAGGGCAAGGTTTGAGACTAAATTCCTCTCAGATGCGGAAAGAAGTTTGCAGTTGGAAAAATTCTTATTTCTTAAACAAGGGGACAAAACAGTCAGAGAATATGTGAATCAGTTCGATGAGCTGGCTAGGTTTGGACTTGACCTAGTCAACACCCCGCACAAGAAGGCTCTCCGTTTCGTCAAAGGGTTGAATGAGCCATTACACAGTTTGGCCATGACCCATATACCCATGGGAGCCACGTATGAAAGATTGGTGCAAATGGCATTGCTGAATGAAGAGGATAAGGGCAAGAAGGAGACAAAGGCAGAAAGCTCTCAAGGGAAGAAAGAGGGTTTGCAGCCTAAGAAGACAGACTTTAAGAAAGGCGGGAAAGGCAACAAAGAGAAGAGGAAGTGTAATTTCTGTGGCAAAGTGGGGCACTTAGTAAAGGACTGCCGGAAAAAGAAGGCCAAGGAGAATGGTGGGTGCTTTTCTTGCGGTGAGACAGGCCATAGGGCTAAGGACTGCCCAAAGAAACGAGGACAGGGGCAGAGGGCTGGATCCACCCCAGGGGCACAGGTCCATGTGCTAGAAGCGCCACCTCTGCAACAGCGAGGTATAAACACTTCTGTAGAAAGTGTAGTTTATCTTTATGATCACCCCGTTCGCACTTTATTTGATTCTGGCGCATCACACTCCTTTATCTCGTCTGCTTTAGTTGAATCTCTGCACCTAAAAACTAGTATGGTAGAGGACCCCTTAATTGTTTCAAACCCAATTGGGGGCCCAGCTCATTTGTCTATGATCTGTGTGGGATTGAAAATTTCTATTCTAAGTGTAGAATTTCAATGTAGTGCCTTTGTTTTGGGCTTTTCGGGTTATGGTTTGATCTTGGGTATGGATTGGCTATCCAGTAATGGGGCCATCCTTGATTGTGAGAAAAGGGTTGTTAGGCTCCTAACCCAGCTCGGTAATACTTTGGAAATTTCTTGTAATCCCTCGTATGCGGTTATGCTTAGTTATCTTGAATCGCTAGATGCCTCTGTTGAAAATTTGAAATCAGTTAGAGTGGTCCGGGAATATCCGGATGTCTTCGAAGAGGTGAAGGGCTTGCCTCCGAAGCGGGAAATAGACTTCCGCATATATCTTGTAGATAATGCAAAGCCCGTTGCGTTGCCCGTTAGACATATGGCTCCACGAGAAAGGAAAGAGCTCAGTAAACAGATTAAAGAGCTTCTAAAAAAGGGGTTCATTAGGAGGAGCATTTCAGAATGGGGCGCTCCGGTGGTGTTCGCTACGAAGGCGGATGGTTCACTCCGTCTATGTGTTGACTATAGGGAGCTCAACAAGCTAACGAAAAAGAATAGGCACCCTCTCCCTAGAATTGACGATTTATTTGACCAGCTTGTAGGGGCGTCTGTTTTCTCCCAACTCGATTTAGCAACCGGTTTTCATCAGCTAAGGGTGGCTGAAGATAGCATCGATAAAACGGCGTTCAGAACCCCAGACGGCTTCTTTGAATGGCTTGTCATGCCTTTCGGCTTGACAAATGCACCTGCTTACTTCGTGGACCTGATGAGTAGGGTATTTAGAGATTTCCTCAACAAATTCGTAGTGGTCTTCGTAGATGATATCCTTATCTTCTCAAAGAGTGAAGAGGAACATGCTCAACACTTAAGGGCAATCATGGAAACTTTGCGAGTCCATCAACTAAAAGCCAAATTCTCCAAATGCCACTTTTGGAGAGAAGAAGTGAGGTTCCTTGGGCACATAGTATCCAAACAAGGGTTAGCAGTGGACCCTGCGAAGGTAGTGGCGGTACAAGATTGGAAGACACCAAGGAATGCAACTGAGGTCCGAAGCTTCCTAGGACTAGCAGGTTTCTATCGAAAGTTCATAAGGGATTTTGCGAAAATCTCAGCTCCGCTCACGAAATTGACCAAGAAGAATCTAGCGTTCAATTGGGATTTGGATTGCGAGTTTGCTTTCCAAAGACTGAAAAGGGCTCTTACAACAGCCCCAGTTTTGACGCTGCCAGATGGGAGCAAGATGTTCACTGTTTATACGGATGCATGTAGGACAGGGCTAGGCGCCGTCTTAATGCAAGAAGGAAGGGTAGTAGCTTATGGCGGGAGGCAGTTGAAAGTGCACGAAAAGAACTACCCAACCCACGATCTTGAGCTAGCCGCCATCGTCTTTGCACTCAAGTCTTGGCGACACTATCTCCTAGGTGAGAAGTTCGAACTTTACACTGACCATAAATCGTTGAAATATCTTTTCTCACAGAAGGACCTTAACTTGAGGCAACAAAGATGGATGGAGTTTCTTGCCTCGTACGATTTCGAAATCTCCTACACTCCGGGCAAAGGCAACGTAGTAGCAGACGCGTTGAGCCGAAAGAAATTGACCCTAAGCCCGTTGTTTGTTGAAAGACAAAGCCTAGAGTTTATAGCCAGCTTCAACTTTAGGCCTTCCTCCGATTTCGTACCAGGCTTGCTAGCATCACTCGAAGTGCGCCCAACCTTAGTGGATTCAGTAGGGACAGCACAACGCGAAGACCCTAAACTTGTGGAAATAACTGATAGGTTAATTAGGGGTGAGACTTCAAGTCACCTCAACAGATACTCCATCGACGATAAGGGTTTGCTAAGGCGAGACGGAAGACTATGCGTCCCACAGACAAAAGATTTAGTAAAGAAGGTTCTAGAGGAAGCACATCACTCCAAGATGACGATACACCCAGGCGGAGATAAAATGTACAAAGATATAAAAAGGACTTTCTTCTGGAACGGCATGAAAAAGGACGTGGCAGAATTCGTTTCTAAGTGTATGGTGTGCCAACAGGTTAAAGCGGAACAGAAAAAGCCTGGCGGACTACTACATCCTCTGGAGGTCCCGCAGTGGAAGTGGGATAGCATCTCAATGGACTTCATCGATGGGCTGCCTAGGTCTAGGAGAGGCAACACTAGCATTTGGGTAATAGTGGATAGGCTTACTAAAAGCGCCCACTTTTTACCTGTCAAAAGTAAAAGAACTGCCTCATCCCTAGCATCACTTTACCTTAAGGAAATCGTTCGACTCCATGGAATACCATCTAGCATTGTTAGTGACCGAGACCCCATCTTCACCAGTGAATTTTGGCGGAGTCTGCAAGAAGCAGTGGGAACGCAGTTATGCTTGAGCACAGCCTATCATCCCCAAACCGACGGCCAAACAGAGAGAGTGAACAGAGTTTTGGAAGACCTTCTAAGACTATGCGTCCTTGACTTCGGAGGGACATGGGAAGACCACCTTCCTTTGGTGGAATTTGCCTACAACAACAGCCATCAAGCAACCATCGGAATGGCGCCCTTCGAAGCTTTGTATGGAAGACCGTGCCGATCGCCCACTTGTTGGTGGGAGCCTACTGATAAGCTCATACTTGGACCAGATATGATCCGAGAGACTTCAGAGAAAGTAGACTTAATACGAAGAAGGATGAAGACGGCCCAAGACAGACAAAAGTCCTATGCCGACGAGAGGAGGACCGACCTTGAATTTGAGGTTGGAGACAGAGTTTTTCTCAAGGTATCACCGCTAAGAAACGTTGTTCGTTTTGGAACCACAGGAAAGCTAGCGCCAAGATTCGTAGGGCCATTCCCTATCATCGAGAAGATTGGGAAAATGGCCTATAGATTAGAGCTACCCGAGAAGTTGGCTGGAGTCCACAACGTTTTTCACGTTTCACATCTCCGAAAATGTCTACATGAGTCTGCTGAAGTGGTAGAGCCAAATATACTCGAAGAGGCCGAAGTGGAACGCGAAGCAACCGTAAGAAAAGTTCCAACCCGCATCTTAGGAACGGAAGTGAAGAAGCTACGCAACCGCGAAGTCAAGCTCGTCAAAGTTCAGTGGAGCGACGCCGAGGGAGACGCGACTTGGGAAACTGAAGCTAGAATACGTACTGCCTACCCTTTTCTGTTCGAGGGTACATCCTTGATCTTTCTTTTTCCTTAAGTTGCGCTTTTATCTATCTTTTTAGGTATATTTCCTCGACCGTATCTTTTAGGTAGAAACCCTTTGGATGGAAACATGTAGTTGAAACATGTTATGGATGATGGTTACAAGTGGTTGCAAGTGATTGCTAGTGGTTGCTCGTGGTTGCATATACACACACAATCTAGGTTTTAGATCGGCTCAGTCACTTCATATTGCATATGCATGTATGTTTGCATTCGTATATGGTTGAACTTTAATGTGTTGTCAAGTGGATGTTGCATTTGTATTGAATGATTGTGCACTCATGTAGAATCATGAATAGGAAAATTTGCATACATAATGGATTCATGGCACTTACATAATTCGCATTAAGGAGGTCAACTGAATCAGTAGACCGCCTGATTTTGCATTAGATAAGTACATGTACACACACACTTCGCATATGATCATGAAGCATTAGAAGTCTTTTAAGGACAATGGATGCTCGTGTTTGATGGATGAGTAGATGGATGATTGGATGTTAGGATATACATTCCTCCTAACTTGAAGATTTCGGGGACGAAATCCTTTTAAGTAGGGGAGAATGTAACACCCCGAAAATTCTATAACTGTGAAATTAACAAATTAAAGTATAATTAATCTGAAATCAAAGAACTAAGGGAAACGGGATACGCCATTGCGTTCGTCTCAAAAAAATACGCGAAATAGAGTCCGAGTTTTCGAAAAACGGAGTCCGTATGAAGAAGATATGGCCTTCGGAAGTTTGAGAATCAAGTTTAAATTCAAACAGAATAAATCAGGTTTAAATTCGAAAATGGGGCCCAATGGGCCAGGGCGGAAAAACACCCGCCTGACCCACCAAGTCGACTGGGCTGTCGACCTGGTCTAACCAGGTCGACAGGCCTGTCGACAGGGGTGTCGACCTGGTCGAGCCAGCCCAACCTGGCTGGCCAGGTCTGTGTTTGGCCGATTTTCTGTGGTCTGCTTTGTCATTAGGGCTAGGTGGCAAGCTCTAATTGGTCTCTCCTTAGAATGAATGGCTACGATCAATCCAAGCAACATCAATGGTCCTAGTCAGTTCCTAACCTCTATATAAACAACCCTAGACTAAACCCTAACCTATTCATTCAAAAATAAGAACATAGCCGCCATGTTGCTGAGGAACGACTAGAAGTAGCCACCAAATTTGAGAGAGGATTAGGAGGAAGGTTCTAAAGCTTAAAGCAACCTAAACAAATCAATTCAACAAAGGAATTTGCGTCTTCAATCCCTAAACTAGAGAATTCATCACACCATTGTAAGTAGAGTATTACTTTGGTATGAATAAACAATTGTGTTGGTTTGTATGCTTGAATTGTGGCAATAAAGTAATTCATATTTGTGCGTTCTTATCAATTTGAAATATTATATATGTTTGGATATTCTTGAATTATGTTATTCATGTTATAAAGAACTACATGCGGTAGTTCTATGCAAGTATACGTTTGGAATATTTCGCAAATTATGTAATCCATGTTGAAGCTACATGTATGTAGTTGATTTAAATTCATGCAAGTTTGGGGTTTTGCTACTATGCCATCATGATGTATATTTTTGTGCATAAATCAATTTGTAAGTAATTAAAACAAGTTTGGTTATTATAATCCATATGAAATTATGTTGAGAATTTGGCATCATGTATTAAGCCATGCTTTTGTACTAGAAAACCTATTTGAAAACTTATGAATATGGCTAGGCTATGAATGATATTTGACATAATTGAAATCCATGATTAAGTCTATCTTGTTTACAAGAATTTTATGATGACATATGTGGTACATAGTTAGGTTAGGTTCAAAAATCCCTTTTTGCAAGTTTACATGACTAAAGTAAGAATCATGATTTCACGTTAGAGATATTTATGCCATGCTTATGTTTGACATTATGCCATGCTTATGTTAGAAAAATTTATGCCATGCTTATGTTTGACAATATGCATAAATAAAAGTATAGGTTCATGTTGTAGTTATGACTATGTGTCAATAATGATACCCAATTTAGACTCTTATCTCAACTACAAGTTCACATGCTTTGATTCATGTCACCTATGCTTTATGACCAAAGTATATGTTGTCACTATGCAAGTACACCAGTTTCTATGTTGTATTTCCAACGTCATATTGCAAGTTCATGCGCACACCTTCCCCTCTTTGTGTATGTAATCACGCCTTAAGCCTCCCCTTGTCGCATGGCTAAGTTGGGCTTTAAAAGGCTAAGCCCAACATATATATAATAAACGGACGCGTAAAACGGGGGAAAATAACGTTGGGTTAAAAATTACTAATTAATAAATGAAAATATAAAATAGAAGGGCCCAAATTCAAGCATGGGTTGGGCCCATGATTGGTGTAACCTTTACACCATTAACTTAATAATGGGCCGCAAATATTTACATATAAATAAAGAAGAAAGACAAAATATGTAAATGTAGAACATACGATGTGTTTAACCCGAGGTTGGATTGAGTTGTGATGCAAACCTGCCCGGAACCGCCCGGCTGTCCAGTAGTCACAACAATACCTATCCAATGTGGGAGGTTAAACATGGAGCCCAATAAGGACCCGAGGTTAGACTGAGTTGTGGCGTAAGACTGCCCGGAACCAACCGGCAACAGGCAGCCACAACAATACCTGTCTAATGTGAGAGGTCAGGGCCTTAATAAGACAATTAAGGCTGAGTCGGGATTGTTAGGATTAAGTGAACTAAAGACTTAATCAAAATGGAACATGCTAAACTAAACGGACTGGTGGGGTTAGGTTAGAAAACACTTAACCAACTTAGCATGTGGTTAGAGATAGAAAACCTAGTAACGGGGGACCCTTTTCAGCAGTAACCCTAGAAGGTGTATCAGGAAACCCTGAAACTAGGCAGGGTGGGGCACGATTACTGGGCTGATTGTAAGAGGTCAAATCGACGGCGGTGGTGTAGCAGTGTAGGTTCTAACGGAGTGCGGGCGTGCACACACTCCGGCGCAGAAAAATAAGGCACTGGACACCAGTAGCATACCTGTGCACTCTAAGGTTGTGTCGGGTTGCCACTATGGGACTTGATACACCCCATGGTGGGACCAGCATAGGTAACTACAACATCGGGGGCCGTAAGACACATGTAACTATGCGAGTAGGAGCCGATCATCATAGAATGGATTACATCACCCTGATTATGGGGTGCCAGTTGGAAACTAGTTTATATGGGTTCAGAGATCAACATGGGGTACGATAGTATATTCGACCCTAGACAACTTAACCAAGTTTATAGTGCATGCCCACTTCTTGTTTATACTTATCATACCCAGTTCTTTATTCATAGACAAAATAGTACTAGACTTACTCAGGCTTTATGTCTGACTCTACTTTTCTTTCGTCTTCTTTCTTCCGTTTCCCCCCCCCCCCCCCAGGTCCTCAGGGAGGGAACACAGCAGCTTGACCTACCTCAACATCCAGCTTGAAGAAGAGAAATGTATTGCTTGGACTTTCCTGTTTTGAACTATGGCTTTGGACAATCCACTATGGGGCTTTTGCAGTTTATCTATGTTTTATTTATGCTTCTTTAAATAATGTACTCAAGACAGATTATGAAAGTGTTATGTTATGTTTTTGGAAAAAGATGTAAGACAATCATGGTGATGTTTTGTAACACGTATTTGCTTTTATGAAATAAAAGTTGTTGTTTTTCCGCTGTTTACAAATATGTGTTCTTATATCTGTCTTGTATATCTGTGAATTATACTTATAAACCTCCACCAAAATTAGGGCATTCCCTTTGAGAGTGACCCTAACGGAGGTGGGGTGTTTCACAACTAGAGTGTGATCCTATATCTATCTAGTATATTAAAACTTCGAATATACGTTCATGACGCGTATACGCGAAATCTTTATATACTCGATTTTCCATATTCAAAATAAATAAATATTCAAATACGTATAAAGCGATTTAAATTTTTAAAACAATATTGTTTTCATTTGAAAAACATACTCTTCACACTCGTTCTAGGATACTACTGATCCTATCTCTAACGAGTCATTCTAATTGGATATTACTAATCCAATATCTGATGAATTCTTTCGTTCGGTTCTAACGTGTCCTGTCCTCGAGCTTTGTAAACCAAAGCTCTGATACCACTGTAAGAAACCGTAACTTCCCCACGAAGGAAAGAGCGGATACTTTGAGAACAACACACAAAAGAGCTCAGATGGAAGAACATTTCATCGTTATTACAACAATTTCATCAGAAACAAGAATATACAGACTATAAATGAATAAAATACATTCGATGAATATCAGAGATTACAATAAATTACACAGCAGCGGAAAAATATACAAAACACGACTAAAAGTGGTACACAGATACAGAGCTTTCCAAGCATCGTTCCAGCTGTAAATCAGGATCCTGTGAATATAAATCTGCAAAACCAAAACTACTAGCTGCCCGTGTAGAAAATAAGGGCACCCAGAGTTTAGGTTAAAACAATAAACTCCAGGTCAGTCATGTGACTGGTGTGAGAACTAAAACAGTTATTAATATTGGTTTTAAAGTTTGGTAAATCAAGGGACCACGCCTATAACACGGAACGGGTTTCCTCCCAAGAATACCAGTGCATAGAACAAACAACGCAATGCTAAATAAAGAAAAATGAAGCTGTTATAAGACCCAGGTCCCATCACACAATACAACGCAAGCCGGAGGATAGGGTTTTTACCTTATAACAGCCAAAGCATGCTTGATACATTTAAAACACATTATTTGATACTATTATAGGTGTATAGTGTCAAAACAATTTCAATCATAAATATAAATCATAGACGGCATAAGCGCTCCATCCTACTATGTCGCCATACTAGGCTCTACAAATAAAACCGAAACACACGTATTGGAAATTGGATTCCATCATGAGTCGAGGCAAGGGGCAAGCTCCTCTCCGCGTTCGAGACACTCTAGCAAATGTCCCAGGACCCCACTTTGATCCTTGGAATCGGCTGGGCCGGTCCTCTCTTACTTTTGAGGATTAGTTATTCCTGAACACACGTTTCCCGGTCCTTACAGACCTATATCCGAGGCACCTCGCATTCCAACAACCACACAGGTGAAAAGTATATAAATGTCAGGGCTGGTAGGTCACTGACACCACCCTAGCTAGAAAGAAACGTCGTGCTCTCCCAGCGGTCCGTCTCCCGTTTTTGACTCATACCGAGGTGTGAGGCTCGCGAATTCACGTTATACACAAAGCTACGCCACATAGGCCGTGCTTTGATCATCAACCACAAGAATTTGCTTTTCAACAGAAGCCCTGATCAATTGCCACTTACGCGTGCCACACTGGCAATTCACTCCATGTGACTGATGTCCATCGATATACAACCTCTGAGCTCGTACGTCTCAGAGAAGGGCGTTAAGCAAGAGAATAAATTCTCCGCCGCCAAACAGATGTATATTTAATGGAGATCAATCAACACAGAATAAAATCCAATGTCAGACACACAATCCATTTACAAGTTCGTTCTGGGTCTGAACGAAGCCTGAGGCACTTTCCTCGCATATCCATCCATCTCCAAGTACGTCTGGACGATCACCAACTGTTCCCCTCATCTTGGGTGTACAGCCCAATCAAGATCATCTGTAATCACCCAAACGATGTGAAGACTTCCAGTCTTCAACCACCGTCTTCATCTTCGACATCTCATCGAATCAGTTATTCAGAATGGGTATAAACCCAGCCTTTCTGAATGACCCACGTATATGATAAACAAAGGTTACACAAACACAACAAACGCCTCATTCCAATTCAGAATATTCTTTTATTCACAAAATCACATTCTAAGGGAATAGGTTCCCATTAATTTTATCCAAGATAAATTCTTCTAAATTTATTCTTTAATCTTCCTTTCGATATCATTTCAAACTAGTCGGGATTAGCGAACCACACCGAAGTAATTATTTATTTTATTTCCCAGTCCCAACCTATTCATCCCATGGAGCAAAACTGGTAATACTCCATATCTAACACCACGGTGTTATCGGTAAAATTAATTACCATTTCACGCTCAAATCTAATTAAAGATTTAACTATCGCTTTGGAGCAAAACTGGTGGTACTCCATTCTCGATCACCTTTCAGATTTGATAATTTAAATTACCGATTCACATTTCAATCTAATTAAAGATTCATTAAAACTCCACTTAGTTTTAATCTTTTCAAAAATCAATATCATGCCTCTAACTGGGTTAAAGAACCAATGTCATATAAAACACGATTCACGATAAACCCAAATCACATTCGATATTAAATACAAGGCTCTGAATAGAAAATATACCAGCTTATATTCAATATCAAATTCTGAAACCAACAAATATCGTATTGGAAATAACGATATAAAATATATCTTTCAAATTCCCATAACAATATCTGCATAGTCACGAAATCCAACATCGAAATATTCCGAAGATAATTTCGATTCAACTCCAGCCCAATTCACGTATTGGGAATATTGATTATTTTTAAATCACTTTCAAATTCAATTTATTTATTTTAAAAATAAATTGATTTTAATTCTAGTTCAAAACTAGTTCATTTCGATAAAAATCTATTTTTATCTTTTCAAATATGGAGTTTTTCATCCCAGTTCTTTCCAATTCACATATTATGATTTTACACAAATTATAGATATTTTTAATAATTTTATCAAGGCCCGTACAGTCGATTTCCATCAATGGCCATCGAACTGCACTTACAGCGACCTTTTCCAAATTTGATTTGGACATAATTCCAAATCCAACCGTTAGATTTAAAATTTCTAATATTTATTGGAAAGCTCTTTTCGATACGAACCCAACGGTTCCGGTTTTAGGAGAATCCGACGGTCGGATCTCCCGTAGTGTCAATTCGAAGTCAATGGTCGAAATTCACGAACTGCCGCGGCGCGGTGCGTTCTATTCAGGCCATTGTATATATAATATATATATATTATATATATTTCATCGATTTCCTTTTAAAAGGTATTTTATAAATAGTTCTAAATTCGTTTCAAAAACAATTTCAACTTCATCTTCAATTTCAAATCGATTTGATTTCAATTCAATTCAAATTCATTTCAATTTTGTTTAATTCGAATTCAAATTCGTTTCAATTCAATTCAAATTCTAATTCATTTCAATTCAATTCAAATTCTAATTCGTTTCAATTCAATTCAAATTATAATTCGTTTCAATTCAATTCAAATTCTAATTCGTTTCAATTCGATTCAAATTCTAATTCGTTTCAATTCAATTCAAATTCTAATTCGTTTCAATTCAATTCAAATTCTAATTCGTTTCAATTCAAATTCTAACTCATTTCAATTCAATTCAAATTCTAATTCGTTTTAATTCAATTCAAATTCTAATTCGTTTCAATTCAATTCAAATTCTAATTCGTTTTAATTCAATTCAAATTCTAATTCGTTTCAATTCAACTCAAAAATTCGTTTCAATTCAATTCAAATTCTATTTCGTTTCAATTCAATTCAAATTTTAATTCGTTTCAATTCAATTCAAATTCTAATTCGTTTCAATTCAATTCAAATTGAATTTACCTTCTATTTAATTCAATTCGAATTCATTTCAATTCAATTTCAGTTCGTTTTAAATTTCATTCAAAATGATTTCAATTCGTTTTTAATTCAATTTCAATTTAATTCAATTTGAATTCATTTCTATTCAATTCGAATTCAAATTCACTTTCTATTCAATTCGAATCGAATTCATTTTCTATTCGATTCGAATTCATTTCGAATTGATTCAATAAAATTTCAATTTGAATTTTAATCTAATTTAATTTGAATTTCATTTCAAAATATTAAATTTTGAAATCACTTTTCAATATTCATTATAAAACGAATAAAATCAATATAAATATCGTTCGCATCAAAATAACGCATCTCTAATCAACACGGCTTTATATTTTTCAAAAACTTCTTTAATCTATTCAACAAATGAATATTTATTCTATTCAACACATGAATCTATATTTCTTTCAACACTTGACTAATCTCAACAAATGAGTACTGTCGACACATGAATCTTATTTTGTAATATTCATTATTTTCCCGATAGGAATGAGGCCCAATCAATCACCATATAATGTTAATTATATGGATTCCATACAACACATGAATATAATAGCAACGATAACCAATCAACCATCATCCAAAGTGCATCACTCAACTGCATAAGCATCAAATATAAATAATCAACGCTTACACAGTCTATCGACCAATCGATCGACATACAATTAAATAATTGGGATTAGTGTACTCAAATATCATCCCAACACCCGTGTGGGGTTTCAAATCAACAAACACAGATTTTTATTTGTGCAGTTGGGCGATGTGTAAAATTTATCGACCCAATCAATATCAGTCAAATCAGTGTATATAAACAAATCGGCCGATTTGTTTATAAATATTCATTTATTCACTTTCACGTTAAAAATTATATTTTTAACGATATTAATTTATTTCAACCATCTACATTTTATTATCGATTTGACATCAACATCACAAACAATTTTCACAACACATCAATCAAACAAACAAGTCATCCATGGTCTGTGGATGACGGGTGTCGGGTGTTGCTAAGCACCGTCTGCATCCTAGTATATATATATAACTAGAAAAAGAAATTTAGAGTGAGAAATTCTCACCGACTAGCTATCCCAACTCCACGACACTTCTATTGTAGGAAATCATCGCCGTTCTCTCCTATTGCCACTTTCGTTGCCCGTAGCCACTATATATATAAAAATCACATTTTTATATCCTTGTCATGTATATAAAAATCAAATTTTTATAATTACTCCATATGGATAAAAATTCTATTTTTACACCACTACTATATAGATAAAAATTCTATTTTTACGCCGCTACTATATAGATAAAAATTCTATTTTTACATCGCTACTATATAGATAAAAATTCTATTTTTACATCGCTACTATATAGATAAAAATTCCATTTTTACAACACTACTATATAGATAAAAAATCTATTTTTACAACGCTACTATATAGATAAAAAATCTATTTTTATCATGTTATTTTCTATATAAAGATTTCGCCTTTTCAACTATAAAGATTTCGCCTTTTCAACTTCATCACTATAAAAATCACATTTTTATTTTGCTACTTATATAAAGAAGATATTTTTACTATCTATAAAATATAAAAATTATATTTTTATACTTCTACGACATAAAAGATTATATTTTTATTATCTATATAATATGAAAATTATAATTTCAACCTTTACATACGATAAAAATTATATTTTTAACTTCCTTATCATATAAAAATCATATCTTTAACTTTCCTATCGAATAAAAATTCAGTCTTTAACTCAAGGAAAATAAATAAAACTTGAAATTAAAACTTACATTGTCTTTGAAGGAGAGGAGGGGTTTTGTGGAGCAATTGATTGAAGGAAGGGGGAGTCGGACGTCGCTGCAGGTGGTTGCTGGGGTTCGCTGGCCAGGTGGAGGCGGTGGGTGGTGCTCGCGCGCCTCGAGATAAGGGGGGTCGGGTTTTCTGCGATTTGGGGAAGAAGGTCAGGGGAAGGAGAAGAAGCGGAGGGGGGAGTCAGGGAGGCGCCGCGCCCCCTGGCGGCGGCGGAGAACGGTCGGGGGGCGGCGGCGTGAATCGCGTCCCCCCTTTCTCTTTTTTTTTCTAATCGTTCTGAAAGAAACGATGAAAGGGGGGCCAGCGGTTTTGAAGGGGAGGAGAGAGGGTTTTTTTAATTTTTAATTATTTTAATTATTTAACTTTCAAAAAGTTGCCTTTTTCATACGACCTCTAAACGAGACCCACCGCCTGTCATCCATAGCGTTTTACCCCCTTTCCGAACACAATAGGATATGTATCGTAAGCTGATTTGATCGTTTCGATCAGTTTTCGTCAAAATTAACATATAACTCTATATATTGAATTTGAATGCGCATTTCAATTTATCGGAGTCACATACGAACTCTATAAATCCCAGAAAAATATTTTCTAGCTTCGTATTGACGATACGGTCCTAACAAAACTAGTTTCATCGAATTCTGAGACTGTTGGAAAAATGACCATTTTCCAGTCGATTAAAATCAACTAAAACTGGTCAAACGCGTTTTCCTTTGCCACGCTCACTTATTGATTCGAAAAATTATGAAATTTGAAACCTAACAATAATTTGACATCACGGATCCAACAAAAGTGGTTTCATCGAAATCCGAGGTCGTTTGCAAAATGTCTATTTTTAAGGGCCCGAATTCCATAGCGACTATTTAGAATCTTCAACTGGACATATCTTTTGATTCACGGTATGAAATTTCAATTTTTCGGATTTGTTGGAAAGATATTCTCAAATAGATTCTAATATTTTTGGTTTCACTAAAATCCGGTTTATTTTGCACTCGGTACATTCAATTGAAGTTTGAATTCGAATTATCGAACTACCGCGCCATTTTCAATTCCTTTTATAATTATATATAATTATTTATATTCTAACGATGACGTATATAATATATACGTTCGAATTCAATTCAAAATAAATTTTTCGTGGTTATTATTTAAAATAATTCATTTTAAATGTTCAAAATTCGCTAAATTTGCCAAAATAAAAATTTTAAACTGGCCCAGATTTTCGGGTTGTTACATTTTAGGACCATTAGATTAACCCTGAACCATCAGAACCAATTAGATGCCACATCTGCCTTAGAGCGAATCTGCCCACGGGTTGACATCCAAACACGCTGAATTAACCCCTGGTCGACCTAGCGGGGCTCGGGTCGACCTCAAAAATGGGTCGGTTCGATTATTCCCCATCCCGATTCGTTGTTTTGAACTTTTTTTGGCATATTTATTTATTTAATTTTTATATATATATATATATATTTCTCATATGCATACAAACTTCAAGGCTTAATAACTTCTTCATAAGGTATCCGTTTTATGCAAACCAAATGTCTATCTTGACCAAAATTTTGAGACGAACATAATAGCACAACCCATTTCACTTAATTCTTCTTCTAAAAATTAAGTGTTCTTGAATTTGTTAATTTTAATATTCTCAGAAAATTCTGGGTGTTACAGTCTAGCATCTACTGGATTTAATCCATATCGTTCAATGTATTCAAGTTATAATACATGACCAATTGTGTTGGTAAACTACAATCTTCCTCCTTGGTTATGTATGAAACAAGAGAATTTGACTCTTTTAACATTAATATCTGGTCCAGATTCTCACAAGAACAGTATTGACGTATATATGCAGCCTTTAATTGTGGAATTGAATGCGTTATGGAATGTTGGCATCGAAACTTATGATTCCTTGACTGATGGGAATATTAATTTACGTGCAAGCATCTTATGGACCATTAGTGATTTTCCAGGATATGCCATGTTGTCAGGTTGGAGCATGATGGGGAAACTAGCATGTTGAGTATGCCATTATGAAAATTCTTCAAATTATTTGAAACATAGCAAAAAAATGTGTTATATGCACCATAGAAAGTTTCTTGATCTGAACAAAAGTGGAGGCCGGATAAGAGGAGATTAAATGGCGAAACTGAAATGGGGAGCATTCCAGAAATATTATCAGGAACATATATTGAAGAGTTATTGTGGATGTTCAAAAATCAATGTAACGCTCCATAATTTTAAATATTAAAATTAATAATTTTAAGAACACTTAATTTTTTGGAGGAGAATTAAGGGAAATGGTTACGCCATTGCGTTCGTCTCGAAATTCTGCTTGGAATAGAGTCTAAGTTTTCGTACATCGGACTTCGTATGAGGAAGTTATGGCCCTCAGAAGTTACAGGAATTTTAATAAATTAATACAACTCAGATTTAAATTCAAAATTCGAATTCAAACAAAGAAGCGGGCTGGGCGGGATCTTTCCTACCCCAGGCCAAGTCAAACGGGGGTCGACCTCGCCTATACAGGTCGACCTGGGGGTCGACCTACTCCCTTAGGCAGATCTGAACTATGACGATTTCTGACTTGTGGCTGAGTTACTAGGGCTTAGGTGGCGGTTTCTGGATAGCTCTAATTGACCTGAATGGTTCTAATTGCTCCAATGATAATCTAACAGCTTATATTGATCTAAACTTCTATATAAGTACGCATAGACTCAAGCTTTAAACCTAAACTAAATTAATCTTTTGGTCTCTATGCTGCTGCTGGAATAGTTATTCTTCTTCTTAAAGCTTAGGAATTGCAAGTCAGGATTCTAATACGAATGACAAACGAATTATTCTCTTCTCCAGTCCATCTTTGTGAGTACAATTTCTTTCACAAAATAATTAATTAATTAATTATGATGAGTTATAATTGGGATTATGAGAACATGTCGGTTGAATCATGTGATGTTACTTAACTTTGTTATCGTTTGTTGGTGAACATATGACAGTTTTGTTAACTTATGTTAGTAGATCTATTTCATATGTCCAATCACATATGTTTAACTTGATTCATTTTATGATATCAGTTTATATGCAAGTTTGGGATGTAAATCATATGCTAGTTTGTATGTGAATCATATGCAAGTCTGTATGCGAATTATACACAAGTTTATAGTGAATCAAGTATATATATATATACATATATATATATATATACATATGCAAGTTTATATGTAAAACATGTGATATTAGTTTACATGTTTAAATTCATATGCAAGTTTGTAGGAATCCATATGCAAGATTAGGTGAAAACCATATTCACATATGCAAGTTTAGGTGAAAAGCATATTCATATATGCAAGTTCACAATTTCATGTTTAGATCTATATTTAGATCCGTGGTAGTACATAGTTTATGCAAATTTATGTTCTATATGTCCATTGCATTGCCTATGCAAATTTATGTTATAATTTTTATTTTCAAGTTAGATCTATTTTATGTGCTATGCAAGTTGTGATGTTTCTTTTCTTATGAGTTAGACTATTTGCGAGTCTAATATACTTCATATTAAACATACGAACGACGTAGGGACAATGGGAAAATATTAAATATACATATTGTGAATTGGCATAAAATGGCTCTAAAGGTATATAATTAATTTGAGACACAAATTGGTATAATTTATATACCTGAAAAGTATGGACATAATTTAGGTGACAATTATGGACATAGATTAATTTGGGAATTATTGACAATTTGAATAAGGATAATTAATTCATATTGGGGTGAAATAATTATGTGTAATAATAAACGTAAGACACGAGGTTAGACTCGTTTGTGGCATAAGACTGCCCGGACCCGCCCGGTAAATCCAGCAACCACAGTCGGTAGTCTAATGTGAGAGGTTGAAGGCATAAATTAAATGCGTAACAATTGTAAAGACATGAGGTTAGACTCGTTTGCGGTATAAGACTGCCCGGACTTGCCCGGCAAATCCAGCAACCATAAACGATAGTCTAATGTGGGAGGTCTTACAAGGTTACGGTTATAATGTATTAAGTAACACTTAACCAAGATAAACATGTGGTGGGAAATGGGGTTAAGTGGGTAACATGGGTGACATGTGAAATACGATTAGAAACACTTAACCAAGTTGAAACATGTTAAAAAAAGACATTAATAAGAAGGGGTTAAGTGGGAAATCCTAGTGGGGACCAAGCATAGGTGGAAAGCTTGTGTCGAGTATAAGGACCCTTGTCAAACCAGTAACCCATTAAGTATCTTTGTGAGCTCGAGCTAGGTCGAGGACGGGACAAGCTTACTGGGTTTGATTGTAAGAGGTCAAAATAGGCTAACGATGGCAACGCAAGTCCAACGGGGTCATGTGCGTGCGTGGGCTCGGGCCGGTAGGTAAGACGTTGTTGCATCGTGTAGATATAAGCCGTGCATCTTTAGTGGTATCGGGTTGTCACTTTGGGGAGTGATACACCCCACTGTGGGACCAGCACGGGTATCTATGAGTTAGGGAGCCGATCGCATGGGGGTAGTGGGTACAACTAGTAGAGATAGGGGCAGGCGGCACCTATGAAGACGACCAGGGGTACATGGAACTACCTTTATCATTATTATGATTATTATGTTCAGTAGGCGGGATCAACTTTTAGGGTGACTAGTAATGGTGCAGTATAGTAATTATCCTATAGTGATTAGGAGCGTGATTAATGCCAGCATATTCTTCTTGTTTGTTTTGTCTTGCCCATTTGCTTCACAGTCATTCCTTGTTTAACCATTTTATTCCTTACCCTAATTACTTTAATAGTTATATTTTTAAAGTTATTGGACTCTCCAGACTTCATGTCTGGCCCCTTTGTTTTCACCTCTTTTCTTCCTCCCACCCCAGGTTCTCTGGGTGGGACTAGTGCTAGTGGAGCTTGATTTGGACCTCTTTCTCTCTCTTTTGGAATTGCTTGGATTGCTGAAAGTAAAGTTTAGCTTATCTCTTTTATGGCTACTTATGTTGGGGTTATGCTTTTTTACTTTACGTACTCAGAAAATAATTTGTCAAGATGGATATTAAGTGTACTTGGTTTTATTGTTGGTTTTTGATGTTGTTGTATCCAAACTATTTCTCCGCTGCAATAAAAGCTGTTTTAATTTTTCAAGTACTAATATATGTATCTGTCTTGTTATATTCTGTTCTATACACCAATAATTCTCTATGAAAGTTAATGCATTCCCTTTGAGAGTGACATTAATGGACGTGGGGTGTTACACGTAGTACCAGAGCTGAAGGTTACCAAGAACAGATAAGAGATTTTGAAAAATTGTTTTTCAAAAGCATTGTATAAAGAAATACTTTCAAAATTAGGTTTTAAGGAGAGTATTTTCAAGAGAAAAGTTTGTTTTAAAAACATAACCCCAAGCCATATATCTTTCCTTCGATTCTCTGTTTTGAATCTCTTCCTTTTTCTTTTCAGCATGTCTGGGGTACCCGAGATACCCGAGGCATACTGATACCAACCTGGTTCAGAAGGTATCTGGAGGCTAGGGCCACCGCCGCAGGCCCAGCAGTCGTCCCTCCTCCCCCAGCTGTAGCCGCTCCTCCTCCCCCAGCTGCAGCCGCTCCTCCTTCCCTTCTCGCGTTGATACTTTTTCGAAGATATGTAAAGACTTTCGGGCAATGGGCGGGAAACCTTTTCACGGGTCAGAGACGTTTGTTGAAGCTCGAAATTGGCTTAAGGAGGTGGAAGATTTGTTTGGTATCTTCGAGATACAAGATGGAAGGAATGTCCAATTAGCTGCTTGGTTAATGAAGGACGAAGCCTCGTTTTGGTTGGAGGTCGCGAATGGAGAGCGTCCAGTGGAGACATGGATGGATTTCAGGCATTGGTTCGAGATGAAATTTCTCTCACGAGCAGAAGAGAATTTATACATGGAGAGGTTTTTGGCGTTGAAGCTTGGGAATTTATCAGTAAGGAGTACGTCAACGAGTTCAATCAGTTGGCGATATTTGGCTTAGACTTGGTGAACACACCTGAAAAGAAGGCCCTAAGATTCGTTAAAGGTTTGAATGAGCCGCTACATGGGTTGGCTATGACCCACATTCCTATGGGGGCTACCTTTGAGAAACTGGTTGACATGGCGCTTATGCATGAAGAGGAGAAAGGCGCTAATGCTAATAAGGCACAGGAAAAGAAAGGGGATCAAAAGAAGTCACAGTAGCAACCTAAGAAAAATGGTAAGGATAACAATAGCAAAGGAAATAAAAGGTGTTGTAATTGTGGAACACCAGGCCATCTGAGCAAGGACTGTAGGAAGAAGAAGAAGACTGGTTGTTTCAACTGTGGTGAGGTAGGACATCTGATTAAAGACTGCCCGAGAAGACAAGGGCAAGGGCAGAGGACAGGGTCTACTTCTGGAGGGTAGGTTCAGGCTCTCATGGAACCAGGGCAGGCAAGAGGGCAGGTTCATGCTCTCATGGCACCAGGACAGGAGAGAGGTAGAAACATTTATGTTGAAAGTTTGGTTTTTCTGTTTGATCATCCTGTTCGTACTTAGTTTGATTCTGGCGCTTAACACTCGTTTGTATCTGCTTCGTTAGTTGAAACACTACACCTAAATACTAGTCTAGTTACGGATCCCATAGTATTCTCAAATCCTATTGATGGTTCGGCTCATCTTTCAATGATTTGTTGGGATTTGAGAGTGTCTATCTTGGGCGTTGGGTTTGAATGCAACGCCTTCGTTCTTGGCTTCATGGGCTACGGCTTGATTCTAAGCATGGATTGGCTAGCTAGATACGGTGCCATCCTAGACTATGAAAGAAGGGTAGTTATATTGTTGACTCGTTGTGGCAAGACCCTTGATATTTCTTGTGACCCCAAAGGTCCGGTGATGCTTAGCTACCTAGAATCTCTTGACGCATCCAATGATGACTTGGAATCCATTCGTGTGGTCCATGAATATGGTGACATCTTTGATGAAGTTCGGGGTTTACCCCCGAGGCGTGAGATAGACTTTCGAATATACCTAGTAGATAATGCAAAGCCAGTTGCACTACCAGTGCGCCACATGGCTCCGAGGGAGAGAAGAGAACTCAGTAAGCAAGTAAACGAGTTGCTTGAGAAGGGGTTCATAAGAAGAAGTATTTCGTAATGGGGTGCTCCAATTGTTTTTGTTACGAAGGCTGATGGTTCACTTAGATTAAGCTTGGACTATAGAGAGCTGAATAAGCTCATAAATAAGACCAGACACCTATTGTCGAGGATAGATGATTTATTCGATCATTTGGTTGGTGTCATAGCTGGATTCGGTTACAGGAATTCATTAGCTAAGGGTGGCTGAAGGCAACATAGATAAGACTGCATTTAGAAATCCTAACGGTTTCTTCGAGTGGCTCGTCATGCGTTTTGGTTTGATGAATGCACCCGCATACTTCGTTGACTTAATGAGTAGGGTGTTTAGGGAGTTTCTAAACAAGTTTTGGTTTTCTTTGTGGACGATATCTTGATTTTCTCTAGAAGCAAGGAAGAGCATGCCCTACATCTTAGGGAAGTCTTAGAGACCCTACGAGCGCATCAACTCAAAGCTAAGTTCTCCAAATGCCATTTTTGGAGAAAAGAAGTGAGGTTCTTAGGACATGTGGTCTCTAAGGAAGGGATAGCTGTGGATCCCGCAAAGGTGGTGGCAATCCAAGATTGGAAGATTCCTAAGAATGCAACAGAAGTAAGAAGCTTTTTAGGGCTGGCTGGTTATTATAGGAAGTTCATTAAGGACTTCGGGAAGATATCAACCCCACTTACTCGGTTAATGAAGAAGAACTTGACTTTTGCTTGGGATGTTGACTGTGACGATGCTTTCCAACGTTTGAAGAGGGCTTTGACGACAACTCTAGTTTTAGTTTTGCCAGATGGGAGTAAGCCATTCACAGTATATACCGATGCTTGTGGGACAGGGCATGGTGCAGTTTTAATGCAAGAGGAAAGGGTGATATGCTATGGTGGAAGGCAGTTGAAAGTCCACGAGAAGAATTACCCTACCCACGACTTAGAGTTGGCTGCCATAGTTTTTGCGCTCAAGTCATGGCGTCATTATTTGCTTGGCAAGAAGTTTGAGTTGTATACAGACCATAAGTCGCTAAAGTACTTGTTCTCTTAGAAATATCTAAACTTGAGGCAACAGAGGAGGAAGGAGTTTTTGGCATCCTACGATTTTGAGATCGCATATACCCTCGGCAAGTGTAATGTTGTAGCTGAAGCCTTAAGTAGAAAGAGGTTGACTTTGAGTCCTTTATTCGTAGAGCGACAGAGTTTGGAGTATATATCTACCTTTGACTTCAGACCCTCTATCGATTATGTACCCGGATTGTTGGCATTGCTAGAGGTGCAACCTACACTTTTAGGTTTGGTTGGAGAGGCACAGCGAGATGACCCAAAGTTGGTTGAGATAGTAGGCAAGCTTATAGGAGGGGAGTCTTCGAGTCATCTTAATAGATATGTTATAGATGAGAGAGGCTGGTTGCGTAGAGATGGGAGACTTTGCGTACCACAAGACGAGAGCTTGAGGAAGAGAATTCTTGAAGACTCACATCGCTCTAAGATGACCATACATCCCGGTGGTGACAAGATGTATAGGGATACGAAGCGAGTTTTCTTTTGGGCCGGAATGAAGAAGGACGTGGCTAAGTTCGTTTCTAGATGCTTAGTATTCCAGCAAATCAAGGCGGAGCAAAAGAAGCCCGGTGGTTTGCCCCACCCTTTAGAGATCCCGCTGTGGAATTGGAAAGTGTTTCCATGGATTTTGTAGACGGGTTGCCAAGATTAAGGAAGGGTAATACAGGGATTTGGGTAGTTGTAGACAGACTTACCAAAAGTGCCCATTTTATTCTCGTTAAAAGTAGGAGGACCGTCGCATGGTTGATATCTGTTTACCTTCGAGAGATAGTTCGTCTGCATGGCATACCCTCTAGCATTGTGAGCGATAGAGATCCCATTTTCACTAGCGAGTTTTGGAAGAGCTTACAAGAGGCGGTTAGAACACAATTGTGCTTAAGTACCGCTTACCACCCTCAGACGGACGGCCAGAACGAGAGAGTAAATAAGATTCTAGAAGATCTTTTGAGGCTATGCATCTTAGACTTTAGAGGAACGTGGGAAGAACATCTTCCATTAGTGGAGTTCGCCTATTATAACAACTTTCAGGCTAGCATTGGCATGGCACCTTTTGAGGCTCTTTATGGACGACCATGTCGATCACCTACTTGTTGGTGGGAATCTACGAATAAGGTTTTGCTTGGACCCGACATGATTAGGGAGACTTCGGAGAAGATAGACTTGATTCGATGGCAAATGAAGACGGCACAGGACCGATAGAAGTCATATGCTGATAAGAGACGAACCGATCTTAAGTTCGATGTTGGGGACATGGTTTTTATTAAGGTGTCACTGTTGAGAAACATAGTCCGTTTTGGATCAGTAGGGAAGTTGGCACCATGGTTCGTAGGGTCCTTTCCAATTACAGAGAGGATTGGGCAGATGGCGTATAGAGTAAAGTTGCCATAGTAGCTCAGTGGTGTTCATGACATGTTTCACGTTTCGCATTTTCATAAGTGTTTACATGATACAGCGGAAGTGGTGGAGCCGAGCATGCTCAAAGAAGTGGAAGTAGAACGAAATGCCATGGCTAGACGAGCTCCTACACGCATTCTCAGATCAAAGGTCAAAAAGCTACGCAACAAAGAGGTCAAGTTGGTTAAAGTGCAATGAGGAGATGATCAAGGAGACACGACTTGGGAGATGGAAGACAAGATGCGTACTCTGTACCCTTTTCTTTTTGAGGGTATGTTTTTAACTTCTCCTTTTTCTACTGCTTTGTTGATACTTGTCTTATCGTTTAATATGTCTTTGCGATGATATCTTCGATCTTTAGTTAGGAAAAACTCTATGGTTGTAAACATGTGTTTGAGACATGTTATGTTTGGTGGATGCAAATGGATGCAAGTGGTTACTCGTGGATGCATGTACACACACATTAGGCACTAGATCGGCTTAATCACTTTCATTCTGCATATAAATATGTGTGCATATTTAAATTAATGGATGTATAATGGTTGTGTTATCTTATGGATGCTGCATTTTGATGAATGGATGTGCACACATGTAGAAATAATATGTATCGTTAGGATTCTTTTGCATGCATAATGGACGCATGGCACTATCATGATTTGCATTAAGGAGGTCAACTAAATCAGTAGACCGCCTGATTTTGCATTGGATAAGGAACATACACACACACTTTTTGCATATGCTTATATGGCATTAGAAATCTTGTAAGGACAATGGATGCCTGTGTTTGATGGTTGAGTAGATGGATGATTGGATGTTAGGATATACATTCTCCTTAACTTGGAGATTTCGGGGGCAAAATCTTTTAAGGAGGGGAGAATGTAACACCCCGTAATTTTAAATATTAAAATTAAGAATTTTAAGAACACTTAATTTTTAGGAGGAGAATTAAGGGAAATGGGTTATGCCATTGCGTTCGTCTCAAAATTCTGCTTGGAATAGAGTCCAAGTTTTCATAAATCGGACTTCGTATAAGGAAGTTATGGCTCTCAGAAGTTTTAGGAATTTTAATAAATTAAAACAGCTCGGATTTAAATTCAAATTCGAATTCAAACAAAGAAGCCGGCTGGGCTGGATTTTTCCCTCCCCAGATCAGGTCGACCAGGGGGTCGACCTCCCCTATACAGGTCGACCTAGGGGTCGACCTGAGGTCGACCTACCCCCTTAGGAAAATCTGAACTGTGACGATTTCTGACTTGTGGCTCAGTCATTAGGGCTTAGGTGGCAGTTTCTGGATAGCTCTAATTGGCCTGAATGGTTCTGATTGGTCATATTATAATATAACGGCTTATATTGATCTAATCTTCTATATAAGAACGCATAGACTCATGCTCTAAAGCTAAACTAAATTAATCTCTTGGCCTCCATGCTGCTGCTGGAATAGTTCTTCTTCTTCTTAAAACTTAGGAATTACAAGTCAGGATTCTAATACAAATGATGAACAAAGTATTCTCTTCTCTAATCCGTCTTTGTAAGTACAATTTCTTTCACAAAATAATTAATAAATTAATTATGATGAGTTATAATTGGGATTATGAGAACATATCTGTTGAATCATGTGATGTTACTTAACTTTGTTATCGTCTGTTGGTGAACATATGATAGTTTTGTTAACTTATGTTAGTAGATCTATTTCATATGTCCAATCACATATGTTTAACTTGATTCATTTTATGACATCAGTTTATATGCAAGTTTAGGGTGTAAATCATATGCTAGTTTGTATGTGAATCATATCCAAGTCTGTATGTGAATTATACACAAGTTTATATGTGAATCAAGTATATATATGCATATGCGAGTTTATATGTAAAATATGTGATATTAGTTTACATGTTTAAATTCATATGCAAGTTTGTAGGAATCCATATGCAAGTTTAGGTGAAAATCATATTCACATATGCAAGTTTAGGTGAAAAGCATATTCATATATGCAATTCACAATTTCATGTTCAGATCTATATTTAGATCCATGGTAGTACATAGTTTATGCAAATTTATGTTCTATATGTCCATTTCCTATGCAAGTTATTGGCTATGCAAATTTATGTTATAATTCTTATTTGCATTTTAGATCTATTTTATGTGTTACGCAAGTTGCCATGTTTCTTTTCTTATGAGTTAGACTATTTGCGAGTCTAACATACTTCATATTAAGTGTACGAACGATGTAGGGACTATGGGAAAATATTAAATATACATATTGTGAATTGGCATAAAATGGCTTTAAAGGCATATAATTAATTTGAAACACTAATTGGTATAATTCATACACCTGAAAAGTATGGACATAATTTAGGTGACAATAATGGACATATATTAATTTGGAAATTATTGACAATTTGAATAGGATAATTAATTCATATTGGGGTGAAATAATTATGTGTAATAATAAATGCCTAAGACACGAGGTCAGACCCGTTTGTGGTGTAAGACTGCCCGGACTCACCCGGCAAATCCAGCAACCACAAACGGTAGTCTAATGTGAGAGGTCGAAGGCATAAATTAAATGCGTAACAATTGCAAAGACACGAGGTTAGACTCATTTGCGGTATAAGACTGCCAGGACTTGCCCGGCAAATCCAGCAACCACAAACAGTAGTCTAATGTCGGCGATCTTACAAGGTTACGGTTATAATGAATTAAGTAACACATAACCAAGATAAACATGTGGTGGGACATGGGGGTTAAGTGGGTAACATGGGTGACATGTGAAATACGACTAGAAACACTTAACCAAGTTGAAACATGTTAAAACAAAGACATTAATAAGAAGGGGTTAAGTGGGAAATCCTAGTGGGGACCAAGCATAGGTGGAAAGCTTGTGTCAAGTATAGGGACCCTTTTCAAACTAGTAACCCATTAAGTATCTTTGTGAGCTCGAGCTAGGTCGAGGATGGGACATGCTTACTGGGTTTGATTGTAAGAGGTCAAAACGGGTTAGCAGTGGCAACGCAAGTCCAACGGAGTCATGTGCGTGCGTGGGCCCGGGCTGGTAGGTAAGACGTTGTTGCAATGTGTAGATATAAGCCATGCATCTTTAATGGTATCGGGTTGCCATTTTGGGGAGTGATACACCCCACTGTGGGACCAACACGGGTATCTACGAGTTAGTGAGCCAATCGCATGAGGGTAGTGGGTACAACTAGTAGAGATAAGGGCAGGCGGGACCTATGAAGACAACTAGGGGTACACGGAACTACCATTATCATTATTATGATTATTATGTTCAGTAGGCGGGATCAACTTTTAGGGTGACTAGTAATGGTGCAGTATAGTTATTATCCTGTAGTGATTAGGAGCGTGATTAACGCCAGCATATTCCTCTTGTTTTTTTGTCTTGCCATTCGCTTCACAGTCATTCCTTGTTTTACCAGTTTATGCCTTATCCTAATTACGTTAGTAATTATATTGTTAAAGTTATTGAACTCGCCAGACTTTATGTCTGACCCCCTTTGTTTTCGCCTCTTTTCTTCCTTCCCCCACCAGGTTCTCAAGGTGGGACTAGTGCTAGTGGAGCTGATTTGGACCTCTTTCTCTCTCTTTTGGAAGCGCTTGGATTGCTGAAAGTAAAGTTCATCTTATCTCTTTTATGGCTACTTATGTTTGGGTTACGCTTTTTTACTTTATGTACTCAGAAAATAATTTGTCAAGATGGATATTAAGTGTACTTGGTTTTATTGTTGGTTTTTGATGTTGTTGTAACCAAACTATTTCTCTTCTGCAATAAAAGTTGTTTTAATTTTTCAAGTACCAATATATGTATCTGTCTTGTTATATTCTGTTCTATACACCAATAATACTCTATGAAAGTTAATGCATTCCCTTTTAGAGTGACATTAATGGACGTGGGGTGTTACAATCAATTTGGGGATAAGACCAAGAAACCGGTAAAAGTGATGGCCCTTTTCAAAAATGGTCAATACTTTTTGACTTACCATATTGGGGGTCATAATCCCCTTCGACATAACCTGGATGCCATGCACATAGAGAAGAACATATGCGACAAAATATTAGGTACTTTACTTAATATAGGTCGCATGTCGAAGGATCACCTAAACGCTCATTTGGATTTACAAGAATTGGGCATAAGGAAGGCCCTTCAGCCTGTTGAATGTGGTAATGGAAAGCATGTTGAAATTAGAGCTGCAATATTTGATATGACAAATAAGGAAAAAGAAATCTTTTGCTCTGTGTTGAAGAATGCCAAACTGCCCGACGGTTGTGCCTCGAATGTTAGTCGTTACATGCACATAAATGAGAGAACGGTTATGGGATATAAGAGTCATAATGCTCATTTCATACTCCATTATTTGTTACAATTTGCCGTGAAGAAAGCGTCAAAACCCGAGGTTGCGTTATCAATGATCAGATTTAGTGCATTCCTTAGAGGACTATGGAGCAAGGTTATCGAAGTGGATGATATCAAGAGGCTGCAAAAAGAAATTGTCGAGATACTTTGTCATTTTGAAATGATTTTTCCATAGGCTTTTTTTGATATCATGGTACACTTGCCTGTTCATTTATGCAGAGAAATCGAATACGGTGGGCCTGACCATCTTAGATGCATGTATCTAATTGAGCGATATCTAGAAAAGTTGAAATCTTATGTGCGAAATAGAAACAGACCGGAAGGTTTAATTGCAGAAGGTTACTTGGAAGAAGAGTGTGTGACCTTCTATTAAAATTTTTAAGCGTTGGTGGAGGAACAGAAAACATGTTGACTGATTTTGGAAGATGTCCAATAGATTTGGAATATCATATTGGAACAAAGAAGAATAAAGATGGAAAGATGTTCAATTTGAAAGATGCGGATTGGAAGGCAACAATCGCTATATTCCGTTCAATTATGGTAATAAAGAAATTGAGAGTTTGATCGAGTAAGTTCTTAAGTTCCTATATCATTTTCCTCAACTATAAATTAATATCTGCATTTCGTAGTTTTTTGACCTTAATTATTATTTAGGGTTCATTGAGCTTTTTTGGATGGTTTTGCAAATCCAAGAAGATACAAGAGGGAACGAAAACATTTCGTAGAGTTTTGGAATTGGCTTAGAGAAGAGGTTCTCGAAAAGGAAAATATTTCAACAGATTTAGAGGTGTTTGCATTAGGTCCTAATCGAGTAGCTAGGAAGTTTACCAGTTATATAGTAAATGGATATAGATTCCACACAAAGTCCGAATGAAATCTTGTATTTCAAACTGCGTTTTATTAAAATTCTACACGTAAAAGTAAGAACTGGATTTTAGTATTTTCTATTACTGTGTTGGTGTCCTATTCCGACCATGAAGGCTGCAGCTAATTCAAGTAACTATTTGTTCTTTGTGCATGCATTATGTCAAAATAGCAAGAACTGTTTATACGTCGACTCTATTTGGTAAACTAGCTTAAATTTATCATCGATGGTGAGCAATAATGCTAATCTGCTTGCAGTTCTCACAACCATCAGTTTTGACGAAGTATGAACAAGATCGAATCGCGTGAATGTAAGAAAATGATGAAGTTGGTAGATCATTTGGGGTGCCTTCATTGGTTAGTTGTATGCAAGAGGCTGCATCACGAGATAACAAAGATAAAGATAAAGATGTTGTTGGACGTGATGAATACACCCCAGAAAATGTTGGTGAAGATGTTACTGATGATTCAGCGGATTTGGAGGTATAAAAAAGTTATTTGTTTATTACTTATTGTCTTTGCCTTTATGAACATAAAAAATCTTGAACTTCGACCTAATTGTAGAGAATCAAAATTGTTAAGTCAAAGGATCTTTTAGTTGGACCGAGAACTCGTTCGCGAACCAATGCAGCCATTGAAATTGAGAAGGAAGAGATGACCCACACCCCCCCCCCAAAGAAAGCTAGCTCCAATAAGGAGTTGATGACACACACTCCCAGTCCAAAGAACCTTAGTAACAGGGAGAAATTCACAGAAATATTAAAGAAATTGATAAAACCAACACCGTCTTTTTCAGGAGTTTTAAAACCTACAACGTCTCGTCCATCCGTTTTAAAACCTACTTGTAGCAAAATGTTCAAACAATCAACCAATTCATGTGAAGCCGCTGGTTCAGTTGGTGTTTATTTAGCAATGTAGAAACGTCAAAAGAAGAATGTTGAAGCGCCTCCAACAATGGAAAATCTTACTGGTCGATTAGAACAAGAATGGATTGCACCAGAAGATAAAGCAAATACATGTACAATGTTTCTTTATCTGTGCACTGCAAAGCACTGTTGAGTGTGTCTATTTTAAGTTTTGCATGCATATTATCTTTCTGTAATGCCATACATTAACTTTCTATTCATTTTTTTGAACCTGTTAGATAAAGTACAAGGTCCAAAAAAACCTAGAGGGAAGTCAAAAATGATCAAGGTGCATGCTAGAACCCCGGATGATAAAGTATTCATTGAGTTGAATGAGGATGGTTAGCCGGTATTTGATAATATTACGGAGTTAAGCAAATTTCTTGGGAAACTAGCAAAGGAAAATGTGTATCTTACTTACATCAGTTGGCATGTTGTTCCTGATCAATTAAAGAAACAAATGTTGGAATATGCTCTTGTACAATCTATCACCCTAAACCATATATAGTTCAATTGATTTCCTAAATGTTTGGTTTTAATTAATTAGTTTGTTTCCTGAATTTTGTGTTTAATATATTATAGGCTAGGTATGTTATTCCGGAAGAAGGACACAAGTGGATCTTCAACACGCTTAATGACTCTTGGAGGAAGTACAAGTCTCACATCAAAGCAAGGTATTATAAAAAATATTCAACTGATGAGGAAAGGCTTGCAAATAGGCCTAGTACAATTCCATTGGAGGATTTTAAAATGCTCTTAGAATACTAAGGGGATGAAGCAATTCAGGTACGACTTTAATGTCACCACAAAAGAAAACTAATTTGTATAATGCTAATTAAATAATCAGGCAACAGATGGAAAAAATAAATAAATGATATTCACGTTTTCTTGTTTAGTGCTAATCTATTCTTGTTTAATGATAACTTAATAATCATGCAACAGATGGAAAAAATAAATAAATGATATTCACATTTGTATAATGTTTAGTAGTTCACATTATCTTGTTTAGTGCTAATCTTTTCTTTACTAGTTCACATTATCCTTGTTTAGTGTTTTTTTTGGATTTCCAGGCCCTAGCTGATACTAATTCCGCGCATTGTAATTCATTAAATGAGACACACATACTATAGGTCCCAAAACTCATGCAGTAGCCAAAGAATAGATAGTATGTGTTTTTTAAACTTAAGTTATTTTTTTGTGATTGAGTTGAATTGGCCACATGATAATTCTAATTTGTTATATCATTAAATTATATTTTATATCATTGTCACAATGTTCATAGGCAGCTACTAGATCTGTAAATTCCTAACATTGAATGTTAAAAATTTTGTTTAATTTTTGGTAATCCTAATACTTGATAGAGAAAGAAGGATCCAGAAAAAGCCACCCCATACACTGCCTTGGTTTATTTGGAAATGTATAAACAAGAATCAGGGAGAACTTACAAGACTAACACAGATGAACTAAAGGCCAAATACGTGAGTACATTAGATATTGAAATACCAATTCTTGTGTCAGTATAAATGGCACATTGTATGTTTGTTGGAGCCGCTTATTAAATCGAACACATAGTTAGTTTGAAATAAAACCAGTTCTGTTAATAAATTCATTCTTGCCTACTGCTTGTTTATATATATATATACTTACCAGGTTTTCATTTTGTAGGCGAAGATTTAAGCAATGGTGGATGCAGGAAACATTGCTGAGGTAGATACACTTGTTTCTGGTGGGAAGAGCCACACATGGAACTGGCTTGTAGGAAGGCAAGGTAAAATGGCTGAAAAGTCTCCAACAACTCCTTGTTCTTCGGACAGTTATGTGCAAGAGCTGACCAAAAAAAAGAAGGCAAGAGCTTGAGGCAGATTTGAAAGAAAAGGTGAACAGAAAAGTGAAAGACAACGTGTCATGGGCGTTAAAAAAGCTAGGTGTTGCCAATCCAGATCTTAATTTAGACGTCGGAGACTTTTGTGTCACCGTAACAAGTGATGAAGATGACATTAGTACTCCTACAACCCCGGCAATTGAATGAAGTATTTAGATGGTATGTGTTAGCACTTATGATATATTCGAATTATTCTTTTAAATTATGGCATTTGCGGTATGTGTTCGTGATGACACTTGTGGTATGTTTTGGTGATAACACTTGTGGTATGTGTTGGTGATGACACTTGTGAGTTGGTATATATAATTGGTTGGTCTGACTGGTGATGAATGTTTTGGGAGGATTTATTGTATGAATATTTTGGTATATATGTATGAATGTGGTACAACGTTTTGGATTGAATATATGTACTGCATAGTTTGTAATTACAGGGTTGTATTACAGCTGCAGTTGATTTTTTCCTAGTGTTGCGTTTGACTTTTTTACCATTGCAGTTGATGTTTCCTATTGTTGCATTACAGTGTTGTGGTGTCACATTCGATGGTGTTGTAGTGTCACATTAGATTGTTGTGGTATTACATTAGATTGTGCTGTGGTGTTGCATTAAGTGCAATATTATTAATTCCACAATGGTACGAAACGTGGGGCCCACAGCTTATGTGGTACCACGTGGATAATTGACGTGAAATGTGACATATGTGCAGCTGACGTGGCATGTAACTCATTGGCAGCTGACGTGGAAAGTCCATGTGGACCCCACTACCATGACCTAGAAGTCAGGCTCTGGCTTCTGCTTAAGGCAACGCTGTATGTTGTTGCATTACATGCGTATACTGTTCCAATAGGGTTACAATGCAACACTTTCTTTCCGTGGCCGTAGACGGGCTAAAGCGTTGCTTAGAAGGCTATTGCAACGGTCTCGGTTGCCATGTCCCCCTATTGTTGCCTATTTGAAAAAATGGCCTACAACAACGCTTTGTTGATCTACGGCCACATAAAAATAGTGTCAAATATGCCCACTTTTGTAGTAGTGGAACAAGTATTGAGCGACCTATGATCCGTGTAAAGCTCGAACCTCTTATAGATTAAATAGTGCCTCCAAGATTTGAGTGCAAACACTATAGCCGTCAGTTCAAAATCATGGGTAGGGTAGTTCTTCTCATGTACCCTCAACTGTCTGCTCCCATAACATATTACCCTTCCTTCCTACATCAACAATGCACCCAAACCCGTGCCACAAGCATCCGTGTAAACTGTAAACATCTTGATACCATTAGGAAGAGTCAAAACTGAGGCTGATGTAAGAGCCTTCTTTAATCTTGAGAATGCACCTTCTCCAAGCAAAAACCAGGTTCTTCTTCATTAGACGGGTAAGCGGAGATGAGATCCGTGCAAAGTCCTTAATGAACTTTCTATAATAACCCGTCAATCCCAAGAAACTTCTAATCTCTGTCGCATTCTTAGGGGCTTTCCAATCTTGAACTGCGATAACTTTAGCAGGGTCCACCGCTATTCCATCCTTGGAGATAACAGGCCTTAGGAATGTTACTTCCTTCCGCCATAAATGACACTAAGAAAACTTAGCCTTTAGCTGATGCAATCTGGGAGTATGGAGAACTTCTTCTAAGTGTATGGAATTCTCTTTCTCATTCCTCGAGAAAACCATAATATCATCCACAAAACCACTATGAACTTATTCAGGCATTCCCTAAATACCCAACTCATCAAATACACAAAGTACGCAGGTGCACTGGTCAGCCTAAAAGGCATAATCAGCCACTTAAAGAATCCGTCGGGTGTCCTGAAGTAATCTTGTATATACTTTCATCTGCTACACTAAGCTGGTGAAAACCGGTGGCTATGTCCAACTGTGAGAAAACCGATGCGCCCACTAGCTGGCCAAACAAATCAACTATCCGTGGGAGTGGGTGTCGATTCTTCTTGATGAGCTTATTCAACTCCCTATAGTCCATGCATAGACAGAAAGAGTCGTCTGCCTTGGTTGCAAAGACAACTGGTTCCTCCACTGAGAAATACTTCTTCTAATGTACCCTTCTCTAATAATTCACCCACTTTCTCACTGAGCTCCCTCCTCTCTCTAGGTGCCATGTGGTGCACTAGTAAAGCAAAATGTTTTGAATTTTATACCAGGTATATCCAGAAATCTATCTCTCGTCTTAGAGGTAATCCTCTCATCTCATCGAACACGTTCGAAAAATCTATGACTATGGGTACTAATCTAAGATCATCAACAGAAGCATCAAGGGAATCTAGGAAACTGAGCATAACTAACTCCCGTGGGTCATAAGAAATCTTGAGAGTTCTACCACAACATGTCAAAAGCCTAACAACTCTCCTCTTACAATCAAGGATGGCACCATACATGGCTAGCCAATCCATTCTTATAATAAGCCCGTAACCCATAAAGCTAAGAACATATTTGTCGCACTCAAACTCGACACCCATAATATAAATTATTAAACCCCCACATATCAAAGACAGGTGAGTCGTACCTCCTATGGGGTTTGAGAATACCACTGGATCAGAAACTAGTATATAAATGTAGACAAACAACAACGTAATTGGATATGAATGAATAACAAGCACTGGAATCGAACAAATTCCTAATAGGAGAGTCAAAAAGAGAAATCAAACCTTCCACGGTAGCTTTCCTACCTCAGTCCTAGCAACTAGCCTCAAGAACATGAACCTGTGCTCCGGATGATCCTGCCTCCTGATCCTATTTCTGAGGGCATTGCATGCTAAAGTGTCCCTTTTGTCCGCAACTGAAACAAGCATTCTTCCTCTTCTTACAGTATCTGATCCTGCCTTTCCACAGCCATGACACTTAACCTCTATCTTGATTTGTGCTTTCTCAGGTTTTCCTCCCTTCCTGCATCCTTCCTGGGCCACCACTTCTTCTTTTCTGTCTTAGTCTTAGACTCTTCGATTTAATTTCTTGCTTATCCTAATTTCCATCCTCATGCATCAAAGCCATATCCACTAGCCTCTCAAATGTAGCTCCGATTGTGTTATGTGTCTTTGCAAAACCTTGGAGAGGTTGATTTAACCCTTTTGTGAATCTTAAAGCCTTCTAGTGAGGAGTTTTAACTAGATCCAAGCCAAACCTTGCCAATGGGTTAAAGCTATTGACATATTCCTTCACTATCAGACTTCCTTGTTTCAGACTTAAGAACTTTTCCATTTTCATTCCTTCCTCATCTTGCAATAAGAACTTCATCTCAAATCTATTCTTAAACTCATCCCAAGTGGCAACCATTTGCCCTGACTGAGTTAACTCCTACCAATATGATGCTTCGTCTTTCAGCTGCCAAGCAGCCAACTGAATCTTCATCCTATCGTCTAGCTCCAATAATCCAAACACATTCTTCGTCTCCCTAAGACGACTGTGATCCTCAATATAACTTTTAGTTTCCTTAAATGGCTTTCTGCCCATCGCACTAAAATCCTTATAAAGCTTAGAGGAGTTAACTATCGAATTGGGTGAAACTACTACGGCTATAGCTGAGGGTGGGACATTTCCTTGCACTTTGGCAGGTGTTGTAGCCTCTATGTATTTACAACCATGTACGAATGGGAATGCCCTCATGGAAATTAGGAGCACCGAACATGTTGAAAAGATAAGAAACAAGATTGAAAAAGAGATCAAAGGAATATTGTAATTGACTTAAGGGGATTTTTTTTCAAATAGGTTTACTTGAAAATCTTTTTCCTTGAAAACACTTTAAAAAAAATCTCCAATCTTGTAACCTTAGACTCTAATACCAAATGTGGCACCCCACAACCCTTAATGTTACCCGTATGAGGATGCATTAAGTTTTGTGAAGCAAAGTAATAATATAAAGGCTAAAATTTTCAAGACAGAATATAAAATGCAGTGGAAAACTTTCAAAAACTTTTATTATTATTAAAACAACATTATAATTTCATATACCATAGAGTCATAAAACACCTATCTCGTGGAATCAGAGTACAAGTACAAAACCATAAAAATCATAAACCTTATGAGTCATAAAAATAGCCATAAAACATAAATCAAAACAATACGTGGAATAAGAAATAGCCTAAGTCCAAGCTGAATAAAAGAGCCATAGTCACTACTGCGATCCACCGCCCTGAGAACCTGGTGCGGAAAGAAAGAGAGAGAAGGAAAAATAAAATAGGTTAGACATACAGTTTGGCGAGTTCCAGTGATTTTTAGCATAAGCAAGAGATAAATAAGCATCAAGACAGATCAATAGTACTGGATATGAAAATATAGTAAAATAGGAAACATGGAAAACAAAGCAAGATAAGCTTCTCATTCATATCCCAGAATTTCTGCACCAATTATTATATCGTAAAGATTAGGCTTTCCCAAATTTCTACCCCGTGATCGGCTTCTTAAACAGGATGTGAATAATCCGTTCCAATAGGGCATTCGGGTTATCACTCTCGAACCCATCAATTAGGAAAGACACAACTGTAATCATAGGTGTTAATGTTTTATCTTCCACTTTTGGACTCATGCACGCTCACGACTCCACCGGAACATGCCTGTACCTAACTCTCGTTTGGACCTCTTACTACCCAGTTCAGTGTAAGCGTGCCTTGACACCTACCTAGTGCGAGACCCCATTGATAACCAAGGAATACTGACTAATACATATCCCACACAAAATGCATATGACACAAGCCCCCCTGAGACTTGATCCCCAAGCTAACTAGGTTTTCGCGAGCCCCTTACGTCCCAAAGGAATGGACCTCTCCCTCTTATTAATCCTGTGTTTTTACTTAAGATGTTTAAGTTCATTAATAAGCCCATAACATGTTATTCCCTAGATTGTAATTAATGAAAATAATCTACAACCTTTTTAACCCTCGGATTATAATTAACAAAAGTAATCTACGACCTCTTTTCCTTGCTTATTAGTCCAATGTTTTAAATTTACCTATTTAAGTTCATTAATAAGCCTATAACATGTTATTCCCTAGATTGTAATCCACGAAAGTAATCTGCAATCACTTTTTCTAATTACCAAGCCATTCAATGTCCAATTACATGTTTACAAGTTACGATAAGATGTTCTTACTTAATGTATAATTAAGTACATCCTACCCTAGTCCCTATGACATGTGCACTTAATATATAATTAAGTCCAACCTATTCTAATTTACTTGTTTGCATATTTTTCCTTTTTAGTTACCTCAATTTTACACTTTAAGGTCCGTAAATTCTAATATGCCAAAATCTCCTTTTAATCATTAATTCAGAGTATTCCAATTTATCCTAATTTTGCGCAATTCTAATGGAAAAGGCCAAGGCTCTCATTGGCCTAGGCTCAGTGCAAAATAAAGAAAAAGAAAAAAATAGATCCAAATTCATATAAATAAACTGAATAAATGGGCATAATAAGACTGTACATAAAATAAATTTTACGCACTGAATTCGCCCTATCCCCGAGGAGACGGAAGAACGTGGATTGTATGAGAACACAACGCATCAGAATACAGAACTATAGAACATTTCATTGCTATTACAACAATATTACCTTAGAGAATAAGATATTAGAGTACAAATAAACTATATACAGTGAAAAAATTATATCAGATATTTAAACTACAATATATATAACGTGCAGCGGAAAACAACAACTATCACAGCTGAAAGAAATACATGGATATAAAGCATTCCATATATAGCTCCAGCCGTAATCCAGGATCCTATGAAAAGAAATATCTACGAAAAACAAAACTATTAGCTGCCCATTTGGAAAATATGGGCACCTACAGTTTAGGTGGAAACAATAATCCTCGAGTCAGTCATGGGACTGGTATGAGAAATAAAACAATTATTGACTTTATTTTAATGTTAGGTAAATCAAGGGACTATGTCGTATGACACGGAACGGGGTTTCTCCCAAGAATACCATAGAACAAACAACGCAATGCTAAAAGAAAAAATGAAGCCATTATAAGAGTCAAGTCCTATCACACAATGCAACACAAACCAGAGGATAATGTTTTACCTTATAATGGCCCAACATGCTTGATACATGAAATTTATCTTTACTATCATTATAAGTGAAGAAATCAACTTCAAATATAAGTGTATCAATCATAGGCGGCATAGGTACCATATATTATGTCGCCATATAGGTTTACAACTAAAACCGTAAAATTGTGTATTGGAATTTGGATTTCCATCTATGAACCAAGGCAAAGGATATTCTTTTTGGATTTCGAGACACTTGCATGCCTCAGGATCACGCCTCTGGGCAACCCTTGGATCTTGCAGAGCTAGTCAGCCGTCGCTGAATAGTTATACCATAAACAATACGTTAGCCAATCTTATCGGACCTCTCATAAGGTCAGTACGTCGACCAATCAATGGCATTTTAGTTGGCCATATCCGAGGTACCTCGCTTTCCATCATAATCCAATATCTACCTAAGTAAAATGTATGGGCTCCATACCGTGACATCACCCATAGCTAGAAACTAACGTATGCCTATTTCCCTGCGTCCCTAATCCCATTTTAGGTTCATACCAAGGAGTGAAGCTCGTGAATTAATGCTACACAAAGATGTTCTTTGATCATCAACCACAAGGCTCTACTTTTCAGCAAAAGCCTTGATCCATGCACCTCAGCATGCCACATTGTCAATCCACACCATATCAAGGATTTCCAACAATATATAACCTCTAAGATCATACGTCTCAGAGAAGGGTGTTAAGAAAGAGAATAAATTCTCCGCTACTGAACAGATATATATATTTAGCAGCCTCGCCCCATACATCCAATATCGGAGAGTGGTCCTCACTTATCCGGTCGATCTCCAAGTACGTCTGGACATTCACCACTTATTACTTAGTCTTGGGTGTATATCCCTATCAAGACATTAGTAAACTAACGTGATACTTAATTAAATATTGGGAATTAGTTAGAATGGATTGTACCATTGCGTTCGTCTCGGAATTCTATTTAAAATAGACTCTGACTTTGCATAAAACAGATATCATATGAGGAAGATATAAAGGTTAGAAGTGTGTAACATATAATAAGGATATATGTAAATAAAAAAAATAAGAATTCAAGGCAATTCAAAATCAAAAGAGCGGTAAACGAAAGCGGGAACCAGACCGTTGGGGATGACCCATTCCTGGTCTGGGCCGATCTATGGGTCGACCTAAGGTCAAGTGGTTCGACCTAGGGGTCGACCCAGGGATCGACCTAGGTGGGGGTGGGTCGACCCAACCACAATCTGGCTGAATTCTTCTAAGTGAAATTGGACTATTTTCTAAACCAAGTATGTTATTTTCTTAACGGTTGGATTTGAAAACAAAGATCTGACGGTTAAGGGTTGTCTTATAAACTCTATATAAAGGCATGCATTCCTATCAAATAAATCATACTTCTTCGTAATTCTTCCTCAAACTCTTGTTATGAAAATATAAAATGAAGATGGGGAGATGCTGCCGAAACTTGGATTGAATCAAGGCAATTCTTACCTAACCTATACAAGAATCTCTTTTACAACATCAGCATATTAATCTCTGTTCTTTAAATCCAATCTTTATGAGTTCATGTTACTTTTAGATATAAAGTTTAACCGTAATCCTGGCATGTTAATAAACCTAGATCTGAGCCTATGCCTGTTAAGAAACTGATTCATATCTAAACAATTTTGCTATAATTACATGTATTTTTTCATACACCTATTCTGCTGTTTAGTTATTATTATATGCCTATTTTTATTGTTATTATGCCTATTTCTATTGTTATTATGCCTATTTCTTTTTTTCTCCCTCTATTATTCCCTTTTTATTTTATAAGCCTAGGCTACCTTCGAGCCTAGGTCAGTCTTGTAAGAGATCTGCGTATGAACGAAATTGGACAATTAGGGAATGTTTGGGAATGAAAATAAAATTGGGGCATATCTTGTATTGTGGAATATGACTGAAATTGGGGTGTATGAACATGTAAATCTGTAGGCTTAATTCGAGTATTGAGTAGAACATGTAATGAAACTGAATATACTTAACCTGTGGAACCTATTTAATCTGTTAAGGTTATATGAACCTGTAAACCTGTTTAATCTGTTGGGGTTAAGTAAACCTGTTTAATATGTTGGGGTTAAGTGAACTTTTTTAATCTGTTAGGGTTAAGTAAACCTGTTTAATTTATTGGGTTTAACCAAACATATCTAACCTTTGGGGATAATATAGACCTGTTAACTATAAAACTTAACCTGTTAATCTGTGGGGGTTAGGGGAACATGTAAATCTGTAAGGCTTAACCTGTTAAAAATCCTAGCTAATTGGGGGACACAAGTTTAGGGGTTTGACTTGTGACATCTGCTGTGTAGGGCCCATATCAGTTAGTAACCCATTATGGTATTAAAAGTGAACCCCCCACTAGGTAAGGGTCAGGGCACGCATACTGAACTGATTGTAAGAGGTTCATTTGAATGGGGGTGTATGCGGGCGCGTTCCAATGGAGTCATGTGCGTGCATGGGTTGGCCTATCGGGGAAAATAAGCCACTGTAGCATTAATAAATAGGTCTATATCCTTCTATAGGTTGCCACTTTAGTAAGTAATATACCCTACTGTAGGGCCAATACAGGGTATTTAAACATTAGGGAATCGATTGCTTTGGCTAGTAATTAGGGTATATCTAGTCCTGCCTGTTTTCTGTTTAGGTACTTGTTATTTCTGTTTGGGTAACTCCCGTTATTTCTGTTGAGGTACCTGTTATATCTATTTGGGGTAGAACCCGTTATGTAACTTGAGTACACCTAAAACTATCATTCTGTTTCCTTTGGGATCATTCTGTTTCTATTATATTATGAGACACCTAATTCTGGCATGATCATGTTATATAAGTATTGGTGCAGAGAAAAGTATTTGAAAAGCATTGTCTACTATGTTTATTCTGGTTATCCTGTTCATCTTGTTTATACTTCTTTTATGATACTATTATCTCTCATCCAGTCTTATATGACTGTCACGTTACTTTTACTTCTTTATATGCTAAAAGTCACTGGACTCGCCAAAATTTATGTCTGACCCTTTTTATTTCCTTTTCTATGTCTTCCTTTCCCCTCAGTTATCAGGGTGGGGATGATCAGGCGTGATTAGGACTCTCCATTCTGTTTCTTCTTGGATCTGTATCTACTTTGATATATCGCTTCGACTACTTGTTTACTTTATTATGGCTATTATTGGGGATTATGATTTTACATTTCTATACTCGGATGGTTTTTATCACAAGATAGATGTTTTAGGTTTCATGTATTTGGTTTCAGTATTTTATCCTATTGTTGTAACTGGTTTTGAGGCTACGATATTTTTCTACTAAGTAATGAAGTTTTAAATTTCCGCTTCTATTTTTATATCTGTCTTGTGAGATTCTGTTTCTGTTTACCTGTAACGCTTCACAAAATTTAATGTATTCTGATAAAGAGTGACATTAACAGACGTAGGGTGCCACATCTCTGGTCTTCAACCACCGTCTTTACATCTTCGACTTTTAATCGTCGTATCAGTTATTCAGAATGGGTTAAACCCGGTTTTTTTGAATAACTCGCGTATTTTATAGTCAAGTGCTATAAAAACACATCATACGCCTAATTCCAATCCAGAATATTCTTTTATTCGCATATTCTTGGAAATCATTTCATAAGATTTTATAATATCTTTCCATAACTTAACCAAATTAAGGTTTATCAACTAGTCAGGATTAACGAGCCTTATATAAGCAATCATTCATTTTATTATCCCCGTCCCAAACTATTCATCCCATGGAGCAAAACTGGTAGTACTCCATACCTAACATGAAAAGTTGGTGTGTAAAACTTTAGTAGGATCTTTATATGGATATATCGGAATAGTGTATGACAAGTTAATTAGTAAGCTACAATAGTTACGCAGGTAAATGTAAGCTATATAGATATATCATAAATAAGAAGTAAATGCAGTAAGTAAAAACACCAGGAATTTTATACTGGTTAGGATTTCCTGTCCTACGTCCAATCCCGATACTCCTCTTTGAAATTCACTAACACGCCCTCTCTTAACCCGGAGGAATAGGTCACAATACACCCGAGCACCAACAAGGATGTCCCCGCCAGAGCACCAACATAGGACTTCACAAATACAAGTAGTTTTGACTTCTGAATGTGTTCTCGTATCAACACCGAATAGTCAAGATCAAGTACACCCTTCCTATAATCTTATCCTCAAGTATTTGATGTGTATGTGAAGATTTAAGGAAGTATATTGCTTGTTGAATCGAGATATATGAAATAACTTCAAAGATTCAACAAGTAACTTGAATTAGAGAGAGCTTTTAGAATGCGAAGAGTATAGAGATGTAAGTCAGAATTTAGAATAGAATAAGTATGAATCGGTGGTTTGGAAAACATGTTTGTATTGTATTTATAATTGTAGAAGAGTGCTAATCTTTCATGAGGAGTTCTTATGGAAAGTTGCATCCATTTCTGTTCAGAATCGAAGAGGAATCTCTTCATGAAAGGAGGTGACTCTTCATAAAAAGATTGTTTATTCCTGACCAGTTGACTCGTATAAAAATCATAAGTCGACTGGTTAACAAAGAAAACCATATATATATATTTAAATATGATAAATAAATAGCAGTTACTAGACTCAGGCTTCCTGACCATTCGACTGGTTGATTATCTACCAGTCGACTGGTTAGGCATAACCAGTCCAGTTCAGCTCTTTTATTATCATTTATTTATATATGTATGTATATATCTGAAAATTTGTGTAACTGTATTATACTTTGAGTATAGATTTTAACATATATCAAACACGACTCTATACTCATATATATATATATATATATATATATATATATATGAATCTAGTTATTTGATGCGATCTTCATTGTTTTCCATTTTCTTGTTGTCATGAATCAAAAACATTGCGAATCAACATTCTCCCCTTTTTTTGATTGATGACAACATATTGCATTCCGATGAAATATTGAATTGCTCCCCCTAAGTGTATGCTTGTATATATATTTAGATCCCCCTAAAACTCTGCAACATTTTGTTAGTTCATAATATAGTATATACTTACCATGTGACTTCCTGTAACAAAAATTTTAGCACATAGAATATAACCAATTGAATTGATACATTAGTCTTCCCCTTTGTCATCGATAAAAAAGAATATATGCTATGAGACAAGATAATCAAGAATAGCATCAGTCTTTATAGATTTTTATATGAAACAATTCCTAATTCTCTTTGAAGTCTTGTTAAAGTATTCTCTTTGAAGTCTTGTTAAAGTATTCTCTAATGGGGGTTTAATAAATATGTCAGCAATTTGATTTTCCGAGTTTACAAATTATAAGTTGATGATTTGTTTTTCAATATTGTCTCACAAGAAATGATGTATCAATATATTTAATTCTACAGGATTTTTAGATAAGTTAATTGTGCTTATATTGTCACAATAAATTGTGGAATTAGTTAAATTAACATTAAAATCTTTTAGTATTTGCTGCATATATATTATTTGAGCACAAGCTAGTGTTGCAGATATATACTCAGCTTTACAGGTTGACAGTGAAACACAATTATGTTTCTTGCTGGATCAAGATATAAATGATTTATCGATAAAGTGACAAGTTCTACCTGTACTTTTACGATCCGTCCGTGATCCTCCAAAATCAGCGTCACTATATGAAACTAATTCGAAGGAACAATCTTTTGGATATAAAAGTCCAAAATCTTTGGTACCGCTGAGATAATGTAATATGCGTTTTACCGCCCTCAAATGTGATTCTTTTGGATTAGCTTGAAAATGAGCATATAAGCAAACACTCATCATAATATCCCTTCTACTAGCAGTTAGATACAGAAGTGAACCTATCATGCTTCGATATAATTTTTGATCGACACATTTACCATTTTCATGTTTATCCAAATGTATCGTCGTACTCATTAGTGTAGGTTTACTCAAAATGTTTTCCACTCCAAAACGTTTTATTATATTAGTGCAATATTTTTCTTGATTAATGAAAAGTCCATGTAACGACCCGTATTCTACGCACCATAGGACTGTAGAATATTTATTTCTCTCACATACGAAGTCCTATGGTCTTGTTACTTTGGGAGACGACTATTGGGGTCATTTCCCATGTTCATGATTTTTCCCGATTTTTAAATGACCATTTTACCCCTAGTTGGCACTGTTTTGGCCCTAACTTTTGATTGGAAAGAATTTTGACCTAAAACCACTTCCATTGGCTCCGGATGATGGTTTCTCTTTCCGTAAAGTGGTCATAATAGCCAAACGGACTTACCGTTTGGGAGATATGGCTAAATGAAGATTTAGAGGGTTAATTTTAGTTAATTGAGCTTAACCGGGTGATTACAGTTAGGCCCAGAGGGGAATTTCGGGTTTAGAGGTATAGGAGGGATGATTAGGGTTAGGAAATCACTTTCATTTCAGTTTTGAGCTGCCACAAACCTTCTTGAGACCCTAGTAATGGCTTTCATCCTCTAAAACCACTCCAAAACACATTTTTAGTGAAGATTAAGCCTAAACTACATCAAAACAAGGCCAAATAGCAACAGAGTAAGGTTGGAGCTGCTGCTATACATAGGAATTCGACCCAAACAGAGAGTATTTCAGATTTGGTGTTTTATTTTGTGGCCAAGGTGAGTGATTTGCATAGTTTTTGCACTAATTACGGTAATTAAGGGTAATTAGTGAAGATTAGCAAATTTATACACAAATAAAATCTGGAAAAATATTGATAAACTCGAATATGATGTTTTATGTCTCTACTAGAAAATTTGGACGATTTGATTAAGTTTCACTAAGTATGTCCTTAAACATGACTAAGAGGGATTATGGGAAAATGTGAGGTTTTAGCCACTTTTGATCCATTTTGATTCATTTGACTTGTTGTTTTGCTGTTTGTGGTTGCTATTACATGTTGCTATGACTCCATGGTGTGTTTTATGATTGATTAGAAGTGTTAGATTTGTCAAAAACGTCGTCAAATGGCGTAAATTACTTGCTGGAAGAGTTGCAGAAAAAGTGCAGGTTCTGGACCGGATGGGATCGGATATGGAGGCTCGGATCGGATGAGTTGAACTGGGCAAGGGATCTGATCGGATCGGAACTTGACACTTGAGGCAACTGTCAAAAAGGAAGGCCACGCTAATTGAACTAGGATCGGATCGGATAAAGGAGGAGGGATCGGATCGACTTAAGGACGAAGGGCTCGGATCGGATCGACTGAAGGATGAAGGGCTCAGACTGAAGAAAGGCGGAGGAATCCGATCGGAGCAAATGGAGGAAGAGGGAGCGAATCGGAGCGGAAGTACATACTAGATGAGAGATGGCACGCGACCCGACTCGAAGTGGAACACCCGACCCGACGCAACGCCATGAACCCGAACCGAACCGCTACAGGAGAAATCTACGAACCAACCCGAAGTAGAGGACCCGACCCAAACCGATGGCTAGAAGGAGAACCCGACCCGACCTAGTATTGACCAATAACCCGAGATGCAAAGGTAGTCCAATATGGAAAGTTAGAGCTTAGGATCCAGTTGGGAACCGATGAGTTCACTTCATGATTGGGCTTTGCTGTGGGACGTGTCCCAAGGGGCAGTCGATGTTTATGACTTTGGATCACTATGTATGGGAAGTACGTGAACGGATTCAGGGCTGCAATGGCCTAGGTACGACTAAAGAGCTATAAACCAATGAAGTGGGGTCATTTGTAAAGATTTGGTCATGACTCCATGTGGTAAGCTTGGTAGTAGCAGTAGTTGTACAAGTCGAACTCCGTCACTACTTCGATGGGACTAGTGATTGACAGTGGTGGACATCGTATGCTTTACGCACTGAGTGAGAGATGTGAGGATGGTTGCTATGGATGATTTGTTTGCTATCATTATGACATGCACGCCCCACCCCCGTATTCTTTACACTACTTATTATGGCACCTTAGAGTACTATACGGTATGTGGTACTAACTCTTTGGTTGCAGGTCCAGGTTCAGGTATGGTTTAGTATACCTGTTATTGTTTTGTTTAGATGCTTATCGCTCATACCAGGCTTTATGTCTGACCCAGAGTTTTATGTCTCCTCTTATTACTCTGGGTGCTCACACCAGCAGACTAGAGACAGGTTAGCTGGTGATGCACGGGTAGATGATCCGGGGACGAGCAGGAGGCTTCCACGTAATATATAGTATTCTCCCTGTGTTGTTGAAGATCACTGCTTGGGCATTGGTGGTGCATCTTCTACTTTAGGTTTCTTTCGTTTAGAGACAGTAAATTTGAAAAGTTGTAATAAGCTGTATTTGGATTTCCGCTGCTCTGATGTTGATGTTGATTTTAGTTATCAGCGTATGCACTGTCTCACCTGTTTTATGTCAAGTATGTTATTATTATTATATTTTACTCCATGCGCTATGAGACATTCAACAGGTTCTTGATTAGTTCGTTTCCTTCTTTCCTTTCTTCTGACGACCATCCCATGCTAGTCGGGCATGTGTACAGCACACTTTCGGAGGAAATGCAGGCTGGTGCGGGGCGGGCCGTCACATTTGGTATCAGAGCTCTAGATTGCGTAGTTAACCTAGGGAAGTTATCAGGGAGAGATAATATACGTATACGAGAGAGCGTATTTGTGACTATTTTGGTTTTCAAAAGCTATATATATATACTATTAGTAGTATAAGAATGAAGTCGTGCTGCACTAGCACCACTATGGGGTCGTTAATCGTTTCCTTTTTCAGATTGACGATGAGCCGATATGTTAGAGGTACCGGTAGAGGGGCCAATAATGGGAATGCTGCTGACATGAGGGCGATGTTTACTGACCTCATGAGAGAGATGCTTAGGGATGTACAGAGGGCAGCTCCCAATGATGGAAATGGTGGTGGTCCTATAGCGCAGGCACTGAGGGTTGACTTTGCCAAGCTAAACAAGGATTATACTAGCCTTGGTGGGAAGCCGTTTCACGGAACGGAGTCGGCCACGGATGTTCAGGATTGGTTGGATAGTTGCGAATGTATCTTCGAGGATTTGGGTATCGAGGATGCGACGAAGAGAAAGCTAGCGTCCTGTCAGCTGCAAGGGCGGGCAATGAATTGGTGGAATGCTATAAAGGCAGCTACTCCCGAAGATCAGACTACTTGGGAGCAGTTTAAGGTTCGCTTTAGCAAGAAGTTCATTCCGGCTGCTCAGAAGTCAGTGCTGTTTAAGAAATTCTTAGAGCTCAAGCAGAATGGCAGAGCTATCTCGGAGTATATTGCTGAATTCGACACTTTGTCAAAATATGGGTTATCTCTTATTGATACTGCCGAGAAGAAGAATGAGAAATTCATAACTGGTTTGGATCAGTACTTGTGGGAAAGGCTTATTAACCACATCGATGAGACGTTTGAATCGATTGTGGGGAAAGCATTGAGATCAGAAAGTCTCTACCCTAAGCTGAAGACTAAGGTTGCATCCGCAGATGAGCCAAAGCCACAAGCAAGTGGTGGAGGCAAGGGTGGTTCCCAAAATAAGAGAAAGCAGAATCAGACTAAGGATGGCCAGAAGAAAAAGAATAAGCAAGATGTTGAGTTCTTTAGCTGTGGTAAGAAGGGCCATTATTCTAGTAATTGTCGGGCCAAGCCAGCGGATAGGAAGTGCTTCAACTGTGGCTAAATGGGACATCATAGGGACAAGTGTCCGCAACCCCCTAAAGAAAAACAAATGGTGAAAGCCTATGCCCTTAATGTTATTCCTTCTTCGTCGAATGCCCCAACTGTGGCGGAGAAAGGAAAGAATGTTGTTATTCAAGGTATGCTTTCTATTTATGATGTACCAGTTCGAGTTTTGTTTGATACTGGGGCTTCCTGTTCCTTCATATCTAGTGACCTGGTAGATAGGTTGGGACTGGAACCTGAGATAGTCGATAGACCATTGGTTGTGACGAACCCGATTGGTGGTTCGACTAGCCTTAGTATGATTTGCAGGAATTTGGTCTTATCGAGTCATGGATGTATGTTTGTATGTGATTGCTTTGTTTTGGACTTTACTGGGTATGGCATTATATTGGGAGTCAATTGGCTCCAAAGATACGGGGTGGTGGTAGACTGTGAGGGCTTTTTGGTGACAGTGAGGGCGGATGATGGGCGGAGGGTAGTGTTTGGTAGTCTACCTAGTGATGGGGTTATGGCTAGTTTTGTAAATTCCCTCGACATCCCGCAGGATGAGTTGTCAGATGTGCCCGTGGTCGACCAGTTTCCGGACGTCTTCGAGGAGGTGACCAGGCTTCCACCACACCAAGAGATTGAGTTCCGTATCGATTTAGTGAAAGATGCCAGACCTATAGTGATGCCACTTCGTCGTATGGCACCAAGGGAGCAACAAGAGCTCGGGGTGCAAGTCAGCAATCTTTTGAAGAAGGGATTTATCAGAAGGAGTGTTTCTGAATGGGGAGCACCAGTTGTGTTTGCTACCAAGGCGGATGGTTCCCTTCGTTTGTGTGTAGACTACCGCGAGTTGAATAAAGTGACAAGGAAGAATAAGTATCCTCTACCGCGGATGGATAATTTGTTCGATCAGTTGAGTGGCGCGAGAGTATTTTCTCAGTTGGATCTCGCGATAGGTTTTCATCAGCTTAGAGTGGAAGCTGAGAGTATAGCTAAAACGGCATTTCGGACGCCGTCTGGATTTTATGAGTGGTTGGTCATGCCATTCGGGCTGACCAATGCCCCATCATATTTTGTGGATCTTATGAATAGGGTATTCAGAGATCAGTTGAATAAGTTTGTCCTAGTGTTCGTTGATGATATTTTGGTCTATTCGAGGACAGAGGAAGAACACAAGGAGCATTTAAGAATAGTGATGGAGGTGTTGAGAAAACACCAACTGAAAGCAAAGTTTTCTTAGTGTCACTTCTGGAAGAGGGAAGTGATGTTCTTGGGCCATGTTGTATTAGAGAATGGTATTGCCGTGGACCCGGCGAAGGTGGCTACGGCACAGGATTGGCCTACGCCCAAGAATGCGACAGATGTAAGAAGTTTCTTAGGATTAGCCGGATATTATCGTAAGTTTATCCAAGGTTTCTCCAAGATAGCAGCACCATTGACCCAGTTGACCAAGAAGAATCAAGCTTTTGTCTGGGATAAAAAGTGCGAGAATGCATTCAAGAGTCTAAAGGACAAGTTGACATGCGCACCCGTGTTAGTCATCCCTGAGGGGAATGAAGAGATGACGGTATACACGTATGCCTGTGGTACCGGGCTGGGTGCTGTATTGATGCAATGCGGTAGGGTTGTAGCTTATGCAAGTCGGCAATTGAAACAGCACGAGAAAAGATACCCTACCCATGAGTTGGAATTGGCAGCGATCGTGTTCGCATTGAAGATGTGGAGACACTATCTCTTGGGAGAAAGATTTGAGCTGTTTACAGATCATAAGTCGTTGAAGTATCTCCTCTCCTAGAAGGACCTAAATCTCCGGCAACAAAGGTGGTTAGAATTCTTGGCTTCCTATGATTTTGACATCGCATATACACCGGGAAAGGGCAATGTGGTGGCTGATGCATTGAGTAGGAGACATGCCAGCTTAGGGGCTATGTTTCTAGAATGGAAGCAACTGGAGTATATCGTGGGGTTTGATTTCAGACCAAAGTGCGAATTGAATCCAGAAATGTTAGCAAGTTTGACGATCAGACCCACTTTGATTGGGCGGATCGGCTCTAGTCAGAGGGACGATCCTAACCTATTGGAAATCATCTTCAAGTTAGAGATGGGTATCGATGAGGAGATGAACAAGTATGGGCTTGATCGATATGGATGGCTTAGAAAGGATGGAAGACTAGTCGTACCCAATGTCATGGATTGAGAGATGAAGTGCTTAGAGAATGTCATCACTCAAAACTGACTATACACCCCGGTGGTAATAAGATGTATCAAGATATGAAGCAGACCTACTACTGGGAAGGGATGAAAAGAGACATTGGGAAGTTTATATCCAAGTGCATGAATTGCCAGCTAGTTAAAGCCGAGCAAAAGAAGCCTAGTGGGTTGTTACAGCCATTAGGAATTCCCGAATGGAAATGGGAGTAAGTCTCCATGGATTTCATCGATGGTTTACCAAGGACTAGATCGGGACATGATAGCATTTGGGTAATCGTGGATCAATTGACTAAGAGTGCAAGATTCATACCAGTCAAATCGACCAGAACGGCAGCTAAGTTGGCAGAATTGTATATGAAGTGGGTAGTGAGATTTCATGGAGTACCTAAAAGCATTGTGAGCGACCGAGACCCATTGTTCACTAGTGGGTTTTGGAAGAGCTTACAAGACGCTCTAGGGTCAGAGTTACATCTCAGTACCGCATATCATCCTCAGACCGATGGTCAGACGGAGAGGGTGAATCGTATTTTGGAAGATCTCTTGAGAGCATGTATATCAGATTTTGGTGGATCATGGGATGACCATTTTCATCTAGTAGAGTTGCATATAATAATAGCTACCAATCCAGTATCGGTATGGCTCCATATGAAGCTTTGTACGGAAGACCGTGCAACTCACCATCATGTTGGATAGAGACTGACGAGATGTTTATGCTTGGACCAGATGTGGTGAGGGAAACTTCAGATAAGATTAAGATCATTCGACAACGAATGAAGGCTGCCCAAAATAGGCATAAGAGTTATGCTGATAAGAGGAGAAGAGACTTAAAATTCTCCGTTGGTGACTTGGTGTTTGTCAAGATTTCTCCGTTGAAGAGCATAATACGATTTGGCAGGGGAGGCAAGTTGTCACCAAGATTTGTTGGCCCATTTCCTGTTCTTGAACTAGTCGGGAATTTGGCATATAGAATTGACTTACCAGAGAAGATGGCGGGAGTTCACAATGTATTTCATGTTTCCCAACTAAGGAAGTTCGTTCACGACTCAGACATGACTATTTCACCTGATCAGTTAGAGGACTTCGAAGTAGAACCCGAGGCGGTTGGGAACCGCAAGCCGGCCCGTATCGTCGAGCACGACATAAAGCAACTTCGAAGGAAGGCGGTGAAGCTAGTCAAGGTTCAGTGGGGCGAGGACGAGAATGATTGTACTTGGGAGACAGAGGAGAACATTAGGAAGACATACCCAGAACTCTTTGCCTGGTAAGATTTTGACTTCGATTTAGTTTTCCGCATGCTAGGATAGGCTTGTTTGCTTGTTTTGCATGTTTGATTGTTGTATGTGGCTGCTAGGCATGCGGGATCCTTCGTATGTTTTGGGTTAAGGAATTTCGGGGAAGAAATTTCTTAAGGGGGGAAGAGTGTAACGACCCGTATTCTACGCACCATAGGACTATAGAATATTTATTTCTCTCACATACGAAGTCGTATGGTCATGTAACTTTGGGAGATGACTATTGGGGTCATTTCCCATGTTCATGATTTTTCCCGATTTTTAAATTACCATTTTACCCCTAGTTGGCACTGTTTGGCCATAACTTTTGACTGGAAAAGAATTTTGACCTGAAACCACTTCCATTGGCTCCGGATGATGGTTTCTCTTTCCGTAAAGTGGTCATAATAGCCAAACGGACTTACCGTTTGGGAGATATGGCTGAATGAAGATTTAGAGGATTAATTTTAGTTAATTGGGCTTAACCGGGTGATTAGCATTTAGGCCCAGAGGGAAATTTCGGGTTTAGAAGTATAGGAGGGCTGATTAGGGTTAGGAAATCACTTTCATTTCAGTTTTGAGCCGCCACAAACCTTCTTGAGACCCTAGTAATGGCTTCCATCCTCTAAAACTACTCCAAAACACATTTTTAGTGAAGATTAAGCCTAAACTACATCAAAACAAGGCCAAATAGCAACAGAGCAAGGTTAGAGTTGCTGCTATACATAGGAATTCGACCCAAATAGAGAGTATTTCAGATTTGGTGTTTTATTTTGTGGCCAAGGTGAGTGATTTGCATAGTTTTTGGACTAATTACGGTAATTAAGGGTAATTAGTGAAGATTAGCAAATTTATACACAAATAAAATCTGGAAAAATATTGATAAACTCGAATATGATGTTTTATGTCTTTGTTAGAAAATTTGGATGATTTGATTAAGTTTTACTAAGTATGTGCTTAAACATGACTAAGAGGGATTATGGGAAAATGTGAGGTTTTAGCCACTTTTGATCCATTTTGATTCATTTGACTTGTTGTTTTGCAGTTTGTGGTTGCTATTACATGTTGCTATGACTCCATGGTGTGTTTTATGATTGATTAGAAGTGTTAGATTTTTCAAAAACGTCGTCGAATGGCGTAAATTACTTGCTGGAAGAGTTGCAGAAAAGTGCAGTTTCTGGACCGGATCGGATCGGTTATAGAAGCTCGGATCAGATGAGTTGAACTGGGCAAGGGATCTGATCGGATCGGAACTTGACACTTGAGGCAACAGGCAAAAAGGAAGGCCACGCTAATTGAACTAGGATCGGATCGGATAAAGGAGGAGGGATCGGATCGACTTAAGGACGAAGGGCTTGGATCGGATCGACTGAAGGATGAAGGGCTCGGACTGAAGAAAGGCGAAGGAATCGGATCGGAGCAAATGGAGGACGAGGGAGCGGATCGGAGCGGAAGTACAGACTGGATGGGAGATGGCACCCGACCCGACTCGAAGTTGAACACCCGACCCGACCCGACGCAACGCTATGAACCCGAACCGAACCGCTACAGGAGAAGACTACAAACCGACCCGAAGTAGAGGACCCGACCCGAACCGATGGCTAGAAGGAGAACCCGACCCGACCCAGTATTGACCAATAACCCGAGATGCAAAGGTAGTCCAATATGGGAAGTTAGAGCTCAGGATCCAGTTGGGAACCGATGAGTTCACTTCATGATTGGGCTTTGCTGCGGGACGTGTGCCAAGGGGCAGTCGATGTTTATGACTTTGGATCACTATGTATGGGAAGTACGTGAACGGATTCAGGGCTGCAATGGCCTAGGTACGACTAAAGGGCTATAAACCAATGAAGTGGGGTCATTTGTAAAGATTTGGTCATGACTCCATGTGGTAAGCTTGGTAGTAGCAGTAGTTGTACAAGTCGAACTCCGTCACTACTTCGATGGGTCTCGTGATTGAAAGTGGTGGACATCGTATGCTTTACGCACTGAGTGAGAGATGTGAGGATGGTTGCTATGGATGATTTGTTTGCTATCATTATGACATGCACGCCCCACCCCCGTATTCTTTACACTACTTATTATGGCACCTTAGAGTACTGTACGGTATGTGGTACTAACTCTTCGGTTGCAGGTCCAGGTTTAGGTATGGTTTAGTATACCTGTTATTATTTTGTTTAGATGCTTATCGCTCATACCTGGCTTTATGTCTGACCCAGAGTTTTATGTCTCCTCTTATTACTCTGGGTTCTCACACGAGCAGACTAGAGACAGGTTAGCTGGTGATGCACGGGTAGATGATTCGGGGACGAACAGGAGGCTTCCACGTAATATATATAGTATTCTCCCTGTGTTGTTGAAGATCACTGCTTGGGCATTGGTGGTGCATCTTCTACTTTAGCTTTCTTTCGTTTAGAGACAGTAAATTTGAAAAGTTGTAATAAGCTGTATTTGGATTTCCGCTGCTCTGATGTTGATGTTGATTTTAGTTATCAGCTTATGCACTGTCTCACCTGTTTTATGTCAAGTATGTTATTATTATTATATTTTACTCCATGCGCTGTGAGACATTCAACAGGTTCTTGATTAGTTCGTTTCCTTCTTTCCTTTCTTCTGACGACCGTCCCATGCTAGTCGGGCATGTGTACAGCGCACTTTCGGAGGAAATACAGGCTGGTGCGGGGCGGGCCGTCACAGTCCATCTGATAACTGTTTGATTTGTAAACCCGGGAAGTAAGATAGTTCTCCTATGTGTGACATTTCAAATTCACTTGTCATTATATTTGAAAATTCCTGACATAGTTTATCATTTGTTGATAAAAAAATAATGTCATCGACATATATTTGCACTATTAGAATATCTTTATTAGCTTTCTTAATAAAAAAGTGTTTGGTCAACCTTTCCAATCTGAAATCCTGAATCTAATAAATAGTTCTTGAGACGTTCATACCAAGCATGAGGTTCTTGTTTCAAACCATATAATGCCTTTTTCAATTTGAAAGCATGATTAGGAAATTTTTCATGAGCAAATAGTGGTGGTTGCTCGACATATACTCTCTCTTTAATATAACCATTTAAGAAAGCACTCTTAACATCCATTTGATATAGTTTAAAGTTGTGAAAACATGCATATGCCAATAAATTCCCAATAGCTTCTAGTCGAGCAACAAGGGAAAATGTTTCCTCATAATTAATGCCTTCTTATTGGTTATACCCTTGTGCTACAAGTCTAGCTTTATTTCTAGTAGTATTACCCAATTCATCTGCTTTATTTTTGTAAACGCATCTTGTTCCAATGACAGTTTGATCACTTGGTCTTGGAACTTATTCCCATACTTCATTGCGTTCAAACTGATTTAATTCTTCTTCCATAGTAATTATCCAGTTCTCATCTATCGATGTTTCTTTTGGATTTTTGGTTCAATATTTAATAAAAAGCGACATTACTTACTAGGTTAAGCTGATTTCTTGTTCTTACATTCAAAGTTATTTCTCCAATGATATTTTGAGTCGGATGGTCTCGTAATATTCTTGGTGGAGATCTAACTTCATTAACTTGATTATTTTGTTTATTATTATTGATATTATCTAGATTTTCTATAACATTGTTTTCTGTAGTATTATGAACAATGTTTGCATCTTCTCTATATATTTCAATATCATCGTCATAGTAAGAATTATTTTTCATAATATCGAAATTAAATGAATTTTGAATAAAATTTCGTCAAATGAAACATGAAGTGATTCTTCTATTTTATTGGTTCCCTTATTGTAAATACGATTATCTTTGCTACGCTCAGAATATCCCAAGAATATTCCTTCGTCTGATTTTGAATCAAAATTTCCAAGCTGATCTTTTGTATTTAAAATAAAACATTTTGAACCAAAAACTTTAAAATATGAAATATTTGGTTTTCTTCCATGAAAAGTTCACATGGAGTATTTTTAGTGAGAGGTCGAATGGAAACATGATTCAAAACATAACAGGCCATTACAACTGCTTTAGCCCGAAAATGTTTTGGTAGTGTACTTCCATTTAATAGTGTTCTGGCACATTCTTGTAATGTTTTATTTTTTACGTTCTACTACTCCATTTTGTTGTGGAGTTCTAGGAAAAGAGAAATTATGGAAAATTCCTTTCTTTTGACAAAAAAAATCAAATTTCTCATTTTTAAATTCTCCTCCATGATCACTTAGTATATTCTTTATTTTTAAATCCGTCAAATTTTGAGTTTGTTTGACAAAATTTTTAAAAAGATTAAAAGTATCACTTTTATTCTTTAAAAACATAGTCCAAGTATATCTTGAAAAGTCATCAACAATTACAAACACATATCTACCATGGTTTATGGACTGAACCTAAGTTGGTCCAAACAAATCCATATGTAGTAATTCAAGCGGTTATAATGTTGATATAACCTTTCTAGATTTAAAATAGGATTTAGTTAACTTCCCAAGCTGATAAGCATCACACAAATTCTTAGTTTTGAATTTTATTTTTGGTAAACCGCTCACAATTTCATTTTTAGAAATCTTGTTTATCATTTTAAAGTTAATACGAAATTGTTTATGCCATAACCAAGGATCATTATCTTTGGCTAATAAACAAATACATTAACTGCCATATTCAAAATACAAATATTTTTATCTCGGTTTCCCTCAAAAATAAGATTTTGATTTGAATCTAATATACTACATTTATTTTCAGAAAATAATTTTTAAAACCTTTATCATGTAATTGACTAATGTTTAACAAGTTAGGTTTTAAATTTTTAACTAATAAAACATCAGAAATAAGAGGTGAATTAGATATACCGTAATTGCTCACATCGCCTTTGCCGATGATATATCCTTTGGAATTATCTCAAAATGTGACAGTTCCTCCTTTTGAGTAGATAATATTTGTTAACATCTCTTTATCTCCAGTCATGAGTTTGAGCAACCACAGTCAAATATCCATTTTCCTCTATTTTTGGTGAGTGGTACCTGCAAAAAATAATTTAGAATTTTATTGGTACTTACTTCCTCCGTTAGGGTCCTAAGGGTTAATTCTTAGGAAACCAGACCCAAGAGGGTTCGAAGTCCTTTTTGAAACTATAATTAATATTATTATGAATAGTAGCTAAGAAATTCTTAATATATTTATTTCTAATCAATATATTATTGGTTTTTGGAAACCATATATTAATACTTCTTTAAGAATTCTTCTTAGTAGCAACGTCTAGATTTTTAATTATTGATTTAATACTAGATTTCTTAGGACTAGATTTCTTTATAGAATGAAAATATCCTTGTCCTTTTTTACCCGAAATAGGTTGAGAATTTTTTAATATCTTATATAAATTTTCTCTACCATTATTAAAATTGTTAACATTCTTAAAAAATACTATCCAATTTAACTTTTGGACTAGAATTGTGACGGCCCGCCCCGCACCAGCCTGCATTTCCTCCGAAAGTGCGCTGTACACATGCCCGACTAGCTCGGGACGGTCGTCATAAGAAAGGAAAGAAGGAAATTGACTAACGAGAAACCTGTAGAATGTCTCACAGCGCATGGAATAAAATATAATAATGATAACATACTTAACATAAAACAGGTGAGACAGTGCCTAAGCTGATAACTAAAATCAACATCAACATCAGAGCAGCGGAAATCCAAATACAGCTTATTACAACTTTTCAAAATCTACTGTCTCTAAACAAAAGAAAGTCAAAGTAGAAGATACACCACCAATGCCCAAGCAGTGATCTTCAACAACACAGGGAGAATACTATGTATATGTATTACGTGGAAGCCTCATGCTCGTCTCCGGATCATCTACCCATGCATCACTAGCTAACCTGTCTCTAGTCTGCTCGTGTGAGCACCCAGAGTAATAAGAGGAGACATAAAACTCTGGGTCAGACATAAAGCCTGGTATGAGCGATAAGCATCTAAACAAAATAATAACAGGTATACTAAACCATACCTGAACCTGGACCTGCAACCAAAGAGTTAGTACCACATACCGTACAGTACTCTAAGGTGCCATAATAAATAGTGTAAAGGATACGGGGGTGGGGTGTGCATGTCACAATGATAGCAAACAAATCATCCATATCAACCATCCTCACATCTCTTACTCAGTGCGTAAAGCATACGATATCTACCACTTTGGAACACTAGACAAATTGAGGTAACGACGAATCCCGACTTGTAGAAACCCTGCTGTGACCAAGCTAAACACATGGAGTCATGACCAAACATTTCAATGACTCGCTTCATTGGTCGTAGCCCTCGGTTCTACCGATGCCATAATGGCCCTGAATCCGCCCTCGTACCTCCTACCATAGTGGTCCAAAGCTATAGACATCGATAACCCCTTAACACTCGTCCCGCAGCAAAGCCCAATCATGAAGCGAACTCGTTGATTCCCATCTGGATCTTGAGCTCTAGCTTCTCATTTGGACTACCTTTGCATCTCGGGTTTTGGTAATCATCTTTATCCGGATCGGTCTTCATTCAGATCGTTGTCATCACTGTCGGATCGTGAATAACCTCCTTCCCCAGCTCGGATCGTGGTACACTCTCCAGGTCGGGTCGCCATCATCGGATCGTGCTCCACCTCGGATCGGTTCGCGGATCGCATCGCCTTCACCAGGTCGGATCGGGTCGAGGCACTCCCACTGGTTCGGGTCGTGCTCCATAGCTCGTGGCGCTTCCCTTCGGTCGTGGAGGCACATCGGTTCGGATCGTGAGCTTCTGAAGTGGATCGGTTCGGGTCGGAGTAGCTCATGCTCACGGGAGGCGGATCGGGTCGGGTGGAGTGAGCGGGTCGGTTCGGATAGTGTGCTCCAACTTTTGATCCTCCATGGCTATCAATTCGCAAGCTTCCAGGTGGTTCGGATCGGTCTCCATCACCACAAGCGGTTCGTACGGGCGGCTTCACAACGGTTCGGTTCGGGCTTCCCATCCGATCCGATCCAGTTTAGGTACTTTCCTGCACTGACTTTCCAGCGACTGTTTTGCGCCATACGACGGCGTCTTCGACCAATCTAACTATTCTAATCAATCACAATTCATGTCAAACTGTCATAGCAACATATAACATCAATTGCAACACCATAACAACAATTTGATGGATTAAAATGGATCAAACATAGCTAGAACCCCTCATTTTCCCTTAATCCCTCTTAATCATGTTTAAGCATACAATTAGCAAAACACATCGAAATTAACCCAAATTTCTAACAGAGCCTTAAAACATTATTTTAGAATTTTAGGAATTTTTCCAGAATTTATTTACGTATAAATTCGCTAATCTTCACTAATTACCCCAAATTAACTGTAATTAGTGTAAAAGCAAGCTAATCACTCACCTTGGCCACAAAATAAAACACCAAATCTGAAATATTCTCTGTTTGGGTCGAATTCCTATGTATAGCAGCAGCTCCAACCTTGCTTTGTTGCTATTTAGCCTTGTTTTGATGTAGTTTAGGCTTAATCTTCACTAAAAATGTGTTTTGGAGTGGTTTTAGAGGATGGAAGCCATTACTAAGGTTTCAAGAAGGTTTGTGGCGGCTCAAAACTGAAATGAAAGTGATAACCTAACCCTAATCAGTCCTCCTATACCTCTAAACCCGAAATTCCCCTCTGGGCCTAGCTGCTAATCACCCGGTTAAGCCCAATTAAGCTGTTTTTCACCATCTGAAACTTGTTTCAGCCATATCTCCCAAACGGTGAGTCCGTTTGACTAATGTGACCACTCTACGGAAAGAGAAACCATCATCCGGAGCAAATGGAAGTGGTTTCAGGTCAAAATTTCTTTTCAGTCAAAAGTTATGGCCAAAACAGTGCCAACTAGGGGTAAAATGGTCATTTAAAAATCGGGAAAAATCATGAACATAGGAAATGACCACAATAGTCGTCTCCCAAAGTTTCATGACCATACGACTTCATATGTGAAAGAAATAAATATCCTACGATCCTATGATGCGTAGAATGCAGGTCGTTACACTCTCCCCCCCTTAAGAAATTTCGCCCCCGAAATTCCTTAACCCAAAACATACAAAGGATCCCGCATGCCTAACAACCACATACAACAATCAATCATGCAAAACAAGCAAACAAGTCTACCCTAGCATGCGGAAAACTAAATCGAAGTCAAAAATCTTACCAGGCAAAGAGTTCTGGGTGTGTCTTCCTAATGTTCTCCTCTGTCTCCCAAGTACAATCATTCTCGTCCTCGCCCCACTGAACCTTGACTAGCTTCACCGCCTTCCTTCGAAGTTGCTTCATGTCGTGCTCGACAATACGGGCCGGCTTGCGGTTCCCAACCGCCTCGGGTTCTACTTCGAAGTTCTCTAACTGATCAGGTGAAACAATCACATCCGGGTCGTGAACGAACTTCCTTAGTTGGGAAAAATGAAATACGTTGTGAACTCCCGTCATCTTCTCTGGTAAGTCAATTCTGTATGCCAAATTCCCGACTAGCTCGAGAACAGGGAATGGGCCAATGAATCTTGGTGCCAACTTGCCTCTCTTGCCAAATCGTATTACGCTCTTCAACGGAGAGATCTTGACAAACACCAAGTCACCAACGGAGAATTTTAAGTCTCTTCTCCTCTTATCAGCATAACTCTTCTGCCTGTCTTGGGCAGCCTTCATTCGTTGTTGAATGGTCTTGATTTTATCTGAAGTTTCCCTCACCACATCTGGTCCAAGCATAAACTTCTCGCCAGCCTCTATCCAACATGATGGTGAGTTGCACGGTCTTCCATACAAAGCTTCAAACGGAGCCATACCGATACTGGATTGGTAGCTATTATTATATGCAAACTCTACTAGATGCAAATGGTCATCCCATGATCCACCAAAATCCAATATACATGCTCTCAAGAGATCTTCCAAAATACGGTTCACCCTTTCCGTCTGACCGTCGGTCTGAGGATGATATGCGGTACTGAGATGTAACTCTGACCCTAGAGCCTCTTGTAAGCTCCTCCAAAACCCACTAGTAAACAACGGGTCTCGGTCGCTCACAATGCTTTTGGGTATTCCATGAAATCTCACTACCCACTTCATATACAATTCTGCCAACTTGGCGGCCGTTCTGGTCGACTTGACTGGTATAAATCTTGCGCTCTTAGTCAATCGATCCACGATTACCCAAATGCTATCATATCCCGATCTAGTCCTTGGTAAACCATCGATGAAATCCATCGAGAATTGCTCCCATTTCCATTCGGGAATTTCTAATGGTTGCAACAACCCACTAGGCTTCTTTTGCTCGGCTTTAACTAGCTGGCAATTCATGCATTTGGATATAAACTTCCCAACGTCTCTTTTCATCCCTTCCCAGTAGTAAGTCTGCTTCATATCTCGATACATCTTGTTACCACCGGGGTGTATAGTCAGCTTTGAGTGATGACATTCTCTAAGCACTTCATCTCTCAATCCATTGACATTGGGTACAACAAGCTTTCCATTCTTTCTAAGCCATCCATCTCGATCAAGCCCATACTTGTTCATCTCCTCATCGATACCCATCTCTAACTTGGAGATGATTTCCAATAGGTTAGGATCGTCCCTCTGACTAGAGCCGATCCGTTCAATTAAAGTGGGTCTGATCGTCAAACTTGCTAACATTTCTGGATCCAATTCGCACTTCGGTCTGAAATCAAACCCCGCGATATACTCCAGTTGCTTCCATTCAAGGAACATAGCCCCTAAGCTGGCATGTTTTCTACTCAATGCATCAGCCACCGCATTGCCCTTTCCTGGTTTGTATGCGATGTCAAAATCATAGGAAGCCAAAAACTCTAACCATCTCTGCTGACGGAGATTCAGATCTTTCTGAGAGAAGAGATACTTTAACGACTTATGATCTGTAAACAGCTCAAATCTTTCTCCCAAGAGATAGTGTCTCCACATCTTTAACGCGAACACGATCGCTGCCAATTCTAAATCATGGGTAGGGTATCTTCTCTCGTGCGGTTTCAATTGCCGACTTGCATAAGCTACAACCCTACCGCCTTGCATCAATACAGCACCCAGTCCGGTACCACAGGCATCCGTGTATACCGTCATCTCTTCATCCCCCTTAGGAATGACTAATACTGGTGCGCTTGTCAACTTGTCCTTTAGACTTTTGAATGCATTCTCGCACCTTTCATCCCAGACAAAAGCTTGATTCTTCTTAGTCAACTGGGTCAATGGTGCTGCTATCTTGGAGAAACCTTGGATAAACTTACGATAATATCCAGCTAATCCCAAGAAACTTCTTACATCTGTTGCATTCTTGGGCGTAGGCCAATCCTGTACCGTAGCCACCTTTGCCGGGTCCACGGCAATACCATTCTCTGATACAACATGGCCCAAGAACCTCACTTCCCTCTTCCAGAAGTGACACTTAGAAAACTTGGCTTTCAGTTGGTGTTTTCTCAACACCTCCATCGCTACTCTTAGATGTTCCTTGTGTTCTTCCTCTGTCCTCGAATAGACCAAAATATCATCAACGAACACAAGGACAAACTTATTCAACTGATCTCTGAATACCCTATTCATAAGATCCACAAAATATGCTGGGGCATTGGTCAGCCCGAATGGCATGACCAACCACTCATAAAATCCAGACGGCGTTCGAAATGCCGTTTTAGCTATACTCTCAGCTTCCACTCTAAGCTGATGAAAACCTGTCGCGAGATCCAACTGAGAAAATACTCTCGCGCCACTCAACTGATCGAACAAATCATCTATCCGCGGTAGAGGATACTTATTCTTCCTCGTCACTTTATTCAACTCGCGGTAGTCTACACACAAACGAAGGGAACCATCCGCCTTGGTAGCAAACACAACTGGTGCTCCCCATTCAGAAACACTCCTTCTGATAAATCCCTTCTTCAAAAGATCGCTGACTTGCACCTCGAGCTCTTGCTGCTCTCCTGGTGCCATACGACGAAGTGGCATCACTATAGGTCTGGCATCCTTTACCAAATCAATACGAAACTCAATCTCTCGGTGTGGTGGAAGTCCGGTCACTTCTTCGAAAACATCCGGATACTGGCCAACCACGGGCAAACCTGACAACTCACTATGCGGAATGTCAAGGGAGTTTAGAAAACTAGCCAATACCCCCTTACTGGGTAGAACACCAAACACTATCCTCCGCCCATCATCCGCTCTAGCTGTCACCAACAAGCCCTCACAGTCTACCACCACCCCGTATCTTTGGAGCCAATCTACTCCCAAAATAATGCCAAACCCAGTAAAGCCCAAAACAAAGCAATCACAAACAAACATGCATCCATGACTCGATAAGACCACATTACGACAAATCATGCTAAGGCTAGTCGAACCACCAATCGGGTTCGTCACTACTAAAGGTCTATCGACAATCTCGGGCTCCAATCCCAACCTATCTACCAAGTCACTAGATATGAAAGAACTGGAAGCTCCGGTATCAAACAAAACTCTAATAGGAACATCATAAACAGAAAGCATACCTTGAATGACGACATTCTTTCCCTTCTCCGCCGCAGTTGGGGCATTCGACGAAGAAGGAATAGCATTAAGAGCGTAGGCTTTCACCATTTGCTTTTCTTTAGGGGGTTGCGGACACTTGTCCTTGTGATGTCCCATTTGGCCACAGTTGAAGCACTTCCTATCCGCTGGCTTGGCCCGACAATTACTAGCATAATGGCCCTTCTTACCACAGCTGAAGCACTCAACATCTTGCTTATTCTTTTTCTTCTGGCCATCCTTAGTCTGATTCTGCTTTCTCTTATTCTGGGAACCACCCTTGCCTCCACCACTTGCTTGTGGTTTTGGCTCTTCTGCAGATGCAACCTCAGTCTTCGACTTAGGGTAGAGACTTTCTGATCTTAACGCTTTCCCCATAATCGATTCAAACGTCTCATCGATGTGGTTAATAAGTTTTTCCCCCAAGTACTGATCCAAACCAGTTATGAATTTCTCATTCTTTTTCTCGGCAGTGTCAATAAGAGATAAACCATACTTTGACAAAGTGTCAAATTCAGCAATATACTCCGAGACAGCTCTTCCATTCTGCTTGAGCTCCAAGAATTTCTTAAACAGCACTGACTTCTGAGCAGCTGGAATGAACTTTTCGCTAAAGCGAGCCTTAAACTGCTCCCAAGTAATCTGATCTTCGGGAGTAGCTGCCTTTATAGCATTCCACCAATTCATTGCCCGCCCTTGCAGCTGACGGGATGCTAGCTTTCTTTTCATCGCATCCTCGATACCCAAATCCTCGAAGATACGTTCGCAACTATCCAACCAATCCTGAACATCCGTGGCCGACTCCGTTCCGTGGAACGGCTTCCCACCAAGGCTAGTATAATCCTTATTCAGCTTGGCGAAGTCGACTCTTGGCGCCTGCACTATTGGACCACCACCATTTCCACCATTGGGAGCTGCTCTCTGCACATCTCTAAGCATCTCTCTCATGAGGTCAGTAAACATCGTCCTCATGTCAGCAGCATTCCCATTATTGGCTCCCCTACCAGCACCTCTAGTATATCGGCTCATCGTCAATCTGAAAAAGGAAACGATTAACGACTCCATAGTGGTGCTAGTGCAGTACGACTTCATCCTTATAATAGTAATAGTATATATATAGCTTTTGAAAACCAAAATAATCACAAATACGCTCTCTCGTATACGTATATTATCTCTCCCTGATAACTTCCCTAGGTTAACTACGCAACCTAGAGCTCTGATACCAAGTGTGACGGCCCGCCCCGCACCATCCTGCATTTCCTCCGAAAGTGCGCTGTACACATGCCCGACTAGCTCGGGACGGTCGTCATAAGAAAGGAAAGAAGGAAATTGACTAACGAGAAACCTGTAGAATGTCTCACAGCGCATGGAATAAAATATAATAATGATAACATACTTAACATAAAACAGGTGAGACAGTGCCTAAGCTGATAACTAAAATCAACATCAACATCAGAGCAGCGGAAATCCAAATACAGCTTATTACAACTTTTCAAAATCTACTGTCTCTAAACAAAAGAAAGTCAAAGTAGAAGATACACCACCAATGCCCAAGCAGTGATCTTCAACAACACAGGGAGAATACTATGTATATGTATTACGTGGAAGCCTCCTGCTCGTCTCCGGATCATCTACCCATGCATCACTAGCTAACCTGTCTCTAGTCTGCTCGTGTGAGCACCCAGAGTAATAAGAGGAGACATAAAACTCTGGGTCAGACATAAAGCCTGGTATGAGCGATAAGCATCTAAACAAAATAATAACAGGTATACTAAACCATACCCGAACCTGGACCTGCAACCAAAGAGTTAGTACCACATACCGTACAGTACTCTAAGGTGCCATAATAAATAGTGTAAAGGATACGGGGGTGGGGTGTGCATGTCACAATGATAGCAAACAAATCATCCATAGCAACCATCCTCACATCTCTTACTCAGTGCGTAAAGCATACGATATCTACCACTTTGGAACACTAAACAAATTGAGGTAACGACGAATCCCGACTTGTAGAAACCCTGCTGTGACCAAGCTAAACACATGGAGTCATGACCAAACATTTCAATGACTCGCTTCATTGGTCGTAGCCCTCGGTTCTACCGATGCCATAATGGCCCTGAATCCGCCCTCGTACCTCCTACCATAGTGGTCCAAAGCTATAGACATCGATAACCCCTTAACACTCGTCCCGCAGCAAAGCCCAATCATGAAGCGAACTCGTTGATTCCCATCTGGATCTTGAGCTCTAGCTTCTCATTTGGACTACCTTTGCATCTCGGGTTTTGGTCATCATCTTTATCTGGATCGGTCTTCATTCAGATCGTAGTCATCACTGTCGGATCGTGAATAACCTCCTTCCCCAGCTCGGATCGTGGTACACTCTCCAGGTCGGGTCGCCATCGTCGGATCGTGCTCCACCTCGGATCGGTTCGCGGATCGCATCGCCTTCACCAGGTCGGATCGGGTCGAGGCACTCCCACTGGTTCGGGTCGTGCTCCATAGCTCGTGGCGCTTCCCTTCGGTCGTGGAGGCACATCGGTTCGGATCGTGAGCTTCTGAAGTGGATCGGTTCGGGTCGGAGTAGCTCATGCTCACGGGAGGCGGATCGGGTCGGGTGGAGTGAGCGGGTCGGTTCGGATAGTGTGCTCCAACTTGTGATCCTCCATGGCTATCAATTCGCAAGCTTCCAGGTGGTTCGGATCGGTCTCCATCACCACAAGCGGTTCGTACGGGCGGCTTCACAACGGTTCGGTTCGGGCCTCCCATCCGATCCGATCCGGTTCAGGTACTTTCCTGCACTGACTTTCCAGCGACTGTTTTGCGCCATACGACGGCGTCTTCAACCAATCTAACTATTCTAATCAATCACAATTCATGTCAAACTGTCATAGCAACATATAACATCAATTGCAACACCATAACAACAATTTGATGGATTAAAATGGATCAAACATAGCTAGAACCCCTCATTTTCCCTTAATCCCTCTTAATCATGTTTAAGCATACAATTAGCAAAACACATCGAAATTAACCCAAATTTCTAACAGAGCCTTAAAACATTATTTTAGAATTTTAGGAATTTTTCCAGAATTTATTTACGTATAAATTCGCTAATCTTCACTAATTACCCCAAATTAACCGTAATTAGTGTAAAAGCAAGCTAATCACTCACCTTAGCCACAAAATAAAACACCAAATCTGAAATATTCTCTGTTTGGGTCGAATTCCTATGTATAGCAGCAGCTCCAACCTTGCTTTGTTGCTATTTAGCCTTGTTTTGATGTAGTTTAGGCTTAATCTTCACTAAAAATGTGTTTTGGAGTGGTTTTAGAGGATGGAAGCCATTACTAAGGTTTCAAGAAGGTTTGTGGCGGCTCAAAACTGAAATGAAAGTGATAACCTAACCCTAATCAGTCCTCCTATACCTCTAAACCCGAAATTCCCCTCTGGGCCTAGCTGCTAATCAACCGGTTAAGCCCAATTAAGCTGTTTTTCACCATCTGAAACTTGTTTCAGCCATATCTCCCAAACGGTGAGTCCGTTTGACTAATGTGACCACTCTACGGAAAGAGAAACCATCATCCGGAGCAAATGGAAGTGGTTTCAGGTCAAAATTCCTTTTCAGTCAAAAGTTATGGCCAAAACAGTGCCAACTAGGGGTAAAATGGTCATTTAAAAATCGGGAAAAATCATGAACATAGGAAATGACCACAATAGTCGTCTCCCAAAGTTTCATGACCATACGACTTCATATGTGAAAGAAATAAATATCCTACGATCCTATGATGCGTAGAATACGGGTCGTTACAAGAATTCTATAATTTTAACCTTATTATTCAAACCCTGATTCTCAGAAACTAGAATATCATTTTTATTCTTTTGAGTCTCAATTTCTTGACTCAACATAGAAATCTGAGAATTTGCAACTAATAAAGATTCTTGTAATTTTCCAATCTCATCTTCTAGAATCTCTTTTTCATCTTTTAATAAATCTCTTTCAAATTCTGCTCTTTATCTATCGTCATTTGCTTGTTTGTACTTTCTCTAAAAATTATTTCTAGATTCTAAAACTTTTGTATTAATTTCTATTAATTGATCATAAGTAAAATCACTAACCTTAGTATCCTTGGCCATGAAGCATACGTTTGCTTATTCATTGTCACTATCAGAAGATGATGAATCTGAATTATTCCAAGTGACCGAGAAAGCTCGGCCTTTTGATTTCTCCTTTTTGTTGCGATTTTTCTTCAATTCTAGACAATTCTTTTGGTAATATCCAATTTTTGATAGTTGAAACATTCTACCAAGGCAGGGTCAAGCTATTTTGTGGAATTCTTTTTCATATTCTTACTTTGACCCTTTCTGTATTTTAAAAATTTTCTGAAGTTCTTTGCTGCAATGCAATATCTTCTTCATCTGAATCTGTCTCAGCATGGAAAGCTAAAATTTTCTTGTCTGGAACATATGCTTTCTTTGCCTGCAAATTTACTTCATGGGACATAAGAGTACCGATTAGCTCTTTGGGTTTCATAGCAGAAAGATGATTAGCTTCTTCGATAGCTAATATCTTTCTTTCCCACTCATCCGTCAAAGAGTTTAATATTTTCGAAACTATATCAAAATCAGATTATTTTTCTCCTAATCCTAGTAAAGAATGATAAATATTTTGAAAACGTGAGTACATGTCATTTATAGACTCATTCTCGATCATTCTGAAATTTTGAAACTGATTTTTAAGCATGGATATCTTGCTTTGTTTAACCTTGCTAGTTCCTTCATGATTTACTTTGAATGTTTTCCAGATTTCATATGCTGTGTTGCACATACAAACCCAGTTAAACTTGTTTCTGTCCAACGCACAATGCAACATATTCACGGCTTTAGCATTGGCAGTGGCCTCTGATTTTTCAGATGCAGACCATTCAGTATATAGTGTAGTGGTTTCTGTATATACATTCTGTGTAATATTCCAAGCTTCAAAACTATTTTCTTGCATGCATATTCTCATACAACTAGCCTAATAACTATAATTCATGCCATTGAAAAAGGGTGGTCTTGTAGTAGATTGACATTCAGTATATCCAGTATTAGGGCTAGTACTAGTGTTGTTATCCATATTAACTATGTATCAGATAACGGTTTTGTAGTTAAATGATGACCTTGCTCTGATACCAAATGAAAAGCCGGTGTGTATGACTTATTGGGATCTTAATATGGATATAGAGGAATAGTATATGATAAGTTAACTAGTAAGCTACAATTTTTACTCAGGTAAATGTAAGCTATATAGATATATCACAAATAAGAAGTAAATGCAGTAAGTAAAAAACCAGGAATTTTATACTGGTTCGAAATTCCCATCCTACGTCATGTCCCGAAGCTCATCTTCGGAATTCACTAACCCGCCCTCTCTTAACCCGTAGGAATAGGTCACAATACAACCGAGTACCAACAAGGATGTCCCCGTGTAATGACCCGCATTGGCAGAGGTAGTATAATTAATTTATTTAATCATTTAAAAGGTGAATTAAAGGATTTAATGGTCATGGAATTAAATAATGGAGAATATTTAATTTAAATAATATATTTAATTCTGAAATAATCAGAATTGGCCAAAATGGCAATATGGTGTGAACTGGGTCATCTGTGATATTTAATTCAGCTTGGAATTGAATTTGAATAACGAATATATTATATAAACGACATTTTGAACATAGAGTTATAATATAATTAAAATCGAGCTCGAAATGGCGCTGCAGTTCGTAAATTGGCGACTCGAACTTCAATTGAATGTACAGGATTCGTTTTAAATCGGATTTCTATGAAACAAGAAAACGTGTGGAGCTGGTGGAGTATATCTTTCTAGTGGAAGAGGAAAATCGGGATTTCATTGTATAGATTTTGATTTATGTCCAAATCAAATTTTAAAATAGTCGCTATAGAATCATTTATCGACCGTTACGGTTTATTCGATATAACTAGAGATCGGGTTTGAATTTAGACAAGATTCTTTTAAGGCGTAGTGATAATTTAATTTTTAGAATTTTATGGAAATTTTTAATTAATTAAATAAGCAACTTTTTATTTGGAGTATTATGCACCCTGTAATCAATATTTTGGGGTTTCACAGAATAAGTGAACGGACCCATATTATTATATTTTTGGAATCGTGATACCGAGCTCATCTCAACGGCGTATTTATCTCAGTCCGCAACGCTCGTACATGGATATATTATAATGTACCAAGTAGAAGATTACAAAAGGGACAATGCTCAAAACACCATTGAATACATGTAAAATAAAATATCTACGTTATGTGATTAAAAAGGAAACCACGTCCTCATCATTTTCAGCCGTGAGCTCTTATGGTCCTCAAAGCAGAACGTGGACAAGGACAGACAACCCAATTACCATCTTACTTTATAAATACAAAGCATGTCCTTCCTTTCTTTTCGTTTGACAGCAAAAGAAAATTTGTTCCTCCGTTTAAAACGCAAGCACCCTTTCGTTTCTTCCAGTTATTTTACAAACTCGAGATTTTATTTTCAACAAAACCGTAGTCTGTCCACTTCAACAATCGAATCAAAAAGCAAACAAATACTCCTACTTAAAAACTCATGAAATACATGTGAATGGACTTCGAGCTAGGGGCGGGGACAGCATGGATGAGCTCTTGGCTTGCGAGAGGAGGACCTTGATTTTCCGGCGAGCGTGGCAGTATGATGACGGGTGCATTGGTTTTCTGAGACTTTCGGGGATTGTTTCTCAGGGAAGGAGAAGATGAAGTACGGGTGGAGGTCCGAAGCAACGTGGGATGGCGGGTGAGTAGGCGAGCTGGAGGGTTGAGCTCGAACAGTATAAAACTGCGAAGAGGAGAAGCAGCGTTGAAATGCGTTGGAGAGCCAAGTATGGGCTGACGTGGTGCTGGTGTGCGCAAGCAAAAAAAAGAGTTCGCCGGTTTTTACTGTTGGGGTGTCCGAAGTGGTGAACTTCGGTGGAGGATGTTTTGTGGCTGATGCGTTTGTACCGGAGCAGGGTATCATAGGAGGACGAGATTTGCATGGAGTATTATGTTCTGGTGGAAGGATGATTAATGTTGGGTCTTGGGTAGCGTGTAGTTTGTGGTGTAGGCGTGATTTAATACTTAAAGGAGAGGACATTTGCATGGGAAAAAAGGTATAAATTTACAGTAAGGGAATAGTTTTCAATTCTTTTTACTGGGAGTTTGTTTCATGAATTAAGGGAGGATGTGGCGATGTCAACATCAGAAAGGGACGGACGGAAATGGTGTAAAATGGTTCGGCAAAGCTGTGTATAGGATGGAGAAGGTGTACGACATGATTTATTTGGGTTCGACACTCTGTCATATGAAGTAAGGAAGGTGGCAGTCGTAATGGAGTTCATTAACAAAAACGTTGGGCTGGGTATTTGGAATGGCGATGGAGTGAAGGTGGATGAGCGGATCAGGGTTTTTAACAAGCGGGGAATGGGCCGACTTATCATGGTAAAGCCCAAGTAAGATAATAATTTAAAACTTAAGTTTAGTTTAATTTATTTAATTAATATAGTAACTTGTTAACGCGATATTTATCTCATACGAACTCAGTTTTACGGACCGTTCGTCACTATGGAATCGTATGGACGAGGGTTACACATTGGAACTGACTGGGAGAGAATCTGAGCTCATTACAATTTATAGCAAAATAAATTATCCGATCTGAATCGACGGACGAATATCGTTATTTAACGAAAACCAATCAATGTGAGTAAATCTCACTAACTCTGAATAGTTTATAAATTCATGTTGTATTTTTAGAACTGTTAGATATTGGCTGATTGATTGTATGTTGACTGTTTGATTGAACTGCTAGTCAGTTAGTTGAATTTTCTATATCGATTCTGTTTAATAGAATATATCATATAGAACTGAAAGTGATGTTATCTATATTGTTTAACATCTGTGATGCAGGGAAACAGGTTGGAGGAATCCAATGGATTCCTCAACATTTATTTTACTGTTTTCATATATTGTGATATATGATGTGTTATATAATCTGTTATGGATTATGGGTGTTGGAATGATGTTGATCATTTTTATTCGATATTTTAAATATCATAAAAGACCCTGGGATGCAAAAAGAATTATTTCAATGTATATTGAAATAAAGGGAGTTTATAAAATCAACAGATTTTGTAAAAGGAAATATTTCGAAAGTAAATAAAAAGGGAAATCATTTGTAAGGTGAAGAACTGTTACTAAAAGTAAATCTTTATAAATGAATAGTTTATTCGAAAAGAATAAAGGAGTTAATCGATGTTAGTTAATCGATTAGAGAATAAAGTAAAAGGAGTTAATCAATGTTAGTTAATCGATTAGAGAATAAAGTTAAAAGGAGTTAATCGATGTTAGTTTAATCGATTAGATAAAGTTAAAAGGAGTTAATCGATGTTAGTTTAATCGATTAGATAAAGTAAAAGGAGTTAATCGATGTTAGTTTAATCGACTAGATAAATTTAAAAGGAGTTAATCGATGTTAGTTTAATTGATTAGATAAAGTTAAAAGGAGTTAATCGATGTTAGTTTAATCGATTAGATAAAGTTAAAAGGAGTTAATCGATGTTAGTTTAATCGATTAGATAAAGTTAAAAGGAGCTAATCGATGTTAGTTTAATCGATTAGAGTTAAAGAAAATGAGTTAATCGAATATAGTTTATTCGAATAGAAGCAAAAGAGTAAATCGAATATAGTTTATCCGAATAGAAACAAAAGAGTAATTTGAATATAGTTTATTCAAATAGAAGCAAAGGAGTTAATCAAATATAGTTTATTCGAAGAAAGTAAAAGGAGTTATCGAATATAGTTTATTCGAAAGGAGTTAAGTGGAATGGAGTTAATCCAATAGCGTTAGTCAAATAGAGTTAATCCAATAGTGTTAGTCCAATAGAGTTAATTGATAAGAGTTAATCGAATATAGTTTATTCGAAGAAAGTAAAAGGAGTTATCGAATATAGTTTATTCGAAAGGAGTTAAGTGAAATGGAGTTAATCCAATAGTGTTAGTCCAATAGAGTTAACCGATGTTAGTTTAATCGATTAGAGTTAAAGTAAAAGGAGTTAATCGATGTTAGTTTAATCGATTAGAGTTAAAGTAAAAGGATCTAAATCGATGTTAGTTTAATCAATTAGAGTTAAAGTAAAAGGAGTTAATCGGTATTAGTAAATCGAATAGAGTTAAGTGAAAAGAGTCAATCGAATATAGCCATTCGAAGGAGGGTTAAGTAAGGAAGTTAGTAAAAGGAATATAAAGTGAACTTTGCCTATTTCAAAGTTAGAAATGTTGTTCAGTTAAGGTCTGAGAGGTAGTTCTACCCCAACTTGATTGGCTTCGTTTTAACTAAGGAATAGTTAAGGTTCGGCAGTAAAGGAAATGGTTTGAGTTGGCATAGCGATGTTTGTTTAAACATCTGTCTAAGTCCAATGAAGAGGCTTTGGAAATGTTTTCCAAATAAGAAACCAGAAACGTTTTTAATGAAGAAAACAAGAAATGGAAATGTTTTCCATTGTTAATAACGTATATTTTCCAAATCTAGAAAATAAGAAATATTGAATATAGGGAAATAGGAGATAAGTAAATTTATGAAATAAAGAGGTAAATGTTGAATGATGTTTGATTGATATAAATTTCCATTTGGAAATAATATCATTGGTTGCACACTTGTTTTTATTCGATAGTTAAATCACAGACTATCGAAGTTTTGACCATTTTAACGTTGTTAATATGGAGAGACCGGTTGGATTATTATCCAAAGAACCACTCTGTATTGGCATAAGCGTTGCGAATCATATATGCCAAAGGAAATTGAAGACAGAGTTATGCAAGGGCTATCCTGTTTACAGAATAGTGCCTTCGGTTCATCCTTGTAACGACCCGGAAATCCGGTAGAATTTGAGCTGACCAAAAACACAAGCCCAACCCCAAATATCACGGAAATTCGAACCATTAATAGAAAGAAGTTAGAGGGTGAGGATAGATAAGATAGAAACTTAGAATAGAAGAAGAAGAAGAACAAAACATCAGAGTAACACGAATCTCACAGCGGAACGAATAACATATAATATATATAACATAACTTGAAATATACATCTGTACTTAAATATACATCATTATCAAAGTACATCACTTACAACACAGCAGAAATAACTATAGCTATATGATCCTGAAGCCTCCTGCTCCAAGCTCTTCCAGTATATCTGTAAATTCCCGACTACTTGACTGCCCGTACAAATTTAGGCACCCAAGAGTTTAGGGAAAACAACAAAGTAAACTCCGGGTCAGTCATGGGACTGGTATGAGTAAATAGTTTAAAACAGTTTCAGAAAACTAAATGATATCTCATAAGACCACGCCGTATAACACGGAACGGGTTTTCCCTTATGAGAATCCAAACACTTGACTTATCTTTATATCAAAACTCTTTTGATATTATAATAATGTCTAAATCAAGTAGATAACAATCTAGTGAAACGTTTGCATCTCACGTTCCACATATGTAATATACAATCAAAACCGCAAGCACGTATTGGGTAATGGATTTCCAACTATGACAAGGTATGGAAACACCTTCCGCTGGTATATCTCTAGAGGAGAATACACCGAGTTCAACAAGAACATCTTGCAACTCAGCCACACATGACCGACCACTCATTTCGCTTGAGTGTATCGAATGTATATCACCAACGATTGGGATCAGCAACCGTTTCCCGAATGGGTCAGCATCGACAATAGATTTTTAGAAGTAAATGAAACTCTAGATCAGGTGATTATACACCCTAATAGGTGCGACCTACATAGCCATGTTGCCTGCCCGATTTCTGTCATTTACCGGTTGATGAGGCTAGAAGCTACGCTTTATCATCACGCCATATTCACTTCGAATGTCACATCGTCAAATCCATCAAATCACCGATTGACGTCCTCAACAGTACATTACGTGTTAGCTAAAAGAAGTTTCCTTCTCCGCTTCCACTCTTGGTACGATTGGAGAAATCAATATACGTGATCGTCTGGAAATACTCTGTCAGACATTCATCCATCCAAGTCACCCAGGAACAGGATGAACCGAAGGTACTATTTCTATTAATAGAAAAGTCCTTGTACTCTACTCCGTCTTCGATTATCTTTATATAATCTGATTCGCACGCTACTGCCAATACGGAGTGGTTCTTCGGATAATAATCCAACCGGTCTCTCCATATCGACAACGATGGTCAAAACTTCGATAGTCTGTGATTTAACTATCGAATAAAAACAAGTGTTTCTGAAACGACCCGCAAATCCGTGCTATCTGAATTGACCAATAACACCACACGTCCAACCCAAATAACACAGAAATACGACTCATTATTAGAAAGAAGTTAGAGGATGAGAAATAGAAAGAAAGAAATATTAGAATAGAAGAAAACGAAGATCACAAACTCACAGCGGAACGAATAAAATATATTATATAACATAAGCTTTGAAATACAATTTCTGTTTTGTACATATATACATACCATCATCAGAGTACACATAACATTTGATCCAGCGGAAGTAACTCTAAATAACTAACGTTGAAGCCTCCTGCTTCAAGCTCCTCCAAGTGTATCTGTAAAAGCCTGAAACACTTGACTGCCCGTACAAATTTGGGCACCCAAGAGTTTAGGGAAAACAAAACAAAATAAACTCTGGGTCAGTCATGGGACTGGTGTGAGTAAACTCCAACCACTTGTTTAACTTTCAAAACCCTTTTCGAAGAAAAGATAATAGTAAGACCAGCCCACACATAAACATGGACGGTTTTTACCTTACTATAACCCAAAACACTTTAATATCAAATCCAGTGATATTATAATAATGTCTACATCAAGTAAATAACCAAATAGCAGAACGCTTGCATCTCACGCTCCACACATATAGTATATAATCAAAAACCGCATGGCGCTTATTGGAGATTGGATTTCCAACATGACAAGGTATGGAACCACCTTCCGATGATGTATCTCTAGAGGCGAATACACCTGGGTTCAACAAGAACGTCTTGCAACCCGGCCCACACATGACCGACCACTCATTTCGCTTGAGTGTATCGAATGTATATCACCAACGGTTGGACTCAAACCACCGTTTCCCGAATGGGCAGAATCGATAGATTTAGAAACAAAAGGAATTTCTCTAGATAGGTGATTATACACCCTAATGGGTGCGACCCACATAGCCATGCTGCCTGCCCGATTTTTGTCCTTTCCCGGTTGTTGAGGCCTGAGGCTACGAATACTTACCATTCATTGATAGCACAATCACTTTGAATGCCACATTGTCAGATCCGTTAATCACTAGTTGAGTTTGCACAAATATTCTGGATATTATGCTAAGGGATAAATCCGTTGCAACCATATATATTCATACAGACCAACCCATTTGATCATTGGAAATACCCTGTCAGACATTCGTCCATTTACGTTCGTTCTGGGATTGAACGACACCGAAGGCACTATTTCTATTTCTAGAAAAGCCCTTGCATTTCACTCCGTCTTCAATATATTCAGCATACTAGGTTCGCAACGCTTATGCCAATACGGAGTGGTTCTTCGGATAATAATCCAACCGGTCTCTCCATATTGACAACGATGGTCAAAACTTCGATAGTCTGTGATTTAACTATCGAATAAAAACAAGTGTTCAACATATCAACCAAATCACTGGGCTCTTTAATTAATATTTCATTAATTAAATCTCTCCTCCATTTTCTCTATCAATATTTGTTAACCAAATATTTCAATAACCATATTGACCCTTTTCGCTATTTTTGATTTCGTTTCCTTATCGAATTCTATATATATCGATATATAGATTTCTAATTGTCAAATTTCTTAAAAATATTCTAACTCCTTAAATTCCCGGAAAAATTCGCCATAACCTCCCCTGTATCGGGAGCATCGGGAAATTTCAAATAGCATCCCGGTATCTTCTAATTTCAAAAAGAAAAAGAAAAAGCCAAGCGGCTTGCCGATACGGCGCATAAAACCCATATATGAATTAAACATGTACCTTTTGTCGAGCACATAAATTTAAATCTTCATATCCAACCTGCTTACACATGTTCACCTGTTTCCAATTCAATTCAATACTATCTAATCGTTTGAATTCAGTTTCGCCCATTTATTCTTTAATTCGCCATTTTGCCTATTTCACTTCTTTGTTTGAACATAGCATTTCAAACAAAGTATTTAACTCGTTCATAACTAAATTGAACTTCGATTCCAATTCTATTTTCCTTTTCTATTTCGAATATAAATTTCAAATCGAATTTTCTTATTTAAAGTTCAATATCCATTCAAAGTCTCATTTAACTAATTTCCGTCCAAATTAGTAAATTCTATTCAATAAATCAAAATCTGGTTTCTGTTTCAAAAATCATATTTATTTACACAACTTGAATTCGCATATATTTTACAACTCAACTCTGAAATTTTCTAAATAGAAACTTCGGATTTTATTTGCTTAAAAATCCTTTTATAAAATTAAATAAACCATTATGGTTTTAAAACGATTCTGGCGCTGTTTTTCTGAAAATTTGATTTTGACATATCTCAAAATCTATACGACGAAATCCAGATTTTTCTCCTTCATTAGAAAACTATTATCAAATCGGTCCTGACGTTTCTTGTTTCAAAGAATTCCGACTTCAATCGAGTTCTATATATTCAATTGAAGTTCGAATCGCCAATTTACGAACTGCAGCGCTGCGGCGCGTTCGTTTTAATTATATATATATAAACAAACTTTTAAACTTCTAAACTTTTTTTTAAATGAATTCAACTCCATTTAACTCTGCTTGATTCAAATTCAAATCTCACTTTTTATTTGAATTCTAAATTCAAATTCCAATTCCTTTTCTATTTGATATTCAAATCCCATTTGAAATCCTTTATTCGAATTTCATTTCAAATCATTTATTCGAATTCTATTTCAAATCCTTTATTTAATTTTCACTTTAATTCAATTCCTTTTTTTTTTTGAATTTCTACATTTGAAATTCATACTTGAAATCCCATTTCAAATTCATACTTGAAATTCATACTTGAATTCAAATATCCAAACACCATTTAAATTTCTATTTGAAATTCTAAATGTTTCATATTCCATTTCTCTTATTTGAAATTCCCAAAATTTCAAATTACATTCTTCTTTTATTTGTAATTTCATTTTTGAATTTCCTTTATTCCAATCCCATTTGAATTCTAATATTCAAACTTATTTTCAACGCCATTTGAATTTCTTCACTCAAAGCCATTTGAATTCCCTTGAATTCAAATTCCATTTCAAAATCATTTGGATTTCCTATTTTTGAAATCCTATTTCAATCCTACTTTGACATCCTTCTTTCAAAGTTTATTTCAAATTCTATTTTGAAATCTCATATTCAAATTTCTACTTGAATTTCTTTATTCAAATTCCTTGTTCAAATTTAATACTTGAATTTCTATTTCAAATCTCAATTCAAATTTCATATTTAAATTCCATTCAAATCTCTATTCAAATTTCACATTTGAATTCTTATTTGAAATACCCTATTTCAAATTATATTCACATTCTTCTTTGAAATTCTATATTTCAAATTTTATTTTGAAATTCTACATTCAAATCTCTATTTGAACTTCTTATTTGAATTTCTAATATTCACTCTCCTTTTAAAATTCAAATATTTAAACTCCTTTTAAAATTCAAACGTTATACTCAAATTTCATTTGAGTTATATATTTAAAATTTCCTTTTCACATCTTATTTTGAAATTCCATTTCAAATCCTATTTTGAAATTTTATTTCAAATTCCAATTTCAAACTGGTATTTCTATTTCTGAATTATCGAATGATAATTCTTTTTTTCACTTCATTTATAACTTCGTTATAAAAGAACTATTTATAAACTTCGTTTATAAAGAAACTACTTGTTTTATTTTAAACCAAGTTTATACTTTTATTCCCATTTAAAATTCAAATTCTATTTAAAAATAGAATTTTCCTTTTTAAATCTCAAATATCCTTCCACGATATTTTTAAATATCATTACTTAAGCCCAGTGATAAAACACACAAGCAACCAATTATTTATTTTTCTAACACGTCATATATAACAATATATATGCAAACAAATAAACAAACAGATAATATATTTTTGAGGAATCCAGTTGGATTCCTCCAACCTGTTTTCCTGCATCCACAGATGTTAGCACATAAATAATACCCATTCTGCTTCGTGGCAGAATATCGTGGTATAGAAGGTCATCCACTAATCATAGCGTGGGGCGTATAGGGTAATCATCCGCTATGAAACTGCGGGCATCCGCTAATGAGACTGCGGGAATCCAACCAATCAATCAACCCAATATATATATATATAGCCTAAATAACTAATATATATATGAAACAACCATAAAACATTCACACAAGCAACAGACAATTATTTTTAACGAAATAAAAATAATTCTAAAGGTGAGTGAGATTTACTCACATTGTATTTTTGTTTGCACTTGTACCCATTCCTTTTTGTCCTTTTCCGAGGCGTTAACTCTACACGAATGATTCAAGCCGATTTATCCTTGCCTATGATCATTTAATTATACTTAACGATTAACGATTATTAATTTAACTAACTTATTAAATAAATAAATTAATCTTGTATATAAAAAAAAAACGTATACCTTACTATTTCCGCAAACCGCTCGACTAATCAATGAACCCGATTTCCAAACAATCCCCGAACCCGCCATAAGCCCTTAAAATTTCTGTATATCGCTTCTTTGACATTCTGTCGAACACTTTGCAGGCATCAATCTGCACCTCCTTTCCAGCAGTGTCATACCACTGTTGTACTTCCAACTACCCGGACTTAATTCACAAACACCATAGACCCGACACCCCTGCTGTTCCATACCCTCCCCCGCACCATCATCCACTTACAGAAACAACAAGAAGGTCGACTCCTCACCAATATTCTCCCCAGCCCATCACGACTTCGCCAATCACCGTGAACTGAAATTCGAGGCTCCTCTTGAAATCGCAGTGACCAGTTTCCCTTCCCCGTACCTCTATTTTGAATCACAACGTTGTAAACTCCACAGTTCATCACAAAGCTAGCGTCGCGTCCTCTGAAATCACGTGCGTCGACTTCGAATTGACCCCTAGAGACCATCGCGACCTGCGCAGCTTCATCGAGTTGAGACGGCAAAGTTCGATCGTCCCCCTTTTCATACCATCGCCTGTGTTTTCGCGAATCAGAAAGAAAAGTATGAAGTACTGTGAAGGATAAACAAAGAGGCAAGGATACGAATTGTATTTCATGGAGTTGAGAAATGAGGGTAATACGAAGGCTACAGGTTTATTTATAAGAGTGAACTAGGGAACAGAACATACAGCTCGAGGTTTATTTACACAAGAGGCCATTAGGTTACTGATTCCTTTGTAGTGAAGAAAGGCAGCAGAACATCCAGCTCGAGGAGAAACTAGGTCTGCGATGTGAACAAATTAGGTCGGCCTGTTTAAATTTTAGGTTGGCAGAAGTACATGTCCTTAAATTTTGATTTGATTTTATATTATATAATCCCCTAAAATATCTCCCGGTCCTTAAATCCAATCCTGAACCCCTATTTCTCTTAACGACCAATATTTTCAAGTTGATACGATATTCTGAACTAAATGGAGCGTATTTCAGATTTTAATTTAAACGTATATACGGATTAACCACATTAAATTAATGATTTTAAATTACGTTTCGATTTAGTTTTAAATTATATCCTATATCGATTATTAAATTGGTAAATCCAATATAAAAATTCTTTTATATTACCAACACAATATTTAAAACGATATTAAATATTTAAAATTAATCGACGAAAAATCTGGGTCGTTACATTCTTCCCCCCTTAAAATAATTTCGTCCTCGAAATTGCTAAGGTAAGAAAATGGTACAAATCCATTACTTTTCAAAAATTCACTTATGTTGAAACTCAACTCCTCATATTTCTACAAATTAGCTCCACCCAAAACTTTTGGTCTTCACCCATTTGATTCGAATGATCTACGATCAATCCATTTATATCCAATCTATATTCTATTAAACCAATTCAAATTGATTTTAATCAATTCATTCACTTCGACCCATTTAACTTGTTTAAGTTAAATTTTAATTCCAGAATCCAAATCCCAGGGTTTTTCATTTCAAATTCTTTTGAAATCCCATAAATGTATACTTATTTTTATTTTCATCTCAATTCAAAACATTTGAATTTTCAAACCACTTGTTTTCTTTCAAAACAAATTTCCATCAAAACTTTTTCTAAGGTAGCAATTCATCACTTAGAAACTCGAAAATGAACACTGATGATGTTGCAATCATCATCAGAATTATCTTCCAGTCACTGAAGTGAGTTCAGTGCTTTACCTCATTCAAAATCCATTAAAATGATTTTCTTTCAAATCCTTTTAAAACAAACCTATATTATTTTAATTACTTTGAAAAATATTTTCCAACTTCCCAGGATTTTAAATTCTTAATTCTGGTTTGAATTTAATTCTAATTCATCTCATTTGTATATATTTAATTTCTATACAAATTCTATTTGGTTATAAATAACCATTCTAAATTTATAATCTCATTTGATTATAAAATCAACATCCAACACATCCATATAATAATAATTCTAGAAAATTATTCCTTCTATATCAAAATAGAAATTTTGGGTAAAATTATTTCATTTACCCATTTAAAAACAATACCATGTTGTATTTTCTGTTCAAGTTTTTAGAAATCCCTATCGACTTCGTGGCGTCCCACGATTCGACCAGAATTCATAAACTACTCAACAGACTAGCCAACACAATATGAAACAACTTTTATATCAACTAACAAATACGCTCTCTCGTATATTTACGCTCAACTCATTCTAGAGTACTACTGACTCTATCTCTAATGAGTACATACCACACAAGCCTAGGTGTTCGCTCAACCTAAGCTCTGATACCAACTGAAACGACCCGCAAATCCGTGCTATCTGAATTGACCAATAACACCACACGTCCAACCCAAATAACACAGAAATACGACTCATTATTAGAAAGAAGTTAGAGGATGAGAAATAGAAAGAAAGAAATATTAGAATAGAAGAAAACGAAGATCACAAACTCACAGCGGAACGAATAAAATATATTATATAACATAAGCTTTGAAATACAATTTCTGTTTTGTACATATATACATACCATCATCAGAGTACACATAACATTTGATCCAGCGGAAGTAACTCTAAATAACTAACGTTGAAGCCTCCTGCTTCAAGCTCCTCCAAGTGTATCTGTAAAAGCCTGAAACACTTGACTGCCCGTACAAATTTGGGCACCCAAGAGTTTAGGGAAAACAAAACAAAATAAACTCTGGGTCAGTCATGGGACTGGTGTGAGTAAACTCCAACCACTTGTTTAACTTTCAAAACCCTTTTCGAAGAAAAGATAATAGTAAGACCAGCCCACACATAAACATGGACGGTTTTTACCTTACTATAACCCAAAACACTTTAATATCAAATCCAGTGATATTATAATAATGTCTACATCAAGTAAATAACCAAATAGCAGAACGCTTGCATCTCACGCTCCACACATATAGTATATAATCAAAAACCGCATGGCGCTTATTGGAGATTGGATTTCCAACATGACAAGGTATGGAACCACCTTCCGATGATGTATCTCTAGAGGCGAATACACCTGGGTTCAACAAGAACGTCTTGCAACCCGGCCCACACATGACCGACCACTCATTTCGCTTGAGTGTATCGAATGTATATCACCAACGGTTGGACTCAAACCACCGTTTCCCGAATGGGCAGAATCGATAGATTTAGAAACAAAAGGAATTTCTCTAGATAGGTGATTATACACCCTAATGGGTGCGACCCACATAGCCATGCTGCCTGCCCGATTTTTGTCCTTTCCCGGTTGTTGAGGCCTGAGGCTACGAATACTTACCATTCATTGATAGCACAATCACTTTGAATGCCACATTGTCAGATCCGTTAATCACTAGTTGAGTTTGCACAAATATTCTGGATATTATGCTAAGGGATAAATCCGTTGCAACCATATATATTCATACAGACCAACCCATTTGATCATTGGAAATACCCTGTCAGACATTCGTCCATTTACGTTCGTTCTGGGATTGAACGACACCGAAGGCACTATTTCTATTTCTAGAAAAGCCCTTGCACTTCACTCCGTCTTCAATATATTCAGCATACTAGGTTCGCAACGCTTATGCCAATACGGAGTGGTTCTTCGGATAATAATCCAACCGGTCTCTCCATATTGACAACGATGGTCAAAACTTCGATAGTCTGTGATTTAACTATCGAATAAAAACAAGTGTTCAACATATCAACCAAATCACTGGGCTCTTTAATTAATATTTCATTAATTAAATCTCTCCTCCATTTTCTCTATCAATATTTGTTAACCAAATATTTCAATAACCATATTGACCCTTTTCGCTATTTTTGATTTCGTTTCCTTATCGAATTCTATATATATCGATATATAGATTTCTAATTGTCAAATTTCTTAAAAATATTCTAACTCCTTAAATTCCCGGAAAAATTCGCCATAACCTCCCCTGTATCGGGAGCATCGGGAAATTTCAAATAGCATCCCGGTATCTTCTAATTTCAAAAAGAAAAAGAAAAAGCCAAGCGGCTTGCCGATACGGCGCATAAAACCCATATATGAATTAAACATGTACCTTTTGTCGAGCACATAAATTTAAATCTTCATATCCAACCTGCTTACACATGTTCACCTGTTTCCAATTCAATTCAATACTATCTAATCGTTTGAATTCAGTTTCGCCCATTTATTCTTTAATTCGCCATTTTGCCTATTTCACTTCTTTGTTTGAACATAGCATTTCAAACAAAGTATTTAACTCGTTCATAACTAAATTGAACTTCGATTCCAATTCTATTTTCCTTTTCTATTTCGAATATAAATTTCAAATCGAATTTTCTTATTTAAAGTTCAATATCCATTCAAAGTCTCATTTAACTAATTTCCGTCCAAATTAGTAAATTCTATTCAATAAATCAAAATCTGGTTTCTGTTTCAAAAATCATATTTATTTACACAACTTGAATTCGCATATATTTTACAACTCAACTCTGAAATTTTCTAAATAGAAACTTCGGATTTTATTTGCTTAAAAATCCTTTTATAAAATTAAATAAACCATTATGGTTTTAAAACGATTCTGGCGCTGTTTTTCTGAAAATTTGATTTTGACATATCTCAAAATCTATACGACGAAATCCAGATTTTTCTCCTTCATTAGAAAACTATTATCAAATTGGTCCTGACGTTTCTTGTTTCAAAGAATTCCGACTTCAATCGAGTTCTATATATTCAATTGAAGTTCGAATCGCCAATTTACGAACTGCAGCGCTGCGGCGCGTTCGTTTTAATTATATATATATAAACAAACTTTTAAACTTCTAAACTTTTTTTTAAATGAATTCAACTCCATTTAACTCTGCTTGATTCAAATTCAAATCTCACTTTTTATTTGAATTCTAAATTCAAATTCCAATTCCTTTTCTATTTGATATTCAAATCCCATTTGAAATCCTTTATTCGAATTTCATTTCAAATCATTTATTCGAATTCTATTTCAAATCCTTTATTTAATTTTCACTTTAATTCAATTTCTTTTTTTTTTTGAATTTCTACATTTGAAATTCATACTTGAAATCCCATTTCAAATTCATACTTGAAATTCATACTTGAATTCAAATATCCAAACACCATTTAAATTTCTATTTGAAATTCTAAATGTTTCAGATTCCATTTCTCTTATTTGAAATTCCCAAAATTTCAAATTACATTCTTCTTTTATTTGTAATTTCATTTTTGAATTTCCTTTATTCCAATCCCATTTGAATTCTAATATTCAAACTTATTTTCAACGCCATTTGAATTTCTTCACTCAAAGCCATTTGAATTCCCTTGAATTCAAATTCCATTTCAAAATCATTTGGATTTCCTATTTTTGAAATCCTATTTCAATCCTACTTTGACATCCTTCTTTCAAAGTTTATTTCAAATTCTATTTTGAAATCTCATATTCAAATTTCTACTTGAATTTCTTTATTCAAATTCCTTGTTCAAATTTAATACTTGAATTTCTATTTCAAATCTCAATTCAAATTTCATATTTAAATTCCATTCAAATCTCTATTCAAATTTCACATTTGAATTCTTATTTGAAATACCCTATTTCAAATTATATTCACATTCTTCTTTGAAATTCTATATTTCAAATTTTATTTTGAAATTCTACATTCAAATCTCTATTTGAACTTCTTATTTGAATTTCTAATATTCACTCTCCTTTTAAAATTCAAATATTTAAACTCCTTTTAAAATTCAAACGTTATACTCAAATTTCATTTGAGTTATATATTTAAAATTTCCTTTTCACATCTTATTTTGAAATTCCATTTCAAATCCTATTTTGAAATTTTATTTCAAATTCCAATTTCAAACTGGTATTTCTATTTCTGAATTATCGAATGATAATTCTTTTTTTCACTTCATTTATAACTTCGTTATAAAAGAACTATTTATAAACTTCGTTTATAAAGAAACTACTTGTTTTATTTTAAACCAAGTTTATACTTTTATTCCCATTTAAAATTCAAATTCTATTTAAAAATAGAATTTTCCTTTTTAAATCTCAAATATCCTTCCACGATATTTTTAAATATCATTACTTAAGCCCAGTGATAAAACACACAAGCAACCAATTATTTATTTTTCTAACACGTCATATATAACAATATATATGCAAACAAATAAACAAACAGATAATATATTTTTGAGGAATCCAGTTGGATTCCTCCAACCTGTTTTCCTGCATCCACAGATGTTAGCACATAAATAATACCCATTCTGCTTCGTGGCAGAATATCGTGGTATAGAAGGTCATCCACTAATCATAGCGTGGGGCGTATAGGGTAATCATCCGCTATGAAACTGCGGGCATCCGCTAATGAGACTGCGGGAATCCAACCAATCAATCAACCCAATATATATATATATATAGCCTAAATAACTAATATATATATGAAACAACCATAAAACATTCACACAAGCAACAGACAATTATTTTTAACGAAATAAAAATAATTCTAAAGGTGAGTGAGATTTACTCACATTGTATTTTTGTTTGCACTTGTACCCATTCCTTTTTGTCCTTTTCCGAGGCGTTAACTCTACACGAATGATTCAAGCCGATTTATCCTTGCCTATGATCATTTAATTATACTTAACGATTAACGATTATTAATTTAACTAACTTATTAAATAAATAAATTAATCTTGTATATAAAAAAAAAACGTATACCTTACTATTTCCGCAAACCGCTCGACTAATCAATGAACCCGATTTCCAAACAATCCCCGAACCCGCCATAAGCCCTTAAAATTTCTGTATATCGCTTCTTTGACATTCTGTCGAACACTTTGCAGGCATCAATCTGCACCTCCTTTCCAGCAGTGTCATACCACTGTTGTACTTCCAACTACCCGGACTTAATTCACAAACACCATAGACCCGACACCCCTGCTGTTCCATACCCTCCCCCGCACCATCATCCACTTACAGAAACAACAAGAAGGTCGACTCCTCACCAATATTCTCCCCAGCCCATCACGACTTCGCCAATCACCGTGAACTGAAATTCGAGGCTCCTCTTGAAATCGCAGTGACCAGTTTCCCTTCCCCGTACCTCTATTTTGAATCACAACGTTGTAAACTCCACAGTTCATCACAAAGCTAGCGTCGCGTCCTCTGAAATCACGTGCGTCGACTTCGAATTGACCCCTAGAGACCATCGCGACCTGCGCAGCTTCATCGAGTTGAGACGGCAAAGTTCGATCGTCCCCCTTTTCATACCATCGCCTGTGTTTTCGCGAATCAGAAAGAAAAGTATGAAGTACTGTGAAGGATAAACAAAGAGGCAAGGATACGAATTGTATTTCATGGAGTTGAGAAATGAGGGTAATACGAAGGCTACAGGTTTATTTATAAGAGTGAACTAGGGAACAGAACATACAGCTCGAGGTTTATTTACACAAGAGGCCATTAGGTTACTGATTCCTTTGTAGTGAAGAAAGGCAGCAGAACATCCAGCTCGAGGAGAAACTAGGTCTGCGATGTGAACAAATTAGGTCGGCCTGTTTAAATTTTAGGTTGGCAGAAGTACATGTCCTTAAATTTTGATTTGATTTTATATTATATAATCCCCTAAAATATCTCCCGGTCCTTAAATCCAATCCTGAACCCCTATTTCTCTTAACGACCAATATTTTCAAGTTGATACGATATTCTGAACTAAATGGAGCGTATTTCAGATTTTAATTTAAACGTATATACGGATTAACCACATTAAATTAATGATTTTAAATTACGTTTCGATTTAGTTTTAAATTATATCCTATATCGATTATTAAATTGGTAAATCCAATATAAAAATTCTTTTATATTACCAACACAATATTTAAAACGATATTAAATATTTAAAATTAATCGACGAAAAATCTGGGTCGTTACAGTTTCGATAGTCGATGATTTAACTATTGAATAAAACAAGTGTTCATCCAAACATCCAACAATCACTGAACCTTTAATTAATATTCCATTAATTAAATCTCTTCTCTATTTCTTTATCAATATTTGTAAATCAAATATTTTCAATAACCATATTAGCCTTATACGTTATTTGGAAAAACATTTCCATATATCGCCTTCTTTTATTTTCTATACTAGGAAATATTCATTATTCTATTTCCCAGCTTACACTTATTTGGGTTAAAACGGATGTTGTGTAAAACATCGTTACGACAACCCAAATACAGTATTTAACGAATTCTTATTCCACATTGATCTTCGAGCCTGAATCTTGCTACTTATCGGTATATCATGAAATCAACCAAGTTGGGGTATAATTACCTCTCAGACCTTGACTGAATAACATTTAACGTCAAAACAGACAAGACTACTTACTCGAATAATCAATACCATACAACTGATTATTCACCTTTAAACACATATACATTTTCTCTTTCTATTCTTACTAGATTTTATTCCTAGTCTTCCTTTTTGATTATACTATTCTATTTCTAAGTTCGTTTTCTAATCGACTTCTATATATTTTGATATGTTAATTTCTAACTATCAAATTATCTTAAAAATATTCTATCTCCTTAAATTCCCGGAAAAATTCGCCATAACCTCCTTTGTAACGGGAGCATCGGGAAATTTCAAATAGCTTTCCCGGTCCTTCTTATCTCAAAAAGAAAAAGAAAAAGCCAAGCGGCTTGCCGATACGGCGCATAAAATCTCATATGGAAATTAAATACGTACCTTTTTGTCGGGCATTCTATTTATTTCACTTCTATACTTTATTCCATACCTGTCTCCTGTATCTATACCTGCCCAATCTATTTAACTATACCAAATCGTTTTAACTCAATTTGTTAATTATCTCTTTAGTCCATTTCTCTTTTAATGTTTGAATTCTATATTCAAACTCCAATTCGCTTCTATTATTCAAATTCCATAGTTTAAAGTCCGTTTGAATTTCTATATTCAAATCTATAGTTTAAAGTCCATTTGAATTTCTATATTCAAATCTATAGTTTAAGATGCATTTGAATTTCTATATTCAAATCTATAGTTTAAAGTGCATTTGAATTTCTATATTCAAATCTATAGTTTAAAATGCATTTGAATTTCTATATTCAAATCTATAGTTTAAAGTCCATTTGAATTTCTATATTCAAATCTATAGTTTAAAATGCATTTGAATTTCTATATTCAAATCTATAGTTTAAAATGCATTTGAATTTCTATATTCAAATCTATAGTTTAAAGTGCATTTGAATTCTCGGCATTATTTATAAACAACGTTTATAACTTCAATTCAAATCCCACCTTTCCATTTATAAACAACGTTTATAAATTCGATTCAAAACCCATATTTTCATTTATAAAAAACGTTTATAAATTCGATTCAAAACCCATATTTTCATTTATAAACAACGTTTATAAATTCGATACTTGTTTTATATACCTTTAAACAAGTTAATATTTTCTATAGTTTTATTTAAAATTCAAATTCTATTTATAAAAATAGAATTCCCTTTTTAAATATCAAATACCCTTTCCGATATTTTTATGAATCAATATTCAAGCCCCAGGGATATTTTAAACAATCAAATCAACCAATTTTCAATCATTTGATTTTTAACACATCATATATGAATATATATGAAATCAAACAAACAACAACAGATAATATATTTTTGAGGAATCCAGTTGGATTCCTCCAACCTGTTTTCCTACATCCACAGACGTTAGTTAACATAGTAATACCCATCCTGCTTCGTGGCAGGATATCGCGGTATAAAGGTCATCCACTATCATAGCGTGGGACGTATAGGGTAATCATCCGCTAATGAAACCGCGGGCATCCGCTAATGAGACTGCGGGAATCCAACCAATCATCAACCCAATATATATATAATAGTCCTAAATAACTATATATATTTTAAAACAATCAGACAGCATTCAAACAAGCATAACAATTATTTTTAACTATATAAAAATAATTTCTAAATAAAAGGTGAGTGAGGTTTACTCACCGTGATATTTATCGTGATCTAATCCAAATTGTTTCCCTTGTAGGAGACGACAACACGACTTCAACAAGACAAATCTCGTTTGCTTGAATCTGATTTTGATGTTATCTTTAACGTGACTCCACACACGTTGGTTTGTCAAAATCTGTTATTATGCGAGTAATGAAATTGATTTGTACGAAATCTATTTATTATTGAACATGTGAACACTAATTAATTTAATAACTTGTTAATTAAATTTAAATGGATAACTTAATTTACCTTAATCCATTTTCTATGGCATTCCGTCGAACATCATGCGGTCATTAACATCTCTCACCTCTCCGAACTCCATCCACTGTCATTCGAACTCCACTGCCTCGAATCAGCAGTAACTATGCAAAATCCGAACAAGATCCAGGCCAGTACTTCACAGCATCACCATATCCCATTTGAACATTTCTCCATCCTCCTGATGTTGACGTCGAGGTTCCTGCAGCCTCGAGAAAAACCCAGCGTGACCTCGTGAACCCAAACCCTCCTTTACAGCTTGCGAAAGATCTGACACCATATTCACCGTCGATCCCAATAAATCAACAACCGAACCCTCTCAAACTAGTTGCAGTTGACGCTCCTTACCACTACAAACGCCACGCCAAGCTCAGAACTCCGCTCCGTCAATCACCTCGGCCCGTATCCCGTCGCGATTTGCAGTACTTAACTCGCGAGCCCTTCCTTCCATCACCATCGGCTATCGCGGTCAACCCTAAATCGACCATTCGAGTCCCGACGGTTTTTGATTTGGTTGAGGAGATGAAAACATCGCGGCCATTATTTGTTTTGAGGAGCTTCGATTTGGAGAAGTAATAAAAGGCACGGTATGGTTATTTGATTGAAGGGAATGGTCATTTAATAAAGGAAGGGAACGGCGTATACTTGAACAGCGAGGCCCCTTTTTGTGGAGGGAAGAAGAACCCGTGTTTTTGTTTTAGTCCACACACAAAACAAACAAATTTTATTTCTTTTATTTATATTTTATTTTAATTAAACTCATACCCTTTAATTTAAAATATATCCTGATTCTGAACTCCTTTCTGGACCCAACGGCTGACAATTCTAGGGTAATACCCCTCTTCCGGACACACTGGGATAGGTCACGAAGTCAAATTCGATCATCTGAAGGAGATATTAATTTAAATCAATATAAATTAATTTCAGACAATTTATTCTCCTCGAAAATAAATTAATATTATTATCGTTATAAATTCAAATAAAATTTCTTATTAATTATTTGAACTGTATTTAATTCAAATAAAAATTTGAATTCAACTAAATCCATTTTCGTATTCTGTTATTTTAATATATTCGAAAATAAATCGAAATTGATTATTAAACTAATAACATAATATAAAATTCCATTTATATTATCCTCCCCAATATTTAAATCCATATTAAATAATTAAAATTAACCCATAAGGATCCGGGTCATTACATTCTTCCCCACTTAAAATAATTTCGTCCTCGAAATTGCTAAGGTAGGAAAAGTGCTACAACCCATTAACTTTTCAGAACTTATTTATGTTGATACTCAACATTTCAACTTCCTTGCATAACTCTCTTTCGAATAGATCCCTATTCGCTAACTTCTCCCTTCGAATAACTATATTCGATAATCTCTCTTCCGAATAACTAGATTCGAAAACCTTTCTTCGAATAAACTATATTCGATTTACTCTATTCAATTTACTCTTATCAATTAACTCTATTGGATTTAACTCTTTTCGATTAACTCCATCGAATAACTAAATTTGATAACTCACTCGAATAACCAATATTCTATAACTTACTTCGATTAAACTAATCGATAACTCCTTTCGATTAAACTATAATCGATAACTCCTTTCGATTAAACTATAATCGATAACTCATTTCGATTAACAAATAATCGATAACTCCTCCGATTTACTAATAATCGATAACTCCTTTAGATCTATTCGAATAAACTAATATTCTATTTAACTCCATTCGCTTGACTCTAGATCACAGCGATCACAATGGTTACGCCTGATTCCCCCAGGAAACATCCGACCGCCCTAGGCTATCTGCAGCCCTGCGAATCACGCTAGCAGTCGTACGAAATGGCAACTTATCCTGAGTAACTATGTTTGAATAATTCTATCCCAATACTATATTCGATCAACATTAATTGAATAACTAAAATTCAATTAAATCTTAATTCGATTTACCATGTTCAATTTACTCTATCTTGTTAACTCTTTATCTGAATAACAAATATTCGATAAATTCTAATTGAATAACTAATATTCAATTTACTCTACGGATTAACCCTAACTGATTAATTCTTATTCTAATCGATTTATTCTAACTCTAATCGATTATTTCTAACTCTAATCGACTTCTCCTATTCGAATAACTCCTATTGGATTACGTTTATTCATTTATAAAGGTTTACTTTTAGTAACGGTTCTTCACTTTATAAATGTTCTTCTTTAATAACGTTACTTCACTTATACAAGTGTTGTGCACCCTTTCTATTTAAAACTATTGGTGTTAAAAGCCAATATCTCTTCTCTATATAAGTTCAGACTTATATATTACATTTATCGAATGATAAATATTCAATTTAATTTATAAACTGTTATTTATAAATTAATCTTTTTTTTGTTTATCTGGTAAAAACAGATTTCCATTTTCTATTCATCTTCTGAATATTCCTTTGATTAAATTCTACTTATTTAACAAATAAATATCTCATTTATAACATTCTATTTATTTTCTATAAATAAATATTTCCATTGAATCTATTTGTAAATGTTTTACAAATATCCCCTTTTATTTGTTTACACATAACTTCCTTTGTATTTGTGTTACAAATATATTTCCTTTATAATTGATTTACAAATATATTTTCTTTTTAACTCTTTTGGTTTTTCCTTTATTCACACCCAATTCATATTTCATTCACATTGATTTTACTCAATTTGTCCATTTCGATCCATTTAACTTACTTAAGTTAAATTTAATTTCAATCATTCAAATTCCCATTAACTAGTTGCTAATTATCCATTTTGCCTATTTCACCCATTTTATTTGAATATAACTTGTTCAAATATATGTCAACTTAATTATAAACTAATCTAATTATATTTCAACTCGAGTTATATATTCGATTTCGAATATAAATTCTCAATCTCTTTCACTTATCCAAAAACCCAATTTCGATTCAATTTTCCTTTAACTAATTTCTCTTTTACTTAGTTAATTCTATTCAATAATCAGAAATATGATCATTGTTTCCCAAATCATTTTGTCTACTTCACTTGAGTTCACATTCATTTTATAACTCAAGTCTATATTTTTCTCCTGGCCATTCGGATTTTATTTACTTGAAAAATCCTTTTACTTATATATATATATAAACCATTATGGTTTTTAATGGTTTCTAGCGCTGCACCTTTTTGAAATTTGATTTTGACCTATCTCAAAATCTATACGACGAAATCCTGATTTTTCTCTTTCATTAGAAAACTATTGTTCAACCGGTCCCGACGATTCTTATTTCGAAGAATTCCGACTTCAACTGAGTTCTGTATACTAAATTGAAGTTCGAATTGCCAAATTTCGAACTGCCGCGCTATGGCGAGCTCGTTTTAATTATATTTATAAATATAAACGTTTTAACTTTGTTTATAATAAATTTAACTCCATTCTGATACATTTTTTATATATATCAAATCCATTTCATAATATTCCTGATCTATTTCACTACAAATATTCAAATCCTATATATTTACAATATTCAAATTCATTTGAATTTCTTTATTCAAACTCTATATTATTTCCTTTTATTCAATTTCTATTTTAACTCCTTTGAATTCAAATCCTATTAAATTTCACTTTGAATTCAAATTCTATTTAAATTCATTTGAATTCCTTATCTTCAAATTCTATTTGAAATCCTTCATTCAATTTCTATTTAAATTCTTATCTTCAATTCCTATTTGAAATCCTTTGAATTTTAAATTCTATTTTAACTCCTTTGAATTCAAATTCTATTTGAAACTTTGTATTTTCTTTGAATTTCTATTTAACCAACTTCCATTTGAATTCTAATATTCAAATCTCTATTTGACTTTTCTTTATTCAAATCCATTTGAATTCCTTTGAATTCAAATTCCATTTGAATTTTTCTTATACAATTTCTATTTGAAATCCTTTATTCAAACTCGTTTGAATTCCTTTGAATTCAAATTCTATTTCACTTCTATTTGAATTATATATATATTCAAATTCCTTTAATTTACTTCTATTTGAAATCTATATTTCAATTCCTATTTCAAAATTCCTTTGAAGTAATATAAATATATACATATATTTATCCCAAATTCAAAACATTTGAATTTTCAAACAACTTGTTTCTTTTAAACAAATTTCCATCAAAAACTTTTCTAAGGCAGCAATTCATCACTTAGAAACTCGAAAATGAACACTGATGATGTTGCGACCATCATCAGAATTATTTCCCAACTACTGAATGAGTTCAGTGCTTTATTTCTTTCAAAACCCATTTAGAAAAATATTTTTCAAACCCCCAGGATTTAAAATTCTGAATTCTGGTTGGAATTCAATTTCAATTTATCTCATTTGTATATTTGATTTCATATACAAATTCTACTGGTTATATATATATATATAACTATTCCTGTTATTTAATCTAATTTGATTATAATCCTAACAATCAACTTAACTATTTAAAAACAATATCGTGTCCAATCTTCTGTTCAAGTGTTTATAATTTCCTATCGACTTCGTGGCGTCCCACGATTCGACCAAAATTTATAATCCACTCAACAGACTAGTCAACACAATATAAAACAGTTTTTATATCAAATAACAAATACGCTCTCTCGTATATATATACACTCAACTCATTCTAGGATACTACTGATCCTATCTCTAATGAGCACATTCCAACAAGCCTAGGTATTCGCTAAACCTAAGCTCTGATACCAACTGTAACGACCCGGAAATCCGGTAGAATTTGAGCTGACCAAAAACACAAGCCCAACCCCAAATATCACGGAAATTCGAACCATTAATAGAAAGAAGTTAGAGGGTGAGGATAGATAAGATAGAAACTTAGAATAGAAGAAGAAGAAGAAGAAGAACAAAACATCAGAGTAACACGAATCTCACAGCGGAACGAATAACATATAATATATATAACATAACTTGAAATATACATCTGTACTTGAATATACATCATTATCAAAGTACATCACTTACAACACAGCAGAAATAACTATAGCTATATGATCCTGAAGCCTCCTGCTCCAAGCTCTTCCAGTATATCTGTAAATTCCCGACTACTTGACTGCCCGTACAAATTTAGGCACCCAAGAGTTTAGGGAAAACAACAAAGTAAACTCCGGGTCAGTCATGGGACTGGTATGAGTAAACAGTTTAAAACAGTTTCAGAAAACTAAATGATATCTCATAAGACCACGCCGTATAACACGGAACGGGTTTTTCCCTTATGAGAATCCAAACACTTGACTTATCTTTATATCAAAACTCTTTTGATATTATAATAATGTCTAAATCAAGTAGATAACAATCTAGTGGAACGTTTGCATCTCACGTTCCACATATGTAATATACAATCAAAACCGCAAGCACGTATTGGGTAATGGATTTCCAACTATGACAAGGTATGGAAACACCTTCCGCTGGTATATCTCTAGAGGAGAATACACCGAGTTCAACAAGAACATCTTGCAACTCAGCCACACATGACCGACCACTCATTTCGCTTGAGTGTATCGAATGTATATCACCAACGATTGGGATCAGCAACCGTTTCCCGAATGGGTCAGCATCGACAATAGATTTTTAGAAGTAAATGAAACTCTAGATCAGGTGATTATACACCCTAATAGGTGCGACCTACATAGCCATGTTGCCTGCCCGATTTCTGTCATTTACCGGTTGATGAGGCTAGAAGCTACGCTTTATCATCACGCCATATTCACTTCGAATGTCACATCGTCAAATCCATCAAATCACCGATTGACGTCCTCAACAGTACATTACGTGTTAGCTAAAAGAAGTTTCCTTCTCCGCTTCCACTCTTAGTACGATTGGAGAAATCAATATACGTGATCGTCTGGAAATACTCTGTCAGACATTCATCCATCCAAGTCACCCAGGAACAGGATGAACCGAAGGTACTATTTCTATTAATAGAAAAGTCCTTGTACTCTACTCCGTCTTCGATTATCTTTATATAATCTGATTCGCACGCTACTGCCAATACGGAGTGGTTCTTCGGATAATAATCCAACCGGTCTCTCCATATCGACAACGATGGTCAAAACTTCGATAGTCTGTGATTTAACTATCGAATAAAAACAAGTGTTTCGATAGTCGATGATTTAACTATCGAATAAAACAAGTGTTCATCCAAACATCCAACAATCACTGAACCTTTAATTAATATTCCATTAATTAAATCTCTTCTCTATTTCTTTATCAATATTTGTAAATCAAATATTTTCAATAACCATATTAGCCTTATACGTTATTTGGAAAAACATTTCCATATATCGCCTTCTTTTATTTTCTATACTAGGAAATATTCATTATTCTATTTCCCAGCTTACACTTATTTGGGTTAAAACGGATGTTGTGTAAAACATCGTTACGACAACCCAAATACAGTATTTAACGAATTCTTATTCCACATTGATCTTCGAGCCTGAATCTTGCTACTTATCGGTATATCATGAAATCAACCAAGTTGGGGTATAATTACCTCTCAGACCTTGACTGAATAACATTTAACGTCAAAACAGACAAGACTACTTACTCGAATAATCAATACCATACAACTGATTATTCACCTTTAAACACATATACATTTTCTCTTTCTATTCTTACTAGATTTTATTCCTAGTCTTCCTTTTTGATTATACTATTCTATTTCTAAGTTCGTTTTCTAATCGACTTCTATATATTTTGATATGTTAATTTCTAACTATCAAATTATCTTAAAAATATTCTATCTCCTTAAATTCCCGGCAAAATTCGCCATAACCTCCTTTGTACCGGGAGCATCGGGAAATTTCAAATAGCTTTCCCGGTCCTTCTTATCTCAAAAAGAAAAAGAAAAAGCCAAGCGGCTTGCCGATACGGCGCATAAAATCTCATATGGAAATTAAATACGTACCTTTTTGTCGGGCATTCTATTTATTTCACTTCTATACTTTATTCCATACCTGTCTCCTGTATCTATACCTGCCCAATCTATTTAACTATACCAAATCGTTTTAACTCAATTTGTTAATTATCTCTTTAGTCCATTTCTCTTTTAATGTTTGAATTCTATATTCAAACTCCAATTCGCTTCTATTATTCAAATTCCATAGTTTAAAGTCCGTTTGAATTTCTATATTCAAATCTATAGTTTAAAGTCCATTTGAATTTCTATATTCAAATCTATAGTTTAAGATGCATTTGAATTTCTATATTCAAATCTATAGTTTAAAGTGCATTTGAATTTCTATATTCAAATCTATAGTTTAAAATGCATTTGAATTTCTATATTCAAATCTATAGTTTAAAGTCCATTTGAATTTCTATATTCAAATCTATAGTTTAAAATGCATTTGAATTTCTATATTCAAATCTATAGTTTAAAATGCATTTGAATTTCTATATTCAAATCTATAGTTTAAAGTGCATTTGAATTCTCGGCATTATTTATAAACAACGTTTATAACTTCAATTCAAATCCCACCTTTCCATTTATAAACAACGTTTATAAATTCGATTCAAAACCCATATTTTCATTTATAAACAACGTTTATAAATTCGATTCAAAACCCATATTTTCATTTATAAACAACGTTTATAAATTCGATTCAAAACCCATATTTTCATTTATAAACAACGTTTATAAATTCGATACTTGTTTTATATACCTTTAAACAAGTTAATATTTTCTATAGTTTTATTTAAAATTCAAATTCTATTTATAAAAAAAGAATTCCCTTTTTAAATATCAAATACCCTTTCCGATATTTTTATGAATCAATATTCAAGCCCCAGGGATATTTTAAACAATCAAATCAACCAATTTTCAATCATTTGATTTTTAACACATCATATATGAATATATATGAAATCAAACAAACAACAACAGATAATATATTTTTGAGGAATCCAGTTGGATTCCTCCAACCTGTTTTCCTGCATCCACAGACGTTAGTTAACATAGTAATACCCATCCTGCTTCGTGGCAGGATATCACGGTATAAAGGTCATCCACTATCATAGCGTGGGACGTATAGGGTAATCATCCGCTAATGAAACCGCGGGCATCCGCTAATGAGACTGCGGGAATCCAACCAATCATCAACCCAATATATATATAATAGTCCTAAATAACTATATATATTTTAAAACAATCAGACAGCATTCAAACAAGCATAACAATTATTTTTAACTATATAAAAATAATTTCTAAATAAAAGGTGAGTGAGGTTTACTCACCGTGATATTTATCGTGATCTAATCCAAATTGTTTCCCTTGTAGGAGACGACAACACGACTTCAACAAGACAAATCTCGTTTGCTTGAATCTGATTTTGATGTTATCTTTAACGTGACTCCACACACGTTGGTTTGTCAAAATCTGTTATTATGCGAGTAATGAAATTGATTTGTACGAAATCTATTTATTATTGAACATGTGAACACTAATTAATTTAATAACTTGTTAATTAAATTTAAATGGATAACTTAATTTACCTTAATCCATTTTCTATGGCATTCCGTCGAACATCATGCGGTCATTAACATCTCTCACCTCTCCGAACTCCATCCACTGTCATTCGAACTCCACTGCCTCGAATCAGCAGTAACTATGCAAAATCTGAACAAGATCCAGGCCAATACTTCACAGCATCACCATATCCCATTTGAACATTTCGCCATCCTCCTGATGTTGACGTCGAGGTTCCTGCAGCCTCGAGAAAAACCCAGCGTGACCTCGTGAACCCAAACCCTCCTTTACAGCTTACGAAAGATCTGACACCATATTCACCGTCGATCCCAATAAATCAACAACCGAACCCTCTCAAACTAGTTGCAGTTGACGCTCCTTACCACTACAAACGCCACGCCAAGCTCAGAACTCCGCTCCGTCAATCACCTCGGCCCGTATCCCGTCGCGATTTGCAGTACTTAACTCGCGAGCCCTTCCTTCCATCACCATCGGCTATCGCGGTCAACCCTAAATCGACCATTCGAGTCCCGACGGTTTTTGATTTGGTTGAGGAGATGAAAACATCGCGGCCATTTTTTTTTTGAGGAGCTTCGATTTGGAGAAATAATAAAAGGCATGGTATGGTTATTTGATTGAAGGGAATGGTCATTTAATAAAGGAAGGGAACGGCGTATACTTGAACAGCGAGGCCCCTTTTTGTGGAGGGAAGAAGAACCCGTGTTTTTGTTTTAGTCCACACACAAAACAAACAAATTTTATTTCTTTTATTTATATTTTATTTTAATTAAACTCATACCCTTTAATTTAAAATATATCCTGATTCTGAACTCCTTTCTGGACCCAACGGCTGACAATTCTAGGGTAATACCCCTCTTCCGGACACACTGGGATAGGTCACGAAGTCAAATTCGATCATCTGAAGGAGATATTAATTTAAATCAATATAAATTAATTTCAGACAATTTATTCTCCTCGAAAATAAATTAATATTATTATCGTTATAAATTCAAATAAAATTTCTTATTAATTATTTGAACTGTATTTAATTCAAATAAAAATTTGAATTCAACTAAATCCATTTTCGTATTCTGTTATTTTAATATATTCGAAAATAAATCGAAATTGATTATTAAACTAATAACATAATATAAAATTCCATTTATATTATCCTCCCCAATATTTAAATCCATATTAAATATTTAAAATTAACCCATAAGGATCCGGGTCATTACAATCCTGTTCCTGGATGACTTGTATGGACGGATGTCTGACAGAGTATTTCCAGACGATCGTGTATATTGATTTCTCCAACCGTACGAAGAGTGGAAGCGAAGAAGGAAACTTCTTTTAGCTAACACATAATGTATTGTTGAGGACGTCAATCGGTGTTTGGATGGATTTGATGATGTGGCATTCAAAGTGAATCTGATGTGATGATAAAGCGTAGCTTCTAGCCTCATCATCCGGTAAATGACAGAAATCGGGCAGGCAACATAGCTAAGTCGGTCGCACCGAAGTAGGGTGTATAATCACCTGATCTAGAGTTTCATTTACTTCTAAAAATCTATTGTTGATGATGTCCCATTCGGGAAACTATTGCTGATCCCAGCCGTTGGTGATATACATTCGATACACTCAAGCGAAATGAGTGGTCGGTCATGTGTGGCCGGGTTGCAAGATGTTCTTGTTGAACCCAGTGTATTCCTCTCTAGAGGTACATTAGCAAAAGGTGGTTCCATACCTTGTCTTAGTTGGAAATCCATTACCCAATACGTGCTTGCGGTTTTGATTGTATACTATATATGTAGAACGTGAGATGAAAGCGTTTCTGCTAGATGATTATATATATACTGTGGTTGATAGACATTATTATAATATCAAAAGGTTTTTGATATAAAGATATTTTGGATTCTCATAAGGGAAAAACCCGTTCCGTTATGCGGCGTGGTCTTATGAGATATCGTTTACTTGTTCAACTGTTTTAAACTGTTTTACTCACACCAGTACCATGACTGACCCGAAGTTTATTTTGTTGTTTTCCCTAAACTCTTGGGTGCCTAAATTTGTATGGGCAGTCAAGTAGTCGGGATTTTACAGATATAGTTGAAGAGCTGGAGCAGGAGGCTTCAGGATCATATAGCTATAGTTATTTCCGCTGTGTTGTAAGTGATGTACTTTGACAATGATATGTATATTCAAGTATAGATTTGTATTTCAAAGTTATGTTATGAAATATATTTATTCGTTCCGTTGTGAGATTCGTGTTTCTCTGATGTTGTGTTCTTCTTCTTCTTCTATTCTAATTTTCTATCTTATCTTTCCTCACCCTCTAATTTCTTTCATTAACTATTCGGTTATTTTCGATCCTTGGATGTTCGATATGTGTTGTATATCGGATAACCAAGATCGCATTTTTCCGGGTCGTTACAGTTGGTATCAGAGCTTAAGTTAAGTGAATTTCCTTGGCTCTGTGGCGTGACTCGGTAGAGATAGGGTTAGTAATACCCTAGACTGAGATTGAGTGTATATATACGAGTGAACGTATTTGTATATGATATAAAAATAATTTTATATTGTGAAGATTTATTGGTTGAGTAGTTTATAAATTCTGGTCGATCAGTTTGATCCACTGTATCGGTATGAGTTGATAAACACTTGAATACGATGAACCATCATGGTATGTTTTGAAAAGAGGGTAAACGAAATAATTTTACCCAAAGTATATTTTGATATATATTGGATATATTGGTTGTTATTATAATCGAGTAAGATTATAAATTAAATGGTTATGTAAATAACCAATCAGAATTCATATAAGTGAAATACGTGAAATCAGATGAGTTAAATCTGAAACTTAAACTAGAAATTGAGTTAAAACTCTGGAGAATTGGATAAGTGTTTGTAAATGGATTTGGATTAAAAATAAGGAAAATTTAAGATCCTGGGAGATTTTAAATGTTTACAAGCAGTGTTAATTATATTTTGAAATGAATTTCAAAGTGGAAATGTTTAGAAATGGTTTTATAGTATTGAACTCACTTCGATCGCTGGAAAATAGATTCTGATGATGACAGCTGCATCATCAGTATTCATTTTCGAGTTGTAAGTGACGAATTACTACCAGAGATACTGTTTTGAATTTGTTTTGCGAAAGTCAAGTTGTGTTGAATTTCAAAATGGGATTTAAAACATAGAATTTGAATAAAGGAAGTTCAAACATAGAATTTGAATAAGAAAATTAAAGAGGATTTGAATATAGAAAATTCAAAAGGGGATTTGAATATAGAAATTCAAATGAGATTTGAATAAAGAAGATTTGAATGATGAAATTTGAATATAGAATTCAAATAGTTTGAAATGAAATTTGAATATAGAATTCAAATAGATTCGAATATAGAAATTCAAATATGGAATTTGAATAAGAGATTTAAAATGAAAATCAAATATGGAATTTGAATAAGAGATTTGAAATGAAATTCAAATATGGGATTTGAATAAGAGATTTGAAATGAAATTCAAATATAGAATTTGAATAAGAGAATCGAAATGGAATTTGAATATAGGAAGTTCAAATAAAATTGAAATGGAATTCAATTAGTTGATAAACAAGTTAAACCTATATTTGAACATGTATATTCAAATAAAAAGGTGAAATGGGCAAACTAGTAATTTGAAAATCACTTAACGAACTAAGTTAAAATGATTGGATTAAGTTGAAATGACTAGAAATGTATAAATATACATGAGATAGGTATGGATATGGATAATGCAAGATTTATAAATAGATTGCTCGACAAAAGGTATGTATTTAATTCCATATGAGATTTTATGCGCCGTATCGGCTAGCCGCTTGACTTTTTCTTTTTCTTTTGGATTGGTGAGGGCCATGGGAGGCTATTTGAAATATCCTGATGCTCCCGGTACAAAGGAGGTTATGGAGAATTTTTCCGGGAATTTAAGGAGTTAGAATATTTTTAAGATAATTTGATAGTTAGAAATCAACGTATCGATATATATATAGAAGTCGATAAGGAAACGAACTTAGAAATAGAATAGTAAAATCAAAAAGGAAGACTAGGAATAAAATCTAGTAGGAATAGAAAGAGGAAGCGTATACGTTTTTAAAGGTGAATAAGTAGTTGTATGGTATTGATTTTTCGAGTAAGTAGTCATATCTGTTTGGACGTTATAAATGTTATTCAGTCAAGGTCTGAGAGGTAGTTATACCCCAACTTGATTGATTTCATTATCAACCAATAAATAGTAAGATTTCAGGCTCAGAGATCAATGTTGAATAAGAATTAGTTGAATATAGTATTTGGGTTGTCGTAACGATGTTTTACACAACATCTGTTTTAACCCAAATAAGTGTAAGCTTGGAAATAGAATAAAGAATATTTCCTAAGTATAGAAATAAACGAGATCGAAAAAGAGATAAGTAATTGGAGTGTTTTCCAATTATAAATAGGATAATAAAGGTTGTTGATTTAGAAAATAAAGGAAGGCGATATTCAGAAATGTTTTCCAAATAACATAAAAGGCCAATATGGTTATTGAAAATATTGGGTTAACAAATTTTAATAAAGAAATAGAGAAGTGATTTAACTAATTGAATATTGATTAAGGGCTCAGTTGAATTTCAAAAAGGAAAATTTGATTTTTGAAAAGAGTAAACTGTTTAAAAACTCCCAGAGAAAGACTGTTTGAATTAAAACATATTTAACAGAAATTTGTGAAAGCAAAATTGAATTAAAGTAAAGCCAGTAAAGTGGTAACTAGGATTGAATTAGAATGATATCAAGACCAATTGGATTGTGAGATTCAAATTTGAAGTGTAATGTGATAATCAAGTTAAGAGTTGGGAATCAAGACGAAAACTTGAGTTGAAATGGAAATTTGGCTTCGTAAAAGCGAATGGTTGTGCTGGAGATAAAAGTGATTCTAGAATTTGATTGGGATAACATTGGTATATGATGAGTTGATAGCATAGGGAAGTGACAGAGTTGATATGCCCGACAAAAAGGTACAAGTTTATATTTCATACGGTATGAGATTTTGATAAGCCAAATTGGCAAGCCGCTTGGCTGTTTGATTTTCTTTTGGGTTGGAGATGGCCCAGATAGGCAATTTGGAGTTTGACGTATTGACCAGTACAAAGGAGGTGCTGGTGAAATCTTTTAAAGAGTTAAGGTGTTAGAAAATTTTCAGAATTTTTGAAAATTTCCGATAATAAGAATTTATTAATTTTTAATTGAAATTAAATTGGTTCAGTTGAAACTGAAGTTAAGAAGTGAACAAATATGTTCTAACCAGTCGATAGGGTCGTCCCCTACTTTTTAGCAATTTCGAGGACGAAATTATTTTAAGTGGGAAAGATTGTAATGACCCGCATTGGCAGAGGTAGTATAATTAAGAGAACGTTAGGCTAACATCCCTATTAACTTTCAAAATTAAAAAAAAGTCCAGCCGCTGTAACATTAAAAATTAGGTCCCTATTTTTGAATCCGGGTCTATTATTTCCAGTTTTACCCTTATGTCGCCTCATAAACCTAACCGCGACTACATACAACAAATCAATGTTCTAAATCAGTCGATCAACAAAATAAATCAAACCCTAATCGCGATCTTCACTTAATCTCGATCTTCTGAAAACTGGAAAATCATTTTCGTTTTATCAACAATGGTGCGAGGGAAGGTATATTTTTGTATTCTTTATTTCATATTTCACTGTTTATGAAAAATGTATATTATAGATTGTAAAAAACAGTAATCGAAAGTGATTGTGGCAAATATTGTACTTAGTTACTAAAAAACTTCAGTATTTACTGATTTTTCGAATTATTATCAAAATTTGCTGTTACTTAAAATTGTTGCATCCTTGAATGCTGTCAGTGTAAATTCTTGCACGTTTGTGTGGTTTTATTAATGATAGTCGCATGCGTAACTGTTGTTATTCATAATTTTATTCCGGATAAAATTATTAATATGGTTTTATTAATGTTTGTTGCTTGATTACATAATTTTATTCCGGATAGTTGCATACTTTTGTGCTATTATTCATGATAGTTGCACACATGTGTGATTTTATTCACGATAGTTGCATTCTTGGATGATTTTATAATGGATAGTTGCATACTTGATGCTTTTATTCAGCATAGTCGCACGCTTGTGTGCTTTTATTCAGCATAGTTGCACACTTGTGTGCTTTTATTCAGGATAGTCGCACACTTGTGTGCTTTTATTCAGAATAGTTGCACGCTTGTGTGCTTTTATTCAGGATAGTCGCACGCTTGTGTGCTTTTATTCTGCATAGTTGCACGCATGCGTGCTTTTATTCAGGATAGTTGCACGCTTGTGTGCTTTTATTCAGGATAGTTGCACACATGTGTGATTTTATTCACGATAGTTGCATTCTTGGATGATTTTATTACGGATAGTTGCATACTTGTATGCTTTTATTCAGCATAGTCGCACGCTTGTGTGCTTTTATTCAGCATAGTTGCACGCTTGTGTGCTTTTATTCAGGATAGTCGCACGCTTGTGTGCTTTTATTCTGGATAGTCGCACGCATGTGTGCTTTTATTCAGGATAGTTGCACGCTTGTGTGCTTTTATTCAGGATAGTTGCACGCTTGATTGCTTTTATTCAGGATAGTTGCACGCTTGTGTACTTTTATTCAGGATAGTTGCACGCTTGAGTGATTTTATTCAGGATAGTCGCACGCTTGTGTGCTTTTATTCAGGATAATCGCACGCTTGTGTGCTTTTATTCAGCATAGTTGCACGCTTGTGTGCTTTTATTTAGGATAGTTGCACGCTTGTGTGCTTTTATTTAGGATAGTTGCAAGCTTCTGTGCTTTTATTCAGGATAGTCGCACGCTTGTGTGCTTTTATTCAGGATAGTTGCATGCTTGTGTGCTTTAATTCAGGATAGTTGCACGCTTGTGTGCTTTTATTCAGGATAGTCGCACCCTTGTGTGCTTTTATTCAGGATAGTTGCAGGCTTGTGTGCTTTTATTCAGGATAGTCGCACGCTTGTGTGCTTTTATTCAGGATAGTCGCACCCTTGTGTGCTTTAATTTAGGATAGTCGCGTGCTTGTGTGCATTTATTCAGGATAGTCGCATGCATGCGTGCTTTTATTAACGGTAGTCGCACGCATGCGTGCTTTTATTCAGGATAGTCGCACGCATGTGTGCTTTTATTCAGGATAGTCGCACGCATGCGTGCTTTTATTCAGGATAGTCGCACGCTTGTGTGCTTTTATTCAGGATAGTCGCACGCTTGTGTGCTTATATTCAGGATAGTCGCACCCTTATGTGCATTTATTTAGGATAGTCGCATGCTTGTGTGCATTTATTCAGGATAGTCGCACGCATGCGTGCTTTTATTCAGGATAGTCGCATGCATGCGTGCTTTTATTCAGGATAGTGGCACGCATTCGTGCTTTTATTCAGGATAGTCGCACGCTTTTGTGCTTTTATTCAGGATAGTTGCACACTTGTGTGCTTTTATTCAATATAGTCGCACGATTGTGTGCTTTTATTCAGGATAGTCGCATGCTTGTGTGCTTTTATTCAGGATAGTCGCACGCATGCGTGCTTTTATTCAGGATAGTCGCTCGCATGCGTGCTTTTATTCTGGATAGTCGCACGCATGCGTGCTTTTATTTAGGATAGTGGCACGCATGTGTGCTTTTATTCAGGATAGTCGCACGCTTATATGCTTTTATTCAGGATAGTCGCACCCTTGTGTGCTTTTATTCAGGATAGTTGCACGCTTGTGTGCTTTTATTCAGGATAGTCGCACGATTGTGTGCTTTTATTTAGTATAGTCACATGCTTGTGTGCTTTTATTCAGGATAGTCGCATGCATGCGTGCTTATATTCCGGATAGTCGCACGCATGCGTGCTTTTATTTAGGATAGTGGCATGCATGTGTGCTTTTATTCAGGATAGTGGTATGCATGAGTGCTTTTATTCAGGATAGTCGCACGCATGCGTGCTTTTATTCAGGATAGTCGCACGCATATGTGCTTTTATTCAGAATAGTCGCACCCTTGTGTGCTTTTATTCAGAATAGTCGCACCCTTGTGTGCTTTTATTCAGGATAGTCGCACTCTTGTGTGCTCTTATTCAGGATAGTCGCACGATTGTGTGATTTTATTCAGGATAGTCGCATGCTTGCGTGCTTTTATTCAGGATAGTCGCACGCTTGCATGCTTTTATTCAGGATATTCCAACGCTTGCGTGCTTTTATTCAGGATAGTCACACGCTTGCGTGCTTTTATTCAGGATAGTCGCACGCTTGCGTGCTTTTATTCAGGATAGTCGCACGCTTGCGTGCTTTTATTCAGAATAGTCGCACGCTTGCGTGCTTTTATTCAGGATAGTGGCACGCATGCGTGCTTCTATTCAGGATAGTCGCACGCTTGTGTGCTTTATTCAAGATAGTCGCACGCTTGTGTGCTTTTATTCAGGATAGTTGTAAGCTTGTGTGCTATTATTCAGGATAGTTGCATGCTTGTGTGCTTTTATTAAGGATAATTGCATGCTTGTGTGCTATTATTCAGGATAGTTGCATGCTTCTATGATTTTACTCACGATGGTTGCATTCCTATATTCTATTGTTCAGGATATTTTCTTTCTTATATGCTTTTATTCAGGATAGTTGCACACTTCTGTGCTATTATTCAGGATAGTTGCACACTTGTGTGTTATTATTTATGATAGTTGCACGATTGTGTAATTTTATTAAGAATAGTCGCACAAAAGTGCTCAAATATCTTCATATATTCAAAACTTATTTAATTTTTTTTTAAACCCTTATTACAGAGAGCAAATGTTGAACAAGGAGATAATGAAGAGATTCAAAAAGAAACAACAATAATTCTCACAGAAAACCTTTCAAAACATGCACCAATAATCAAACGAAGGAAAATTGAAGATGAACAAATGCTTCCCAGGAAGGACAATGTTTATAGAAATAATATTAAGGCGTTCATTGAGTTGGTGGAAAACATAAACAAAGATCAACTATTTACAGCACAACATTCAAAATATTTGAAAAAACTGCCGCTGTGCATGTTTATTAACATGATTTTTGATGGGCTCATTTCACCTGCAGAAACCATTAAAAATTCTACAACTTTAGATCTCATCATCAAGAACTACAAGAAGAACTTAAAATATTTTCAGTTTGGTGATATCATGCTAACTTTTACACAAGAAGATGTTGCAGATTTACTAGGTGCTCCAATACAAGGACAGATAATAAAAACAACAGGGCACTTGAAAAAGAACGAGAAGGAAGATGAAGAATATAAATCGTTCATGGAAAGACATTTTAAAGGAGAAGCCTCAGTCAACAAGAAAAATATAAAGAGACAGATTTTTTTGACATTAAAAGAAGACACAGCCGAAGCAAAATTTGATGCAGTGAAGCTTATTCTTCTTTATTTGGCCGCAACATTTCTTCTAACAAACACAAAATACAGCTTACCATGGACCTTGATTCCATATTGTGTATGCAGCCAAAAATTAATGAAAATATCTTGGCCAAAAACCATACACAACCATCTCATAACCCAGGTGGAAAAATACTGTGATACACCACGCAAGATTAATGCTTGTGTGACACTATTGCTGGTACTATTTTGAACTTTTTTGTGTTTCTTATTTAATTTTTGTTCATTCTAATATTTTTTTTTTCAGTGGTGGGTTTGCGAAAAAACCTATGTTCTAAAAAATACAAAGAAAGAATACAGTGATGTATATCCCCTGGCTGCAAAATGGGATATAAAATTGTTGAAGCCAAACATGTTAATAAACATCAAATACACAACTGTAAGTGATATTTAATTTTGAATAATTTTTTAGTGTCATATTAAAAATGTTGCATACAACTATGCAGATATATAGGAATAGTTACATACTTGTATGCATCTATTATAAAGAGGTGCGTCCATGTATGATTATAATCATAACAATTGCACGCATCTATGTGTCTATTCACAACAGTCAAATTCAGTTTCATATATTTGTGCATATATTTTGAACAGAAGCATCTATGTATTCATCTGTATAAAAAATGCATGGATGTATGCACTTATTTTCTACAGATGCATACTTTACTGCATTTATTTTCAGTATTAGTTGAACATTTGCTCCCTTTGTTTTCAGGAGTCCCAAGGAAAGGATTTAGAACTGTTAGAACAAGCTATTTACAAAGACAAAGAGTACGAAGCGGTTTACCAAAAACGGGTGGAAAATTACACGAGCTTGATAGTAAAGCTACAACAAGTAAATAAACAACTTAAACAGGAAAATTTAAGGCTAAAAAAAGACTACAAGGACTTGCTGACAGTGATGAATCTAAAGAAGATGAAAGTGAGGAAAATAAGGAGAGTGATGAAAACGCTGATAGTGAGAAAATTAATGAGAGTGAAGAAAGCACTGAGAGTGACGAAAGCACTGAGAGTGAAGAAAAGGGAAGAAAAGTACAACTTCGAATAAAAGATGCAAATGCAATTGAAAATGAGGATAATGATGAAAGTGAGGATAATGACAATGAAAGTGAGGATAATGAAGAGGAAGAGGATACTGAGGATAAGATTGAGAATGAAAGTGACAATGAAAGTGAGGCTGAGTATGACGATGAGAGTGAGAATGAAAAGCAGAAAAATGATAATATGAACAATGACAATGAAAGTGAAAATAATGACGAGAGTGAGGATGAAAAGCAGGAAAAGCTTAATATGAACGATGAAAATGAAGATGAGAATAATAATGCTGATGATGATGAGAATAAAAGTGCCGAAGGTGACAAGAATGAAAATGTTGACAGAGATAATGTGGAAAAAGAAAACACTGCAGAAGAAGAAGGAAATGAAGAACCGCAAAAAAATTTAGATGTTGGCATGCAGGATAAAGATAAAAAAGCTGATACAAGAAATATTGATCAGATTGATAACATGGAAGTAGATACAGAGAAGAACAATGATGAGGTTGGACAGAAGGAAGAGGAGCCAGAGAAGGAGGCGGAGAAAAAACAGAAAGATGTGGAGAAGAAACAGGAGCCAAAGAAGCCAGAGAAGGAGATGGAGAAAGAAAAGAACGTGGTGGACAAAGAACAGAAGGAGGTGGAGAAAGAACAGAAGGAGGTGGAAAAGGAAAAAGGTAAAAAATAATTATAGTATTCTGATGGTAATAAATAATGAACACATTATTTAGTTTCAAGCAATACAGTATAACAAAATTATTGCATTCTTATGTGCATCTATTACTAATTGTTGCATGCTTGGGTGCATTTGTTCAGAATAGTTCTATGCTTGTTTGCAACTATTCAAAAATAGTTGCATGTTTGTGTGCAGTTATTTCTGAATAGTTGCTTGCTTGTGTGCATCTATTCACTTATTGATGAGATTAATAATATGTAAATAGATAACATGGAAAAGAATAATGATCATAAAATTGATGATGAAAAATCAAAAGACATAAAAGAGCTGGAGAAGAATAATGACAACGGGAAGCAAAAGAAGCTGAAGCTTCAAAATGTTAGAAATCAAAAAGGTAAAAAAAATAAAAATAATTTCTAATGGTAATAATGTTCCAAATAGAAAGTTTCCATCAATACATTGCTAATATCTTATATTATTCTCAGCTGCAGCCCAAAAAAACAGGAAAAAACAGGAACAAACAGAAACCGTGATTGTTGAGGATTATGAGATGAGAACAACATCAGAAGAAACGAATGTACGAACAAAAATGGACGTCAGGAAATTTAACAATGTTAAGCAACTACCAGAGGATCAAATCCAGAAACTAGAAGCATATTTTTCAAATTCAGACCTGGGGTAAAATTACTTAAAAACTTAATTAAATTTTCTAAATGTTTTAATTAAAAATAAAAGTTGTATATATATATGCAATTATTAAGATTAGATGCATAGATCAGTGCTAATATATTTCTAGAAATTCTCTAAATATATTACATAAATTAGCAGTAGAAGTGCATACCTTAATGGCGACGCAGACATATACATTTTTGGAGTTTCATTGGCTGATTTAATAGCTGGAGGATTCCTTGACTCACAGGTATAGCCGCAGTCAAATTCAAATATAGTATCATATGATGATTATTAGCTGGAAGTTTTCCTTAACATTTACAATCTACTAATTTAAACAGATAATTGACTGGTGTGCACATGAGCTCAACAACGACCATCCAGAAATCATGTACATCAGAACTATTGCTTCTGTAAGTTTTTATTAATTTTCTAGCAAAATTTTCTTGTAACATCAAAAATTTTGCTCACTAAAATGATTGCAATTACAGGCATTAATTAAGAATGAATCATCAGAAAACAGAGAGTATTTGATAGATAAAAAAGTGCAAACATTCTACAACGCAAGCACAAAAATATTGATTCCTATCCACGAAGGAAACCATTTTTCATTGTTAGAATTTATAAAAGACAGTAGAAGATGGATACATTACGATTCCAACAAAAATCGTCGTGAAGGAGGAAATCACCAAAGACTTGCAAGAGATTTTGTATGTAAATTGAAGATAATTGACATTCAAACTAGTATATAAACTGTTATAAATAGTCATATGTATGTGTTTTTTTATACATATACAGAGAATTTACATCAGTGGATTGCTGAAAAAGCTAGAGAACAAGAATTTTCAGAAACATGGACAACTTGAAATTGCTAATTGCCCACAACAAGGCGCCACGTAAGTAAATAAAAATAATTGCATACTTGTATTTACAATTATTTTACACTTGTATGCATACTTGTATTTACATACTTGTATTTACAATTATTTACTGATATAGTATGAATATGTGCATACTTGTATGCAGCTTTCTTAAATACTAGCATAATATTAATCATGTTTTACAAATTCTGCAGGGTCGATTGTGGAATGTTCGTTATTAACATGATGAAACAGAGAAGCGAGTACAAAGAAATTGATAAACAGGATGAAATGTACAAGCCTACGACTATTTATCTACAACGGGCCAAGCTTGCTTACGAACTTCTCAATCGCAAACCTCATAGTTGGACTCCAGAAGAAGACCTGACACAGAACTTTATATTTTCAGATGCAAACAAACCTTCTGCTTAAATTTATGGAAAATGGTCTTTTCACTTCTTGTAAATATTTTGGCTAAAATACACTGATCAAAGTATTGTAAATATTCTGACTAAAGTACAATGTATGAACTACTGGCAAGTGATTATCTAGTTTTCAAGCTGAATCAATGTGTAATTTTTTGTATTGAGTTAAGTTCGTTCAATTTTACTTATATTTCTTACATTACTGTTGCTGATTCAATTAATTGTTAAAAAATCGCATACTATTATGCACATATCCAAAATAGTTGCATACTTATATGCGTATATTTAGAAAACATGAATTTATGTTCTTTACACCAATTTATTACTCGAATGTATGCATCTAATCATTGTAAATGCAAAATCATATGCTCATATTAAGAAAATCTGAATATATATGTACTGTATACAAATTTGTAGCCGGAATGTATGCATCTATATAGCAAAGTTACATACTAAAATGCTAATATTCCAAATAGCAGCATACATGTATGCATATATACATGAAAAAAAAAACTGGCTATTTACATTCATACACAGTATTCACATAAACAATAAACCAAACTTCATCACAAAACACTAAACACAAATTCACAGTATGTATGTGTACTGTATACAAATCTATAGTCAGTATGTATGCATCTATACAGAAAAGTTGCATACTAGAATGCTAAACATTCTAAATAGCAGCATACATGTATGCATATATACAGGAAAACAACAGGCTACTTACATTCATTCACAGTATGCATATATACATGTATGCAAAACAGAACACATATATTGACAATAATATTCAAAATGCAAAACCAAACTTCAGCACAGAAACATTAAAATAATAAACCAAAGTTACAAACATAACGGAAATATTCAACTTGGTTACAAACAGTAAACAACAAAATAGAAAAATTCAAACTAGTTACAAACATATTAAAATACTAAACCAAATTGCAATAAGTTTCCTTGTAAAGAACAAGTCCTTTTATTATGCCCCAACTTTTTGCATAACCCACATCTAATAGTCTTTGTAAATTCACCAGCAGATTTTAACCTTTTAGAAGACGATGGACGACCGGGCATTCTTCTACCTTTTGGAGGAGCTATAATTGCATCTTCAATTGCAACATCTTCACCCATAAAGTCTATGATAGGATTGATTACATGAGAATAAGCTAATCGAAAAAAAGAAACTTTGAAGTAATCTTCGATGTAGTCATATACATCCAACTTCTCACAACTTAAAATACATCGTATAGCATGAGAGCAAGGAAAACCATTAATTTGCCACATGTTACAAGAACACACTCGACTATGTAAATCAACGGATTGATGGACCGGAGAATGAACTTCAAACACATATTCACTTGATTTGATAACAAACCACGAAGCTCCTTCCAAATAAAGGTTTCTTAATCGAGTTTCAATCACAGGACATAAAACACTATTCCAAGTAGAAGCAACTTCACGATGGTCAGACATAAGTTTCATTAACTTCATTCTAATTTTATCCAAACAAGCAGTAATTGGTAAATGTCTTTCCTCCAAAATCCATTTGTTAAAACTCTCCGAACAATTAGAAGACATCTCACCATAACGACAACCAGGAAAAAAAACATTTGCAAACTTCTCAAAAGGAATTCCGCTCAAAAAATTTACCACTTTGGATCCTCCAACATCTCTAAAATTCTTCAATGCAGCATTAAAATCAATCAAATTAGAAGCATAAGCAACTCGTGCAAACAAATCTAACAACAACTTCTTGTTTGATTTGGAAAATTCAGATTTTAGTGTAACCTTTAAATTGTTATTCAAATGATAAAAACAAGAACCATGAACTGAATTTGGAAACACTTTTGGAATAGCAACAAGAATACCAGGATGTCGATCAGAAATGAAAACAAAGCTTCTACTATCATCCTTAAGAAACTCTTTCAGTTGTTCACAATACCAAATCCAATTGTCTTCATCTTCCCCAGACACAATAGCAATTGCTAAAGGAAAAAAACCTGTTAACAAAAACAAACATATTATCAAACAAAAAATAAAATCAGCAACAATTATAAATAATTTTTGCAAATTTTTAGATCAGTTGCCTTATTATGTATTCCAAATAATAGCATACTTGAATGCAAATTTACAAAACAGATGCATACAAGTATGCACTTATTCAGAACAGATGCATGCAAATGAATGCATGTATATATGCACTTATTCAGAACAGATGCATGCAAGTATGCACATATTCAGAATATATGCATGCAAATGAATGCATGTATTCATAATGTTTACACTTATTCACAATAGATGCATGCATATATGCACTTATTAAAAAAAGATGCATGCAAGTATGCACTTATTCAGAATAGATGCATGCAAATGAATGCATGTATTCATAATATTTACATACTTCTATGAATGTATTAAGAATAGCTGCATAATTGTATGCATACATATAGAAGATTATTATATCCCTATGCATTCATCCAGAATAGTTGCATACATGAATGCATATAATAAATATAACTGCATACTTTTATGCATACACATACAGTTATAAACTGACAAAACACCATACCTTCATTTCCATTTTTACCAGTAGCAGCCATCAAACAACCTTGAGCTCTTCCTTTCATAAAAGTAGCATCAACAAAAATTAAAGGACGACAATATTGAAATCCATGTGCACAAGCTTCGAAACCAATAAAAACCCTTTCAAATTGACGTGTATCATCATTACACTCCAACACAACTTTACTCCCAGGATTAGTAGTAACAACAGCATCACAAAATGACTGCAAATGATGATAAGACATTATATCGCTTCCATGTAACTCTTCTAATGCCAACTTCTTCCCACTATAAGCATAGTAATACTTCAAAATAACATTATACTCGGTTTGAAACAAATTAATAATATCCTTGGTCTTCATTAATGGATTAGAATGAATATGATCATAAACTAACAACTTAATGAATTTGCTGGATACAACAGGATTGTTTATATCATGAATTCCAGCACCACAAGTATGATCAGGTTGAAATCTCTTTAAAACAAAATAGCCAGGAAGATTGAACTTAACAGAAGCATGAATCCTAAAAGTACAATTTTGCTTAGAACAAACGGCTGTAACTCTTTCCTTGTCATTCTTAACCAAATTAAGCTTGTATCCAGTCTTCATACTATACATCATCACATACAACCTAAATTCAGTAACACCTCCTGGAAATTGCTGACCAACACCAGAAAAAACAGGTTGATTCAAATCACTTCTCAACAATTGTTTCAATTGATTGTTTGAATCACATGTACTAGAAAAAGAAGAATCACTACCACAAGAAACATCATCTGACCTAGCATTGTTAACTGACGAACTACTACGATTGACCTCAACAAAAAAAACCAAATAATCCTCATGATTATGTGCAGCCAACAATAGAATAGATCGAAGATCAGAATTACTTTGAATATTCCTTCTCAAGCCATCTCTAATGTGATACAATTCAAATGACAATGGACTTAAATCAATCCATTTACCACAAACAGCATCTCTCACAATATCAACAGTACTATCAAAATAAAGACGTATAGAAAAGCTATCATTCCCAAACTTCAACAAGACCAATACACCAACATTAGTAGGAACACTGTTATACAAAGAAGAGAATTATTAATAAACCTTATCAGCATTAATCAAATAAAACTACACACACGTTTGCAGCATATTATAGTTATATGCATACATGTACACATATATCCAGAATATCAGCATACTTTTATGCAACTGTTAATAATAGTTGTATTACATATATTCAGAATAGTTGCATATCTGTATGAACATATAGGGAACAATTGCATATCTGTATGCGCATATTCAAATTAGAAGCGTACAATTTTATCCACTATTTAAGAAAAGTTGCATATTTATATGCACATATACAAAATAGTTGCATACTTATATGCACATATTCAGGACAATTGCATACATTTGTTATCCAAAATACAAATTAGTTTCATACTTGTAAGCACATAATAAAAATATTAGCATACTTGTATGCACAGTTGTACAAATGTATTGAAATTTAATCTCACAAAAGAAGCCTTACAAATAATAATAAATACATCAAAACAAATCGAAAATAATAATAACACACGTATGAAAAAAAGAAGAAGCGCAAATTACCTTGAAGATGAAACATTCATTATATCTCTCAATCGCTGAAGAAATCGAATATTAGATTCTTCAACAAATCGCAATTAGATCGAATATTGAATCTCAGAAGAAAAAAAACACTGACGACAGCAACATTAAATCAACTAAAATATTCTCTCTAAATAATAGCCGTATGAATCAAATCCATGAAGCCGCCATGAAAAGAAAAATGCGTTAATTTGAACAAGGGTATTTGTGGAAAAAGAATACCCGAAAAAAAAATAGGGATGCGAAAAGTATAATTTTAAGCGGGAGGATTACATGTTAATTAACTTTAATTTTAGGGATGTGTGCCTAATTTTCACTATAATTAATTTATTTAATCATTTAAAAGGTGAATTAAAGGATTTAATGGTCATGGAATTAAATAATGGTGAATATTTAATTTAAATAATATATTTAATTCTGAAATAATCAGAATTGGCCGAAATGGCAATATGGTGTAAACTGGGTCATCTGTGATATTTAATTCAGTTTGGAATTGAATTTGAATAACGAATATATTATATAAACGACAGTTTGAACGTAGAGTTGTAATATAATTAAAATCGAGCTCGAAATGGCGCTGCAGTTCGTAAATTGGCGCTGCAGTTCGTAAATTGGCGACTCGAACTTCAACTGAATGTACAGGATTCGTTTTAAATCGGATTTCTGTGAAACAAGAAAATGTGTGGAGCTGGTGGAGTATATCTTTCTAGTGGAAGAGGAAAATCGGGATTTCATTGTGTAGATTTTGATTTATGTCCAAATCAAATTTTAAAATAGTCGCTATAGAATCATTTATCGACTGTAACGGTTTATTCGATATAACTAGAGATCGGGTTTGAATTTAGACAAGATTCTTTTAAGGCGTAGTGATAATTTAATTTTTAGAATTTTATGGAAATTTTTAATTAATTAAATAAGCAACTTTTTATTTGGAGTATTATGCACCCTGTAATCAATATTTTGGGGTTTCACAGAATAAGTGAACGGACCCATATTATTATATTTTTGGAATCGTGATACCGAGCTCATCTCAACGGCTTATTTATCTCAGTCCGCAATGCTCGTACATGTATATATTATAATGTACCAAGTAGAAGATTTCAAAAGGGACAATGCTCAAAACACCATTGAATACATGTAAAATAAAATATCTTACGTTATGTGATCAAAAAGGAAAACACGTCCTCATCATTTTCAGCCGTGAGCTCTTATGGTCCTCAAAGCAGAACGTGGACAAGGACAGACAACCCAATTACCATCTTACTTTATAAATACAAAGCATGTTCTTCCTTTCTTTTCGTTTGATAGCAAAAGAAAATTTGTTCCTCCATTTAAAACGCAAGCACCCTTTCGTTTCTTCCAGTTATTTTACAAACTCGAGATTTTATTTTCAACAAAACCGTAGTCTGTCCACTTCAACAATTGAATCAAAAAGCAAACAAATACTCCCACTTAAAAACTCACGAAATACATGTGAATGGACTTCGAGCTAGGGGTGGGGACAACATGGATGAGCTCTTGGCTTGCGAGAGGAGGACCTTGATTTTCTGGCGAGCGTGGCAGTATGATGACGGGTGCATTGGTTTTCTGAGACTTGCGGGGATTGTTTCTCAGGGAAGGAGAAGATGAAGTACGGGTGGAGGTCCGAAGCAACGTGGGATGGCGGGTGAGTAGGCGAGCTGGAGGGTTGAGCTCGAACAGTATAAAACTACGAAGAGGAGAAGCAGCGTTGAAATGCGTTGGAGAGCCAAGTATGGGCTGACGTGGTGCTGGTGTGCGCAAGCAAAAAAAAGAGTTCGTCGGTTTTTACTGTTGGGGTGTCGGAAGCGGTGAACTTCGGTGGAGGATGTTTTGTGGCTGATGCGTTTGTACCGGAGCAGGGTATCATAGGAGGACGAGATTTGCATGGAGTATTATGTTCTGGTGGAAGGATGATTAATGTTGGGTCTTGGGTAGCGTGTAGTTTCTGGTGTAGGCATGATTTAATACTTAAAGGAGAGGACATTTGCATGGGAAAAAAAGGTATAAATTTACAGTAAGGGAATAGTTTTCAATTCTTTTTACTGGGAGTTTGTTTCATGAATTAAGGGAGGATGTGGCGATGTCAACATCAGGAAGGGACGGACGGAAATGGTGTAAAATGGTTCGGCAAAGCTGTGTATAGGATGGAGAAGGTGTACGACATGGTTTATTTGGGTTCGGCACTCTGTCATATGAAGTAAGGAAGGTGGCAGTCGTAGTGGAGTTCATTAACAAAAACGTTGGGCTGGGTATTTGGAATGGCGATGGAGTGAAGGTGGATGAGCGGATCAGGGTTTTTAACAAGCGGGGAATGGGCCGACTTATCATGGTAAAGCCCAAGTAAGATAATAAGTTAAAACTTAAGTTTAGTTTAGTTTAATTTATTTAATTAATATAGTAACTTGTTAACGCGATATTTATCTCATACGAACTCAGTTTTACGGACCGTTCGTCACTATGGAATCGTATGGACGAGGGTTACACATTGGAACTGACTGGGAGAGAATCTGAGCTCATTACAATTTATAGCAAAATAAATTATCCGATCTGAATCGATGAACGAATATCGTTATTTAACGAAAACCAATCAATGTGAGTAAATCTCACTAACTCTGAATAGTTTATAAATTCATATTGTATTTTTAGAACTGTTAGTTATTGGCTGATTGATTGTATGTTGACTGTTTGATTGAACTGCTAGTCAGTTAGTTGAATTTTCTATATCGATTCTGTTTAACAGAATATATCATATAGAACTGAAAGTGATGTTATCTATATTTTTTTGATGCAAAAATGTGTGATCCTCCATAAGGAAGAGAGCACACATATATATAATAAAAATAAGGTGATATAGTGTTACAAATAACCCCATACATAACCTAAAATGGGGGACCCCAATAGTAATGTAAGGGATAATAGATAGATGAGTTCCGGCAAGGCCACCACCCATCATACTTCATTATCGAATTCCGGCAAGGCCACCACCCGATAAGAAGTATATCTATTCCCATACATATAACTATCTAAGTGCATAACATGAGGTGAGACAAATCACCAAAAAATACAAACAACAATATATCCAATATATCCAATAGTGAGTCGAAATGGTCAATCCAGATAGCTATCCCAAAAGCTCCACAGTTTCATCTACAACCTGTAATCTGAAAAACTGAAACAAAAATAATCAGTAACTTACACGTATATACGTGTATATGCCTATATATAAATATATAAATATATATATATATATATATGCATATATCCATATATACATGTTTAAGAAGAAAGATATAAGAAAACTAAAAAAGTAAGAGGGAAATTTCAAGCCAAGTATCAAAAATCAACAACCCAGACGAGGCCTATTGCATCTAAAATAACTATTAATACGAGTGAATAAACTCAGGTTATATCTTACTTTAGACAAAAAACGTCCGAATTGCAAATTACCAAATAGTTTATAGTGCGAATTAGACATCCAAGCCAGACAGAATTTTACTATGTTGACAATTAAATTATCCTTAGGTACAGAAGTAGAATTAAAGTTTCTCTGGTTCCTTTCAACCCAAATGAACCAACTGATGAAAATTACTAAGGTATCCAATATGTATTTTTGACTTGAATTATATCGTGATCTATGACAATTCCAATAATCAATACAACAACTAAAGGAATTAAAACAATCAAAAGTAAAAATCCTAATAATCATATTAAAAATAGAAAAGGTAAAAAAGCAAGAGAAAAATAAATGATCTACGTCCTCCTCTCCAGTATTACAAAAACAACATTTTACATTGAAAATAACATTTTTCCTTTTTAACATCTCGATCGTATTAAGCTTCTTATGAACGATCAGCCACATAAGAAACTTTGCTTTAGGTGTAGAATTAGATTTCCACAGAAATTTAAAGGGGTATAATGATATACCAGAGAAATTAAGAAAACTATACATAGAGTTAACAGTGTAAACTAAACTCTTATCCATACCCCAGCTAATAGAATCACAATTTATATCTATATGGTACAAAGCTAATTTGGCTTTAAGTAGGGCCAATTGTCTTAGTAAATCTGCCTCCAATATATTATCAAAAGAAAAATTCCACGGAGGATTTAATTCAGCTATGTAAACATCCTTAATTAAAGCGTTCTTAAATCTACAAATATTAAAGAGCTTACTAAATTCAATTTTTAGAGGCACACTTGATATCCAAGCATCATGCCAAAAATAAGTAAGATTACCTGAATGAGCTAATACTTTGCATCCTAATTTAAAAAAATCAAAACAATTCAAAACGGATTTCCAAAAATGAGACAATTTATTTTCCCAGCTACCACTATTACCAATAAAAAATTCTCCTCTTGAATAATAAGATTTGGAAACGATAGACTTCCAAGAAGACTTCACTTCTGGACATCTATATTTCCATAACCACTTAGCAAGTAGAGCAGAGTTAAAATTATGTAGATTTATAATTCCCAAGCCCCCCTCTATCTTAGATTTACAGCATATTTCCCAGTTAACTAGACATTTATAACTACTACAACTAGACTCCCCATTCCAAAGATAATTACGTCTAATCCTATCAATTTTCTCAATGACCCATTTGGGAAATCGGTGAACAGCCATCCAATAAGAGGGGATAGCTGATAGAACCGAGTTAACTAGAACTAATCTACCTGCTCTAGACAGGAATCTATTGTTCCAGTTAGATAGTCTGCTACTAATCTTATCAATGATGACAATCCAGTCTTCCTTTTTAAGCTTTGACGGTCTTATTTTAAAACCTAAATAATCAAAAGGAAACATCATTGTCGAACAGTTCAAAGTGCTAGCTACTAGAGACTCAATATTGTTAAAATCATTAATGACCATCACTGCACTCTTATTAAAATTAATACTTAGACCAGATAACATCTCAAAACCGTAAAGTATAAATTTAAGAGCAATAATATGCTCAGGCAGATGAGAAGAAAATAACAAAGTATCATCCGCAAATTGAAGTATTGATAATTCATTGTTAAACTCCTCGTTTCCCACACTCCCTAGAATACCTAAGTTCCCTGCTCTCTTTATAATTTTTGAGAAGACATCGACTGCTAAATTAAAAAGAAAGGGCGATAAAGGGTCGCCTTGTCTAAGCCCTCTCTTGGATTGTATCCTCTTTCCCAATACCCCATTAACAACAATGCTGGAACAACCAGATCTAAGTAACAACATGATCCAGTTTGTCCATTTAACACTAAAACCCCTAGCGAGACATAATTCACATACAAAATCCCAATCAATTGAATCGAATGCCTTCTCAAAGTCTAGCTTCAAGATGGCACATGTTATATTGTTCTTACAACAAGTGTTAATATATTCCTGAACCGCTGCCACACCATCTACTATATTCCTACCTTTAATAAAAGCTGTTTGGGAGTCATCGATAAGGTCATTCATTTTAACACTCAACCTATTTGCTAATACTTTCGATATGATCTTGACAGAAACATTAATAAGAGAGATAGGTCTAAAATCCTTAAGGGAATTAGCCCCTCTCTCTTATGAATAAGTATGATGTTGCTAAAATTGAAGCTACCTAAACGCAATTTACCGCTATAAAATTCATTAAATAATTCAATAATGTCAAACTTCAAGACTTCCCAAAATTGTTTATAAAAATTAACAGAGAAACCATCAGGACCAGGAGCTTTGTCATTAGGCATATCACTAATTGCCTTCCAAATCTCCAGCTCCGAGAAAGGTTTATCCAAATCTACAAGACTTACCCTAGTATCGGAAGGATATAAATCATTCCATCTAACATTAGCTCTTCGCTTGAACTTGGAACCAAAAATCTGATTATAATATCTTGAGAAAGCTTCATTTAGATCCTTCTGTTTAGTCAGTTCTACATCATTTACTGTAATCGAGTGAATCGTATTTTCACGTCTCCTCCTATTAGCCACACTATGGAAAAACTTAGTGTTGTTATCCCCTTCCTTGATCCATTGTATGCGTGACCTTTGTCTCCACATGGTCTCTTCTTTTTCTAAGATCAGTTTAAGATCTTGTTTAAAATTACAGTATCTATCTTTCTCAGTGGAATTGAGAATCCTGATTTCACTAATTTTATCTAACTCTAATAGTTCACACATTATCTTATCTTTTTTAAATCTTACATTACCAAAGATACATTTATTCCAACGCTTAAGAAAGAATCTCAACTTACCTAACTTCGCCACATAAATCTTAGCAGCATTACCTCTATAAATACTATTAAAATAAAACAAGGACTTCCATTTCATAGAAACGAGGTTAGTGAAACTATGATCTAGTAACCACATCTTTTCAAACTTAAAACTACTACTAATCGAAATGTTCAAATTGCACGTAAGAATGATAGGGCAATGGTCTGAGAGTAAAAAAGGTAATCCCTTGACTTTACAAATCGAATAACTATCTTCTATCTCAGAAGTAATAAAGAATCTATCTAATAGTGCAAATGAAGGGCTATCCCGGACATTGGACCAAGTGAACAATCTATTTTCAAGAGGAATCTCAATTAAATTATTGTCTAATACAAAGTCATTAAATTCCTCCATATCAGAGAAATCACCCTCACGTGGTGATCTCTCCCCTAAAAATCTGGTGACATTGAAGTCCCCCCCCACTATCCAAAAGTTAGGAGAAAGTGATGTTATCTATATTGTTTAACATCTGTGATGCAGGGAAACAGGTTGGAGGAATCCAATGGATTCCTCAACATTTATTTTACTGTTTTCATATATTGTGATATATGATGTGTTATATAATCTATTATGGATTATGGGTGTTGGAATGATGTTGATCATTTTTATTCGATATTTTAAATATCATAAAAGACCCTAGGATGCAAAAAGAATTATTTCAATGTATATTGAAACAAAGGGAGTTTATAAAATCAACAGATTTTGTAAAAGGAAACATTTCGAAAGTAAATAAAAAGGGAAATCATTTGTAAGGTGAAGAACTGTTACTAAAAGTAAATCTTTATAAATGAATAGTTTATTCGAAAAGAATAAAGGAGTTAATCGATGTTAGTTAATCGATTAGAGAATAAAGTAAAAGGAGTTAATCGATGTTAGTTAATCGATTAGAGAATAAAGTTAAAAGGAGTTAATCGATGTTAGTTTAATCGATTAGATAAAGTTAAAAGGAGTTAATCGATGTTAGTTTAATCGATTAGATAAAGTAAATGGAGTTAATCGATGTTAGTTTAATCGACTAGATAAAGTTAAAAGGAGTTAATCGATGTTAGTTTAATCGACTAGATAAAGTTAAAAGGAGTTAATCGATGTTAGTTTAATCGATTAGATAAAGTTAAAAGGAGTTAATCGATGTTAGTTTAATCGATTAGATAAAGTTAAAAGGAGCTAATCGATGTTAGTTTAATCGATTAGAGTTAAAGAAAATGAGTTAATCGAATATAGTTTATTCGAATAGAAGCAAAAGAGTAAATCGAATATAGTTTATTCGAATAGAAGCAAAAGAGTAAATCGAATATAGTTTATTCAAATAGAAGCAAAGGAGTTAATCGAATATAGTTTATTCGAAGAAAGTAAAAGGAGTTATCGAATATAGTTTATTCGAAAGGAGTTAAGTGGAATGGAGTTAATCCAATAGCGTTAGTCAAATAGAGTTAATCCAATAGTGTTAGTCCAATATAGTTAATTGATAAGAGTTAATCGAATATAGTTTATTCGAAGAAAGTAAAAGGAGTTATCGAATATAGTTTATTCGAAAGGAGTTAATTGAAATGGAGTTAATCCAATAGTGTTAGTCCAATAGAGTTAACCGATGTTAGTTTAATCGATTAGAGTTAAATTAAAAGGAGTTAATCGATGTTAGTTTAATCGATTAGAGTTAAAGTAAAAGGAGCTAAATCGATGTTAGTTTAATCAATTAGAGTTAAAGTAAAAGGAGTTAATCAGTGTTAGTAAATCGAATAGAGTTAAGTGAAAAGAGTCAATCGAATATAGCCATTCGAAGGAGGGTTAAGTAAGGAAGTTAGTAAAAGGAATATAAAGTGAACTTTGCCTATTTCAAAGTTAGAAATGCTGTTCAGTTAAGGTCTGGGAGGTAGTTCTACCCCAACTTGATTGGCTTCGTTTTAACTAAGGAATAGTTAAGGTTCGGCAGTAAAGGAAATGGTTTGAGTTGGCATAGCGATGTTTGTTTAAACATCTGTCTAAGTCCAATGAAGAGGCTTTGGAAATGTTTTCCAAATAAGAAACCAGAAACGTTTTCTAATGAAGAAAACAAGAAACGAAAATGTTTTCCATTGTTAATAACGTATATTTTCCAAATCTAGAAAATAAGAAATATTGAATATAGGGAAACAGGAGATAAGTAAATTTATGAAATAAAGAGGTAAATGTTGAATGATGTTTGATTGATATAAATTTCCATTTGGAAATAATATCGTTGGTTGCACACTTGTTTTTATTCGATAGTTAAATCACAGACTATCGAAGTTTTGACCATTTTAACGTTGTTAATATGGAGAGACCGGTTGGATTATTATCCAAAGAACCACTCTGTATTGGCATAAGCGTTGCGAATTATATATGCCAAAGGAAATTGAAGACAGAGTTATGCAATGGATATCCTGTTTACAGAATAGTGCCTTCGGTTCATCCTGTTCCTGGATGACTTGTATGGACGGATGTCTGACAGAGTATTTCCAGACGATCACGTATATTGATTTCTACAACCGTACCAAGAGTGGAAGCGAAGAAGGAAACTTCTTTTAGCTAACACATAATGTATTGTTGAGGACGTCAATCGGTGTTTGGATGGATTTGATGATGTGGCATTCAAAGTGAATCTGATGTGATGATAAAGCGTAGCTTCTAGCCTCATCATCCGGTAAATGACAGAAATCGGGCAGGCAGCATGGCTAAGTCGGTCGCACCGAAGTAGGGTGTATAATCACCTGATCTAGAGTTTCATTTACTTCTAAAAATCTATTGTTGATGCTGTCCCATTCGGGAAACGGTTGCTGATCCCAGCCGTTGGTGATATACATTCGATACACTCAAGCGAAATGAGTGGTCGGTCATGTGTGGCCGGGTTGCAAGATGTTCTTGTTGAACCCAGTGTATTCCTCTCTAGAGGTACATTAGCGAAAGGTGGTTCCATACCTTGTCTTAGTTGGAAATCCATTACCCAATACGTGCTTGCGGTTTTGATTGTATTCTATATATGTAGAACGTGAGATGAAAGCGTTTCTGCTAGATGATTATATATATACTGTGGTTGATAGACATTATTATAATATCAAAAGGTTTTTGATATAAAGATATTTTGGATTCTCATAAGGGAAAAACCCGTTCCGTTATGCGGCGTGGTCTTATGAGATATCGTTTACTTGTTCAACTGTTTTAAACTGTTTTATTCACACCAGTCCTATGACTGACCCGGAGTTTATTTTGTTGTTTTCCCTAAACTCTTGGGTGCCTAAATTTGTATGGGCAGTCAAGTAGTCGGGATTTTACAGATATAGTTGAAGAGCTGGAGCAGGAGGCTTCAGGATCATATAGCTATAGTTATTTCCGCTGTGTTGTAAGTGTTGTACTTTGACATTGGTATGTATATTCAAGTACAGATTTGTATTTCAAAGTTATGTTATGAAATATATTTATTCTTTCCGCTGTGAGATTCGTGTTACTCTGATGTTGTGTTCTTCTTCTTCTTCTTCTATTCTAATTTTCTATCTTATCTTTCCTCACCCTCTAATTTCTTTCATTAACTATTCGGTTATTTTCGATCCTTGGATGTTCGATATGTGTTGTATATCGGATAACCAAGATCGCATTTTTCCGGGTCGTTACACCCCGCCTAAGCACCAACACAAGGCTTCACAATTACAAGTAGTTTTGACTTCTAAATGTGTTCTTGTATCAACACTGAATAGTCATGATCAAGTACACCTTCCTATAATATTATACTCAAATATTTGATGTGTATGTGAAGATTTAAGGAAGTATGTTGCTAGTTGAATCAAGAGACATGAAATAACTTCAAAGATTCAACAAGTAACTTGAATTAGAGAGCGCTTTTAGAATGCAGAGAGTATAGAGATGTAAATCAGAATTTAGAATAAAATAAGTAAGAATCAGTGATTTGGAAAACATGTTTGAATTGTATTATAATTGTAGAAGAGTGGTAATCTTTAATGAGGAGTTCCTATGGAAAGTTGCATCCATTTATGTTCAGAATCGAAGAGGAATCTCTTCATGAAAGAGGTGACTCTTCATAGAAAAGACTGTTAATTCTTGACCAGTCGACTGGTTAACAGAGAAAACCATATATATATATATATATATATATATATATATATATATATATGATAAGTAAATGGTCGTTACTGGACTCAGGCTTCCCGACCATTCACCTGGTTGATTATCTACCAGTCGACTGCCAGTCCAATTTAGCTCTTTTCTTATCATTTATTCATATATATATATATATATATATATATATCTAAAAATTAGTGTAATTGTGTTATACTTTGAGGATAGATTTTAACATATATCTAACACGACTCAATGCTCATATATATATATATAAACTTAGCTATTTGATGCGATCTTCATTGTTTTCCATTTTTTGTTGTCATGAATCAAAAACATCGCGAATCAACATAACACCCATTGTGTTAGCGGTAAATTTAATTACCATAACATCCACAATCCTTCATCAATTCGTACACCAAGCTGAATTATAAATAACAAAATCATTCAGTTGGTGTTAACATTATCCCAAATACAAACACATATCATCCATAACCATACTAAAACCACATAACGTCATATTTACATCAAAATAAGTCTAACTAACATACACAACCAGCTTATGAAGATGACGATGATGTAGTCACAAGCAAACGCGAAACCGAAGGCGAACGCAAAACTTTATCATAGCCCTTAAGCATTGTCATCGCCTTTGCACAAAATCAGTAGCCTAAGAATGAAAGCTGCTTTTAAATTATAGAACTTTTTTAGCATTACATTTTGCAGACAAAGAGTACAATGATGTGAAGTAAGCATTTAAAAACAAATTAAATATTACTCTTCCAATTTTACTTTTCTAACATCCATCATTTCCTAATTCTATAATACTTCTTCCATAAAATAGAAAAAAAATCTAATGAAAACAAAAGCATAGAATCAAATGTAATACTCAAAACTATGCTGATTACTCTTAAGTCGATGGGATAAAGATTAACTCTCTTTGCTAAACCCATCAAAAAGATAAAATATGATATGCGTAAGCAATACGGATAATCATTTTTATCCAATACAATTTATCATTTATAGCCTTATCTTAGAACCGCGATATAAAATCGGCATCATCGTATACATCCCCAGCATTCACAAATTCAACCACATTTCCAGCTTTCCCCTAACAATATCACTATTACTTCAGCTTGCCCTTGAACTAGTGATCTTCTAAAGTATCTCAATGGAATGCACATAACAATGGATTGTCGTTAGAGGTGCTGACTACTCTGATGCAATAGAAGAAAGATTGCCTTCTTCACATGATAAAAACATAATGAAAACAATGTGATTTAGCAAAGTCATACAAGTATTACAGTGTTTGATACATGTCACTTTCATTATATGACATACAACTCAAAAGTGAAAATATGTTAGAAATGAAAAAGTTCGATGAACCATGCATGCACACATACAAGGTGAACGCCACATACAATTAGTATATTCAGTAACAATTACTTTATAGTGATCCTTTTTGAAACTTATTTCCAACAACACTATGTTTTTCCATGCATGTACACTCGTACAAAACAGAAAACATATGCTAGGTAGGTGCTTACTAATAAAAAAGCAACGCAATCTGTCACCGAGTTGACTAGGAAGATCAAAGGGGTTCAAAGGTTAAACTCAAAACTTCAGGAAACCATCAAAGCAATGCAATGTGTTCACCCAAACAAATAATACAAAAGAAACCATTAATAACAAAGAAAGCAAACAAGCAAGCAAAGCATGCAATAAAATGTGAAAGCTACAAGTCACCTTTGCGAAATGATTAATTCATAGCATATCAATCAGAAGGTCTCAAATCCATAATCGAGCACTCATAGTGAATTCCATTTTAATAATTTCCTTCGAGCTTGCACAGGGAATTTCCACTTCTAATTTTCCCTTCATAAACTCAGTTGCTCCTTTTGTGGCCCTCTCTGCATATAATATTACAGATTTAAGAACATAATCAGTTTCCTTGGAGCTAGTGTAATTTTCAGGAGATGTGACATGATGAAACACCCACACACTAATATACCGACCAAACGAGCCCCAAATTCTCCTACCAGCGACTGCCTCAAATAATAGCCACTCCAAAAAACCAAAAACCCATTCACAAAATGAAAAAACACCGGAAAACTTACAAAACAATATTAACACAAAATGAAAGAACAAAGTTAATAAACAATATCATGCATTGATGCATTTATGTACACTCGTGATTGAGACTACTAAAATATGATAACAACGTAGTTGAAAGTCATATTCAGTATTATGGTTTTATGTATGCAGTACAAAAATACTAGCAACAATAAGCATGAGAGGCATATTTCTAATAATATCCAGGAATAAAAATTAGGAAAAAGATCAAATCAATACCTTCAATTGCTTTTATTAGGGTCTTGAATCCAAGGCCAACATTGCGCCAAAGTCAATTCCCTGCTTTCCCTTGCTTCTTTCCTTTAACATTTTTTTTGAGTTGAAACAAGCGAAAAATATATCAAATCATGGCATAATTAAACAATTCAATGAAAACAATTATTTGATATTTTCAATAATAAAATGTTTTGATGATAAATTACCACGGAAAGATGGTCAGTTGCTTCAAGAAAGCCTTCTCAATCTGTAACGCAGAGGCATAGAAAATTGCGAAAGGGATGGCAGCGTTAAAGGAACCCTAGTCCCTCATTAATACGTATTTGTTGAAGCAGCGTTGTGGTTTGATGAAAGATTGGGACAAGCGAGAAGAGGATTTCAGTGAAGGAAGTCGAATTGAATTAGGGATTCAGGTTTGAAAAGTGGCAATTTGATAAGTGTAGTAGGGAGGAAAACGTGAAATAGCTGTTTGGAGATGAAATTTTTGAGGTTGGGGCCGAAATTTTCTGAGGTTGGAGCCGAAATTTTAGCTGTTTGAAGCGAAAAATGATTTACATTAAAAGTTGAAGTTTAATCAGTTTTAAAGTAGATTATTAAGCTAAATTTTAAGTGAATATTAAAGGTAAAAATTGAAATATTATAAACTTAAACTAATCTTTCATTAAAGTACTGCATAAATGTTTATTCAAATTCAACGAGATGTATCATTTTTGAACAATTTATTTTTTATTGTATTTTTTCTAACTTTTATTAAACAATTACATCTTCTATTTATAATTTAATACTAAATTAAGTATTGAATTCAATATTTAATATTAATATATAGTTTATATAAATTTAGATATAAATTTGCAAAAACTGGAAACATTTATTAGTTCATAAAAATACCTCATTTGAATACATATCATAAATTAACTTATAGAAAAATTATTATAATGATTGTTTATGTAACACCCCATGTCCATTAATGTAACACCCTGAATTTTTGAATAATCGAATCAACTAAATTAAAGAATAATTAATCTCAGATGTGAGAATTAAGGGAAATGGGTTGCGCCATTGTGTTCGTCTCGGAATTCTGGTTGAGATAGAGTCCAAGTTTGTGTAAATTGGACTCCGTATGAAAAAGATATCTTTAAATTAAATATTGCAGCAAAACATGAAAAAAAAGAATGAGAAAAGAATAAATGTTTAGCATTGTTCTAAGGTTTGTAAGCAAAAGACTTAGGAGCTCATTTGGTTGGAACACGTGACTTGCATACAAGGGGTACAGAGTTCGATCCCCGCCAGCGCCATATTTTTGTTTTAGGGGAATGGCTTAGTGTGCACACAGTTCAGAAAGTGGTTTAGTGTGAAAATGGGTAATTGGGAAGATAGATAAAAAGAATATATATATATAGAAAATATATATATACACACACACACACACACACACACACACATATATATATATATATATATGTGACATGTACGCATCATGTGGCGTACGTGGCGCATTTTTGATTGTCAATGATTGTTTTTTATATGGCCTTCTTTGATTGGCTTTTTTGACAAATTAAAGGTAAGAAAGATTTATGGATGTATAAATGGATATTTGTACATGGGTAATTAATGTAGACAGTAAAAGCGAGAATATGTAATTAACAATAATAGATTTATAACTTACATATAAATATGAAGGATAAACATGAAAATTACATGGCACAGATTGGTTCATGAAATGGTATATTTAGTATACCATTAATTGTGAGCATAATTAAAAATATAGTTATGGCATAATTAAAATGGGAATAATTTACATATGGAATTTGCCATAAATAAGAAATATGTAAATTATAGAAAAAAAATGAACATTTAATACATTGTGCTGAGTCATTAGGGCTGAGGTGTCACCCTATCTTATTTGGATGGTTCAGGTTGCTTCTAGGTTGATCGTATGGCCTAAATTAATCCTAAACTCTATAAAAACACCTCTAGACTTAAACCCTAAAATCAAAACAAAATTAGATTCATGGCCTCCATGTCGTCACCTAACAAGTCAGCATAGCCGCCACCAATTAGAAAGGAAGAAAGCTAGTCTAAATCAATCCTCTTCAGCTTTAACAATGAATCTTCTTCAAGGGAAAGCTATTACAACTTCAGAACTCGGAATTTAGAATTCAAGACCTTCTCTGAATTGTGAGTTCGATAATTTTAATAAAATAATTAGCAAATTAATTGGATTGAGTTATGATGTGGACTATTTGGATATGATGTGAATTATTGACCGCATGTTATTATTCATGTAGTAAAATTGTGATGTTTATGTTGTAAATTCTATGATGCTATCTTGTAAAGTTGTGATCATCTATGTTGTAGTTTTATGATTGGCTTATGTATTTAAATCACCATGTTGTTCATATGCTAGTTTGGGTATGTTGATTCATATGATAAATCATAAGTATGTATGCAAGTTTAGATTTTTATTAAGACATGAATCATATGCAAGTTGGGGAAAATTATATGTATAACCTTATATGCTTCATGACACCTATTTTAGATCTAAAGTTAGGCTATGACATGTGTGAGTTGTATGCCAAATTCTACATGCTAGTTTTCATATTTAGATGTAAGTTTATACCAATGTTATGTTGCATAAATCACATATGCAAGTTTATATGAATACATGTGTTTGAAAAGGAATCATGTTATGCAAGTTTATGGTTACTGCCTATGCAAGTTTACACCTTTAGATGTAGATCTATGAAATACATGATTCATGCAAGTTTGTGACCAGTATCTAAACAAGTTCACACCTTTAGATTTGGATTTATGACATATGTAATTTTATGCAAGTTGTAACTTTGGCCTATGCAAGTTTTAGATGTAGAACATTATTCACACATGCAAGTTCACCCCTTATGTTTAGATCTAGTTTTATTTATATGTATGTTGTGATGTTTTGTCTTTATTCCATGAGTTAGACTATTCGAGTCTAACGTATATTTTACGTTAAACGAACGAACGTACAACGTGGGGTAAAGGGGATAATATTAAAAGATTTAATTGGCATAAACGCCTTAAAAGACATAAAATAAATTTGTGATGAAAATTGGTATGATTTTACATACCATAAAAGGATGGACATAATTGAGTCAATTATGGACATCGTTAAATTTGGAATTGATTGATAATTTGAATAAGGAAAGTAATTGAAATTGGGGAATGATTAACTCGGAGTAATTAATCGTCTAAGACACGAGGTTAGGCTCTTTTGTGGTGTAAGACTGCCCGGACGCGCCCGACAAATCCAGCTGCCACAAATTCCAGTCTAATGTGGGAGGTCTTAGGCATAAATTAAATACCTAACAATTGTAAAGACACGAGGTTAGGCTCTTTTGTGGTGTAAGACTGCCCGGACCCGCCCGACAAATCCAGCTGCCACAAATGCCAGTCTAATCTGAGAGGTCTTTATTGTTGATACTAATATTTTTGTTTGATGATAACAAATAGATTTTTGTTACTGGAGTGTTTGATTGTGGAATATCTAGTATTATTGGAAAAATAAAATAACACAGAATTTACACAGAATATAGAAAAATCAAATACATTTTATTTCCAATAATATTATTTATTTTACAATTCATTTAAACACAAGACTTTACAAATCACTTTACAAGTAATTTCAGTACATACAATTTTTTTTTACAAGCACTTCATTTTTTTTTCTCTTCTCATTTCTAGCTGGATTATTCTTGTTGAGAACACCTTAGCTGTCCAAAGCATCATCCTGTAACCTGTCACAAAAGAAAGAAAAATACACAGTACACTGGAACTAAAACAAATATTTTTGACAAAAATGTTTTTCTGTGTGATTGATTCATTTTGTCTCAGCTCTCTGTGTGTTTTTCTCATCATATTTCAGACTTAAAACAGCCACATCAAAACCATACTGGTTTGCTGATCAGAACCAACTGATTCTGACCAGCCTCAACACAGTACAGTTTGACTGCTATTTTTTTTATGTTTCAGGGTCACAAGATAAAATCAAAAGACAAAAAGAAACATGGCAGTGCAAATAATTCAGTTCAAAAGAGAGAAACAAAAGTGGTAGACCAACAAAAAGAAACATGGCAGATCAACATGGATTGTGTATATGGTGTACAAGTGCATGGTGCACCTGTGTAAAGCATGTTCTACATGTACAAGACAGGTCAAAAGAAGAGTGGTAGTGCAAACTTTCAAATCAGTAAAAAAAAAAAAAAAATGCAACATCAAAAGCAAGCACAAGTGAACAAGGCAACTTCAGAGAGTCAAAAGTGTCGAGGCAGTTTTAAAATGCAAAACAGCAAGTATGGACCAGCAAAGTTCAAGACAAATAGCAAGTCTCAGCATGTCTACATGTTCAAAGCATCAAGTGGCTACATTATGGTAAATAAGTCAAGGGCAAGGGATGGCAGATACAAAAGTAATGGTTCAGCAATCATGGAGATGCAGCATACAGTTTTGAATCTCAAGTGTGCTCAAGCAGGTGGGAGATCAAAAATGCAGCAGTGGTGAGAGAAGGCAGGACAAGCACACAAAGGCTCAGGTACAAAATACATGGTCAAGCCAAAGTGCAAACACACACATGCAAAGCCAAAACAGCGAACATGCACAAGTGATGGACAAGTGACCAAAGTGGCACAAGTCTATATAGTCAGGATACATGACTGATCAATTGATCATGCAGACCAACAAATTTGTTAAACATATATGTATATAATTCATATATATATATATACATATATATATATATATATATATATTGAAAGAAAGCATGGGGGAACTACATGTCAGAAATATCCAGAAATGAAATAAAACATTGGTCAAAGAACATTGTTTTGATGATCAGATTTTTTTTGGCAAAACAAAACCATTTCGAGAAAGTCACAAAGATTCCAGTTCTTCTCATCAACCATTTCATAATTCAGCAAGAATTAAATGTGGCCAGTATTTTTACTATTCAGGGCAGAATTCAATTCACAGGAATTAATCTTGTATTTGGCAAGTATTTGAATTCCAGAATTACAGCATGGTCTAAATCATTTCAAATAAGGCAGAATTTAACACAACAAAATCATTGGATTTCAATTTTTTTTAACCGAGTTATTTGAAGAAAGTTTTTTTTCAAAAACAGTTTTTTTTGATAATCAGTGAAATAGATCAATCAGGAAATCCAAACAAGGAAAGAGGGATCTGTCACATTCATTCAAGGCCAGGATTATTTCAATCAAAGCCGAAGCTCGTCAATCAAACAAGACAAAGCAAGAGATTTTTTAATGCTCAAAGAAAGAAATTCAAAAGGGATTCCCACAAAACTCTCAAGGGCCGATTCATTCAAGGCCGTACAGATAGCAAACAAAATTCAAGGAATTCCAAAATTCAAATCGAGCAAGTCATTAACGAAATCAGAGCACCAGGGTGTAGAAACCCTTATAAATACACACAATTCATCATCGACTTCATCATCGATACACACAAAAAAATCCGAAACCCTAAATTGCAAAAATTGATAAAACTTACTCAGATTGATCGCAAGGACGAAGGAGATATCCTGGAGAAGCAAAACAAGCTTCCAAAGAACCATTACACACAGCATCGATATGGATTTAGGGAAAAATCACTGAAACCCTAATCGTAGCCGCCATTTTTGTTTCAGAGAATAAGGAAGGATCGGGCTAAAGAAAATACAAGGGTTCACCGCAAAATAAAGTGGCCCGACCACTTTTTTGGCTTGAGCAAAGAAAAGGGGATGACCCCCATTTTTAACCCCTTTCTTTATTTCCTTTAAATTTTTTTTTAAATTCTTTTTGTTCTAGTTTATTGTAAAACTAGAGAGCACAGAGTATTGAAGTGTAATCTGAAAAATCTAGTCTAGGGTATACAGACTAGTCTAGGATTTTGAGCTTAGGGATAAACAGGAGCAGGAGTTGCGAGTTTACATAGGATTGTAAGCGGGATCTGTTTGTATCTCCTAGTAAAAATCTTAGAAAGGCAGCAGTAGGCACAGTTTGCCGAAGCTGGGTATATCCGCGTGTGATTTTATTTTTACTGCATTTCTTTATTACTGTGTTTAGTTTAAATTTATTGTTGAAAACCCTATTCACCCCCCCCCCCTCTAGGGTTATTATCGATCCTACAATTGGTATCAGAGCAGGTGTTTGAACCCTAGAATCATGACTTCAATGAACAATGCTTTTTCTGAAGGTCAATCTATTGCTAGACCACCAATGTTCAATGGTAGTGATTACGCGTATTGGAAAGCTAGGATGAAAATTTATCTAGTGTCTGTTGATTATGATGTCTGGGATATCATTGAAACTGGATATACACCTCCGACTGAAACTGTTAATGGTATTGTAACACCTAAACCAAAAATTAGGTGGGATGCAAATGATAAGAAATTATACTCTATAGATTCTAAAGCTATGAATGCTCTGATTTGCGCTCTTGATAAAACAGAATATAACAGAATTTCTCATTGTAATACAGCCCAGGAAATTTGGCATACTCTGGAAGTCACACACGAAGGAACTTCTCAGGTTAAAGAATCCCGTCTTGCCATGTTCAGTAATGAATATGAAAACTTTAACATGCAGAAGGACGAGAGCATCAAGGACATGTATGGTCGCTTCTCCGTACTAGTCTACAATGCCAGAGCTCTTGGAAAGGTCTATACAGAAGTGGAGCTTGTGAGGAAGATTCTGCGTGTTCTGCCCATGAACTTTGAAGCAAAAGTCACAGCCATTCAAGAATCCAAAGATCTGAGCAAGCTGAGCATGGAAGAGCTTATCGGAAATCTGATGACATATGAAATGGAGCTGAAAGCAAGAGAAGATCGCAACAACTCAGATCTGAAAAAGAAGTCAATAGCTTTGTCCAACACTGTCACTAGCGATAGTGAAGATCCCATTGAACAACTTGCCATGGCAGTCAGACAACTCACGAAGTGGAGAAAATTCAAACCTCGAAGAAATAAACCAAAGAGCAACAATTCAGAAGACGAACCACTCTGCTACAACTGTCAAAAGCCTGGACACATAAAACCAAATTGTCCACTTCTCCAAAGAAACAAAAAGAAAAAGAAAGCTTTTGCTGTAACTTGGGATGACGAGGAAGGAGAAGAAGATTCAGACAGCAGTGAGGAGGAAACCAATTTGTGCTTTATGGCAAAATCAGACCTTGAAGATACTGACGAAGAAACCACTGAGGTATACAGTTATGACGATCTAGTTTCAATGTGTAAACATCTTTCTGAAATTATTGACATGTTAGAATCAGACGCAGAGAAACTGAAAGCGGAAAATTTCAACCTTGCTCACAATAATAAGAAGTTGGAATCTGAGATTAAAAATGCTTCAAAAACCAATAATCTAGATTGTGAAATGTGTAAAGATGTGAATCTAGAAATTTTAACACTCAAAAGCACCATTGAGAATCTTGAAAAAGAAAACTTGACTCTAAAAGTTGAAGATGACACTAAAAGAAAGAACTACATTAAACGATGCACTTCACTTGTGAATGAGAATACAATCTTAAAAACAAGAGTCCAAGATCTAGAAGCCACATTGAACAAATTCTCAATCGGTCAAACATCTTTTAAAATGTTACTTGGAAACCAATTGGTTGGGAATAATAGAAAAGGACTTGGTTTTGGGAAGATACATGAAATAACTGGAAGTGACAATGCTAAAGGTAAAAGTATTTTTCCCAAATGTGTAAAATGTGGGGTGATTGGTCACAGTCATGAAAATTGCAAGATTAGCAGTAAAATTCAGAAGTTCAAAAAGGTATGGGTTCCTAAACACTTGGCACACAATTATCACAAAGATTGGAACACAAAGAAAAATCAAATTTGGATTCCAAAAGAATCTTATGACTATCATTCTTCTACTACTGATATGATTAGGCCTAGAAGTTTCTCTAGGTCATCTCCTTCTTTGTTTGTGTAGGTATGTTGGCGGGCTAAGGAGCAACAAAAATGGTACTTGGATTCAGGTTGCTCCAGACATATGACGGGTGATAAAAGACTGTTCCTTAGCCTGGAAAAACATAAAGGTGGGAATGTGACGTTAGGTGACAACAGCAAATGTAAAATTATTGGTAAAGGAAAAGTAGGTAACAGTATCTTTGCCTTAACTGATGTTTTATATGTTGATAATCTTTTTCACAATCTTATCTCCATCAGTCAGCTTTGTGATAAAGGAATGAATGTTGTGTTTGATAGTAATAGTTGTAAAATCATTGAGATCTCCTCTGGAAAGGTTGTGTTTACAGGGAAAAGAAAAGGAAATGTCTATACTCTCTCTTTCGATGATGTAACAGTACCTAGGTGTTTGGTAGCAACAGAAGAGGAGGCAATCTTATGGCACAGAAGATTAGCACATGCAAGTATGGGACTTCTTGAAAGACTAAAAGCAAATGAACTTGTCAGGGGTTTACCACATCAGAATTTCAAAAATAACAAAGTATGCAAAGCTTGTACCATGGGAAAACTTAGCCGTTCATCTTTTCGTCCAAAAAATGTTGTTAGCACTTCACGAGTGCTTGAATTGATTCATATGGACTTGTTTGGACCTACTGATACTGCTAGTTTAAATGGTAAACGTTATTGTTATGTATTGGTTGATGATTACTCTAGGTTTACATGGGTTTACTTTCTAGCCAAAAAGTCTGAAACTTTTGATTATTTTTTAAAGTTTTCAAAACTTGTCCAAAATGAAAAAGGGGTTTCAATTAAAACTTTAAGAAGTGATCATGGAGGTGAATTTGAAAACTTAGACTTTGAAAATCTTTGTGAAGAAAATGGTTTCAAACATGAATTTTCCGCTCCTCGAACACCTCAACAGAATGGGGTGGTTGAAAGGAAAAATCGTACATTACAAGAAATGGCTAGATCTATGTTATGTGAATATCAATTGCCTCAAACTTTCTGGGCTGAGGCAGTTAATACTTCGTGCTATGTAATGAACAGAGTTATGATTAGACCAATACTTAATAAAACGTCATATGAACTGTGGTCTAACAAAAAGCCTAACATCTCATATTTTAGAGTGTTTGGATGTCCTTGTTATATTTTGAACACAGGTGAACAGCTTGGGAAATTTGAGTCAAAAACGGTTGATGGAATCTTCATGGGTTATTCATCAAGAAGTAAGGCTTACAGAATCTTCAATAAACAGTCAAGAACAATTGTGGAAACCGTCAACGTCAAGTTCAATGAATCAGATATGGATGCGATACCAGAAGATGATAAAGATGATGCTGGTGCACAAGAAATTGAACAAGAAAACAATGATGTTGAGACAAACAATGAAAAAGGCACTGAAGCAGCAACAGATATTGAAAGACTAAAATTCAAGCCAAGTCATCCTCCAGATTTGGTAATTGGAAATCCAACTGCTGGTGTTCGTACACGATCCTCTCTCAATAGGGAAGTTTGTACCCTTTGTATTCATAATGCCTTTGTATCTGAAATAGAACCAAGTTCTTATGATGTTGCTCTTAATGATGAATTTTGGTTGTTAGCTATGCAGGAGGAACTTAACCAGTTTGAGAGAAACAGAGTCTGGAACTTGGTACCCAGACCAAAAGACTACCCAGTTGTAGGAACAAAATGGGTATTCAAAAATAAGCTTGACGAATCTGGAAACGTAACAAGAAACAAAGCTAGGTTGGTCGCTAAGGGATACAATCAAATCGAAGGTGTTGACTTTGATGAAACTTTTGCCCCAGTTGCTAGGCTTGAAGCAATCAGAATTTTGTTAAGTTTTGCGTGCTTTAAGGGGTTCAAATTAAAGCAAATGGATGTGAAGAGTGCTTTTCTGAATGGAGAACTGAAAGAAGAAGTGTATGTTGAACAACCCCCTGGTTTTGAGAGTCACGATTATCCAAATCATGTATACAAACTGAAAAAAGCATTGTATGGCCTTAAGCAAGCTCCTCGAGCTTGGTATGACTGTCTGTGTACATATCTCTTGGAAAATGGTTTTAAAAAGGGAAGTGCTGACACAACCTTGTTTTTATCTCATGATGGTGATGATTTTTTAATTGTCCAAATTTATGTTGATGATATCATATATGGTGCTACTAATGATGTCTTGTGTGAAAAATTTGAAAAAGTTATGCAGGGCAAATTTGAGATGAGTTTGGTTGGAGAGCTGAAATTCTTCCTTGGTTTCCAAATCAAACAAAGTAGCAAAGGGATCTTTATCTCTCAAACGAAGTACGTGATGGAGTTGCTAAAGAAATTTGGAGTTCAAGATGCAAAGCCAATGAAAACACCGATGAGTCCAACAACCAAACTTGACAAAGATGAAAAAGGTGTTGCTGTGGATCAAAAGAAATATCGCGGTATTATCGGTTCACTTCTTTATCTTTCTGCCTCTAGACCCGATATTATGTTTTCTGTTTGTTTGTGTGCTCGTTTTCAATCAAATCCCAAAGAATCTCATCTAAAAGCCACAAAACGGATTCTAAGATATCTGTTACACACACCAAATTTAGGCTTATGGTATCCTTCTTGTGATAACTTTAATTTAGTTGGGTTTACAGATGCTGATTATGCTGGTTCACTCACTGATAGAAAAAGTACTAGTGGAACATGTTTCATGCTAGGTCATTCACTTGTGTCGTGGTCAAGTAGAAAACAAAACTGTGTTGCTTTATCCACCACTGAGGCTGAATATATTGCTTTAGGAAGTTGTTGTGCACAGATTCTATGGATGATGCAGACTTTATCTGATTTTGGACTTTGTTATAAACGAGTTCCTTTAAAATGTGACAGTAAGAGTGCAATTGACTTATCAAATAATCCAGTACATCACTCACGCACAAAACACATTGATGTAAGGCACCACTTTCTTAGAGATCATATTGCTTGTGAAGATATTTGTATAGAATTTGTTCCAACCGAATCTCAACTTGCTGATATTTTTACAAAACCCCTTCCTGAAGACAGATTTTGCAGATTACGTTTGGATTTGGGAATTATAGAAATAAATTAATCTTTTAGCATTTTTGGATAAATTTTCTCTTAAGATGTTCTGTTGGCAATTATCTTTCTGACAAATAATCCATGCTTCAAATCATCAAGAAAAGACCAGTTTGTTTTTTTTTGGACATTTATGATAAATTTGTGACTGTATAAGTTTTTCAGAATATGAGATGTTTGAAAATTTGTAACTCTGATACGATGAAATATGCTTTATAATATGAGTAATTGAGGAACTTTTTGTTCACTTTCATCTTCTGTCTCTATCACCCTTCTATCAATCATTATTATTTTATATATATCAAAGGGTTTTAAAAAAAAAAAAAAAAAAAAAAGGGTATTTCTCTGATCTCATTTAAAAATCCAAGCTCTGGTCATGCATGGTTATGAGAATACTTATTTTTTTTTTTCATGCTATCACTGATTCCATTTAAAAATCCAAGCTCTGGTTATGCGTGGTCAGTATAGTATTGAATTTTTTTCATGTTGCAGCTAATTCCATTTAAAAATCCAAGCTATGGTCATGCGTGGTTAGTTTGCTATTGAAATATCCCTGATATATATTAAATATTTCATCATTCCATCTTCTGTCTTGTAAAATGTGTTCTTCTTTTACAGATTATTCTAATGTTTTTTGTTTGATTGTTCGGAGTGTTTGAATCTGATAATATCAAATGACTTGATTACTATTTACAGTTCATACCTTTTAAAATGTCCAGGATTGTTATTCTTTTGATGATTACAAAGGGGGAGAAGATGTTAAGATTTTGTGTTGTTTACAGACGTCTATAGATTTTATTTTGCCATTAATGCTAAGTGCTTAATTTTTTTTCTTCATTTTCAAATTTTTTACTCATGTCTGTTTACAACTGATAGGGGGAGCTCAAATGTAGGGGGAGCCCTTGTTCAAACACATCTCGTTATTTACAAAAATCTTAAGTCTGTTTGTCATCATCAAAAGGGGGAGTTTGTTGATACTAATATTTTTGTTTGATGATAACAAATAGATTTTTGTTACTGGAGTGTTTGATTGTGGAATATCTAGTATTATTGGAAAAATAAAATAACACAGAATTTACACAGAATATAGAAAAATCAAATACATTTTATTTCCAATAATATTATTTATTTTACAATTCATTTACACACAAGACTTTACAAATCACTTTACAAGTAATTTCAGTACATACAATTTTTTTTTACAAGCACTTCATTTTTTTTTCTCTTCTCATTTCTAGCTGGATTATTCTTGTTGAGAACACCTTAGCTGTCCAAAGCATCATCCTGTAACCTGTCACAAAAGAAAGAAAAATACACAGTACACTGGAACTAAAACAAATATTTTTGACAAAAATGTTTTTCTGTGTGATTGATTCATTTTGTATCAGCTCTCTGTGTGTTTTTCTCATCATATTTCAGACTTAAAACAGCCACATCAAAACCATACTGGTTTGCTGATCAGAACCAACTGATTCTGACCAGCCTCAACACAGTACAGTTTGACTGCTATTATTTTATGTTTCAGGGTCACAAGATAAAATCAAAAGACAAAAAGAAACATGGCAGTGCAAATAATTCAGTTCAAAAGAGAGAAACAAAAGTGGTAGACCAACAAAAAGAAACACTGTGTGTTTTTCTCATCATATTTCAGACTTAAAACAGCCACATCAAAACCATACTGGTTTGCTGATCAGAACCAACTGATTCTGACCAGCCTCAACACAGTACAGTTTGACTGCTATTTTTTTATGTTTCAGGGTCACAAGATAAAATCAAAAGACAAAAAGAAACATGGCAGTGCAAATAATTCAGTTCAAAAGAGAGAAACAAAAGTGGTAGACCAACAAAAAGAAACATGGCAGATCAACATGGCAGATCAACATGGATTGTGTATATGGTGTACAAGTGCATGGTGCACCTGTGTAAAGCATGTTCTACATGTACAAGACAGGTCAAAAGAAGAGTGGTAGTGCAAACTTTCAAATCAGTAAAAAAAAAAAAAAATGCAACATCAAAAGCAAGCACAAGTGAACAAGGCAACTTCAGAGAGTCAAAAGTGTCGAGGCAGTTTTAAAATGCAAAACAGCAAGTATGGACCAGCAAAGTTCAAGACAAATAGCAAGTCTCAGCATGTCTACATGTTCAAAGCATCAAGTGGCTACATTATGGTAAATAAGTCAAGGGCAAGGGATGGCAGATACAAAAGTAATGGTTCAGCAATCATGGAGATGCAGCATACAGTTTTGAATCTCAAGTGTGCTCAAGCAGGTGGGAGATCAAAAATGCAGCAGTGGTGAGAGAAGGCAGGACAAGCACACAAAGGCTCAGGTACAAAATACATGGTCAAGCCAAAGTGCAAACACACACATGCAAAGCCAAAACAGCGAACATGCACAAGTGATGGACAAGTGACCAAAGTGGCACAAGTCTATATAGTCAGGATACATGACTGATCAATTGATCATGCAGACCAACAAATTTGTTAAACATATATGTATATAATTCATATATATATATATACATATATATATATATATATATATATTGAAAGAAAGCATGGGGGAACTACATGTCAGAAATATCCAGAAATGAAATAAAACATTGGTCAAAGAACATTGTTTTGATGATCAGATTTTTTTTGGCAAAACAAAACCATTTCGAGAAAGTCACAAAGATTCCAGTTCTTCTCATCAACCATTTCATAATTCAGCAAGAATTAAATGTGGCCAGTATTTTTACTATTCAGGGCAGAATTCAATTCACAGGAATTAATCTTGTATTTGGCAAGTATTTGAATTCCAGAATTACAGCATGGTCTAAATCATTTCAAATAAGGCAGAATTTAACACAACAAAATCATTGGATTTCAATTTTTTTTAACCGAGTTATTTGAAGAAAGTTTTTTTTCAAAAACAGTTTTTTTTGATAATCAGTGAAATAGATCAATCAGGAAATCCAAACAAGGAAAGAGGGATCTGTCACATTCATTCAAGGCCAGGATTATTTCAATCAAAGCCGAAGCTCGTCAATCAAACAAGACAAAGCAAGAGATTTTTTAATGCTCAAAGAAAGAAATTCAAAAGGGATTCCCACAAAACTCTCAAGGGCCGATTCATTCAAGGCCGTACAGATAGCAAACAAAATTCAAGGAATTCCAAAATTCAAATCGAGCAAGTCATTAACGAAATCAGAGCACCAGGGTGTAGAAACCCTTATAAATACACACAATTCATCATCGACTTCATCATCGATACACACAAAAAAATCCGAAACCCTAAATTGCAAAAATTGATAAAACTTACTCAGATTGATCGCAAGGACGAAGGAGATATCCTGGAGAAGCAAAACAAGCTTCCAAAGAACCATTACACACAGCATCGATATGGATTTAGGGAAAAATCACTGAAACCCTAATCGTAGCCGCCATTTTTGTTTCAGAGAATAAGGAAGGATCGGGCTAAAGAAAATACAAGGGTTCACCGCAAAATAAAGTGGCCCGACCACTTTTTTGGCTTGTGCAAAGAAAAGGGGATGACCCCCATTTTTAACCCCTTTCTTTATTTCCTTTAAATTTTTTTTTTAAATTCTTTTTGTTCTAGTTTATTGTAAAACTAGAGAGCACAGAGTATTGAAGTGTAATCTGAAAAATCTAGTCTAGGGTATACAGACTAGTCTAGGATTTTGAGCTTAGGGATAAACAGGAGCAGGAGTTGCGAGTTTACATAGGATTGTAAGCGGGATCTGTTTGTATCTCCTAGTAAAAATCTTAGAAAGGCAGCAGTAGGCACAGTTTGCCGAAGCTGGGTATATCCGCGTGTGATTTTATTTTTACTGCATTTCTTTATTACTGTGTTTAGTTTAAATTTATTGTTGAAAACCCTATTCACCCCCCCTCTAGGGTTATTATCGATCCTACTGAGGTTACGGTCTTAATGAATTAAGAAACACTTAACCAGATAAACATGTAGTGGGACATGAAGGGGTTAAGTGGGTGCCTTGGGTGGCATGTGGAATCTAGTGGGTGCCTTGGGTGGCATTTGAAATACGATTAGAAATACTTAACCAAAATTGAAACATGAATAAGAAGTGGGTTAAGTGGGAAATACTAGAGGGTACCAAGCTTAGGTGGATAGCTTGTGTGAAGTCATGGGGGCCCATTTCAACCAGTAACCCGTACGTATCTTTGTGGGCCCGACCCAAGTCGAGGATGGGACACACATACTGGGCTTGACTGTGAGAGGCCAAACCGGGTTAGCAGTGGCAACGCAAGTCCAACAGGTTCATATCCGTGTGTGGACCCGGGCTGGTAGGTAAGACGTTGTTGCATCATGTAGGTATAAGCCATTCATTATTTGTGGTATTGGGTTGCCACTTTGGGAAGTGATACAACCCATTGTGGGGCCAACACGGGTATCTATGAGTTAGGGAGCCAATCGAATGGGGAAGATAGTGGGTACGACTAGTGGAGCTAGGAGCAGGCGGCACCTATGACAGCAGTTAGGAGTACAACTACCATATTTTGAATATTGTAATTAAAATGGGGAGGGTAGTGGGTACTATTAGTGGAGATAGGAGCAGGCGGCACCTGTGACAGCAGCTAGGGGTACACAAAACTACCATTATTATTATTATCACTTATGTTCAGTAGGCAGGATCAACCTTAGGGTGACTAGTGGTGGTGCAGTATACTAGTGGTGGTGCAGTATGGCAATTATCAAATAGTGTTGGTGTAGTTTAGTAATTATCTTACAATGGGTTAGGTGTGCTTTAACGATATCGTTGTTCATCCTGTTTCCTTGTTTACTCTGCCATACTCAATGGTTCATGGTCATTTCCTGATTTTCCAACTTATGCCTTAGCCCAGTTACTTTGGTGATTATATTGTTAAAGTTATCGCACTCGCCAGACTTTATGTCTGACCCCCTTTTTTTCCTCCTCTTTTGTTCCTCCCCCCCAGGTGCTTAGGTTGGAACTAGCACCAGTGGAGCTTGATTTTGGACAGTTGTGCTTCTTGCTTTTAGAAGATTTCTTGGATCGCTAAAGTAAAGTTCAACCTCTCTTTTATTTATGGCTATTTTGTTTTGGGGATTATGTCTTTCAATTTACGTACTTTGATTTAGTCAAGATGGATATTATGTACTTGAATCTGGTTTTGACGATGTAATCAAACATATGTATTTTCCGCTGCAATGAAATAAAGTTTTTAATTTTTCAAGTACTGTTTATATTTGTGTTGTTGTTAAGTTTCTGTTCTATACTCACTTAAAACACTCCATAGAAGTTAATGCATTCCCTTTGTGAGTGACATTAATGGACATGGTGTGTTATACGTGGTATCCGAGCTGAAGGTTACCAGAACAGATATGAATTTTGGGAAGTTGTTTTTCAAAAACAATTTTATAAAGAAGTACCTTCAAAATATGTTTTAAGGAAAGTATTTTCAAGAAAAAAGCTTATTTTAAAAGCATAACCACAAGGGCCATATATCTTTCCTTCGGTTCTTTTGTATTGAATATTTCCTTTTTCGTTTCAGCATGTCTGAAGCATCTAAGATACCAGAGGGTGTTCATGTACCCAGCTGGTTTCGTCAATATCTCGAGGCTGGTGGATAGGATAGAAATAAGAAAAATTTCCGTAGATGGTTTAATTACCTTATCTAATTGTTGAGTTAAAACTCTTTCTGATTCTGGCATTTTGATCCTGTAATTGATACTCTGCACATTAATACTAGTCTTGTTTCTGATCCCGCTGTAGACTCCAACCCATAAGGGTTACGACCCATCTGTTTGTGATAAGTTGGGGTTTGAGCGTATCTGTGTTAGGCGTTAAGTTGACTATGACACGTACATATGCAACTTCAACAACGAATCCTTTTCAACTTTAACAACGAATCTTCTTCAAGGGAAAGCTATTACAACTTCAGAACTCAAAATTCAGAATTCAAGACCTTCTCTGAATTGTGAGTTCGATAATTTTAATAAAATAATTAGCAAATTAATTGGATTGAGTTATGATGTGGACTATTTGGATATGATGTGAATTATTGACCGCATGTTATTATTCATGTAGTAAAATAGCGATGTTTATGTTGTAAATTCTATGATGCTATCTTGTAAAGTTGTGATCATCTATGTTGTAATTTTATGATTGGCTTATGTACAATCGAATCACCATGTTGTTCATATGCTAGTTCGGGTATGTTGATTCATATGATAAATCATAAGTATGTATGCAAGTTTAGATTTTTATTAAGACATGAATCATATGCAAGTTAGGGAAAATTATATGTATAACCTTATATGCTTCATGACACCTATTTTAGATCTAAAGTTAGGCTATGACATGTGTGAGTTATATGCCAAATTCTACATGCTAGTTTACATGTTTAGATGTAAGTTTATACCATTGTCATGTTGCATATATCACATATGCAAGTTTATATGAATACATGTGTTTGAAAATGAATCATGTTATGCAAGTTTGTGGTTACTGCCTATGCAAGTTTACACCTTTAGATGTAGATCTATGACATACATGATTTATGCAAGTTTGTGACCATTATCTAAACAAGTTCACACCTTTAGATTTGGATTTATGACATATGTAATTTTATGCAAGTTGTAACTTTGGCCTATGCAAGTTTTAGATGTAGAACATTATTCACACATGCAAGTTCACCCCTTATGTTTAGATCTAGAATTAATTATATGTATGTTGTGATGTTTTCTCTTTATTCCATGAGTTAGACTATTCGAGTCTAACGTATATTTTACATTAAACGAACAAACGTACAACGTGGGGTAAAGGGGATAATATTAAAAGATTTAATTGGCATAAATGCTTAAAAGACATAAAATAAATTTGTGATGAAAATTGGTATGATTTTACATACCATAAATGGATGGACATAATTGAGTCAATTATGGACATCGTTAAATTTGGAATTGATTGATAATTTGAATAGGGAAAGTGATTCGAATTGGGGAATGATTAATTAGGAGTAATTAATCGTCTAAGACACGAGGTTAGGCTCTTTTGTGGTGTAAGACTGCCCGGACCCACCCGGCAAATCCAGCTGCCACAAATGCCAGTCTAATGTGGGAGGTCTTAGGCATAAATTAAATACGTAACAATTGTAGAGACATGAGGTTAGGCTCTTTTGTGGTGTAAGACTGCCCGGACCCGCCCTGCAAATCCAGCTGCCACAAATGCCAGTCTAATGTGAGAGGTCTTTATGAGGTTACAGTCTTAATGAATTAAGAAACACTTAACCATATAAACACGTAGTGGGACATGAGGGGGTTAAGTGGGTGCCTTGGGTGGCATGTGGAATCTAGTAGGTGCCTTGGGTGGCATTTGAAATACGATTAGAAATACTTAACCAAAATTGAAACATGTAATTGAAACATGAATAAGAAGTGGGTTAAGTGAGAAATACCAGAGGGGACCGAGCTTAGGTGATAGCTTGTGTCTAGTCATGGGGGCCCATTTCAACCAGTAACCCATACGTATCTTTGTGGGCTCGACCCAAGTCGAGGATGGAACATGCATACTGGGCTTGACTGTAAGAGGCCAAACCGGGTTAGCGGTGGTAACGCAAGTCCAATGGGTTCATATGCGTGTGTGGACCCGGGCTGGTAGGTAAGACGTTGTTGCATCGTGTAGGTATAAGCCGTGCATTGTTTATGGTATCGGGTTGCCACTTTGGGAAGTGATACACCCCACTGTGGGGCCAGCACGGGTATCTACGAGTTAGGGAGCCGATCAAATGGGGAAGGTAGTGGGTACGACTAGTGGAGATAGGAGCAGTCGGCACCTATGACAGCAGCTAGGAGTACAACTACAATTTATGAATATTGTAATTAGAATGGGGAGGGTAGTGGGTACCAGTAGTGGAGATAGGAGCAGGCGGCACCTATGACAGGAGCTTGGGGTACACGAAACTACCAATATTATTATCACTTATGTTCAGTAGGCAGGATCAACCTTAGGGTGACTAGTGGTGGTGCAGTATACTAGTGGTGGTGCAGTATAGCAATTATCTCATAGTGTTGGTGTAGTTTAATAACTATCTTACAATGGGTTAGGTGCGCTTTAACGATATCGTTGTTCATCTTGTTTCCTTGTTTACTCTGCCATACTCAATGGTTCATGGTCATTTCCTGATTTTCCAACTTATGCCTTAGCCTAGTTACTTTGGTGATTATATTTTTAAAGTTATCGCACTTGCCAGACTTTATGGCTGACCCCCTTTGTTTCCTCCTCTTTTCTTCCTTTTCCCCCCAGGTGCTCAGGTTGGAACTAGCACCAGTGGAACTTGATTTTGGACAGCTGTGCTTCTTGCTTTTAGAAGATTGCTTGGATCGCTGAAGTAAAGTTTAGCCTCTCTTTTATTTATGGCTATTTTGTATTGGGGATTATGTCTTTCAATTTATGTACTTTGATTTAGTCAAGATGGATATTATGCACTTGGCTCTGGTTTTGACGATGTAATCAAACATATGTATTTTCCGCTGCAATGAAATAAAGTTTTTAATTTTTCAAGTACTGTTTATATCTGTCTTGTTGTTAAGTTTCTGTTCTATACTCACTTAAAACGCTCCACAGAAGTTAATGCATTCCCTTTGTGAGTGACATTAATGGACATGGGGTGTTACACGTGGTATCAGAGCTGAAGGTTACCAGAACAGATATGAGTTTTGAAAAGTTGTTTTTCAAAAACAATTTTATAAAGAAGTACCTTCAAAAATTATGTTTTAAGGAAAGTATTTTCAAGAGAAAAGCTTATTTTAGAAAGCATAACCCCAAGGGCCATATATCTTTCCTTCGGTTCTTTTGTATTGAATCTTTCCCTTTTCGTTTCAGCATGTCTGAAGCATCTGAGATACAAGATGGTGTCCATGTACCCGGTTGGTTTCGTCAATATCTCGAGGCTGGTGGATATGATAGAAATAAGAAAAATTTCTGTATATGGTTTAATTTTCTTATCTGATTGTTGAGTTAAAACTCTTTCTAATCTTGGCATTTTGATTCTATAATTGATACTCTGCACTTTAATACTAGTCTTGTTTCTGATCCCGTTGTAGACTCAAACCCATGAGGGTTACGACCCATCTGTTTGTGATAAGTTGGGGTTTGAGGGTATCTGTGTTGGGCGTTAAGTTGACTATGACGCGTACATTCTGGTTTTTTTTTCATGCTTGGTTTCATAAGAATCATTTGATAATCTGATCTGTACCAGTAGTCTGTAAGTATCTGTATATTTCTGATAAGGTTAAGGGTTTTTACTCGAAGCGGGAAGTAGATTTCCAGTTGGGCATTTGTTTAATGGAAGTGATTCTCTGAGTATCAATCTGATGTTGATTTCGGTCTTCGGGGTTGATACTTAGGGGGGTATTCTCTTAAACCGATGTTTGATAGGAACAAAGCTTTTGTTTTAATCGTACTTGCCTCTATCACGTAGTTGTATCATATCGATCGAGTCTTCGACCTTTAGGCAGAAACTATGGTTGAAACATGTGTTCGAGACATGTTATCTATGATGGATGCATGTGGATGCATGTGTTTGCTAGTGGTTGCTCGTTGATGCATATACACACACTTTTGGCACTAGATCGGCTCAGTCACTTCATATTGCATATTGCATATAAATGTGTGTGCATATTTAAGCTAATGATTGTACTATCATATGGATGTTGCATTTTGGTGAATGGTTGTGCACGCATGTAGAGATAATATGTATCGATAGGATTCTTTCGCATACATAATGGATGCATGACACTATCATGGTTTGCATCAAGGGGGTCAACTGAATCAGTAGACCACCTGATTTTGCATTAGATAAGGAACATATACACACACTTCTTGCATATGTTCATACAACATTAGAAAATTTTAAGGACAATGGATGCCTGTGTTTGATGGTTGAGTAGATGGTTGTTTGGATGGTAGGATACGTTCTTCTTGACTTAGAGATTTCGAGGACGAAATCCTTTAAGTAAGGGAGAATGTAACACCCTGAATTTTTGAATAATCGAATCAACTAAATTAAAGAATAATTAATCTCAGATGTGAGAATTAAGGGAAACGGGTTGCGCCATTGTGTTCGTCTTGGAATTCTGGTTGAGATAGAGTCTGAGTTTGCGTAAATTGGACTCCGTATGAAAAAGATATCTTTAAATTAAATATTGCAGCAAAACATGAAAAAAAAAGAATGAGAAAAGAATAAATGCTTAGCATTGTTCTAAGGTTTGTAAGCAAAAGACTTAGTAGCTCATTTGGTTGGAACACGTGACTTGCATACAAGGGGTACAGAGTTCGATCCCTGCCAGCGCCATATTTTTGTTTTAGGGGAATGACTTAAAATGGCTTAGTGTGAACACAGTTCAAAAAGTGGTTTAGTGTGAAAATGGGTAATTGGGAAGATAGATAAAAAGAAATATATATATATATATATACATATAATATACACATATATATACATATATATGACGTGTATGCATCATGTGGCGTACGTAGCGCATTTTTGGTTGTCAATGATTGTTTTTTATGTGGCCTTCTTTGATTGGCTTTTATGACAAATTAAAGGTAAGAAAGATTTATGCATGTATAAATGGATATTTGTATATGGGTAATTAATGCAAACTGTAAAAGGGAGAATATGTAATTAACAATAATAGATTTATAATTTACATATAAATATGAAGGATAAACATGAAAATTACATGGCATAGACTGGTTCATGATATATTTAGTATACCATTAATTGTAAGCATAATTAAAAATATAGTTATGGCATAATTAAAATGGGAATAATTTACATATGGAATTTGTCATAAATAAGAAATATGTAAATTATAGAAAAAAATGAACATTTAATACACTGTGCTGAGTCATTAGGGCTGAGGTGTCACCTTATCTTGTTTGGATGGTTCAGGTTGCTTCTAGGTTGATCGGATGGCCTAAATTAATCCTAAACTCTACAAAATCACCTCTAGACTTAAACCCTAAAATCAAAACAAAATTAGATTCATGGCCTCCACGCCGTCACCTAGCAACTCAGCATAGCCGCCACCAATTAGAGAGGAAGAAAGCTAGTCTAAATCAATCCTTTTCAACTTTAACAACGAATCTTCTTCAAGGGAAAGCTATTACAACTTCAGAACTTAGAATTCAGAATTCAAGACCTTCTCTGAATTGTGAGTTCGATAATTTTAATAAAGTAATTAGCAAATTAATTGGATTGAGTTATGATGTGGACTATTTGGATATGATGTGAATTATTGACCGCATGTTATTATTCATGTAGTAAAATTGTGATGTTTATGTTGTAAATTCTATAATGCTATCTTGTAGAGTTGTGATCATCTATGTTGTAATTTTATGATTGGCTTATGTATAATCGAATCACCATGTTGTTCATATGCTAGTTTGGGTATGTTGATTCATATGATAAATCATAAGTATGTATGCAAGTTTAGATTTTTATTAAGACATGAATCATATGCAAGTTGGGGAAAATTATATGTATAACCTTATATGCTTCACGACACCTATTTTAGATCTAAAGTTAGGCTACGACATGTGTGAGTTATATGCCAAATTCTACATGCTAGTTTACATGTTTAGATGTAAGTTTATACCATTGTTATGTTGCATAAATCACATATGCAAGTTTACATTAGTACATGTGTTTGAAAATGAATCATGTTATGCAAGTTTGTAGTTACTGCCTATGCAAGTTTACACCTTTAGATGTAGATCTATGACATACATGATTTATGCAAGTTTGTGACCATTATCTAAACAAGTTCACACCTTCAGATTTGGATTTATGACATATGTAATTATATGCAAGTTGTAACTTTGGCCTATGCAAGTTTTAGATGTAGAACATTATTCACACATGCAAGTTCACCCCTTATGTTTAGATCTAGTTTTATTTATATGTATGTTGTGATGTTTTGTCTTTATTCCATGAGTTAGACTATTCGAGTCTAACGTATATTTTACGTTAAACGAACGAACGTACAACGTGGGGTAAAGGGGATAATATTAAAAGATTTAATTGGCATAAATGCCTTAAAAGACATAAAATAAATTTGTGATGAAAATTGGTATGATTTTACATACCATAAATGGATGGACATAATTGAGTTAATTATGGACATCGTTAAATTTGGAATTGAATAGGGAAAGTAATTCAAATTGGGGAATGATTAATTTGGAGTAATTAATCGTCTAAGACACGAGGTTAGGCTCTTTTGTGGTGTAAGACTGCCCAGACCCGCCCGGCAAATCCAGTTGCCACAAATGCCAGTCTAATGTGGGAGTCTTAGGCATAAATTAAATACGTAACAGTTGTAAAGACACGAGGTTAGGCTCTTTTGTGGTGTAAGACTGCTCGGACCCGCCCGGCAAATCCAACTGCCACAAATGCCAGTCTAATGTGAGAGGTCTTTATGAGATTACGGTCCTAATGAATTATGAAACACTTAACCAGATAAACATGTAGTGGGACATGAGGGGGTTAAGTGGGTGCATTGGGTAGCATGTGGAATCTAGTTGGTGCCTTGGGTGGCATTTGAAATACGATTAGAAATACTTAACCAAAATTGAAACATGTAATTGAAACATGAATAAGAAGTGGGTTAAGTGGGAAATACTAGAGGGGACCAAGTTTAGGTGGATAGCTTGTGTCAAGTCATGGGGGCCCATTTCAACCAGTAACCAATACGTATCTTTATGGGCTCGACCCAAGTCGAGGACGGGACACGCATACTGGGCTTGAGTGTAAGAGGCCAAACCGGGTTAGCGGTGGCAACGCAAGTCCAACGGGTTCATATGCGTGTGTGGACCCGGGCTGGTAGGTAAGACGTTGTTGCATCGTGTAGGTATAAACCGTGCATTATTTGTGGTATCAGGTTGCCACTTTGGGAAGTGATACACCCCACTGTTGGGCCAGCACGGGTATCTACGAGTTAGGGAGCCGATCGGATCGGGAAGGTAGTGGGTACGACTAGTGGAGATAGGAGCAGGCGGCACCTATGACAGCAGCTAGGAGTACAGCTACCATATTATGAATATTGTAATTAGAATGGGGAGGGTAGTGGGTACCACTAGTGGAGATAGGAGCAGGCGGTACCTATGACAGTAGCTACGGGTACATGAAACTATCATTATTATTATCACTTATGTTCAGTAGGTAGGATCAACCTTAGGGTGAATAGTGGTGGTGCAGTATAGAAATTATCTTATAGTGTTGGTGTAGCTTAGTAATTATGTTACAATGGGTTAGGTGCGCTTTAACGATATCGTTGTTCATCCTGTTTCCTTGTTTACTCTGCCATACTCAATGGTTCGTGGTCTTTTCCTGATTTTCCAACTTATGCCTTAGCCTAGTTACTTTGGTGATTATATTGTTAAAGTTATCGCACTCGCCAGACTTTATGTCTGACCCCCTCTGTTTCCTCCTCTTTTCTTCCTCCCCCCCCCAGGTGCTCAGGTAGGAACTAGCACCAGTGGAGCTTGATTTTGGACAGCTGTGCTTCTTGCTTTTAGAAGATTGCTTGGATCGCTGAAGTAAAGTTCAGCCTCTCTTTTATTTATGGCTATTTTGTATTGGGGATTATGTCTTTCAATTTATGTACTTTGATTTAGTCGAGATGGATATTATGTACTTGGCTCTGGTTTTGATGATGTAATCAAACATATGTATTTTCCGCTGTAATGAAATAAAGTTTTTAATTTTTCAAGTACTGTTTATATCTGTCTTGTTGTTAAGTTTCTGTTCTATACTCACTTAAAACGCTCTATAGAAGTTATTGCATTCCCTTTGTGAGTGACATTAATGGACATGGGGTGTCACAATTAATGTCACTCTCAAAGGGAATGCATTAACCTCCATGGAGCGTATTTAGTGTATAGAACAGAATATAAAAAGACAGATACTTATATTGGTACTTGAAAATTTTAAAACAACTTTTATTGCAGCGGAGAAATAATTTGATTACAACAACTTCATAAACCAATAGAAAAACCAAGTACACTTAATATCCATCTTTACAAATTGTTTTCTAAGTACATAAAGTAAAAAAAGCATAACCCCAACATAAGTAGCCATAAAAGAGATGAGATGAACTTTACTTTTAGCAATCCAAGCACTTCCAAAAGAGAGAGAAAGAGATCCAAGATCAAGCTCCACTAGTACTAGTCCCACCCTTATAACCTGGGGGAGGGGGGCGAGAAGGAAGAAAAGAGGCAAAAACAAAGGGGGTCAGACATAAAGTCTGGCGAGTACCATAACTTTAACAATTTAATTATTAAAATAATTAGGATAAGGCATAAACTGGTAAAACAAGGAATGACTGTGAAACAAATGGGCAAGGCAAAGCAAACAAGAGGAATATTCTGGCGTTAATCTCGCTCCTAATCGTTATAGGATAATTACTATACTGCACCAATGCTAATTACACCGCACCATTACTAGTCACCCTAAAAGTTGATCCCTCCTACAGAACATTATAATGATAATGGTAGTTTGGTGTACCCCTAGCTGCCTTCATAGGTGTCGTCTTCCCCTATCTCCACTAGTTGTACCCACTACTCTCCCCATTCTAATTACAACGTTTATTCATAATATGGTAGTTATACTCCTAGCTGTCTTCATAGGTGTCGTCTGCTCCTTTCTTCGCTAGTCGTACCCACTACCTTCCTTATCCGATCGGCTCTCTAACTCGCAGATACCCGTGCTGGTCCCACAGTGGATGTATCACTTCCCAAGTGGCAACCCGATACTACTAAAGATGCATGGCTTATACCTACACGATGCAACAACGTCTTACCCAATTCGGGGATATGTTTCGCAAATTAGCCCCATTCCCTAGCTAATTAGCCCCATTCCAAGCACAGTGGGATATGTTTCGCAACCCAATTTGGCTCTTACAATCCGTTTCTGTTAAATTTAAAATATAAATCAATGTGTATTGAATTTGAACGTATATTTCAATTTATAGGGGCCACATACTAAGTCTAAAAATTCTAGAAAAATTATTTCTAGCTTCGTATTGACGATACGGCTCTAACGAAACTAATTTCGTCAAATTCCGAGATCGTTTGAAAAATGGTCATTTTCTGGTCGATCGAAATTAACTAAAACTGTTAAAACACGTTTTACTTTGCCACGCTAACATATTGATTCATAAAATTACGAATTTTGGAACCTAGCAATAATTCGACATCCCGAATCCAACAAAAGTGGTTTTGTCGAAAACAGAGGTCATTTGCAAAATTTCCATTTTTAAGGGCCAAAATTCCATAGCGACTATTCTGAATGGGCATAACTTTTTATTCCCGCTATGAAATTTTGATTTTTCAGATTCCTTAGAAAGATATTTTCAGATAGATTCTAATATTTTTGGTTTCGCTAAAATCCGGTTTACTTTGAATCCTGTACATACATTTGAAATTTGAAATTGAATTTTCGAACTACCGCGCCATTTTCAATTCCTTTTATAATTAAAAATAAATATTTATATTCTAACGTTGATTCAAATAAATATATACGTTCTAATTCTATTCAAAATAAATTTCTCGTCGTTATTATTTAAAATAATTCATTTTAAATATTTAAAATTCATTAAAATTGCCAAAATAAATATTTTAAATTAGTTCGGATTTTCCAGGTAGTTACAATCTCCCCCACTTAAAACTTTTCGTCCCCGAAAAGGAACAAAGCTGAAAGTTGTTTTACAAATCAACTCAACTCTCATTATTTTCTTTATGGCTTAAGTTCTTCAACTTTTCAGTTTCTAAGAACTTTTCAAATTTTTCAAAAATTTGGCTAACACCCTAAATTTTCGAAAAATTTCGCCATAACCTCCCCTACACGGGAGCACCGGGCAAATCCCGAAATTGCCATACAAGCCTCTCCAATCCAAAAAGAAACAGCCAAGCGGCTAGCCAATCGGCTCATAAAATCATCAAAAACACCAAGAAATACAATAAACATGTACCTATTTGTCGGGCAAACAATTTTATTCCTCTTCTCTAGCCTCCTGCTATGACCTGTTTAATGTATATACATGTATATGCATGCATTTTCAAATAATTTTCAGTTCAATTCAACATTTTGATTCAATTTGGCTTAATTTCTCTTATTGGTATTATCAATCCAATATTTTTATTAGTTAAACTAATAATCAAACATCACAACCAGCAATCAATTTGTTGATTAATTTTCAAATATATAACTTTGATATATACTCAAAATCATATTTCTAAAACCAGATTATATATATAATCACAAATACGTTATTTATAAACATATGACTCTCAACTCATTCTAGGGCATTTCTAACCCCATCTCTAAGGAGTCACTCATTCTAGAATGCTACTGATTCTATCTCTAATGAGGATTCTTTCATTGGATATTACTAATCCAATCTCTGATGAGCCTTTTATTCTGTTCTAATGAGTTGTACCCCAAATATTTGAGTTAACCAAAGCTTGACACCAGCTGTAACGATAGGGATTTCGCTCGGACCTAATCGATTGCTAAATTGACCAAGATCGTTCAAATTCCTTATACGCTAACTCTGGGCATACAACACATCAGAACAAATAACAGAAGACTTTTATAAACATCATAATAATGTAACACCAGAGTATAGAATATCAGAGTATATCGAAATATAATCAATACAGCGGAAGATGATTTTACAATAAATGTAATACAATGCACAGTGGAAATATAAAATAACACAACGGAAGACGATAAATTCACCAGACATAGCTTTAAGCTTCAATCCAGAATCCTGCTCAAAATAAGTATCTGCAAAACAAACTACCCGATTGCCCGTGTGGAAAATAGGGGCACACGAGTTTTCAAGGGAAAAGCAAACTACAGGTCAGTCATATGACTGGTGTGAGAAACTCTAAACAGTTATAAACTTATGATAAGGCAAATCATAGGACCACGCCGCTAATGCGGAACGGGTTTACCCCCATGAATGCTAGTGTATAAACAACAATCAATATAGATATATGGATCTACTATGCATCAATCAACATGCAATATCCCAATCTACCCGTTTAGATTAATCACCACACTTAGATTTGCCAAGTCCAATTCAATTTACAGAAATTATTCCTTTGGACTTTATTTCCCGATTTCCATTTCAAATTATTTGAAACACATATCTAACTTTCTATAACAACGTAGATTTCACTTCGGGATCTCAAATCAAATCGTTTGGAAATGTGAATTCCAAAACATAACAATGCATACAAACAAGTATGCAACCAAATATCGGGATCCCCCTTGACAAGGCAAAGGGCACGCACCTAAGCAACTCGATATATATATGTGCCTCCCGCTATGGAGCAGGCTACACTGACGATGCACCTCCCACAGATGGAAGCATACACCGCCCATCTCACCCATACTTTTAGTCGTCCGGGTTACTCGAATCTCTAGCCACATACCAAATCATTTCATATCCCAAAGTAGGGGAAATCATTTCACAAAATAATAATCACAAGTACTTTCAAAATATAGTACTTCACATCAGCAATTCACACATATGATTAGTCACTATTAATCACATAACCTTTGAGCTCGTACGTCTCAAAGAAGGGTATTAAGCAAAAGAATAAATTCTCCGCCACCAAACAGATACATTATTAATAGCAACTAATCGAATATGTAATGAACTACAATGTAAAACCATAATACATTTCCAAATTACTTCGAAACCATCGGGTTTTAGCCCTCGAAATCCTTTCTGTTTTATAAAACATTTTTATAAAACTATCCAAAATCGGGAATACTATTCTTTTGACTTAAGAAAAATATCATTTCAAAATCATTCATTAAATTTGAAATGAACACTACCACAGTGCTACACATCTCATAGTCAAATCGTGAAGTGTTTCAAAAGATTTTAGCATACCAGTATTTCTACCCAACCCAATGCTAAATGTAAAAGCACATCTTGCTCATAAACTGGTCGAGCACAATCTAAACAATCAATCAATCCCATCAATATCAACAACCAAGTGTATTTGATTTAATCCCATTTCATATTTTGATAATTTAATTACCATATATACATTCAAAATCTAATTAAAGATTTATTCAAACTCCAAATGGTTTCAATCTTTAAAATCATTTCTTATTGATTGTTCAACTTTCTAGACATTAATCCTGCTTTAACTGGGTTAAAGAACCAATGTCATTTACACACTGTTCACGACACCCAAAATCCAATTCGATATTAAATATAAGGCCCTGAATAAAAATAGTATCGACTTATATTCAACATCAAATTCTGAAATCCAGTATTGGAATAACGATATCAATATCTTCCAAATTCCTCCATAATATCCGTATAACCACGGAATCCAATATCGAGATATTCCGAAGATAATTTCAATTCAAATCCATTCCAATTCATATATTGGAAATTCTGGTTATTTTAAAACCTTTTTCAAATCCAATTTATTTATTAAAAAATTTTGGATTATAATTCTACTTCCTAACTAGTTCATTTTGATAAAATATATTTTTATCCTTTCAAATATGGAATTTTTCATACCAATTCTTTCCAAATCATTTCTTATGATTTTACACAAATTATCGATATTTTTAATAATTTTATCAAGGCCCGTACAGTCTATTTCCATAAACGGCCATCGAACTGCACTTGCAGCGACCTTTTCCTATTTTGATTTGGAAATAATTCCAAATCCAATCATTATATTTCAAATCTCTAATATTCATTATAAAGCTCTTTTTGATACGAACCCAATGATTCCGGTTTTAGGAGAATCCGACGGTCGGATCTCCCGTAATGTCCGTTCGAAGTCAATGGTCGAAATTCACGAATTACCGTAGCGCGACGCGTTCTATTCAGGCCTATATATATATTTCATCGATTTCCCGTTAAAACGAATTTTATAAATCGTTTTAAATTCATTTCAATTCAATTCGAATTCCAAATTCATTTCAGTTAAATTCAAATTTCAAATTCCTTTCAGTTTAATTCGAATTTCAATTCTATTTCAATTTCAATTCGAATTTCAATTTCAATTTGAATTTCAATTATATTTCAATTTAATTCGAATTTCAATTCTATTTCAATTTACATCGTATATATATTTCAATTCACATCGTATATATATTTCAATTCACATCGTATATATATTTCAGTTCACATCGTGTATATATATCAATTTTCACATCGTATATATATATATTATTTTCCCTTCGCATATATATATATATATATAATTTTGACTTCTTATATCTATATAATTCATTTCATATATATCATATTTTTCATCTCATATAGATATATAATCTTTACTTCTTATATATATATAATTCATTTCATATATATAATATTTTCCATTTCATATATATACATTCATATTTCATATATATTTACCATTCGCATTTCATATATATACATTCACATTTCATATATATTTACCATTCGCATTTCATATATGTACAATCACATTTCATATATATTTACCATTCGCATTTCATATATATACAACCACATTTCATATATATTTACCATTTCATTTCATATATATATTATTCGCAATCACAGCACAATACAAACAAGTCGTCCATGATCTGTGGACGATGGGGAACAGTTCATATATGCAGTTATAAAATAAATGACTGTACAGAAATAATTATAGTGAGAGAATTCGGCTCTTACGATCAGTTTCTGTTAAATTTAAAATATAAATCAATGTATATTGAATTTGAACGCACATTTTAATTTACAAGGGCCGCATATAAGTCTAAAAATTCCAAAAAATTATTTCTAGCTTCGTATTGATGATACGATTCTAACGAAACTAATTTCATCAAATTCCGAGACCGTTTGAAAAATGGTCATTTTCTGGTTGATCGAAATTGACTTAAACTGTTAAAACACGTTTTACTTTACCACGCTCACATATTGATTCGGAAAATTATGGATTTTGGAATCTGGCAATAATTCGACATCCCGGATCCAACAAAAGTGTTTTCGTCGAAAACAGAGATCGTTTGTAAAATTTCCATTTTTAAGGACCAAAATTCCATAGCGACTATTCTGAATTTTCAACTGGGCATAACTTTTTATTCCCGCTATGAAATTTCAATTTTTAGGATTCGTTGGAAAGATATTCTCAATTAGATTCTAATATTTTTGGTTTCGCTAAAATCCGGTTTATTTTGAATACTGTACATTCATTTGAAAATTGAAATCGAATTTTCGAACTACCGCGCCATTTTCAATTCCTTTTATAATTAAAAATAAATAATTATATTCTAATGTCGATTCAAATAAATATAAGCATTCTAATTATATGCAAAATAAATTTATCATCATTACTATTTAAAATAATTCATTTTAAATATTCAAAATTCATCAAAATTGCCAAAATAAAATTTTTAAATAGGCTTGGATTTTCCGGATTATTACAATGGGGTTATATAGACCTGTTAACCTACAAAACCTAACATGTTAATCTGTGGGGGTTAGGCGAACCTGTAAATCTGTAAGGATTAACCTATTAAAAATCTTAGTTAATTGGGAGACACAAGTTTAGTGGTTTGACTTATGACATCTACTGTGTGGGGACCATATCAATCAATAACCCATTCTGGTATTAAAAGTGGACCCCACACTAGGTAGGGGTAGGGTACGCACACTAAACTGATTGTAAGAGGTTCATCTGAATAGGGGTGTATATGGGAGCGTTCCAACGGAGTCATGTGCATGCATTGGTCCGGCCTGTGGGGGAAAATAAGCCGTTGTAGCACTAGTAAATAAGTCTGTGTCCTTCTGTAGGTTGCCACTTTAGGAAGTAATACACCCTATTGTGAGGCCGATACAGGGTATTTACACATTAGGGATTTGATCGCTTCAACTACTTGTCTACTTTATTATGGCTATTATTGGGGATTATGATTTTACATCTCTATACTCTATTGGTTTTGTAGCGCAAGGCAGATGTTTTGGGTTTCATGTATTTAGTTTTAGTATTTTAGCATGATGTTGTAACTGGTTTTGAGACTACGATGTTTTTCTGCTAAGTAATGAAGTTTTAAATTTCCGCTGCTATTTTTATATCTGTCTTGTGAGATTCTATTTTTTTTACCTATAACTCTTCACGGAACTTAATGCATTTAGACAAAGAGTCACATTAACAGACGTGGGTTGTCACATTTGGTATTAGAGCTGAAGGTTACAAGATCAGATAAAAGTTTTGAAAATTGTTTTCAAAAATAAAGTATTTTCAAAGACAAAGTCTATTTTTGAAAAGATTATTCCTCGAAGCCATATAAAATATCTTTCGATTCTCTGATTGAATCCCTTTTTCTTTTCTTTTCAGTATATCTGGGGAATCGAATCTTTCTAAGGGCGTTCCGATACCGGCTCGGTTCCGTAGGGATCTTGAGGCTTTGGCGCCTGTTGGAGGCCAAGGAGGCGTGTAACGTCCCGTATTTTTGGTAGTCAAATGTTTATTTTATTTTATTATTTTAAATATTTATTTGGAGTGATAATAATGAGTTCTTTTGTTAAGCGACGATTAAAAGTTTAATTTATAATTTAATTATGAAACGAACTGCAACGATACGGTAGTTCGCAATATTACGATTTGAACTTTAAACGACTATAGAGGATCCAATATAAGTTGGATTTCTTCGAGACAAGAAATGTCCGAATCTATTGGATAATATTTTTCTAATGAAAGAGAAAAATCGAATTTTCATAGTGTGTATTTTGTTTTATGTTCAAATCAAAATTTCAAATAGTTGCTATGGAATACGTTTTTAAATTATATTGATTATTTATATAAATAAAAGGGATTTTAAATATATCTAATATCAATTTGGCTTGGATTTCAATCCAAATTTATTTATTTTGATAGTATATGAAATTCAGGTCAAGTATGGCCAATTGTAATATTTTAATATCGGTATATTGAGGTATTTTTAAATTGATTTATTTTAATGTAAATTATGCCCTTAAAAAGGGACTTTATTCAAACAACCTCCGTTTTCGACGAAACGAATTTTATTGGAATACATATAGCTAGTTATTGCGAGATTTCCACTTTGGAGTCAATTAGAGCTATTTTGTCGGTTAGCAAAAATTTTAGGTGAACCGTTAAATAAATTGACATTTTAAAATAATGTTGTTATAAAAAGAAAATCAGAATTCAACGAAATTTATTTCTTTTGATCCCAAAATGTCGAGATGTAACTGTTTGACTATTTTTGTCGTGTTGGAAAATCACTTGGCGGTATGAACGTTAAACATTCTACTTTTTGTAACGTTAATTTAAATATAAATGAAAACCCAATTTCTTTTCTAGGAAATCCACCTAATCTAAAACTTCCCGTGAACGCTACACTTTCTTGACAACCACACAAACTTACCTTGCTCCCCACGATTACCTCCTCACCACATTTCTCCAGCTATAAAATGAGGCGTTCCCATTCATTCTTTCCCTTCAGAAACAAAGAACGAGATTCCAAAAGTCTACAGACAAGCTAAACAAAATCTAAAAAAAAAACAAACACTCTTCTCATTCCCGTTCTTCTATCTCTCAGTGATAAACAAGACGAAGAGATCGACCTCTTTATAAATCATGTAAAAATCAGATACACGTAAGAAAAATTTACTTTGTGTTCGTTTAAATCCTGGAAACAAGGGCTTTAATCTCATATGTGGATATCTGGGTTCGATGCAAATGACTGTTGCACCAGAACTAGCAGCATCGACGGAGGGAAGAGTATTGTTGGAGCCGGAGTTCGCATGAGGGGTATGGTGATAGTCAGGAGGTAAGTGACGCGATTACAATGGGTAGTACTTTTGCAAGTAAGTTTTCAGGTAGATGGAAAGACCATGAATGGAAGATGCAGCATGTAGGGGTTCAGGCGGATGGAAGGTGAAGGCAGTTTTGCTGGTCAAAGCAGTAGGGAGGGCCGCAACTATCGAGGAGAGGAGGAGCAGTTTTCTTATGATCGATTTTGTTCTTTTGAATCTGCAAAAGCTGAAGGGCGAGGGTAGGTTTGTAACGACCCAGTGGATTTCGGCCTCGAAAATTGTGACGGCCCGCCTCGTACCAGCCTGCATTTCCTCCAAAAGTGCGCTGTACACATGCCCGACTAGCACAAGACGGTCGTCAGAAGAAAGGAAAGAAGGGAACGAACTAATCAAAGGACCTGTAGAATGTCTCACAGCGCATGGAATAAAATATAATAATAACATACTTGACATAAAACAGGCGAGACAGTGCATAAGCTGATAACTAAAACCAACGTCAATCTCAAAGCAGCGGAAATCCAAATACAGCTTATTACAACTTTCCAAATTTACTGTCTCTAAACAAAAGAAAGCTAAAATAGAAGATACACCAACAATGCCCAAGCAGTGATCTTCAACAACACAGGGAGAATACTATATATATATATTACGTGGAAGCCTCCTGCTCGTCTCCGGATCATCTACCCGTGCATCACCAGATAACCTGTCTCTAGTCTGCTCGTGAGAGCACCCAGAGTAATAAGAGGAGACATAAAACTCTGGGTCAGACATAAAGCCTGGTATGAGCGATAAACATCTAAACAGAATAATAACATGTATACTAAGCCATACCTGAACCTGGACCTGCAACCAAAGAGTTAGTACCACATACCGTACAATACTCCAAGGTGCCATAATAAATAGTGTAAGAATACGGGGGTGGGGTGTGCATGTCATAATGATAGCAAACAAATCATCCATGGCAACCATCCTCACGTCTCTCACTCAGTGCGTAAAGCGTACGACATCTACCACTTTGGAACACTAGACAAACTGAGGCAACGACGAATCCCGACTTGTAGAAACCCTGCTGTGACCAAGCCAAACACTTGGAGTCATGACCAAACATTTCAATGACCCACTTCATTGGTCATAGCCCTTGGTTCTACCAATGCCATAATGGCCCTGAATCCGCCTTCGTACCTCCTACCATAGTGGTCCAAAGCTATAGGTGTCGATAACTCCTTAGCACGCGTCCCGCAGCAAAGCCCAATCATGAAGTGAACTCGTTGATTCCCATCTGAATCTTAAGCTCTAACTTCTCATTTGGACTTCCTTTGCATCTCGGGTTTGGTTGAATTGGAGTGGGTCTTCAGAAAAGTTGTCGTGCAGTAGCAGCTCTAAAATTCGGTTCGGTTCGGTCACCCATGCTCGGTTCGGTTCGGTCACCCATGCTCGGTTCGGTTCGGTCACCCATGCTCGGTTCGGTTCGAGTCCTTCTCCTTGTCTTTTCGGGTCGGGCACTTCGCTCCGGGTCGGGTCGGGGTCCTCCTCCAGGTCGGGTCGGGTGTCCTTCCCTCCAGCGCTCCAATCCCTAGCTTATTCCTTCTTTGCTTCCGATCCGAGCCCTGCATCTCCAAGTCAATCCGATCTGGCCTCCAATCACTCTTCCGATCCGATCCGCTCCGCTCCCTAGCTTACTCCGATCCGATCCGCTCCATCGCTCCGATCCGATCTTCTGTCCAACTCCAACTCTAAGCAATGGCCTTCCTTCCTGCCAAACTCCTTCCAGTGGCAAGTCCTCATCCAGTTCGGATTCCCTTGGTCAGTTCCCTAGTCCGATCCGACCCCTTTCTCCGATCCGAACCGGTTCGGAGCCTGCACACTTCTGCAACTTTCCAGCAAGCTTTCTACGCCATTCGACGACGTTTTCGAGCAATTTAACTATTCTAATCAATCATGAAACATACCATAGAGTCATAGTAACATGTAATAGCAACCACAAACAACAAACAACAATTTAAATGAATCAAAATGGATCAAAAGTGGCCAAAACCTCACATTTTCTTATAATCCCTCCTAATCATGTTTAAGCATACGATTAGCAAAACACATCGAAATTAACCCAAATTTCTAACAGAGCCTTAAAACATTATTTTAAAATTTTAAGAATTTTTCCAGAATTTATTTACGCATAAATTCGCTAATCTTCACTAATTACCCTTAATTAACTGTAATTAGTGTCAAAATGATGTTATCACTCACCTTGGCCACAAATGAAATTCTCAGAACTGAAACTCCTCTGATTTGGGGTGAATACTGATGTCTAACAGCAGTTCCAACCTTGCTTTGGTGCTTTTTCTCCTTAATTTGGTGTTGCTAGGCCTAATCTTCAATTAGAGAGTGATTTTGGGTGTTTTAGATGTAAGAAGCCATTACTAAGGTCTCAAGGAGGTTTGTGGCTGCTCAAAACTGAAATGAAAGTGATAACCTAACCCTAATCAGACCTCCTATACCTCTAAACCCGAAATTCCCCTTGGGCCTAGCTGCTAATCACCCGGTTAAGCCCAATTAAGCTGTTTTTCTCCATCTGAAACTTGTTTCAGCCATATCTCCCAAACGGTAAGTCCGTTTGGCTAATGTGACCACTCTACGGAAAGAGAAACCATCATCCGAAGCCAATGGAAGTGGTTTCAGGTCAAAATTCCTTTCCAGTCAAAAGTTATGGCCAAAACAGTGCCAACTAGGGGTAAAATGGTCATTTAAAAAATCGAGAAAAATCATGAACATGGGAAATGACCCCAATAGTCGTCTCCCAAAGTTACATGACCATACGACTTCGTATGTGAGAGAAATAAATATTCTACGATCCTATGATGCGCAGAATGCGGGTCGTTACAAAAATCGACATAAATACCCTTACCGTACTCATGCCAATCCTCCAAACACCGAAACACTGGAACGTTTAGAAAGAAATTAGAGGGTGGGATAAGAAAGAAAGAAAGTTAGAATAGAAGAAGAAGAAGAACCAACACAGAGTCTCACATCGCAGCGGAACAAAATATAATACAGAAATAAATCTTTACTGAAAGCTTTAAAATACTTACCATATCAGAGTACAACACACAGCTGGACAGTTTTGATAACCTGTCCTCATATATATAATCACACAGCGGAATAGTAATCATGTCTGAACACCTTCATCTTGTCACTGGACTTCTCAGTACTTGATAATCTGAACCTGTACATGCCGGGCTAACCCGAGCATTTACAAAACACCGGGTCAGTCTGGTGAACCAGAGTGAGAAAAACTCGCACAACTATTAAGGGTAGCACACAACTTGATTTTAGAGTTTAAAATCCTTTCGAAAGAAAATGGTAATCGTAAGACCGATCCACACATAAACACGGACGGTTTTTACCTTACGATAACCTAAACATCTTTTGAAATCATATCTTGATCTGATATTATGATAATGTCTAGATACAAATAAATATCAAATCTAGAGGAACGCTTACATCTCACGCTCCCCGTATATAGTATACAATTGAAAACCGTGGGCGCTTATTGGATATTGGATCTCCCACTTGACAAGGTATGGGACCACCTTCCGTACGTGTATCTCTAGAGGCGAATACACAGGGTTCAACAAGAACTTCTTGCAACCCGGCCCTCACATGACCGACCACTCATTTCGCTTGAGTGTATCGAATGTATATCACCAACGGTTGGACTCAAACCACCGTTCCCGAATGGGCAGAATCGATAGATTAAGAAACAAAATGAATTTCTCTAGATAGGTGATTATACATCCTAATGGGAGCGACCCACATAGCCATGCTGCCTGGCCGATTTTTGTCATCTTCCGGTTGATGAGGCTTGAGGTTTAAATTACCTTTAGACATCTGGCCACCATTCACTTTGAATGCCACATCGTCAGATCCTCTGGATATCACTAATTGACGCCTACAAAAATACCCTAGTTGGGAGCTAACCAACTATGATATGTTTGAAGAAATCAACGTACGTGGCCCATTGGAAATACTCTGTCAGACACTCGTCCATATAAGTCATCCAGGAACAGGATGAACCGAAGGTACTTTCCTACTGCATCCAATACAGGAATCACCCCAAGGATCAGTAGCGATCGTCCTTGCAATCCACAGTTTCAACCACGACAGAACCCCAGTATATCTCCGGGTCGAATCAGAGATTGTAAGTGGTTCTTCCGCTTCATGAAGATCTATGGTCTTCACATGCTCCATCTCGATCGTCACTTGATCTCCTCTTTATATTCGTATTTGTTGGTTGGAATGGTTTTCGAATAAACATTCGATCCCGGTCTTTCCATACCCACAACCGTAAAGGTCAGACTAGATAGTCGGTTATTTAACTATCAAGTAAACATCCATGAAACCATAAAAATATAATTACTGGTCTGGTACTCAGTATCACTTGGCTTTTAAAATTAATCGCTCAAGTCCCTTTTTATTTCGTTGCTATGGAAAATATCACCTCATCTCATTTCCGTTACTTCGGAAAATCTTATCACACACTGTCGCCATCGCCTACTAGTATCATCTTTGGGTCGTCCCGAAGCTGTTCAAGTTGGGGTATTTTAATTACCTCTCAGACCTTGACCAACAACGTTCTTACCTTCAGATAAATACGAGTCGTGATTCAAAAACCCTATTTTATCATTTTAATCCTTATTTCAAACCTCGTTTACTGAGCTCTAAGCAAACCCCTTTTTCCCAATTACCTTTTCTCTTTCGGGAAACTCCTTTTAAATTTATTCAACTTAATACCATTATTAAGCATTTCTAGTTTAAAAACGATGTTTAAACTCATATTCATTTATAAACCTTGTTATAAATTCCAGGTTATATATATACCCTTTGCATCTGCATTTCCTTTACTTAGTTTGAACCTTAAGTAAAAGAAAACTTTCATTTACGCTAGGTAACCTCTTTATTGCCTTATTATAAGACTCGAGCTCAAAAACAAAGACTCATCCTTTAGCCCTTTCCAACCCTCGACCCTTTCATTTCCCACTTGCTTACTTAAATATATCTCCTTTGATTAATGATTACTATAACAACTTTACATTAATCATTCAAAACAATTTACTTCTTTACTTAAATAATACTTTCCTCTGCTTAAAACCTTACTAAGCTGGATTAATTAAATTAATTCACTAATTTAAAATCTATCTTAGTCTAAATGGTCGACACACCAAACATGGTTATTCACTTAACCCATTCTAATTAATCCCATCTTTAAATTTATTAAAATATAATAAATTTTAAATAACTTTATTTAATCGCTCACGATTAATCAGACACTTACTGCTAAGTTATTTCATTTGTTTATGATTCTCATCGACATAAGAAATTTGTTTAATAAAACATATCCCATAATTTACTTATAACTTTTCCAAATAAATGATTAATATTTATTCCCCTTTTAATAACCTTTATTTAAAATGACAACTTTCAAAAACTTATTCTAGTTATAAGATATATTTATAACTGCAACTCTGTCGACATATAGTCGATAAAATTCATCTTTAGAAATCGATTTACTTATCGACCGGGTGATGCTAATTTCCCAACACGTACCATCCATTTGTCTATGTCAGAACAAATGTTGCAGTACGATTCAATCATCAACAATAAAAAAAACCAATCAATCTACGGCCAAATCAAACAACGCCACCAATTCCAGTATTTTTATAAATGCGATCAATCAAGGGAAATTCCCTTGTTCGGGTCAAAACAAAATGATTTGTACTTCCTCTGAAATTAACTGACTGTTTAACTTCCAGTAATTAATCCATAATTATATAATAGGCAAACAGTCAAACGCTATCAACCAGAACACGAAAATAAAAACCCAATCTATATAAAATATAAATTGGAAGAGCTGAGTGAGTTTAACTCACGTGATTTTCGATTTGTCGATTAACGCTGCGTTTTGATCAAATTAAACTGCTGTTTTAATTTAATCAAAAATCCCGGTCTCTTCCAATCTCGTCTGGACCAGCTTCATCACGTAGTGCTTGTCTTCATGGTTCCAACGAACCCAACCATTCGAAGATCTGATCACGTATGGTCGAGATACGATCATTTTTATGTCATAAAACAATTTAATTAAATAAACTTTAAATTTTACCTTAACAAACCCCTTGGCCTTTATTCTAAACCTCGGCCCAATATTCTCCAACCTGACCCGCCTACCCCATAAAACCCTATCCCTTCGATCCCTTTTCATTTCCATCGGCCGCCACAAATTTGATCCAAAACCAAAATGAGAAAAACCCTAATCCCTTTTCTCTTCTGCCATCTCGAGATATATGGCGTCGCCGCCCCTCCGTACTCCACTACTTCCTCGTCCTCCTCCTTACTACTACTCAACGAACCCCTCAGCAACCCCTTGATAACCCCTGGCCATCACAGACGAACCACGAACCACCCGAGCCTTCCAGAACCATACGAGCAACCCGAATCAAGTCGACGGCCTCACCAGAAAAACGACAGCTAAGTTTTTCTTTTACTTGCTTTTAAATTTTGTGTACTGTTTTTATTTGATTTTCTGATTCTCGAATTTGGATTTTTCTTGTTACTGTATTTGTTTGGGTTGTCTTTGGGATGGTGAATTACCTCTGCGTGAACGTCCTATTTATAGTATGGCTTTGTCTAGATCAGATTAACGTCCTTCAAACCCTAAATAGGTTCAGCTACCCCTAGTTTAGACCATATGGTTGTTTCCTTCTTTTCAGATGTTGTACTAGTGATGGTCGCTGGACAGTGATCACTATATGTTGGATTTTTAGCAGACATTTTGCTGAGTATCGTATTGTATTTTCAATATATTTGGTTGGTTCGAAGTGACTGAATTTGTGTAGGTTAGGTGAGCCTAAGTCTATGACTTGTTTATTCACTTCAGAGATTCAAAATCTGTAGTGTGGATTTTATGTTGGATTATGTTGGATTCTTGCTTTCACTGTATGCATTCTAATAAGGGTTTGACTATACCTTTACATATATATGAATATGTAAGTGTCAATTTTGTACTGGTTTATATGGAAAATCTATATTTTAGTGTTCCCTTAAGTGAAACAAGACATGCAGTAATTAAAATGAGTTGTTTTTCTTTTATATTTTCTTTGAGTTGTTCATTGTACTTCACTGTATTGATGTATACCTATCTGTTTTTAGTTCGGCTATGCATTGTCTTGTCGTGTTAGCTGTAGGCATTTGCTTCAAAGATAAAATTGTTTTATTTCAAAGGACACCAAAATTCCTTTTTACACTTACCAAGGACAACTTTCATATTCATTGAATTGAGGACACCCATTGACATTTAAATACGAAAAGAGTTAAGTATGAACACATTTAATTGTTTAGCTGTTTCTTCCATCCTTATAGCTGTTTCGCGATCCCCTTAGCTGTTCTTGAGTTGTCATTTGATTTTGAATATAAATATATATATTTGTCTATTCATGATTTTTCTTGTTTAGCTGTTTACTTTCCCTTTTTCTTTGCTGTACTGTTTTGTTGATATGTATACAATTACATGTACATACATTGTACAAAAATATACACTTGTCCCCTTCTTTTTATAAATTTCCCTTTTAATGGGTTCTCTCTTTTCTTGCAGATCAAACCGACGAGCGATTCACTGGTCTGGAAAGACGAGGCAATGTTGAAGTTGATTTGTTGATTTCTTTCCTTTTTTAGTTTTGCATATATTTTTTTTTTCTTTTTTTTTCTCTCTGAACTTGTACTGTACAAGATAGAAATTCTTGACTTTGTACTGTGATTGTAATGAATTTAAATGCTAAACCATTTGCTGTTTTTTTCTTAGTTGTTCTATCAGTATTGTTTGTACTGTTTTATTTCAGTTTCCTTTTCTGTTTTCATCTTGTACAGTTATTTTTCTTTACTGAATCAATCTGTGCATATTCATCCTATAGTATGTTATTATGGATTAGATATATGTATATATATATGTTCTTATGTATGAGGTTAGATTAGTAGATTTAATGTCCAACCCAAAGGTGAAACACCCTCAATAACCGTTTTAATAAAACAAAGTATGGCCGAAGCCTTGTTGATACAGCCCGGCAAATTAGTAAGTTAAACTTAATTGAAGAATTTACTAAACCATTTCGGAATCAAGGAGTTGGTAAAATTTACCAATCGGAAGGTGGTCGCTTTAAAATATTCTTTTATATTTGAATACTAAACTAAAGAAAAATAAATAAATCCCATTGTATATTTTTAAAACAAACCACTTATATTTCAAATGGATACGGAATCAAACTTAACAGTTAAAGTTTTGACTTCCAAACAACATTTCATTTTATTTTTATAATAATCTTTTATATTTTAAAATAAATTGTTATAATTTAAAAATGACTCCACAGCGACTATTCGAATTAAACATATCGAATTAAATATTTAAAAATAATTCGAATTAAATATTCGGATTAAATGGCCGAAAAATCTGGGACGTTACATTCTTCCCCCCTTAGAATAATTTCGTCCTCGAAATTGTAAGGTAAGAAGAATATTCCAAATCGAATTATTTTAAAATTATTACCTTTGAATTAAATTCAAAATAAATTCGAACTATAAAATTCTCGAGAATTTCGCCAGCACCTCTGCTGCATGGCTCGATCGATACGACTACAACGGCTATTCTGGGCTTCAACTTCGAAAAGAAAATTCAAACTCCAAATGGCAATCCACTTTATTTGAATCCCAATTTATTTATCCAATAAATTTTTAAATCCCAATTCATTTGAATTCATTCAATATGAATTCATTCTTAACTTGATTTTTCTTAACCAGATTTAGTTTTATTTTCCTATCCGATTCGATTGACACATCAGTTCAACTTTATATCATATTTCAAATTTGACTTCAAATCAAAACAATCAGAACAACAAAACAACTCCTATCAGTACAGGAAATTATTTCTCTTTTCTATATAAAAATATATCTTGGGTAAAATTATTTCATCTACCCCCTTTATAAAACAATATCGTATCCATTCGCTAGTTCAAAGCTTCTCAACACTTGAACCAGTCAAATAACACAATACAAAACATTTTTATATAAAATTTTACAAATACGTTCTCATATACACTCAAACTCAATCTAGGGTGTTACTAACCCCATCTCTATTGAGTTACGCCACAGAGCCAAGGTTTTTACTAAACCAATAGCTCTGATACCACTGTAACGACCCAGCGGATTTTGGCCTCGAAAATTGACATAAATACCCTTACCGTACTCATGCCGATCCTCCAAACACCGAAACACTGGAACGTTTAGAAAGAAATTAGAGGGTGGGATAAGAAAGAAAGAAAGTTAGAATAGAAGAAGAAGAAGAACCAACACAGAGTCTCACATCGCAGCGGAACAAAATATAATACAGAAATAAATCTTTACTGAAAGCTTTAAAATACTTACCATATCAGAGTACAACACACAGCTGGACAGTTTTGATAACCTGTCCTCATATATATAATCACACAGCGGAATAGTAATCATGTCTGAACACCTTCATCTTGTCACTGGACTTCTCAGTACTTGATAATCTGAACCTGTACATGCCGGGCTAACCCGAGCATTTACAAAACACCGGGTCAGTCTGGTGAACCAGAGTGAGAAAAACTTGCACAACTATTAAGGGTAGCACACAACTTGATTTTAGAGTTTAAAATCCTTTCGAAAGAAAATGGTAATCGTAAGACCGATCCACACATAAACACGGACGGTTTTTACCTTACGATAACCTAAACATCTTTTGAAATCATATCTTGATCTGATATTATGATAATGTCTAGATACAAATAAATATCAAATCTAGAGGAACGCTTACATCTCACGCTCCCCGTATATAGTATACAATTGAAAACCGTGGGCGCTTATTGGATATTGGATCTCCCACTTGACAAGGTATGGGACCACCTTCCGTACGTGTATCTCTAGAGGCGAATACACAGGGTTCAACAAGAACTTCTTGCAACCCGGCCCTCACATGACCGACCACTCATTTCGCTTGAGTGTATCGAATGTATATCACCAACGGTTGGACTCAAACCACCGTTCCCGAATGGGCAGAATCGATAGATTAAGAAACAAAATGAATTTCTCTAGATAGGTGATTATACATCCTAATGGGAGCGACCCACATAGCCATGCTGCCTGCCCGATTTTTGTCATCTTCCGGTTGATGAGGCTTGAGGTTTAAATTACCTTTAGACATCTGGCCACCATTCACTTTGAATGCCACATCGTCAGATCCTCTGGATCTCACTAATTGACGCCTACAAAAATACCCTAGTTGGGAGCTAACCAACTATGATATGTTTGAAGAAATCAACGTACGTGGCCCATTGGAAATACTCTGTCAGACACTCGTCCATACAAGTCATCCAGGAACAGGATGAACCGAAGGTACTTTCCTACTGCATCCAATACAGGAATCACCCCAAGGATCAGTAGCGATCGTCCTTGCAATCCACAGTTTCAACCACGACAGAACCCCAGTATATCTCCGGGTCGAATCAGAGATTGTAAGTGGTTCTTCCGCTTCATGAAGATCTATGGTCTTCACATGCTCCATCTCGATCGTCACTTGATCTCCTCTTTATATTCGTATTTGTTGGTCGGAATGGTTTTCGAATAAACATTCGATCCCGGTCTTTCCATACCCACAACCGTAAAGGTCAGACTAGATAGTCGGTTATTTAACTATCAAGTAAACATCCATGAAACCATAAAAATATAATTACTGGTCTGGTACTCAGTATCACTTGGCTTTTAAAATTAATCGCTCAAGTCCCTTTTTATTTCGTTGCTATGGAAAATATCACCTCATCTCATTTCCGTTACTTCGGAAAATCTTATCACACACTGTCGCCATCGCCTACTAGTATCATCTTTGGGTCGTCCCGAAGCTGTTCAAGTTGGGGTATTTTAATTACCTCTCAGACCTTGACCAACAACGTTCTTACCTTCAGATAAATACGAGTCGTGATTCAAAAACCCTATTTTATCATTTTAATCCTTATTTCAAACCTCGTTTACTGAGCTCTAAGCAAACCCCTTTTTCCCAATTACCTTTTCTCTTTCGGGAAACTCCTTTTAAATTTATTCAACTTAATACCATTATTAAGCATTTCTAGTTTAAAAACGATGTTTAAACTCATATTCATTTATAAACCTTGTTATAAATTCCACGTTATATATATACCCTTTGCATCTGCATTTCCTTTACTTAGTTTGAACCTTAAGTAAAAGAAAACTTTCATTTACGCTAGGTAACCTCATTATTGCCTTATTATAAGACTCGAGCTCAAAAACAAAGACTCATCCTTTAGCCCTTTCCAACCCTCGACCCTTTCATTTCCCACTTGCTTACTTAAATATATCTCCTTTGATTAATGATTACTATAACAACTTTACATTAATCATTCAAAACAATTTACTTCTTTACTTAAATAATACTTTCCTCTGCTTAAAACCTTACTAAGCTGGATTAATTAAATTAATTCACTAATTTAAAATCTATCTTAGTCTAAATGGTCGACACACCAAACATGGTTATTCACTTAACCCATTCTAATTAATCCCATCTTTAAATTTATTAAAATATAATAAATTTTAAATAACTTTATTTAATCGCTCACGATTAATCAGACACTTACTGCTAAGTTATTTCATTTGTTTATGATTCTCATCGACATAAGAAATTTGTTTAATAAAACATATCCCATAATTTACTTATAACTTTTCCAAATAAATGATTAATATTTATTCCCCTTTTAATAACCTTTATTTAAAATGACAGCTTTCAAAAACTTATTCTAGTTATAAGATATATTTATAACTGCAACTCTGTCGACATATAGTCGATAAAATTCATCTTTAGAAATCGATTTACTTATCGACCGGGTGATGCTAATTTCCCAACACGTACCATCCATTTGTCTATGTCAGAACAAATGTTGCAGTACGATTCAATCATCAACAATAAAAAAAACCAATCAATCTACGGCCAAATCAAACAACGCCACCAATTCCAGTATTTTTATAAATGCGATCAATCAAGGGAAATTCCCTTGTTCGGGTCAAAACAAAATGATTTGTATTTCCTCTGAAATTAACTGACTGTTTAACTTCCAGTAATTAAATCCATAATTATATAACAGGCAAACAGTCAAACGCTATCAACCAGAACACGAAAATAAAAACCCAATCTATATAAAATATAAATTGGAAGAGCTGAGTGAGTTTAACTCACCTGATTTTCGATTTGTCGATTAACGCTGCGTTTTGATCTAATTAAACTGCTGTTTTAATTTAATCAAAAATCCCGGTCTCTTCCAATCTCGTCTGGACCAGCTTCATCACGTAGTGCTTGTCTTCATGGTTCCAACGAACCCAACCGTTCGAAGATCTGATCACGTATGGTCGAGATACGATCATTTTTATGTCATAAAACAATTTAATTAAATAAACTTTAAATTTTACCTTAACAAACCCCTTGGCCTTTATTCTAAACCTCGGCCCAATATTCTCCAACCCGACCCGCCTACCCCATAAAACCCTATCCCTTCGATCCCTTTTCATTTCCATCGGCCGCCACAAATTTGATCCAAAACCAAAATGAGAAAAACCCTAATCCCTTTTCTCTTCTGCCATCTCGAGATATATGGCGTCGCCGCCCCTCCGTACTCCACTACTTCCTCGTCCTCCTCCTTACTACTACTCAACGAACCCCTCAGCAACCCCTTGATAACCCCTGGCCATCGCAGACGAACCACGAACCACCCGAGCCTTCCAGAACCATACGAGCAACCCGAATCAAGTCGACGGCCTCACCAGAAAAACGACAGCTAAGTTTTTCTTTTACTTGCTTTTAAATTTTGTGTACTGTTTTTATTTGATTTTCTGATTCTCGAATTTGGATTTTTCTTGTTACTGTATTTGTTTGGGTTGTCTTTGGGATGGTGAATTACCTCTGCGTGAACGTCCTATTTATAGTATGGCTTTGTCTAGATCAGATTAACGTCCTTCAAACCCTAAATAGGTTCAGCTACCCCTAGTTTAGACCATATGGTTGTTTCCTTCTTTTCAGATGTTGTACTAGTGATGGTCGCTGGACAGTGATCACTATATGTTGGATTTTTAGCAGACATTTTGCTGAGTATCGTTTGTATTTTCAATATATTTGGTTGGTTCGAAGTGACTGAATTTGTGTAGGTTAGGTGAGCCTAAGTCTATGACTTGTTTATTCACTTCAGAGATTCAAAATCTGTAGTGTGGATTTTATGTTGGATTATGTTGGATTCTTGCTTTCACTGTATGCATTCTAATAAGGGTTTGACTATACCTTTACATATATATGAATATGTAAGTGTCAATTTTGTACTGGTTTATATGGAAAATCTATATTTTAGTGTTCCCTTAAGTGAAACAAGACATGCAGTAATTAAAATGAGTTGTTTTTCTTTTATATTTTCTTTGAGTTGTTCATTGTACTTCACTGTATTGATGTATACCTATCTGTTTTTAGTTCGGCTATGCATTGTCTTGTCGTGTTAGCTGTAGGCATTTGCTTCAAAGATAAAATTGTTTTATTTCAAAGGACACCAAAATTCCTTTTTACACTTACCAAGGACAACTTTCATATTCATTGAATTGAGGACACCCATTGACATTTAAATACGAAAAGAGTTAAGTATGAACACATTTAATTGTTTAGCTGTTTCTTCCATCCTTATAGCTGTTTCGCGATCCCCTTAGCTGTTCTTGAGTTGTCATTTGATTTTGAATATAAATATATATATATTTGTCTATTCATGATTTTTCTTGTTTAGCTGTTTACTTTCCCTTTTTCTTTGCTGTACTGTTTTGTTGATATGTATACAATTACATGTACATACATTGTACAAAAATATACACTTGTCCCCTTCTTTTTATAAATTTCCCTTTTAATGGGTTCTCTCTTTTCTTGCAGATCAAACCGACGAGCGATTCACTGGTCTGGAAAGACGAGGCAATGTTGAAGTTGATTTGTTGATTTCTTTCCTTTTTTAGTTTTGCATATATTTTTTTTTTCTTTTTTTCTCTCTGAACTTGTACTGTACAAGATAGAAATTCTTGACTTTGTACTGTGATTGTAATGAATTTAAATGCTAAACCATTTGCTGTTTTTTTCTTAGTTGTTCTATCAGTATTGTTTGTACTGTTTTATTTCAGTTTCCTTTTCTGTTTTCATCTTGTACAGTTATTTTTCTTTACTGAATCAATCTGTGCATATTCATCCTATAGTATGTTATTATGGATTAGATATATGTATATATATATGTTCTTATGTATGAGGTTAGATTAGCAGATTTAATGTCCAACCCAAAGGTGAAACACCCTCAATAACCGTTTTAATAAAACAAAGTATGGCCGAAGCCTTGTTGATACAGCCCGGCAAATTAGTAAGTTAAACTTAATTGAAGAATTTACTAAACCATTTCGGAATCAAGGAGTTGGTAAAATTTACCAATCGGAAGGTGGTCGCTTTAAAATATTCTTTTATATTTGAATACTAAACTAAAGAAAAATAAATAAATCCCATTGTATATTTTTAAAACAAACCACTTATATTTCAAATGGATACGGAATCAAACTTAACAGTTAAAGTTTTGACTTCCAAACAACATTTCATTTTATTTTTATAATAATCTTTTATATTTTAAAATAAATTGTTATAATTTAAAAATGACTCCACAGCGACTATTCGAATTAAACATATCGAATTAAATATTTAAAAATAATTCGAATTAAATATTCGAATTAAATGGCCGAAAAATCTGGGACGTTACAAGGTTAGTAGTCGATGTCAGAGGCTTTGGTCAGAAAAGCGGAATAGTGGGGTCAGTGCGGTGCATGGTGGGGGTGGGATTTGGCCGGAGTTTGGATTTCGGTCGAACTGGAGTACTGGAGATCTGGTGGAGTTTTTTGTGTCGGATTTGAAGGAGGTGACGGGGGAGACTGCGGCGGAGGTTGTGAAATGTTCAGCGGGGTCTTGAGTGGTAAAGAATAACGACGACGGTGATTGGATATAAAGGAGGAAGGTTGCTCGATATTTGTGTGGAAAAGGAATATCGAGAGAAGGAAAGCAGGCTTCTATAACTAAAAAGGGAAGAGTATGGAACTAATCACGTTTAATGGTAATAGAGGATTAAAGTTTTTTATATATAATTGATTAATTAAAATCTAGGTTAACGTATTTTTTTATAAAATCTGTTCGGATAGCTTACACGTTTGATTTTGTGATACTGGGTTAATTATGATTATGGGTTAACATCGGTAATTAAGGGATTAAAGGGGCTAATATAATTATAAGATAAAAAAAATACCATTTGAAAAACAAATGAGATGATACTAAAATTTGGGTAAACATATTTGCCGTGTTCGTTCTTATTATAAGTTATATATGAACAAAGTATAATTTGGTAATAAATTATATCAATCTCCTTCCCGTAAGTAATAAACAATTTGGAACCGATAAAGATCTCATTCATATCATAAGTCTGGTATAAGTTGAACCCTTAAAGAAATAATTATATATAATGTTATAACGGAGATCAAGTTCAATAATGCGATAATTAGTTTAAGTTAATGACAGAAGCTAAATTATAAACTTTTAAATCAATTCAATTTTAGGTATTGTTTATAACTTGTTCGCTCGTAAACAGAACTGCACGAAACCGGTTCTGATGGAATGCAGTGACGAAGGCTACACAGTAGGGCTGGTTTGCTTAGAATCGAATCCAACTGGAATTTCATGTTATTTTAAATGCTCATTTAAAACTATACGAAATAGCGCGACAATCGTCAGTCAGAATAAATTAGTGAGTTAACTCTTACACATTTCTGTGATTCTATGATGTGATAAATCCATATATTTAATTATAATTTAATCATTGATAGTATAAATTGGCTGATTGGTTGCTTTGTGTTAGACAAAAAATTGGCACTAACACCCAAATGAAAATCACAGATCACAAAAATGCAGAAAATAGTAAATAAGAGGAAACACATGAGGTTTTTATAGTGGTTCGACTGTAGAAGTATCCTACGTCAACTTTATAATTTTATTGTTATACTAACAGATTACAAGAATCAATTATATGTAGACACACAATTCGTGTGTTAATTGAGATTACAAGAGGAGAATTTAGATATAGAAAGGTGCAAAGTCCTTGCACTTCAGTAATGGTGGAAGCCACGGAGAAGAATGGCCAAAAAGTCCCCCCAAAGTTCCATGTAGTGCTGTATTTATAGTTGTTGGAGAGCTTCAAGGAAGACCGGTTCGTAACACGGCATGTGGCAGCCGATCCGTGAAAGTAGGATAAAGAGTAGCCTAGTGAACAGGTCAAGATCTACGCATGTTTTAGCAGGTGCAGGGGTCAGTTCGTGGTCATGGGGTCGGGTCGTGATGTGGGCTTCACGAGCCGAGGTTTAGTCGCGAGGTTAAGGTGGATCATGAGCAAGGTGTGGTGAGTCCATGGTCGGGTCTTGGTAATGGGGGTCGTGACCCATATAGGCTCCATGTGCCGGAGATGGTCCACGAGCAGCAGAAGAGTGCTTCATGAGTCGAGGAAAGACGAGCTAAAGGGGAGCGAGCTGGTGTCATGAACTGAGTCTTTGATGCTAGTTTACACTTGTTCATGGAAACGAGCGTAACTTTCAAACCGTAAGTTCGTTTTAGCCAAACGAAAGCTCTACTTGAAGCTAATTCAAAGGGATATAGGAGTTACCGAGGAAAGCTCCGTAATTGATGTTTTCGGGCCCAAAAGAGGTCATCTGATAGGAGTTTCGGGCCAGTTTATGTTGATTTTGCGATTTCGACCAAATCACTCTATGTCTTCTAACTTTGTTTCCACCGCTTGAGCGTGTTATTATCTAGGATTTCCATGTGTGACAGCTTTGACCAAAAAGTGTGTCAACAAGTTTGCCCCCCAGAACATATCTTGCTGGTTGAAGGAAGATGTGCTCTGGATAATCTGTTAAATCCATAATCTGTGCCTGCAAAAGACAACACAAACAATGCAAAATTGGCTCCGAGACGGCCTTACCGGAGTAAGATGACTAAGGAAGAGCTAATAAGGTTCCAAGATGGACTTATCGGAGTAAGACAACCAAGGAAATGTTGTGAGGATCCACGACGGCCTTACTGGAGTAAGAGGACCGAGGAAATGCTAATGCGGTTTGTTTATACTAAATGGATCCAGTTAGGAGCCGGAGCTCAACATTTATACTAGATGGATCAAGTTTGGAGCCGGAGCTCATCAATGATCCTTATTGATTCATGAAACTTAAGCTGCAGTTATTCTAACCTAGTACACGACTAGAGACTACGGGCCGGTTCTGTGCGTGTGGGCCGATGTTACCGCGCTTATTACATGCAGAGAAAACAAAGAGGGGCAAGAAGTCGCCTTATAGCCTAAAGCATGAACTATGGACCAGAGTCCGGTAAACTGGAGTGATCCACCAAGTGGGATCAGTGAATGATAATCCCGCGATTGCTTGATCCAGGATTGTTCACTCTACGGGGAATAGGTGGTGGCAGTGTAGGTGTAGGCGTTGTTGGTTGAGTACATACACGGGTAGCTCTCCTCGTCTGACCCAGTCCTCAATGAGGTCTCGCAATTGTCTGCAGTCATCAGTGTTGTGACTGTCTATGTCATGAAATATGCAATGCCTTCCAGAGTTGCGATGTGCTAGGGATGGCTCCCTCTTGGGAGGCCTTGGATATGAGGCAGGACCTCCTGTATCCATGTAGATGTTGCTTAGAGTGTCGTTCAGTTCAGTGTATCTTTCATATTTCGGCCCTCTCCGAGGCTGGCTATTGCGGTCATTCTTGACATCGGCTTTTCCTTTGCCTTTTCCTGAATCAGACTGTTCTCCGTCTTTAAGCATGTTGACATCGAAAACGCGCTTCTCGGAAGTTACATCTTCTTCCTGTAGAAATCTATCTGCTTTGATATAGAATTCGCCGAGATTTCGCGGTGGATCTCGGTACAAGGATTTTTTGAACTCTGAGTTATCTAGAACGGCGGATACGGCTGCCATTAATAATGTAGACGGATCAGGGCGATCAACTGATGCTGCTGCAATGTTGAATCTTTCCAGGAACGAACACAAAGTTTCTTTGGGCCTTTGCTTGATTGTGGTGAGGGACATGACGTTCTTGGGTCATGCAATGTGAACCCGAAATTGTTCAATGAAGCATGCAACCAACATGTTCCAACTGTTGATCGATTATGTTTCTAGCTACCGAATCCACATAGCAGCTATATCTGTCAGAAAGAGGGGAAAACATTTTGCCATGACGTTTTTCGAAGCTGATTGAACTTCCATATGCCGTTTGTAGCGCACTAGGTGCACGGTAGGATCGGTCCTGCCGTTATAGGGCTCTAGTTGTGGATGTATGAAATCTGGGGGATTGCGGGAATTCCTCATTTCCTGACTGAAAGAAGTGTGGTCGACGTCATCCATGTCATTCTGATAAGTGCGGCCTCTCAAGAGGCGCTCAATCAGATTTGCTAGACGATTTCCTTCAAAAAGTTGTTCTAAGTTGCCAAGATCAGAGCTGTGCTCTCAGCGTTCAGTGTAGGAGAGTGAGGAAGCTATTGGTGAGCTGCTGGGAGCGGGTCGCGGCTTGTGGCTCCTGGTTCGTTGTGGCCGGTTCGTGGGCTAGGTCCATGGTGGTCGGCTCGTGAGGCCAGGTCGTGGAGGCCGGATCGTAAGGCCGGGTTGTGGATCCCGGCTCGTGAGCCAAGGGGGGCGAACCGATCGGGTTCTGGAGCACCATCACGAACTGCTTCCTGCTGCTGCTGAGTAGGAGTGTGTACTCTTGTATCCATCACGAACCGCTTCTGTGGCTTCATTTCCAATGACTTGGCATTGCTCGGCCTTCCATCCGAGCGAAGAATTCGTCAATCATCTCTTGTTGTTTCCGGAGGAGATCATCTTGCCTTGCCATTTGATCTCTCAGTTCAGTGAGAACGCCATTCTTCTCTTCTCTGGTCAGGTATGCAGAAGGATCTCCATGAGAGGATGCTCCCTGACTATCCTCATTTCCAGTAATTTCAGCGTCAGCATCCTCAGCATGGGAGGGAGTTCCAGTCTTCTTCCTTTTGACAGACATTGAACCAATAGCGAAATATTCTAAGCAGAAAGTTGAAGTAGTATCGTGTGCCCCCTTCCTGGCACGCCAAAATGTTAGACCAAAAACTGGAACTAACACCCTAATGAAGATCATAGATCACAAAAATGCAGAAAATAGTAAATAAGAGGGAACACACGAGGTTTTTATATTGGTTCGGCTGTAGATATAGCCAAGGTCTACTTTATAATCTTATTGTTATACTGATAGATAACAAGAATCAGTTATATGTAGACACAAAATCCGTGTGTTAATTGAGATTACAAGAGGAGAATTTAGATATAGAAAGATGCAAAGTCCTTGCACTTTAGTAATGGTGGAAGCCACGGAGAAGAATGGCCAAAAAGTCCCCCCAAAGTTCCATGTAGTGGCGTATTTATAGCTGTTGGAGAGCTTCTAGGAAGACCGGTTCGAGACAGGGCACGTGACAGCCGATCCGGGAAAGTAGGAGCAGGAGTAGCCTTGAGAACAGGTCAAGATCTACACGTGCATCAATAGGTGCATGGACCGGTTCATGGTCATGGGGTCGGGTCATGATGTGGGCTTCACGATCCGAGGTCATGTCGCGAGGTTGAGATTGATAGTGAGCAGGGTGTGGTGAGCCCATGGCCGGGTCATGGTAATGGGGTTCGTGACCCATTATGCTCCATGAGCCGGAGATGGTCCACGAGCAGCAGAAAAGTGCTTCACGAGCCGAGGAAGGATGAGCCAAAGGGGGGCGAGCCGGTGTCATGATCTGAGTCTTTGATGCTAGTTTACACCCGTTCACAGAAACGAGCATAACTTTCAAACCGTAAGTCCGTTTTAGCCAAACGAAAGCTCTACTTGAAGCTAATTCAAAGGGCTATAAGAGTTACCATGCAAAGCTTTGAAAATGATGTTTTCAGGCCCAAAAGAGGTCATTTGATAGGAGTTTCAGGCCAGTTTATATTGATGTTGTGATTTCGACCTAATCACTCTATGTCTTTTGACTTTGTTTCCACCGCTTGAGCGTGTTATTATCCAGGATTTCTATGTGTGACAGTTTTGGCCAAAAATTTTGCCAATAAGTTTGCCCCCAGAACATATCTTGCTAGTTGAAGGAAGATGTGTTCTGGATAATTTGTGAAATCCATAATCCGTGCCTGCAGAAAGATAAGATAAACAATGCAAAATGGTTTCGAGACGGCCGTAATGGAGTTAGACGACTAAGGAAGAGCTAATAAGGTTCCAAGATGGCCTTACCGATGTAAGATGACCAAGGAAATGCTGTGAGGATCCACGATGGCCTTACCGGAGTAAGACAACTGAGGAAATGCTAGTGCGGTTTGTTTATACTGGACGGATCCAGTTAGGAGCCGGAGCTCAACATTTATACTGGAAGGATCCAGTTGGGAGCCGGAGCTCATCAATGATCTTTATTGATTCATGAAACCTAAGCGGCAGTTATTCTAACCTTGAACACGACAAGAGACTATGGGTCGGTTCCGTGCGTGTGGGCCGATGTTACCTCGCTTATTACAGGCAGAGAAAACAAAGAGGGGCGAGAGTTCGCCTTAAAGCCTAAAAGAATGAACCATGGACCAGAGTCTGGTAAACTAGAGAGATCCACTAAGTGGAATCAGCGAATGATAATCCCACGATTTCTTGATCCAGGATCGTTTCCTCTCCGGGGAATAGGTGGTGGCAGCGCAGGTGTAGGTGTTGTTGGTTGAGTTACATACTCGGGTAGCTCTCCTCATCTGACCTAGTCCACAACGAGGACTCGCAAGTGTCTGCAGTCATCAATGTTGTGACAGTCTATGCCATGAAATATGCAATGCCTTCCAGAGTTGCGCTCTGCTAGGGTTGGCTCCCTCTTAGGAGGCCTTAGATATGAGGTAGCGCCTCCTGTATCCATGTAGATGTTTCTTAGAGTGTCATTTAGTTTAGTGTATCTTTCATATTTCTGCCCTCTCTGAGGCTGAGTGTTGCGGTCATTCTTGATATCGGCTTTTCCTTTGCCTTTTCCAGAATCAGACGATTCTCCATCTTTAAGCATGTTGACATCGAGAACGCGCTTCGCGGAAGTTACATTTTCTTCCCACAGAAATCTATCTGCTTCAAGGTAGAATTTGCCGAGATTTCACGGTGGATCTCGGTACATGGATTTTTTGAACTCTGAGTTATCTAGAACGCCGGATATTGCTGCCATTAATACTATAGACGGTTCAGAGCGATCAATTGATGCTGCTGTAACGTTGAATCTTTCTAGGAACAAACGCAGAGTTTCTCTAGGCCTCTGCTTGATTATGGTGAGGGACATGACGTTCTTGGGTCGTGCAATGTGAACCCGAAATTGTTCAATGAAGCGTGCAACCAACATGTTCCAACTGCTGATCGATTTTGTTTCTAGCTGCCGAATCCATATAACGGCTATATCTGTCAGAAAGAGGGGAAAACATTTTGCCATGACGTTTTCCAATGCCGATTGAACTTCCATATGCCGTTTGTAGCGCATTAGGTGCACGGTAGGATCTGTCCCGCCGTTATAGGGCTCCAGTTGTGGAAGTTTGAAATCTGGGGGATTGCGGGAATTCCTAATTTCCTGGTTGAAAGGAGTGTGGTTGACGTCATCCATGTCTTTCTGATAAATGCGGCATCTCGAGAGGCGCTCAATCAGATCTGCTAGACGATTTCCTTCAAACGGTTGTTGTAAGTTGCCAAGATCAGAGATGGTGCTCTCAGCATTGAGTGCAGAAGAGTGAGGAAGCCATTGGTGAGCTGTTGGGAGCGGGTTGCGGCTCCCGATTCGTGGTGGCTGGTTCGTGGGCTAGGTCCATGGTGGTCGGCTCGTGAGGCCAGGTCGTGGAGGCCGGCTCGTAAGGCCGGGTCGTGGAGTCCAGCTCGTAAGACAAGGGTGCGAACCGACCGGGTTCTGGAGCACCATCACGAATCGCTTCCTGCTGCTGCTGAGTGGGAGTGTGTACTCTTGTATCCATCCGATCCAGAGGCAAAATTGGTTGAACCTGACCATTTCTAGGAACGTGGGGATTGCCCCCGAGTCTAAGTGATGCATGAGCCACTTATGTGGCTTCATTTCCAATGACTTGGGCGTTGCTCGGCCTTCCATCCGAGCGAAGAATCCGTCAATCTTCTCTTGTTGTTTCCGGAGGAGATCATCTTGCCTTGCCATTTGATTTCTCAGTTCAGTGAGAACGCCATTCATCTCTTCTCTGGTCAAGTATGTAGAAGGATCTCCATTAGAGGATGCTCCCTGACTATCCTCATTTCTAGTACCTTCAGCCTCAGCATCCTCAGCATGGGAGGAAGTTCCACTACTACAAAAGTGGGCATATTCGACACTAATTTGTGTGCGTTGCATGAAAAGTGTGGCGAAAGCTATGCATTCTTTGATCTTCTGCAACAACATTCATTTGTTGTTGCATTAGATGTGAACGCAGTGTTGCGGTTGGAATTCTTGTGCTGTGACGTGCAACACCAGTTCAAAGTGTTGCATTACATAAATTCATGACAGGTCAGCGATCCGCGTTATCAGTTTAAAAAAATCTCAACCGTTGATGCATGATTAATCCGATGGTTTAAATCGATTCCTGCTTCCTATCTAAACATTGCCTCCATCATCCAATCAATGACTGCCATCTGCTATGTGAAATTTTGGCGCAATCTTTCCCCCTTCACGAAATAATTAATGTAAAAATAATTCGATCAATCCTTATCCTTTCCCCTTTTTACTATTGACAGAAAATAAAACCTAAATTCACATCGATCCACTCCTGGACCATAACTTCAATTTAATTCGTAAATATGTATTCGTAAATGAAAATGGGAAGAGGTTCAAGCTTTTCTCCACTTGCTGCTCAGATCGGAAATTGGAAGAGGATTTTCCAGCAATGATTCTTTTGATTTTTTTGTATTTTCCCCCAAAGAAACCCCGTGGCCATTTCATTGGAACATTCTTGAATAAGCGCAAGAGCTTCTCCGCCTAATCGATAAGCTTGTATGGCGGCTAATCCTGACCTTGGGTCTAAAGACGCAGAGAAAGATGTCAAAAGACGTCGAGAAGACCAAGACGACGAGGTATATTCTGCTTGTATTTCATTGGAGACTGTAATTTTGCACACAAGCTCAACTGTTTATGGAATAATCAAATTAATATGTTGCTTCTATATTCAACATCATAATGTTACACTTGGGTCTGTACGTGTGGAGCATAGAGATTGATTTCTCAATCTGAACGATTTTGTGCTGATTTTGGATTATTATGTTTCCTGAACTGCATATGAATGTGTTCTAAAACCAAAAGTACTAGACATTAATTAGTAAAGGAACTAATAATCCTAATATAGCATATTTCAATTGAGCTTCCAAGTAACTGGACCCAGGTTATCGTCAAGAACATGAGGTAACATGAACCTTTAATTGGGTTTCGATGTATAGTACTTGGAAACAGTTTGACAGTTGAATGAAGAGGCTTTAGAGAGCATTTAACCTATTGTAAGATCCATTTATCCTTTTACATCAACAAAATGTATTGCAAAAGAAGTCCTACATTCACTAATTATACTAGTCAACAAATTATATTACAAAATAACAACTAAACAAATGATGCTGATGTGCGCTCACACTCACAGTCACATGCGTTTGTATTTTTTTTTTCAAGTTTCAGTGAATCAAACCTAAACTTGTAAATTATGAAAAGAGTTTATTCAAACCCCTAACACATATCCTGCATCAAGTCTGTAAAGATCACCAGACGAACTCTAAACAAGCAACATGGACAAACAATTATTGTTTAGGTGGGATTAGCCGGAGTGGCATCAAGCAACATCGGTGTATTTTGATGGAATTTAAGTGTGTTTTTTTGCTTTCCCTTTCATTTTATTTTGTATTATCAATTCAAAATGAATGTTCAAAGGTTTGGATAGGCTTGAAATTGAAAAAACCATTGTGAACTTGCATCTGGAAACATAAACAAGGCATCAAGCCTTTCCCTTTATGATCCATCTATTAACCGCTTGCATCTTAATCTCTGTTTCTATTTCTGTTTTGAGTTATCATTTTGATCAAGTGAACTTTTCTGTGGTCATGTCTGCAATTAGCAGTGGCACCAGGTTGATTGTAGATACTATGGTTTCTATGAGACAGTGATTAAAGTAATGCTGTGCACATGTTTCTTCAGTGGTAACTTGAGAATCAATGTATGTTGATTCTTCAATGTCCAATAGCTTTCTGTTGATTCAGTTTAAGATGGTTTTGTCTACAATTAGATGAGTAAGAAGTAGTTTGGTTCTTGCGTCTGGATTTTCATTTGAAATTTTGGTAATAGGTAACTTTCTGCTTGGAGATGTTGCTGTGATCATGCTGTGCAGCTCGGTGTTGCCGTGGTAGTAATGTAGCAATTGATGCATGCTGTTTTTGCCATGTTTTGGAGATAAATGAGGTATGATTTCAGGACAAAACTAGTTTTGTTTACTTAATATAAATCTATATTGAAGATTAAACCAAGTAGATAGACGGATTTAACGTGTTGCAATAACTAAGCTTGGATATATATATATATATATATATATATATGAAATAAGGTTGGGTATAAGCTAAATGATGATAGTTTTGCTTTCACGTGTCACGGCTGTTAAAAAAAGATCATAGTTTGATTATAAGAATAGTTAGATCATAGTTTGATTATAAGAATAGTTAGATCATAGTTAGATTACGATAATGTAATGGCTTTTCGTTGGAACAAGAGCCAGTATGCTTGTACTTAAGATTCTGAAGAGCTATGTTTATAGCTGAAGTTCAGTTGATGGAATGTGAACAAGGCAGTAAGGATAACCATACTCTTTGCCTTAATAGGTTGATTATTCTCAAAAGATTTAGATTCTTATCCTGTTGAATTTAGCTTATGCAGTTCCACATGTCTATTTGATCATGCTATATATTCACATTATCATAATAGAATCGAATAATATTCTGAGTTGCTTCTTGGATCAGTTTTGACTCTATATATAAACCCATGATCTGTTTCAATATAACATACTTATTATTGGTTATAACCGGCAGTTTTCATGTGTATATTAAGCCATCTGGTTTGAGACAATGAATTATCTATTTTTTTCTTCAATTCGGAGGATGAAGATTAAGTAGTCGACGTGGACAACAAAGAGGAGTATTCCGAGGATGACCAGGAAGATTATGGAGTGTGTGTGGACAAATATAGTGCGCTGACATCTCTTATTCATTCTATATCCATCAAACCTACATGGATTGCTGATATTTTAGATCCAGCGGTCCTGGTCAGGCACCTAAGGAGACTTGGTTTAGAAGAAGCACGGATTTTAGATCGAGAGTGGGTAATTCTTACTCATTCTGGCAATTATTTTTTCCTTTTTATTTCACAATTCTCTTTCATACGTTTGCAATTCACAGTAATGATCCTATCCATATATTTTTACAGTACAAACTAACCCTTTGCATTCCATAAGCTCTGTTATCACATATATAATTAACCCCATTCCAATATATTAACTAAACTGACCTTAAACATGCCATGAGCTCTATTTATGTAGACCGTGCTATGGAAGTATGGGTTGAACCTTGTGTTAGCACTACTATTGTATGAAACTGATTTGAGAATAAAGTTTATATGGAAGTGATATGAGAATAAAGTTCGGTTAGATTTACTACAGTAGCTGTGTTTCTTATATTTTACAGTTTTTTTTTACCAATAAAACCAATTTAACGAGTTGTTTTATCACACATAACTCACCCTAATTTACTATACATTTAACTTTCCCAACTTGAAATATATAATCAATTGACTATTTAAGACAAAACAGAAGAGTGTAAAAGTCTGTATATCCTTGACTAACATTTATACTAAGGTAAGGCTAGTTCATTTCATGAAGTGGCAGAGTGGTGCAAAATATGTTCCAAATAGTGGCAGAGTGGTGCAAAATAGTCCAGGAGTCTTCGTTTCCATTTAGGTTTCAGAAGAAAGGTCAACAGGTATGCTCCTCCTTAGTTTAGCATTTTCTTATATCTACATGGAAGTGTCATACTGCAAAATGCCTCCTGCTGACTAACAAGTCAATTGAATTAGGGTATATGTTGTACATTTTCATATCTTAGTAACTGCAGTATATTGTTATAAACTAACTTCAAGGCCATCGGTAAGTTATAAGCATGAATAACATAAGTAATAGAGCGTCTTTGTTTCATTAAAGACCGGACCTTTTTTAATTGTTAAATATGTGAATAGGTTATGGAGATAGCGAGAAGCATTGGCTAGTGTTTTACAGAGTCGATAACATGACACTTGGAGGTGGAGGTACTTTTGACGGCACAAATTTTACAGAGTCGATAACAAGCGAGCGAGGATTCAAAGTTATAGAGGATGCAAAGTCTCAAGTAAAAGCTGCATGTCTAGGAGTTGTGTCGTGTTTTGGATTTGAATGTGATGATTAAAGGTTTGAATGTGATAATGTTTTGGATTTCTTCTATGTACAAAACTGATATTGCAATTTTTTTTAATTAAAGCGTTGTATTTGCTTCTTTTATTGTAGTGTTTGCTTTTTTTTAATGTTGCGTTTGCCTTTTTTATGATGTTGCATTTTAAGATCATGGTGTTGCGTTACATAATATAGTGGTGTTGCATTAAATAAATTATTTTTAATTCCACATGGCACGTGGGCCCCACAGCTGACATGGCGTATGACACGTATGCAGATGACATGGAGAGCTGACGTGTCGTGTGACACGTAGGCAGCTTACGTGGAAAGATGTCGTGGCTCCACTGTCATGACATGGCAGCCAGACTCAAAATAATGCTTAAGGCAACGCTGTATATTGTTGCATTACTTGCAAGTACTGTTGCATTAGGGTTATAATGCAACACTTTCTTTTCGTGTCAGTAGATGGGCAAAAGCGTTGCCTTAGAGGTCTAATGCAACGGCCGCAGATGCCACGTCCCCTGGTGTTGCCTATTTGAAAAAATGGCCTATGGCAACGCTTTTCTGATCTACGGCCACAGAAAAATAGCGTCGAATATGCTCACTTTTGTAGTAGTGTTCCAGTCTTCTTCCTTTTGATTGCCATTGATCCAATAGCCAAATAATCTAAGCAGAAAGTTGATGTAGTATCGTGTGCACCTTTCCTGGCACGCCAAAATGTTAAACCAAAAATTGGCACTAACACCCAAATGAAGATCACAGATCAAAAAAATGCAGAAAATAGTAAATAAGAAGGAACACACAAGGTTTTTATAGTGGTTCGGCTGTAGATGTAGCCTACGTCCACTTTATAATCTTATTGTTATACTGATAGATTACAAGAATCAATTATATGTAGACACACAATCCATGTGTTAATTGAGATTACAAGAGGAGAATTTAGATATAGAAAGGTGCAGTGTCCTTGCACTTCAGTAATGGTGGAAGCCATGGAGAAGAATGGCCAAAAAGTCCCCCAAAGTTCCATGTAGTGGTGTATTTATAGCTGTTGGAGAGCTTCTGGGAAAATCGGTTCGTGACAGGGCACGTGGCAGCCGATCCGGGAAAGTAGGAGCAGGAGTAGCCTTGCGGACAGGTCAAGATCTACGCGTATATCAGCAGGTGCAGGGATCGGTTCATGGTCATGGGGTCGGGTCGTGATGTGGGCTTCACGAGCCGAGGTCTGGTCGCGAGGTTGAGGTGGATCGTGAGCAAGGTATGGTGAGCCCATGGTCGGGTCGTGGTAATGGGTGTCGTTACCCATTATGCTCCACGAGCCGGAGATGGTCCACAAGCAGCAGAAGAGTGCTTCACGAGTCGAGGAAGGATGATCCAAAGGGGGCGAGCCGGTGTCATGATCTGAGTCTTTGATGCTAGTTTACACCCATTCACGGAAACGAGCATAACTTTCAAATCGTAAGTCCGTTTTAGCCAAACGAAAGCTCTACTTGAAGCAAATTCAGAGGGCTATAAGATTTACAGAGCAGACCCTGTAATTGATGTTTTTGGGCCCGAAAGAGGTCATCTGATGGGAGTTTCTGGCTAGTTTATGTTGATGTCATGATTTTGACCAAATCACACTATGTCTACTGACTTTGTTTCCACCGCTTGAGCGTGTTATTATCCAGGATTTCCATGTGTGACAGCTTTGACCAAAAAGTGTTTCAACACTTTGGATGCTATTTGTTTGTTATTGGTTGACGTTAAATATATTCACATCATTTGAAGTGTATTGGCTGAAATTTTCATATTATTACAAAATATTATAATGAGTTGTGATGCAGGGAAGGACAGGTTGGAGGAATCCGACCGGATTTCTCAAAATATTATGTATGTTGTTTATTTTTGATATTGTTTATATGAACTTTTTGGACCCTATTGACATTGAAACCCTTTTTGAATAATGATGTTGGATGGTAATTCAACGTTATTGCTATTTAAATCAATAAATGGTATTGATTGAGGGATTGGCAACAAATGGCCTGAAATTCACATTTTATTAAGACGTCGATTTGACGTAAGGCGAACTGACATAATTAAATTTATGAAAATTATTTTATAACTTGAGTAAGTTTTCCTAATTTATTTTATATACAAATGAAGTTTTAAAAATAAATCGATATTTATAAATTGGTTTTTATAAAGGAATTATAGAATGATTATATAATAAAAGTTTTACGGTAAATAAGTTTATAAGCTAATAAGGCAATAAATAACCTACGGGTTAATGTTTAAATAATTGTTTTTAAAGAAAACAATTAAAAATGTTATCAGATTAATTATACTAATTTAAGAAGAAAAAGTAATTGAAACCAGTTAACAAGTTAACTAACAGTTTAAAGTTGACTAATTCAACTGTTTGATGCAGAAGAGAATATTAGATTTATTTTATTTTCAGATAAAAATAAGATAAATGGTTATTCAAGTTTAATGATATTTCTTAAATATAACTTGTCTTTTAATTAACGATGTTTCAAAGATTACTAACGTTGTTAGTGTAGGATCTAAATTAACCCTAGAGGGGGAGGGGGTGAATAGGGTTTATCACATATTTTCATAGAGTAATTAAATAATAACAGCATAGATAATAATGCGGAAAATAAATAACACATAGATATACCCAGCTTCGGCTAAACCCTGCCTACTATAGCATTCCCCAAGGTTTCTACTAGGTGTTAAAACAATCTCTACGCTTACAATCCCTTGTAAACTCACGACACTCGCTCCTAACTGTTCTTAACCCTACCCTCAAAACCCTACACTGGTTTTTATCCCCGAAACCAGATTTCCCCGAATTACAAATCCTGTAATTCATTACCCTAGATTTTACAGTTCTAGAAGCTGTTCGTTTGTTTTTACAATACAAATTTAACAAAAAAATAAAAAAATAAAAACCCTAGGATTTAAAACATGGGTTATCCCCTTTTGTTAAAAACTTGGCCGACCTCTTTTATTTTCCCTAGCCCCTTTTTTCTTTGACCCGATCTCCTTTGCTTTTGAAAAAATAGCGGTGGTGGTTTTGCTCCCAGGGTTTCTTCAAATCCCAAAATTGCGATGGCTTTCTGATGCTTGAAATCTCGTTGATGTTCTTGATAGATTTCATGTGCTTCTCTCTTCACGATTTGGAAATTGCATTTCGATCCAAGCTTACTCCTTTCCTAGTATGAATTTTGATTTCGGCTGCGATTTTGAATTAGTGCTAGAACTTGGATAAATTGAAAGCCTGTGATGATGGGTGTATATATAGGATTAAAATCCTAATTTTTTTCTAATTTCATCATTGAGACTTGGTTTGGTATAAGCTAAAGTATTGTGGTTGACTTTGAATTGATATGTTACTTCTAGATATTTCTTCAATTTAAAACCTAAATGTATATTGCTTAAATCGTGATTTCTGGAATAATCTTCAACCTTGCATGAGAAATTATTTTTTGATTTAGTCTTCCTACTAGAAATAAAAACTGATTCACTTGATTTTCTCTTTACAGAAGTAAGAATTGATGCTTATCTTAAAAATTTAAATTGATTAGAACTCATTCCACTATATTTCCCTTTGAACAGATTAAAAATAAATACTGCTCTTTGACCTTTGCCGTGTGCATCACAGATGATGTTGTACAGATGTTTTTCTTGATCATTTCTAAACCTTTAATATTGCTTTTGATATTGCCTTGTTCATCATTATTTCTACATTTGTTCGGTTTTGTATTTATAACTTGGGCTTGCACAAAATTTAGCTTGAACACTGAACTTGCATATACCATTTTGAAACTGTTACGACCAGAACGGATGTTGCACTCGATTACGCCTTGTAATAAGAAGAATCATTACTTGAATTGACTAAAAAATACTTGTTTAATCACTCCACCTCTTTGTAAATGCTGCAACATTTGTCTTGGGCCTGGTCACTTTAGTTCTGACTAAAACACTTGTGTTTGCTTCATGCTCAAAACTGAAACTTGTATTTCAACTATATTGTGCACACATTTGTTCACTTGCACACATTTGCTGTGTATCTTTGAAAAAGTTGTCTCATTTATTCTCTAGGACTTTTCCACTTTGCAACACTTAAGTGTATGCTCAGTTACGTCTGTGTTGATCATTCACCATACACCATGCATGCTTGAAATGTTCCTGCTGTTGTTTGTGACATGTACTTGAAGTTGTACTCGTGGCATATATGCTGACATTTGTATGTATATGTGCGCGATCACTTCTGTTTAAACTGCTCCACAATTCATGCTTCATACATATGCTCCACCTTATGTTCATGTTGGTTGAATATGCTGTAGACATTCATGAATGTGAGGACTTGATCATGCACCATCCTTCTTTGACCAAACTTCTCTGAATAGATTGTACACTTTGACAAATTTGAGTTTGTAGTTGAACCATTCCTTTGACCATTTGTGCTGACCTTAACTTGTGAGGTAGCTCGGACCATTGCTCACATCTGAGCCTTGTATGTTTGCTCTTGACATTTCTGACTTGGCTGACTTGGAATGTGTGATCTGCCATGTTAATTTCACTTGACCATGATCATTCTTGCCTGCTTACATTTGTGTTTCATTTGCACTTTGCTGCCATGTTTTTATGCTCATCACTGTTGTTGAGCATGTATTTATCATGCTGACTAGGCCATGTTTGATGTAATTCGACCATTCATGTTACATGTATATACATACACGTATATACACACCTATGTGTATGTATATATGTGTGTGTATATGTATGGCTTCATTTTCACTTGCTCTGAGTCGAGATGGTCCTCGTGGCTACTCCTCAGTTGCTCGCTGATTGGCGAGGCAGTGCACACGTGTATATTTATACACGTGTGTACATGCAGCCATCAGACAGTTTTTCCTGTCCCTGCATATCAGACCAAGTCTAGGAAAATAATGAGAAACACACCGTAATTCCGAGGCAAATAAAATTTAAAAATAAATCTTTATATGCTTGTACTTAATTTTTTTTTTTGTTGCAGTCTATTGTGTGCGTTCTTCTGTATGTGACAGGTATGCAGATGATGAACTGGATTGGAGCACGTGAACATTCAGAAGACTGAAGACATAGTGTCAGTGTGTGTATATGTAAATATACTGAGTAATGAGTGATGTATGAGGAATCTGTGTGTATGAAATCAATTATAGTCGTGAATGAAATTGTACTGTTATTTGTAATAAACAGATTTGATTGAAATAAAATATTATTTTATTGTGTTTAATTCAATCTGTCTATTTTAATTTGAATTCCTTTAATATTACAATTTCATATGTGATGTGTCATGTCAGAAATATTCAAACATATTCAAGTGAATTATAAATAGTGGAGTTATAAGTAGTTGTACTGTTTGAATGTTTGAAATATAATATTTAATTTAAATAAAATATTGTATGAATATATGAATGTCTGTACATTCATATTCTATTTAAATATAAATATTATATTCCTGTCTATGATGTATAAATTGAACAGTACGGTAATAAACACATTCAAAATAACATTTATTTTATCATAAAAAAGTCATATAATTGTGTATATAACTACGTCATATACAACAGTCTCCCCCTTTTGATGATGACAAACAAATAAAAGATTCTGAGCACAATAAATGTGTTTGACAGTGAATATTGAACTCCCCATATTTATTAGCTCCCCCAAAAACTGAAATCCCCCTATATATGTTGAAAAATATGAATGATGAAATCCAATTGACCATTCTCCCTCTAGATATTTAATTTCCAATCTTAAAATATTTTCGAATTAAACACTCGTCAATCAAAATCTTGATCATTCTCCCCCTTTTGTTATCATCAAAAGGATAATAGAGATCGAAATAGTGACAAATTTAGACAATAAATATAAATTCAAATTCAAATTCAGAGAGAGAATATATATCGCAAATCCCATTTAGTCAAAAAAAATCATAATAATCTTTAAATCAGAAGCTAATTTAACTTTCGGAGTGAATGGATTTATAGAATGAAGAGAGTTCAATAAAAATTGAATATTTGAATACGACTTTTGAAGATTTTAAATATGCTCAAAAATGTTTTAAGCACTTGCTAACCACGCATAGCCCAAAGGTCTTTTAAATGGGGTTAGTAGTAACTTAACTTTATCCTCTCTAATGAGTTCCATCCATGCACAGCCCAAAGGTCTTTTAAGTGAGAATGGAAGCACATAGAAATTAAGGTAATTCACCTACGCATAACCGCGAGGACTTTTAAATGGAAGTGAATACCGAGGATAAATTATTTATTTAATTATTTTATTTTATTTTTAATTCAAAGAGTAATTTGAACTCCCCAAATTAAATAAAACCATGATGAATGACTGAAATATGGTAGATATAGAAGATGGTCGTGAAATAAGCTCTAATTCAAAGATATTATAAAATCTGTCCAATCATCATGAGATTTAAAATAACTTCTCCTCCAGTTATGAATTATACCATGGTCACAACCCATCACAAATTCATAAATCTATTAATAATTTTGATGGGTCACAAAATGGTTCAAATCAATCAATAAATTCAATTTTTGAATAAATAATCAAAAATAATTTTAAAATTGAAAATATCAATTCCAAGAGGAGTTTTTCAAAATATCAATACAAGTTTGAAAATTAGTTTCAAAAATCAATCAGTAGAATATGAAATTATCTAATATTTCTAATGCTGATTGCTCCTAAACAATTTTAAAATCACTTATGTATTTAATTCAAGTTGTCTATGGAATTTAAAGATATTTAGTCACTGATTTTTCAACCCATCATCCAGTCACTAAGATATTCAAATGAATCAAATCAATTTGCTTATCAGAGCAGTACAAGAACATTTTCAAAGTGAGAATCACCAGTGACATTTTCAGTGAATTTTTAGACAAGCACAAGAAACATTCAACGATCAAATCTGAAGATAATTATTTGAAATCACTTGAGAAAAAAATCAAATTTTCTTTATAACCCGAGAAATTCAACAATCAGTAACAAATGATTTCAAAATCAACCAAGTAAAAATTAAAGAAAATTAAAGAAATAAAAACAAAAAACTCAAAAGGAATTAAAATAAAAACACGAGTTTAGAGATCATACCTGACTTACCATATCGATGTAATCCAACGAATCTCCAACTCTGAATCTATGGCTAAGGAACTTCAACCAACTCAATAAAATGGAACAATTTGAATTTTTATCTCTTAAACACAATTGTTCTTTAGCCTATCCCTGGTACCTAAATGTTTATAGGATCAAGTGGTTTAAGAAAAATTGTTTTACCACTCTTATCTTCGTTTACACGTTTTGGTACCCAAACCCTTTTATATAACAATCCATTACTATTCACTAGCGCACCCTTTAGAACCCAAATTTGTTTAGATTTATTCAAATTTATTTTTTTATTTTTTGGAATCCAAATTCTTTTAGTTGAATTGTTTCTAAACGAGTTTTCATATCGTTCATGATTTAAAAATCCTTTGAAATTATTAGACTTCAAAATTTCAATTTGATCAACTTCAAAACCATTTAAAGGATTTTTAAAATCATTAGGATTTTGTTTTTCAACTGGATCAAATCCAAAATCAAGTCCCTTTTTATTCTGAATAAAAGATTGATTTTTTAACAACATATTCAATGATTTCTCTCCTTTAGAAAATTTAGTCAAAGCTGACTCAAGTCGTTGAATTTTAAATATAAGATCACTATTTTCTTTCATTAAATTTGAACAACGATTAATAGCTATTTTCCTCTTTTCAACATCATTTTGTTTTAAATCAAATTTTCGTTTTAAAGTGCTTTGATTTTAGCATTGGACTTATAAATTTCAATTTCAAATTGTTTTCGCTTTTAAAAATCCAGTTTTTCAGATTCTCTAAACTTTTCAATCTCCTTCTCAAAATCACGATTTTCGCTTTTCAATTTCTCGTTTTCACTTTTGAGTAAATCAAAATCAGTTTTGAATTTCAAAGGATCATTACTCAAAAATTGACATTTTTCGCATTCTGAAAACGGTGAATTCTTAACTTTTTCAAGTTTTCTTTCTAAACTGTTATTTTCTTGAACTAGTTTTAACCTATCAGATATCAATTTCTTAACTTTTAGTTTAAGGGAATCAACGGCTTTTGTGAGGTCGTGACACATTAAAATTAGTTCTTTATAGGTAAAATTCGAAACCTCACTAGAATCCTCTTCACTACCTTCCGAATCAGATTGAGCCATAAGACACAAATTAGCTTCCTCTTCATCACTTTCAGAAACTTCTTCTCCTTCCTTGTCATCCCAGCAAAAGCCTTCTTCTTTCTTCTGAACTTCTTCTTCTTTTCATTTTTGAGCTGTGGGCAATTCGGATTGATATGTCCGGGTTTCTTGCAATTGTAGCAAAACACTTCATTGTCTGAACTACCTGAACTTTCGGGCTTGTCAGTTTTTGAATTCTGCTTTCGTGGCTTGTAATTTCCTTTGGCCCAATTTCTCAAAACCATGGCTAGCTCTTCAGCGGAATCTTCATCATCACTTTCAACAGTATTATTTAGAGCGATCATCTTTTTCTTTGATTCAGAATTCTTTCGTTCTTCTCTAGCTTTTAATTCCATCTCGTAAGTGATGAGATTTCCGATTAACTCCTCCATGCTTATTTTATTCAGATCTTTTAGTTCTTGAATCGTTGTAACTTTTGCTTCAAAATTCATCGATAGCACTCTTAATATTTTTCTGATCAATTCCACTTCGGTACAGGTTTTGCCAAGAGCTTTTGCATTGTAGACTAGTGATGAGAAGCGTCCATACATCTCTTTTTTTTCTTTGTCTCTTTGCATAGAGAAATTTTCATATTCGTTGCTAAGTAGAGCGAGACGAGATTACTTCACTTGAGATGTACCTTCGTGTGTGACCTCCAACGTATGCCATATTTCCTGTGTAGTTTCACAATGAGAAATTCGATTAAATTCTGTTTTATCAAGAGCACAGATTAAAGCATTCATCGCTTTGGCATTAGTTGAAAATAATTTTTTATCATTAGCATCCCACCTATCTTTTGATTTAGGAATTTCAACACCACTAACAATAACACTGGGAGATCTATAACCCGTTTTAATAATATCCCACACATCATAATCGACTAAACTCAAGTAAATTTTCATCCTAGCTTTCCAATACGCATAATCAGTTCCATTAAACATTGGTGGTCTAGCTATGGACTGACCCTCAAAGCGTTATTAGAAAGATTCATGACTCTAGAGTTAAAATAAAATAAAAAATACCTGCTCTGATACCAATTGTAGGATCTAAATTAACCCTAGAGGGGGGTGAATAAGGTTTATCGCAGATTTTCACAGAGTAATTAAGTAATAACAGCACAGATAATAATGCGAAAAATAAACAAAACACAGATATACCCAGCTTTGGCAAAACCCTGCCTACTACTGCATTCCCCAAGGTTTTTACTAGAAGTTAAAACAATCTCTACACTTACAATCCTCTGTAAACTCGCGACACTCGCTCCAAACTGTTCTTAACCCTATGCTCAAAACCCTGCACTAGTTTCTATCCCCAAAACAAGATTTCCCCGAATTACAAATCCCGTAATTCGTTACCCTATATTTTACTGAACTAGAAACTGTTCGTTTGTTTTTATAGCACAAATTAAACAAAAAAATAAAAATAGAAAAACCCTAGTTTTTAAAACAAGGGTTATCCCCTTTTGTTAAAAACTTGGCCGGCCTCTTTTATTTTCCGTAAGCCCTTTTTTCTTTGACCCGATCTCCTTTGCTTTAGAAAAAAATGGTGGCGGTGGCTTTGCTCCTAGGGTTTATTCAAATCCCAAAATCACGATGGCTTTCTGATGCTTGAAATCTCATTGATGTTCTTGATCGATCTCTAATGCTTCTCTCTCTTCACGATTTGGAAATTGGATTTCGATCCAAGCTTACTCCTTTACTGGATAAATTGAAAGCCTATGATGATGGGTGTATATATAGGATTAAAATCCTAAATTTTTTCTAATTTCATCGTTGAGACTTGGTTTGGTATATGCTAAAGTATTGGGGTTGACTTTGAATTGATCTGTTACTTCTGGATATTTCTTCGATTTAAAACCTGAATGTATATTGCTTAAATCGTGATTTTTGGAATTTGAAATCTTTAACCTTGCGTGAGAAATTCTTTTTTGATTTAGTCTTCCTTCTAGAAAAAAACCGATTCACTTGATTTTCTCTTTACAAAAATAAGAACTAACGCTTATCTTAAAAAATTAAATTGATTAGAACTCATTCCACTCTATTTCCCTTGAACATATTAAAAATAAATATTGCTTTTTGACCTTGTGCATCACAGATGATGTTGTACAGATGTTTTTCTTGATCATTTCTAAACCTTTAATATTGCTTTTGATATTGCCTTGTTCATCATTATTTCTACATTTGTTCAGTTTGGTATTTATGACTTGAGCTTGCACAAAATTTAGCTTAAACACTGAACTTGCATATACCATTTTGAAACTGTTACGACCAAAACTGATACTGCACTTGATTATGCCTTGTGATAAGCAGAGTCATTAGTTGAATTGATAAAAACAAATACTTGTTTAATCACTCCACCTCTTTGTAAATGCTGAATCATTTGTCTTGGTCCTGGCCACTTTAGTTCTGACTGAAACACTTGTGTTTGCTTCATGCTTGAAACTGAAACTTGTATTTCAACTATATTGTGCACACATTTGTTCACCTGCACACATTTGCTGTGTATCTTTGAAAAAGTTGTCTCATTTCTTCTCTAGGACTTTTCCACTATGCAACACTTGAGTGTATGCTCAGTTACGTCTGTGTTGATCATTCACAATACACATGCATGCTAGAAATGTTCCTGCTGTTGTTTGTGACATGTACTTGAAGTTGTACTCGTGGCATATATGCTGACATTTGTATGTATATGTGCATGATCACTTCTGTTTAAACTGCTCCACAATCCATGCTGCATACATGTGCTCCACCTTATGTTCATATTGGTTGAATTTGCTGTAGACATACGTGAATGTGATGATTTGATCATGCACCGTCCTTCTTTGACCAAACTTCCCTAAACAAATTGTACACTTTGACATATTTGAGTTTGTAGTTGAACCATTCCTTTGACCATTTGTTCTGACCTTAACATGTGAGGTGGCTCGGCCCATTGCTCACATCTAAGCCTTGTATGTTTGATCTTGACATTTCTGACTTGGCTGACTTCGAATGTGTGATCTGCCATGTTAATTTCACTTGACCATGATCATTCTTGCCTGCTTACACTTGTATTGCATTTGCACTTTGTTTCCATGTATTTTATGCTCATCATTGTTGTTGACCATGTATTTATCATGCAGACTAGGCCGTGTTTGATGTAATTCGCCCATTCATGTTACATGTATATATACACCTATGTGTATGTATATATGTGTGTGTACATATATGGCTTCATTTTCACTTGCTCTGAGTCGAGATGGTCCTCGTGGCTACTCCTCAGTTGCTCGATGATTGGCTAGGCAGTGCACACATATATATTTATACACATGTGTACATGCAGCCATAAGACAGTTTTTCCTGTCCCTGCATATCAGACAAAGTCTAGAAAAATGATGAGAAACACACCGTAATTCTGAGGCAAATAAAATTTAAAAATAAATCTTTATTTGCTTGTATTTAATTTTATTTTTTTGTTGTAGTCTATTGTTTGTGTTCTTATGTATGTGACAAGTATGCAGATGATGAACTGGATTGGAGCACGTGAAGATTCAGAAGACTGAAGACAAAGTGTCAGTGTGTGTATATGTAAATATATTAAGTAATGAGTGATGTATGAGAAATCTGTGTGTATGAAATCAATTATGGACGTGAATGAAATAGTACTATTATTTTTAATAAACAGATTTGATTGTAATAAAATATTATTTTATTGTGTTTAATTCAATCTGTCTATTTTAATTTGAATTCCTTTAATATTACAATTTCATGTGTGATGTGTCATGTCAGCAATATTCAAACATATTCAAGTGAATTGTAAATAGTGGAGTTATAAATAGTTGTACTATTTGAATGTTTGAAATATAATATTTAATTTAAATAAAATACTGTATGAATATATGAATGTCTTTACAGTCGTATTCTATTTAAATATAAATATTATATTCCTATCTGTGATGTATAAATAGAACAGTACGGTAACAGACACCTTTAAAATAATATTTATTTGTTTGTTTTCATCAAACCAAAATCATATAATTGTGTATACAACTACGTCATATACAACAGTTAGTAATGGTTTAATGTCTTGATTTTAAATGTGATCAACCAAATTGCTTTGTAAATAGGGAAGTAAACCACTTTTACTTCAGTAAACAAGAAAGTACATTATCATTTTAAAGTGTTTGTGTAATAACCCGGAAAATCTGGGCCAGTTTAAAATTTTTATTTTGGCAATTTTAGCGAATTTTGAATATTTAAAATAGGTTATTTTAAATAATATCGACGAGAAATTTATTTTGAATAGAATTCGACGTATATTTTATATACGTCGTCATTAGAATATATATAAATATTTATATATAATTATAAATAGAATTGAAAATGGCGCGGTAGTTCGATAATTCGATTTCAAACTTCAATTGAATGTACCGGGTGCAAAACAATCCGGATTTTAGTGAAACCAAAAACATTAGGATCTAATTGATAGTATCTTTCCAACGAATCCGACAAATCAAGATTTCATCGCGGGGATCAAAAGATATGTCCAGTTGAAAATTCTGAATAGTCGTTATGGAATTCAGGCCCTTAAAAATGGACATTTTGCAAATGACCTCGGATTTCGACGAAACCACTTTTGTTGGATCCGTGGTGTCAAGTGATTGCTAGGTTTCAAATTTCATAATTTTTCGAATCAGTATGTGAGCGTGGCAAAGGAAAACGCGTTTGACCAGTTTCAGTTGATTTTAATCGACTAGAAATTAGCCATTTTTCCAACGGTCTCAGAATTCGACGAAACTAGTTTTGTTAGGACCGTATCGTCAATACGAAGCTAGAAAATATTTTTCTGGAATTTTTCTAGTTAGTATGTGACCCCGGTAATTTGAAATGTACATTTAAAATTCAATATACTGATTTATATTTTAAATTCAACGGAAACTGATTCAAACAGTCGAATTGGCTTGCGATACATATCCCATTGTGGTCGGAATGGGGGTGAAACGCTATAGACGACAGGCGGTGGGTCTCGTTTTGAGGTCGAAAATAAAAGTTGCTTTTTGAAAGTAATTAAATAATTAAATATATATATATTTTTCATATAACCCCCCCCCCCCCCTCTCGTTTTCATTCAACCGTTGACCAAAAATAAATAATAAAAAAAAAACCCCGTCGCCTGTGCTCCAGGCGATTACCATCGCCGCCACGCCCTCCCACCGCCGCCTCGACGTTCGCGCCACCTCCTCCTCCAGTTGTTGTGCCGCCATCGCCCCCACTCTCCCTCCAAATCGCCAGAACCCGCTCCCTCCACAAACCTCCAGTCGCCACCCCCCTCTACCAGATCGCCACCGCCTTCGAGCCCCTCCGCCTCCCCTGCACCAGCGCCGCGACCCCAGCCCCATCGCCTCTCCTCCCTTAGCGCGAGCCCCGAACCACAAACCCGAAAACCTTGAAACCGACAGGAACCGCCCCCCCCTGTAAGTTTTTTTAATTTGTTTATTTTATTTTTATTTTATATAAATAGAGGATTTTAAAACTGATTTTTTTTGTTTTAATTTAAAAACTGATCTTTTTGTTTAATTATAATTTAATAAACTGATTTTTTGTTAATTCAAAAACTGATCTTTTTGTTTAATTATAATTTAATAAACTGATTTTTTGTTAATTTAAAAACTGATTTTTATTTTATGTTATAAAGCAATGATTTTTTTTATTATTTAGAAATCTTTGTATTAGAAAAGGTAAAATCTTTAAATTTGTAAGGGCGAAGTCTATGTTTTATAAAGGCGAAAACTTTATTTTCATAAAGGCGAAAACTTTATTTTTATAAAGGCGGAATCATCGAATTAAAAATATGATTTTTATATATTGAACATCGAAATAAAAATGTGATTTTTATATATTGAAAAGCGAAGTAAAAATTCGATTTTTACATATGTAGTGAAAGCGGATAACGAAGGTGACAAAAAGGTGAGAACGAAGAAGCTTTATATCAAAGAAGAGCCAAGATGGTTGGATAGCTATTGGTGAGAACTTCTCACCTTTCAATTTAATTTTCTAGTTATATTTATATACTAGGATGCAGACGGTGCTTAGTAGCACCCGACACCCGTCATCCACAGACCATGGATGGCTTGTTTGTTAAATTGTTTGGTTGAGTAGTTAGTTAGAATATTTGATTGAATGGAAATTGTTTGGTGAAATGAGATTGATTTGATTGATGTGTGAATGGCGTGGGCCTTCACTAGACCGGGGATAAGGCTAGGCCTTGTCCCGTTTCTAGTATCGCGCCGTTATGCCGCCGAAATTTTCTAAAATATGTTAGAAAAATAAAAATATCAATTTTATTGAATAAATGAACTGAATAGAAATTCATATGTTGGAATAAAATGTTGTCGTTAAAAATATAATTTTTAACGTGAAGTGAATAAATAAATATTTATAAACAAATCGGCCGATTTGTTTATATACACTGATTTGACTGATATTGATTGGGTCGATAAATTTTACACATCGCCCAACTGCACAAATAAAATCTGTGTTTGTTTGTTTGAAACCCCACACGGGTGTTGGGATGAAATTTGAAGTTCACTCATCCTGATTGATTAAATATGTCGATCGATGGATTGACAGGCTGTTATAAGCGTTAGATATCTATATTTGATGCTTATACAGTGTAGTGCACTTTGGTTGATGGTTGATTATTTTGCAATGCTATTATATGGGTGTAATGTATGAAAATCCATATAATTAACATTATATGGAAATTGATTGGGCCTCATTCCAGTTTTAAAATAGAAATATTTGAAATAGGAATATTCGAAAGGGAATATTTGAAAATATCAATATATGAAGCCGTGTTGATTAGATTGACGCCATTTTGACGTGAACGATATTTATATCGATTTTATTCATTTTATAATGAATATCGAAAGTGATTTCAAAATATGATATTTTGAAAAGAATTGATTGTAAATGGATTGAATTGAAAACGATTTCGAAATGAATTGAATTGAAAACGATTTCGAAATGAATTGAATTGAAAACGATTTCGAAATGAATTGAATTGAAAACGATTTCGAAATGAATTGTATTGAAAACGATTTCGAAATGAATTGAATTGAAAACGATTTCGAAATGAATTGAATTGAAAACGATTTCGAAATGAATTGAATTGAAAACGAATTCGAATTGAATTGAAAACGAATTCGAATTGAATTGAAAACGAATTGAAATGAATTCGAATTGAATTGAAATTTGAATTGAATAGAAATGAATTTGAAACGAATTTATAAAGAAGAATTCAATTTTGATTTGAATTGAAATGGAAGTTGAAATTGTTTTTGAAACGAATTTAAAACTGTTTATATAATTCGTTTTAAATAGAAATCGATGAAATATATATTATATATATTATATATATAATATAATGGCCTGAATAGAACGCGCCGCGCCGCGGCAGTTCATGAATTTCGACCATTTATTTCAAACGGACATTACGGGAGATCCGACCGTCGGATTCTCCTAAAACCGGAACCGTTGGGTTCGTATCGAAAAGAGCTTTCTAACGAATATTAGAAATTTGAAATCTAACGGTTGGATTTGGAGTTACGTCCAAATCAAATTCGAAAAAGGTCGCTGTAAGTGCAGTTCGATGGCCATTGATGGAAATCGACTATACGGGCCTTGATAAAATTATTAAAAATAGTAATAATTTGTGTAAAATCATAAGAAATGATTTAGAAAGGATTGGGATGAAAAACTCCATATTTGAAAGGATAAAAATAGATTTTTTATCGAAATGAACTAGTTTTGAACTAGAATTATAATTCTATTTATTTTTAAATAAATAAATTGAATTTGAAAAAGGGTTTTGAAAATAACCAAAATTTCCAATGATTGCATTGGAGGGGATTTGAATCGAAATTGTCTTCGGAATATTTCGATGTTGGAATTCGTGATTATACAGGTGTTGTTATGGTAATTTGAAAGATATATATTTATATCGTTATTTCCAATACGGCATTTGTTAGTCGTAGAATTCGATATTGAATATAAGCCGATATATTTTCTATTCAGAGCCTTGTATTGAATATCGAATGTGATTTGGGTTTGTGGTGAATGGTGTCTTCACTAACACTGTTCTTGAACCCAGTTGAGGAAAGATTAAATCTTTTTGTTTAGATTTAACGAAGTGTACCAATTAAATAATATTTAATTGGAATTGAATTGATATTGATTTTTGGGTTTATCGTGAACAGTGTTTTAAACAACACTCGTTCTTTAACCCGATAATTAATGAATGTGATTTTGGGTTTATCGTGAACTGTGTTTTTAAATGACACGGATTCTTTAACCCAGTAAAAGATTAAAACTAAGTGGAGTTTTAATGAATCTTTAATTAGATTGAAAAGATCGAGAATGGAGTATCACCAGTTTTACTCCAGGCGATAGTTAAATCTTTAATTAGATTTGAACGTGAAATGGTAATTGAATTTACCGATAACACTGTGGTGTTAGATATGAAGTATTACCAGTTTTACTTCATGGGATGAATAGGTTGGGATTGGGAAATAAAATAAATGATTACTTCGGTGTGGTTCGCTAATCCCGACTAGTTTGAATTGATATTCAAAGGAGATTAAAGGATAAATTTAAAGAATTTATCTTGGATAAAATTAATGGGAACTTTTCCCAAAGTATAGGAATATTTGAATAAAAGAATATTCTGAATTGGAATGAGGTGTATGTTGTGTTTGTGTAACACTTTTATAATATATACGCGAGTTATTCAGAAAGACCGGGTTTATCCCATTCTGAATAACTGATTCGACGTGGTGTCGAAGATGAAGACGGTGGTCGAAGACCAGAAGTTTTCACGTCGTTTGGGTGATTACTGATGATCTTGATTGGGCTGTACACCCAAGAAGATGGAAACAGTTGGTGATCGTCCAGACGTACTTGGAGATCGATGGATATGCGGGGTACTAGGTGCCTCCGGTTTCGTTCAGCCCCAGAACGGACTTGTAAATGGACTGTGTGTCTGACATTGGATTTTAGTCTGTGTGATTGATTTCTATTAAATATATATCTGTTTGGCGGCGGAGAATTTATTCTCTTGCTTAACGCCCTTCTCTGAGACGTACGAGCTCAGGGGTTATATATTGATGGATATCAAACTCATGGAGTGAATTGCCTGTGTGGCATGCCTAAGTGGCAATTGATCGAGGCTTCTGTTGAAAAGCAAAGTCTTGTGGTGATGATCAAAGCACGGCCTTTGTGGCGTAGCTTTGTGTAACGTTTACCTCGCGTGTTTCACACCTGGTATGAACCAATAACGGGAGACGGACCTCAGGGAGGACTTGTGTTTCTTTCTAGTTAGAAGGGGCGTCAGTGGTTTTACACGCCCTGACGAGTTTGACTTATGTGGTTGTTGCTGTTGCGAGGCGCCTCGGATTGATCGGTCGTTCTCGAACCGATGGAGTCATTTGGTTGGCTCATTTACGCCCCAAAGGGCGGGGATTGTTCAGGCATTTTAATCCACATCGGTGGACCGGCCCTGTCGCTCCAAGGGCTCACCTGAGTCTGGGTCCTGTGGCTCGGGCTAGAGAGTCACGAATCGGTTGAGGACTATCTTTTGCCTCGGTTCATAGACGGAAATCCAATTTCCAAATACGTGACCTTGCGGTTTTATTTGTAAACCTATAAATGGCGACATAGTGGCATGGGACGCTCATGCCGTCTATGATTGATACTTATGATTTGAAGTTGTTTTATACACTATGCACTTATAATAGTATCAAATAATTTGTTTTAAACGTATCAAGCATTCTTTGGCTGTTATAAGGGAAAACCCTATCCCCCGGCTTGCGTTGCATTGTGTGATAGGACCTGGGTCTTATAACAGCTTCATTTTTTCTTTATTTAGCATTGCGCTGTTTGTTTTAAGCACTGGTATTCTTGGGAGGAAACCCGTTCCGTGTTATACGGCGTGGTCCCTTGATTTACCAAACTTTAAAAAAAAAAAGATTAACTGTTTTAGTTCTCACACCAGTCCCATGACTGACCTGGAGTTTATTGTTTTAACCTAAACTCTGGGTGCCCCTATTTTCGACACGGGCAGCTAGTAGTTTTGGTTTTGCAGATTTATATTCACAGGATCCTGGTTTACAGCTGGAACGATATCCGGAAAGCTTTGTATCCGTATATCTCCTTCTAGTTGTGTATTGTATTATTTTCCGTTGCGTTGTATTTAAATGTAATTTAAATCTCTGATATTCCTGTGTGATATTTATTCGTTTATACTCTGTATATTCTTGTAATCTGATGCATTGTTGTAATATATACAATGAAATGTTCTTCTGTATGCGTTCTGTTGTGTCCTGTTCTCAAACGATAGGGCGTTTCGAACGGCCTGGATCGGTTTAGCGACTGGTTCGAACCGAGCGAAATTCCTTTTCGTCACAGTTTGCTTATTAAAGGAAATTCAGTTAGGATGATAACTGAGTTATATATATGAAAATTAATTGAATATTTGTAAAAATTGATCAAATGTTTTGGGAAGAGTATTAAAAGAGAAATCAAAATTAAAGTTCTAATTTTAATAGAATTGATACTTAGTTGAATTAAGTACAACTGTTTAAATCAAAAGAAAATGTCGAGGGAGCAAAGATAAATGAATGTTAACAATTTTAGAAATTGATAAAATGGATCCTTGTTATAAATCCAAATATTTATAATACGATATAAAATGGTTTTGGGAAAGTGTTAGGAAATGGGTTATCATAATTCAAGTTATAAAGGGAGTTGTATAAAAAGATTCAAAGTGAAGAATTTTACAAAAGGGGAAGTTTAAAACTCAAGTTGAACGAGGTGTTTGCTTAACAAATAGAATTGCGTTCAAATGGGGGGAAAATGTCGGAAAGACAAGGATGAATAATATTAAGGGTTTGGGTAAAATATTTGATAAAAAGATTATTGTAATATCATTCCAATTAAGAATGGAATCATATAATGAGGTTAAAATAAGAAGTTAAACATTGATTAAAAATGGTCATAACCAATTAATATTAGAGAACAAGGATATGGTTTTACAAAACCGTATTTTAAATAAGAAAACTAGATTTGTGAAAATTATGAATAAGATGGGATTTTGAGTTACAATCTTCTATCTATTCTAAGATAAGAACGTTGTCGATCAATGTAACACCCCACTTCCGTTAGTGTCATTCACAAAGGGAATGCACTAATTTATGTGGAGCATTTTAAGGTAAAAGATGCAGATAAATTACAAGACAGACAGAAATTAAACAGCGGAAAATAAAATTTTGCTTTATTGATAAAATAGTTTGTACAACGATTTCTTTATAATATCAGAGTATCATCTGTCTTACAAAATAAAGAAGCATAAAACAACATTTATATTCCCCAATGTAGCAAGAGCCAGCTATAGCATCTGAAAAGAGAATCCAAGCAAAACTTCGACAAATCTTCAAGCTGGGAAAGAGTGACAATCCAACTTAACCTGAGCTATACTATTCCCTCCTTTACTACCTGGGGGGGGGGAATGGAAGAAAAGAAGACGAAAGAAAAACAGAGTCAGACATAAAGCCTGAGTAAGTTCAGTAACTTCAAGCATGTGAACATGATAAAACAAAATGACATGAATTAACTAAATATAAGATAACACCATGATAAAAGGATCAGCAAGATTAGAAAAGATTAACACAAGATATGCTAAGATAAGATTAACTGGATATGCGCTAATACTTTCGCCGCTTCACTATTTCCTTGTTATGCTGGTTTCTATACCTCTGCACCACCTAACTAGTGTCCCAACTAGTAACGATAACGTGATCCCAATCCCTGTAGTTTCTATTGCCTTCAGGAATACATTTATTATTTATTACCTAGATCTAATCTATGGTTTTCTATCAAGTGCTTTCTAGATTCAACTAGAGTTTACGCTATCTGCTGAACGCTTCTCGGATTCAGGGTTTATGCCACCTAGTCCAACTAGGGATTATGCTACCTGTCGAACGATGCCTCCAAGTCTAGGACACAATAACTAGAGTGGTATACGTTCCTAGACTTCCCCACGCATGTATCGCGAATCGTTATCGCTTGCCTAGATGCACATGTCCTGTAATGTGCGACCCAAGTCCTGTGGCAGGGCAAATCAAGAAACACAGAACCCGGTCGGGAGCTTTCGGATATATGCCGATGCAGATGCTAAGGTCTGTTTTTATTCCAGTGGCTATGGTCCCACTTGACCCCTCCCTCAATTAATGAAAGGCAAAATGAGAACTATACGCAGGGCCCCTATCCCCCACTAACCTATGGCCATCCTCACCCATAACTAGATAGCAAGTATATGGTCTTTTGGAGTTCTCCGCCTTTCCGTTTCACGTATCTCGATTGACTGAAGATGGATGGTAGACGACGAGTTGCTATCACAGGGCTACCGGTTTCTCGCCGAATCACGCTGGTCCATCCTAGTCTTTAGGTTGCCATATTTTTGCAATGAAGGCATACCCTTGGTTCTTCTACCGCAGACCTTAACCTCTGTGAGCCCAGGAGGATCATCTGCAGCCTCACAGAGGGATACCAAGAGTACCCTCACGTCCCCTCGAAGCCTCCGGCTTCGTAACCCAATTCGTTGGAGCCTTCGTTTTAATCAGACGGACGTTCGCTCCTTCCCGTGTTATACTAAGAATTACTACTTAGTTCTACTAACTAAGGTTTACCACTTAGTTTCTAGAATCGTTGTTTTCTTAACTAAGGTTTACTACTTAGCTCCTTTTAACTAAGGTTTACTGCTTAGTTCTCTTTCCCTTCAATTTGGATTGGTTAAGTGTCATTAGTCAATTCGAGCTAACTTAACCCTCTTCATTTATCCTGTTAAACTGGTTAAGTGTTATCAGTAATTCATGTTGACTTAACCCTACCACAAACCAAGTTATATTGGTTAAGTATTTCTTATTACTTAACCCTACCCATTCATCCTGTATTGGTTAAGTGTTCCTTTTTAACTTAACCTTGCCCGTCTGTTTTAACTAACATGTTATTAATGGTTAAGTATTATCCCTTCATGTTTTAGACTTAACCCTATTCCTTTATCACAATCTGATGGTTAAGTGTTCAAGTTTACTTAACCCTACGGTCTAGTCTAGCTAACATATCAAATTGGCTAAGTGTATTAACTTTACTTAACCCCACCTTCTAGTCTAGTTAACATGTTAATTTGGCTAAGTGTATTAACTTTACTTAACCACTACAAATCTTGTCTTGTTACCACGTTAAGTTGGTTAAGTGTCCCTATGGACTTAGCCCTCCCATTCTAGCTTAACTGTGTTAAGTTGGTTAAGTGTTCCTATGGACTTAACCCTCCCATTCTAGCTTAACTGTGTTAAGTTGGTTAAGTGTTCCTATGGACTTAACCCACCCATTCTAGCTTAACTGTGTTAAGTTGGTTAAGTGTTCCTATGGACTTAACCCTCCCATTCTAGCTTAACTGTGTTAAGTTGGTTAAGTGTTCCTATGGACATAACCCTCCCATTCTAGCTTAACTGTGTTAAGTTGGTTAAGTGTTCCTATGGACTTAACCTTCCCATTCTAGCTTAACTGTGTTAAGTATCAGTACGAACCTAACCCCACCCATCGGTTTGGTTATCATGTTGAATTGGTTAAGTGCCTTAGTTAACTTAACCCTACCATTCTTGTTCTAGCTTTAATTAAATAGATTAAAGCTGTGACCACTCACATTAGACAGATATTGTTGCGATTACTGGATGTGCCGGTTGGTTCCGGGCAGGTTTACATCGCAACTCAGTCTAACCTCGGGTTAGGCCTATTCGTGTTTTCTAAGTTCAAAGGGTTTTGATTATTTTCAAATTAGGTTTTGAAAGTAACCATCCTGTCCGTCGGATCAGTTAGGGATAGCCAGGGAGAGCAGGAAACTTGTATTTTCCAAACCCAAGCCTAGACACTATCCTCTCTGTCACCCTAGAACTTTCTGGTGTGTTATTAAAAGAGATGTCGTTAATAAACCTTTAATTTGTCTAAATTTACATTTTCTCATTTAGGACAAATTCTATAAGTAAATTCTTCCTAATTTACTTATTTCATAATTACTCTTTTAATGTAAATTGTCAACAATTATTATTATGGCCCAATTTCCCCTATATATCATATTTATGCCTTTTTGGTATGTAAACTATACCAAATTAAGTGTCACTAACCATGATTTTGCTAAACCTGACAATTACTCCCAATTATGGCCAATTTCAAATTTATGCCAATATACTTATTATGCCAAATTAGCTAATCCAATTCTGATTTAACATTCTAATTACAGTTCATGTCAAACTAGACTTATTATTCTAGTTCACAGTTCATGTAAATGCTAGATTTACAAGTCAATACTAGATTCAAATTATACATCCTATAATTCATGTCAAATTTATCCCATTTGCATTTCTATGAACATGCCATAATACATGTTCCCAATTTTTTTATGCCAATTTCCAAGTTAAAAACTACGTTTTAGTAAATTTCATATTTTGCCCAAATCGTATTCCCATCGTTCGTATAATCGTGATTCAACCTAGATTATAGATAAATCTAGATTCGTAGAAAATAGGGAATGAACCAAAGATGCTATGAAGAAGATAGACATAATAAATGGCATAAAATGATAATTTACTAATTACAGACCTAACGAATTACACTGAAATTTATCGAAAACATCGAAAGCCTATAGGTCTGAAAATCTTATGACATAAAAAGGGTTGAATAACGACGTAGGTTCAAGAGCATGGGTAGACCTAACTTAATAGGTTAATTCCCAAGATCTAAAACCAAAGAAAACCAAGAATAGACATAATAGATAATCAGGTTTAGACCCAATTTCACAGTCACAAAACTTAAGCAACACTTTCCTAGTCATGAATCATAGGTGTTTAATCATAGTTGTCCTTGTTATGTCATAGGCAATAGTTTATGTTTCCTAATCAAAGGCATAGGCTTGTGTTCATAGTCAAGGAAGTAATCCTCATAGTCATGAGTCACAGTCATAGGCAGTTTTCATAGTCATAGGCAATGTTCATAGTCATAGAGGCATATGGTTTTAAGGTCCATAGTTTCATAGTCACAGTCTTATTGGTCATCGAATCATAACAGTTCTTAGTTAGGTCCAAAGATATAAGCACTGATTCGAACAGAAAGATTTGGCATATTCTTTTATTCCTTTAATTTCATGTCATGAATAGAGAAAACGTTCAAATCTAAAAAGTAACCGACTTACATTGATCGGTTTTTATAATAAAAAGATGGCGTTGCTATGATTCGTGCGACGTTGCTCGAAACCGTTTGAGTTAGCCTTTGATTCTTATCTTGAAGCTTTAATCTTGATTCGAATCTCTTCTGAACAACTTGAGCAGCATAACCTTGTCTTGGATTTTCGTATTATTTTCTTATTTTTATTTATTTATACATTTTCTCAGAGGCAGCATAAGGATAGAAAAGAATTGTGAATAGAGAAGGAGACTAGGGCTGTTTATATAGTGTAGAAATCAACGAATCTGGTCAGAATGGCGTCCGGATACAGAAAAACGAACCAGGCTACAGATCTGGAAAAAGCGGGGAGGTCGACCCCCAGGTCGACTACCCAGTCGACCTGGGTGCCCCAGGTTGACTACCCAGTCGACCTAGGTCTTGGGCGGGAAAATTCCCGCCCAGCCCAATCTGGGTCCGATTTTGAATTTTGAGCTCGTTTTCTGACCTGTTCGAATTTTAAATCGAATTCTGAAACTTCTGAATACCATAACTCCTTCATACGGAGTCCGATTAACGCAAACTCAGACTCTATCTCATGCAGAATTCCGAGACGAATGCAATGGCGTAGCCTCTTTCCCTTGATTTTGATTTTAAAATTTAATTCTGCCTTGATTTGTGAATCTTAGTGTTACAGAATTACGGGGTGTTACATTCTCCCCCACTTAAAAGGATTTCGTCCCCGAAATCTTCAAGTTAGGAAGAATGTGTCCTGCCATCCAATCACCCATCTACTCAACCATTCAATCACAGGAATTCATTGTCCTTAAAATATTTCTAATGCTTTCATGTTCATATGCATAGTGTGTGTATATGTCTTTATCTAATGCAAAATCAGGCGGTCTACTGATTCAGTTGACCTCCTTAATACGAATCATGTCAGTGCCATGCGTCCAATCATGTCCCTAGTTATGTAAATACTACATGCGTGCACAGCCATTCATCCATATGCAACATCCATATGATAACATATCAAGTTCAACTTACAAACAAATACATATCTATAAATGCAATATGAAAGCGTCCGAACTGATCTAGTGTCTAATACGTATGCATATGCATTCACGAGTAACCATTAGCAACCACTTGCAACCATCAACCATAACATGTTTCAAATACATGTTTACACCCATTGGCTTCTACCTAAGGATCGAAGATACGACCTAGAGGATATACTTTGGAAAGAGAGAAACAATTATGCGTAAAGCTCCTAAAAGAAATCAAGGATGCACCCTTAAGGAAAAAGGGTATAATACTAGTATCTAGCCTTCTTGAGCTTTACTCCACTGTATCTTAACTAATTTAACTTCACGATTGTGAAGTTTCTGACCTCCACTTCCAAAATAAACAGATGTCAATCACGGTACCAAGTGTATGTACTAAGATAATTAGAGGTCTCCCTCTTATCCACCATGCCATAACTATAAGGGTTGAAAGTTCACTACGTGCTTTTTAGAGTGCCTGCCACAACTATTCATCTCTCACGCAAACCATCCTAGTCGAACTCGACGTTCCTCAAGTACAAGCCCCAAAGGCCTAAATCAATATCAGACAAGCACACAAGGAATATCTCCTCCGAATTTAGACGATCTACGTGAGATGATATAAGCAAACTCGATAGCTATTCTCAAATCCCTTCTAACCAAAAATAAACTGGTCGGACCACCAACTGGATTTGAGACTCTAGTGAGATCTTTCTACTATACAAGTATTATGGTGCAGAGACTCAACTATGGAAGTGGATATGAACAAATGCGAAGCGTTAAAACCAAAGGAAAGAGTACGAACAGCAAAACTAGACTCTTCCAACAGAACTTTACTATCTTTCTCCTAGGTACGCTTGGTGGCGAAAGTAGGTACTTGCCCTTCTGAAAATCTTGTTCCTCGTTCTTACCCTTGTCCTTAATTATGTGCCCTATTATACCCTAGTAAAGATACTTCCTCTTGTCTTAGGTTTTATGATTCCTTCCTCTTTTGTGAGCTAAATCTACATCCATGAATTCCTCATCCTTGGGTTGTGCTCCTTTGCTAAACTCCTCATCTTCTTACTCATGTAATCATGTTAACAAATCTCTCGAGAGCTGCTTCCATCGTACAGAAAACCTTATAAGCTTGAAAGAAAACTGGTCGTAGGTGAAACAACTACGGTTATGGATGGAAGCCAGGCACGACTTCGCCCTTCGATGAGGTTACCTCCCAGAAAGCCAGGAGCCCCAGAGACTCAAGAAAGAAGGAGACAAGAATTCAACCAGAGGAAGAGAACATAATGCGTATGGCTTTGGGGAATATGCCTTTAAAACAAATCTTTTCTCTTGAAAATGCTTCTTTTAAAACCGTTTTGAAAATAATTTTTCAAATCCTTTATCTGATTTGGTAACCTTCAGCTCTGATACCACGTGTAACACCCCACATCCGTTAGTGTCACTCACAAAGGGAATGCACTAAGTTCTGTGGAGCATTTTAAGGTAAAAGATGCAGATAAATTACAAGACAAACAGAAATTAAATAGCGGAAAATAAAACTTTGCTTTATTGATAAAATAGTTTGTACAACGATTTCTTTATAATATCAGAATATCATCTATCTTACAAAATAAAGAAGCATAAAACAACATTTATATTCCCCAATGTAGCAAGAGCCAGCCATAGCATCTGAAAAGAGAATCCAAGAAAAACTTCGACAAATCTTCAAGTTGGGAAAGAGTGACAATCCAACTTAACCTGAGCTATACTATTCCCTCCTTTACTACCTGGGGGGGACGGAAGAAAAGAAGACGAAAGAAAAACAGAGTCAGACATAAAGCCTGAGTAAGTTCAGTAACTTCTAGCATGTGAACATGGTAAAACAAAACGACATGAATTAACTGAATATAAGATAACACCATGACGATAGGATCAGTAAGATTAGACAAGATTAACACAAGATATGCTAAGATAAGATTAACTGGATATGCTCTAATACTTTTGCTGCTTCGATATTTTCTTGTTATGCTGGTTTCTATATCTCTGCACCACCTAACTAGTGTCCCAACTAGTAACGATAACGTGATCCCAATCCCTGTAGTTTCTATTGCCTTCAGGCAAACATTTATTATTTATTACCTAGATCTAATCTAGGGTTTTCTATCAAGTGCTTTCTAGATTCAACTAGAGTTTACGCTATCTGCTGAACGCTTCTCAGATTCAGGGTTTATGCCACCTAGTCCAACTAGGGATTATGCTACCAGTCGAACGATGCCCCCAAGTCTAGGACACACTACCTAGAGTGGTATACATTCCTAGACTTCCCCACGCATGTATCGCGAATCGTTATCACTTGTCTAGATGCACATGTCCTGTAATGTGCGACCCGAGTCCTATGGCAGGGCAAATCAAGAAACACAGAACTCGATCGGGAGCTTTCTGATATCTGCCGATGCAGATGCTAAGGTCTGTTTTTATTCCAGTGGCTATGATCCCACTCGACCCCTCCCTCAACTAATGAAAGGCACACCTTGAAAAATGAGAACTATACGCAGGCCCCCTATGCCCCACTAACCTATGGCCATCCTCACCCATAACTAGATAGTAAGTATATGGTCTTTTGGAGTTCTCCGCCTTTCCATTTCACGTATCTCGATTGACTGAAGATGGATGGTAGACGACGAGTTGCTATCACAGGGCTACCGGTTTCTCGCCGAATCACGCTGGTCCATCCTAGTCTTTAGGTTGCCAAATTTTTGCAACCAAGGCATACCCTTAGTTCTACTACCGCAGACCTTAACCTCTGTGAGCCTAGGAGGATCATCTGCAGCCTCACAGAGGGATACCAAGAGTACCCTCACGTCCCCTCGAAGCCTCGGGCTTCGTAACCCAATTCGTTGGAGCCTTCGTTTTAATCAGACAGATGTTCGCTCCTTCCCGTGTTATACTAAGAATTACTACTTAGTTCTACTAACTAAGGTTTACCACTTAGTTTCCAGAATCGTTATTTTCTTAACTAAGGTTTACTACTTAGCTCCTTTTAACTAAGGTTTACTACTTAGTTCTCTTTCTCGTCAATTTGGATTGGTTAAGTGTCATTAGTCAATTCGAGCTAACTTAACCCTGTTCATTTATCCTGTTAAACTGGTTAAGTGTTATCAGTAATTCATGTTGACTTAACCCTACCACAAACCAAGTTATATTGGTTAAGTATTTCTTATTACTTAACCCTACCCATTCATCCTGTATTGGTTAAGTGTTCCTTTTTAACTTAACCTTGCCCGTCTGTTTTAACAAACATGTTATTAATGGTTAAGTATTATACCTTCATGTTTTAGACTTAACCCTATTCCTTTATCACAATCTGATGGTTAAGTGTTCAAGTTTACTTAACCCTACGGTCTAGTCCAGCTAACATATCAAATTGGCTAAGTGTATTAACTTTACTTAACCCCACCTTCTAGTCCAGTTAACATGTTAATTTGGCTAAGTGTATTAACTTTACTTAACCCCTACAAATCTTGTCTTGTTACCATGTTAAGTTGGTTAAGTGTGTTAAGTTGGTTAATTGTCCCTATGGACTTAGCCCTCCCATTCTAGCTTAACTGTGTTAAGTTGGTTAAGTGTTCCTATGGACTTAACCCTCCCATTCTAGCTTAACTGTGTTAAGTTGGTTAAGTGTTCCTATGGACTTAACCCTCCCATTCTAGCTTAACTTTGTTAAGTTGGTTAAGTGTTCCTATGGACTTAACCCTCCCATTCTAGCTTAACTGTGTTAAGTATCAGTACGAACCTAACCCCACCCATCGGTTTGGTTACCATGTTGAATTGGTTAAGTGTCTTAGTTAACTTAACCCTACCATTCTTGTTCTAGCTTTAATTAAATAGATTAAAGCCGCGACCACTCACATTAGACAGATATTGTTGCGATTACTAGATGTGTCGGTTGGTTCCGGGCAGGTTTACATCGCAACTCAGTCTAACCTCGGGTTAGGCCTATTCGTGTTTTCTAAGTTCAAAGGGTTTTGATTAATTTTCAAATCAGGTTTTGAAAGTAACCATCCTGTCCGTCGGATCAGTTAGGGATAGCCAGGGAGAGCAGGAAACTTGTATTTTCCAAACCCAAGCCTAGACACTATCCTCTGTGTCACCCTAGAACTTTCTGGTGTGTTATTAAAAGAGATGTCGTTAATAAACCTTTAATTTGTCTAAATTTACATTTTCTCATTTAGGACAAATTCTATAAGTAAATTCTTCCTAATTTACTTATTTCATAATTACTCTTTTTAATGTAAATTGTCAACAATTATTATTATGGCCCAATTTCCCCTCTATATCATATTTATGCCTTTTTGGTATGTAAACTATACCAAATTAAGTGTCACTAACCATGATTTTGCTAAACCTGACAATTACTCCCAATTATGGCCAATTTCAAATTTATGCCAATATACTTATTATGCCAAATTAGCTAATCCAATTCTGATTTAACATTCTAATTACAGTTCATGTCAAACTAGACTTATTATTCTAGTTCACAGTTCATGTAAATGCTAGATTTACAAGTCAATACTAGATTCAAATTACACATCGTATAATTCATGTCAAATTTATCCGATTTGCATTTCTATGAACATGCCATAATACATGTTCCCAATTTATGCCAATTTCCAAGTTAAAAACTACGTTTTAGTAAATTTCATATTTTGCCCAAATCGTATTCCCATCGTTCGTATAATCGTGATTCAACCTAGATTATAGATAAATCTAGATTCGTAGAAAATAGGGAATGAACCAAAGATGCTATGAAGAAGATAGACATAATAACTGGCATAAAATGATAATTTACTAATTACAGACCTAACGAATTACACTGAAATTGATCGAAAACATCGAAAGCCTATAGGTCTGAAAATCTTATGACATAAAAAGGGTTGAATAATGACATAGGTTCAAGAACATGGGTAGACCTAACTTAGTAGGTAAATTCCTAAGATCTAAAACCAAAGAAAACCAAGAATAGACAGAATAGATAATCAGGTTTAGACCTAATTTCACAGTCACAAAACTTAAGAAACACTTTCTGTAAGAACCCGTAACTTCCCCGTGAAGGAAAGAGCGGATACTTTGAGAACAACACACATATGAACGCAGACGGAAGAACATTTCATTGCTATCACAACAATACCATCAGATACAAGAATATACAGAGTATAAATGAATAAATTACATTCGATAAATATCAGAGATTACAATAAATTACATAGCAGCGGAAAATAATACAAAGCACAAGTGAAGGTGATATACGGATACAGAGCTTTCCGGATATCATTCCAGCTGTAAACCAGGATCCTGTGAATATAAATCTGCAAAACCAAAACTACTAGCTGCCCGTGCGGAAAATAGGGGCACCCAGAGTTTAGGTTAAAACAATAAACTCCAGGTCAGTCATGTGACTGGTGTGAGAACTAAAACAGTTATTAAAACTTCATTTTTAAAGATAGTAATTCAAGGGACCACGCCGTATAACACGGAACGGGTTTCCTCCCAAGAATACCAGTGCATAGAATAAACAACGCAATGCTTTTTCGAAAAATGACGCTATTATAAGACCCAGGTCCCATCACACAATGCAACACAAGCCGGAGGATAGGGTTTTCCCTTATAATAGCCAAACATGCTTGGTACGTTTAAAACAAATCATTTGATACTATAATAAGTGTATAGTGTCAAAACAATTTCAATCATAAATATAAATCATGGGCGGCATAGCTACCATCTACTATGTCGCCATACTAGTTCTACAATTCAAACCGAATTACACGTATTGGAAATTGGATTCCGTCATGAGTCGAGGAAAGGGGCAAGCTCCTCTCCGCGTTCGAGACACTCTAGCAAACGTCTCAGGGTTACGCACTCTGGGCAACCCTGGATCTTCAGGGCCGGTCCTCACTTACGTTAGAGGATTAATTATGCCTGAACACACGTTTCCCGGTCCTTACAGACCTATAATCGAGGTGCCTCGCATTCCAACAACCACATAGGTGAAAAGTATCTAAATGTCAGGGCTGGTAAGTCACTGACACCACCAAAGCTAGAAAGAAACGTCGTGCTCTCCCTGCAGTCACTATCCCGTTTTTAACTCATACCGAGGAGCGAGGCTCGCGAATTCATGTTATACACAAAGCTACGCCACAAAGGCCGTGCTTTGATCATCAACCACAAGACTCTGCTTTTCAACAAAAGCCTTGATCATTGCATCTTAGCGTGCCACACAGGCAATTCATGCCATGCGACTGATGTCCATCGATATACAACCTCTGAGCTCGTACGTCTCAGAGAAGGGCGTTAAGAAAAAGAATAAATTCTCCGCCTCCAAACAGATGTATATTTAATAGAAATCAATCAACACATAATAAAACCCAATGTCAGACACACAATCCATTTACAAGTCCGTTCTGGGTCTGAACGAAACCGGAGGCACTTTCCTCGCATATCCATCCATCTCCAAGTACGTCTGGACGACCACCAACTATTTCCATCCTCTTGGGTGTACAGCCCAATCAGGATCGTCAGTAATTATCCCTACGATGTGAAGACTTCCGGTCTTCGACCACCGTCTTCATCTTCGACTTATCGTCGAATCGGTTATTCAGAATGGGTGTAAACCCGGCCTTTCCGAACAACCCGCGTGTTTTAAAAACAGTGCTAGAAAACACAACATACGCCTCATTCCAATTCCGAATATTCTGTTATTTAAATATTCACATCTTTTGGGAAAGGTTCCCATTAAATTTATCCAAGATAAATTCTTTAGAATTTATCCTTTAATCTTCCTTTGGATGATATCAAACCAAATTATGGTTTTCCAACTAGTCAAGATTAGCGAACCGTACCGAAGTAATTATTTATTTTATTTCCCAATCCCAACCTATTCATCCCATGAAGCAAAACTGGTAATACTTCATATTTAACACCACAGTGTTATCGGTAAAATTAATTACCATTTCACGTTCAAATCTAATTAAAGATTTAACTATCGCTTTGGAGCAAAACTGGTAATACTCCATTCTCGCTCATTTCTAAATTTGATAATTTAGATTATAGATTCACATTTCAATCTAATTGCAGATTCGTTAGAACTCCTTTTACTGGGTTAAAGAACTAGGTGTTATTTAAAACACAGTTCACGACAAACCCAAATCACATTCTATTTGTTATCGGGTTAAAGAACTAGTGTTATTTAAAACACCGTTCACGATAAACCCATTTCAAATCCAATCAAATATATTAGAAATTCCGATTATTTAAAACCCTTTTTAAATCTAATTCATTTATTTAAAAATAATTGGGTTTTAAATTTAGTTCAAAACTAGTTCATTTCGATAAAAAATCATTTTTTATCTTTTCAAATATGGAGTTTTTCACCCCAATTTTTCCCAAATCATTTCTTATGATTTTACACAAATTATTACTATTTTTAATAATTTTATCAAGGCCCGTATAGTCGATTTCCATCAATGGCCATCGAACTGCACTTATAGCGACCTTTTTCAAATTTGATTTGTATTTATCTCCAAATCCAACCGTTAGATTTCAAATTTCTAATATTCGTTACAAAGCACTTTTCGATACGAACCCAACGGTTCCGGTTTTAGGAGAATCCGACGGTCGGATCTCCCGTAATGTCCGTTTGAAATAAATGGTCGAAATTCACAAACTACCGCGGTGCGGCGCGTTCTATTCAGGCCATTATATTATATATATAATATATATTTCGTCGATTTCTATTTAAAACGAATTTTATAAATAGTTTTAAATTCGTTTCAAAAGCAATTTCAACTTCTATTTCAATTCAAATCAAAATTGAATTCTTCTTTATAAATTCGTTTTAAAATTCATTTCTATTCAATTCAAATTTCAATTCAATTTGAATTCATTTCAATTCGCTTTCAATTCAATTTGAATTCGTTTTCAATTCAATTCAATTCCAAAGTCGTTTTCTATTCGATTCAATTCAAATTGGTTTTCTATTCGATTTAAATTGGTTTTCTATTCGAATCAAATTCGTTATATATTCCATTGAAATCAAATTCGTTATATATTCAAATCAAATCAAATTCGTTTTCTATTCAAATCAAATTCGTTATATATTCAATTGAAATCAAATTCGTTTTCTATTCAATTCATTTCGAAATCGTTTTCAATTCAATTCATTTCATTATCGTGTAAAATCGATATAAATATCGTTCACGTCAAAATGGCGTCAATCTAATCAACACGGCTTCATATAATTCTATTTTCAAATATTCTATTTCAAATATTTCGATTTCAAATATTCTATTTCAAATATTTCTATTTCAAATATATTTTATTATTAAAATATTTCGTTCAACACATGACTAATCTCAACGGATGAGTACTGTCAACACATGAACCTTTATTTTATAATATTGATAAAGATGTAAATTTTATTATTAAAATATTTCGTTCAACACATGACTAATCTCAACGGATGAGTACTGTCAACACATGAACCTTTATTTTATAATATTGATAAAGATGCAAATTTTATTATTAAAATATTTCGTTCAACACATGACTAATCTCACGAATGAGTACAGTCAACACATGAACCTTTATTTTATATTGATAAAGATGCAAATTTTATTATTAAAATATTTCGTTCAACACATGACTAATCTCACGAATGAGTACAGTCAACACATGAACCTTTATTTTATATTGATAAAGATGCAAATTTTATTATTAAAATATTTCGTTCAACACATGACTAATCTCACGAATGAGTACAGTCAACACATGAACCTTTATTTTATAATATTCTTTATTTTCTAAATTGGAATGAGGCCCAATCAATCACCATATAATGTTAATTATATGGATTTTCATACATCACGCGTATATGATAGCATTGAAAAATAATCAACCATCAACCAAAGTGCACTACACTGTATAAGCATCAAATATAGATATCTAACGCTTACAACAGCCTGTCAATCAATCGATCGACATAGTTAATCAATCAGATGAGTGAACTTCAAATTTCATCCCAACACCCGTGTGGGGTTTCAAACAATCAAACACAGATTTTATTTGTGCAGTTGGGCGATGTGTAAAATTTATCGTCCCAATCAATGTCCTTCAAATAGGTGTACATAAACAAACCGTCCGGTTTGTAAATGAATATTTATCTATTCACTTCCACGTTAAAAATTATATTTTTAACGATAAAATATTTTATTTCAACACATGAATTTCTATTCAGTTCATTCTTTAAATAAAATGATATTTTTATTTTTCTAACTTATTTTAGAAAATTTCGGCGGCATATCGGCACGATACTAGAAACGGGACGAGACCTAGCCTTATCCCCGATCTAGTGAAGGCCGACGCCATTCACACATCAATCAAATCCATTCATTTCACCAAACAATTCAATTTCAATCAAATAATCTAACTAATTTTTGCAATCAAACAAACAAGTCCATGGTCTGTGGACGATTGTGTCGGGTGCTACTAAGCACCGTCTGCATCCTAGTATATATATATATAACTAGAAAAAGAAATTGAAAGGTGAGAAATTCTCACTAATAGCTATTCCAACTTCACGCCACTTCAAATGTAAAAATCTTCTTCGTTTTCGTCCTTTAGTCATCTTCGTTGCCCGTATTCTCTACATATGTAAAAATCGAATTTTTACTTCGTTATTCAATATATAAAAATCAAATTTTTATTATGCTATTCAATATATAAAAATCAAATTTTTATTATGCTATGTTATTCTCTATATAAAGGTTCCGCCTTTTCAAAAATAAAGATTTCGCCTTTTCTAAAATATAGTTTCTCCTTTTCGAAAATATAGTTTCGCCTTTTCGAAAATATAGTTTCGCCTTTTCGAAAATATAGTTTTTTTCTCTAAAAATATACCCTTTCCTATTTAAGCAAAAAATCATATTTCTACCTCTTCTATATAGTAAAGATTATATTTTTAATACTTTAAAAATATAAAAATCATATTTTCCTCCAACAAAAATCAAAGCTTTACCGTGTTAAAAATTCTACCTTTGCAGTTTTAAAAATCCTATCTTTACTGATTTAAAAATAAAGATCACTGCCTTTACCGCTATATATATATATACATATAAAATCACCTTTTCATACTATAGTTAATAACTTAGAAAAATCAGTTTTTTTCTTTCAGCATTTATAGAAATAAAAACTGGAAATAAAAAGAATTAAATTTGAATTAAAAACTGAATAAAATCAATGCTATTACCTTTTTCCCTTATCGCAGGGGGTCGGGGTGTGCTGAGTTGGACGGAGGGGTGTTGCAATCGCCAGGCGCCGGCGTCGGTGGGGTGGGGGGGGGGTGGAAGGAGCGGCGGTCTGGTCGGGGTTTTTGGGCGTCGGTCTTGGATCCAGCAGGGCGCCTGCAGGGTTCGTCGGAGGTGGCTTCGGTGGGGTGGAGCGGCGCTGCTTCGATGGCGTCGGGTTCTCCTAGGTGGGCGCGGTTTAAAGTAGAAAAGGGGGGAGAAGATGAGCGAGAGGGGGAAGCAGGGGAGTCGCGTGGAGGAGGGGGGTGCCGAGATCGGGTGGCGCGGTGGTGGAGGATGGAAGGGCGACAGGAGGAAAGAGGCGACGAGGGTAAAGATCGGAGTTTTTCTTTTTTCTTTTTAAGCGTTGAATCTGAGTGAGTGAGGAAAGAGATAAAGGGGGGGGGGAGTTATTATATATAATTATTTATTATTAATTTTATTTTCATTCTCTTTTAAAGTTGACTTTCCATTCTAACACGAAATCAAACCCGCCGACTGTCGTCCCTAGCGTTTTACCCCTATTCCGAACACAATGGAATATGTATCGCAAGCTGATTTGATCGTTTCGATTAGTTTCCGTTGAATTTACATTTAAATCACTATATTGAATTTTAAACGTACATTTCAAATTACCGGGGTCGCATACGAACTTTAAAAATTCTAGAAAAATATTTTCTAGCTTCGTATTGACGATACGGTCCTAACAAAACTAGTTTCGTCGAATTCTGAGACCGTTAGAAAAATGGCCATTTTCCAGTCGATTAAAATCAACTGAAACTGGTCAAACGCGTTTTCCTTTGCCACGCTCACATATTGATACGAAAAATTATGAAATTTGAAACCTAGCAATAATTTGACACTGCGGATCCAACAAAAGTGGTTTCGTCGAAATACGAGGTCGTTTGCAAAATGTCTATTTTTAAGGGCCTGAATTCCATAGCGATTATTCAGAATTTTCAACTGGACATATCTTTTGATTCCCGCTATGAAATCTTGATTTTTCGGATTTGTTGGAAAGATATTATCAAATAGATCCTATGTTTTTGGTTTCACTAAAATCCGGATTGTTTTGCACCCGGTACATTCAATTGAAGTTTGAAATCGAATTATCGAACTACCGCGCCATTTTCAATTCTATTTATAATTATATATAAATATTTATATTCTAACGACGACGCGTATAATATATACGTTCGAATTATATTCAAAATAAATTTCTCGTCGATAATTATTTAAAATAATTCATTTTAAATATTCAGAATTCGCTAAAATTGCCAAAATAAAAATTTTAAACTGGCTCAGAATTTCCGGGTTATTACAATCTCCCCCACTTAAAACTTTTCGTCCCCGAAAAGGAACAAAGTCGAAAGTGGTTTGATTAATCAACTCAACGTTCGATTTGGCTTCCATTCCCCAACTTTTCAGTTTCTGAGAATTTTCTAAAAATTCAAAAATTTGGCTAACACCCTAAATTTTCGAAAAATTTCGCCATAACCTCCCCTGCACCGGGAGCCACGGGAAAATCCCGAAATTGCCATACAGGCCTTCTGATCTCAAAAAGAAAAAGAAAAAGCCAAGCGGCTAGCCAATAGGCTCATAAAATCATCATCACCCAAACAAAACAGTAAATTATGTACTAAACATGTACCTATTTGTCGGGCAAACAAATTTTATTCTTCGGCTCTAGCCTCCTTGCTATGACCTATTCAATGTAAGTATATGTATATGCATGCAAATGCGACCAATTTTCAATACAAGTCAATATTTGATTCAATTAGGCTAAATGGTTCAAAATTATCAATCAAATAAGCAAACAACACAAACATCAAGCAATTAGTGAATTAACGTTTCAAATTCACAATTTTGATATATATACAAAAATCATGTTTTTGATGCCAATTCACAAAAAATAAATCTAGCTATATTAGTTTTGGTTCTCACACCAGTCCAATGGAAATATATAGATATCACACCTTCGAAACACGGAAATAATTACTAATGATGACGCGTCAATCATCAGAATCAGGTCCGTGCGACTAGAGTGTGATTCTATATCTATCTAATATATTAAAACTTCGAATATACGATCATGACGCGTATATGCAAAACCTTTATATACTAGATTGTCCATATTCAAAATAAATAAATAATCACATACGTTTAAAACGATTTAAATTTTCAAAACAAAATTGTTTTCATTTGAAAAATATACTCTTCACACTCGTTCTAGGATACTACTGATCCTATCTCTAACGAGTCATTCTAATTGGATATTACTGATCCAATATCTGATGAATTCTTTCGTATGGTTCTAATTTGTCTTGTTCTCGAGCTCTGTAAACCAAAGCTCTGATACCACTGTAAGAACCCGTAACTTCCCCGTGAAGGAAAGAGCGGATACTTTGAGAACAACACACATATGAACGCAGACGGAAGAACATTTCATTGCTATTACAACAATACCATCAGATACAAGAATATACAGAGTATAAATGAATAAATTACATTCGATAAATATCAGAGATTACAATAAATTACATAGCAGCGGAAAATAATACAAAGCACAACTGAAGGTGATATACGGATACAGAGCTTTCCGGATATCATTCCAGCTGTAAACCAGGATCCTGTGAATATAAATCTGCAAAACCAAAACTACTAGCTGCCCGTGGGGAAAACAGGGGCATCCAGAGTTTAGGTTAAAACAATAAACTCTAGGTCAGTCATGTGACTGGTGTGAGAACTAAAACAGTTATTAAAACTTCATTTTTAAAGATAGTAATTCAAGGGACCACGCCGTATAACACGGAACGGGTTTCCTTCCAAGAATACCAGTGCATAGAATAAACAACGCAATGCTTTTTCGAAAAATGAAGCTATTATAAGACCCAGGTCCCATCACACAATGCAACGCAAGCCGGAGGATAGGGATTTCCCTTATAATAGCAAAACATGCTTGGTACGTTTAAAACAAATCATTTGATACTATAATAAGTGTATAGTGTCAAAATAATTTCAATCATAAATATAAATCATAGGCGGCATAGCTACCATCTACTATGTCGCCATACTAGTTCTACAATTCAAACCGAATTACACGTATTGGAAATTGGATTCCGTCATGAGTCGAGGCAAGGGGCAAGCTCCTCTCCGCGTTCGAGACACTCTAGCAAATGTCTCAGGGTTACGCACTCTGGGCAACCCTGGATCTTCAGGGCCGGTCCTCACTTACGTTAGAGGATTAATTATGCCTGAACACACGTTTCCCGGTCCTTACAGACCTATAATCGAGGCGCCTCGCATTCCAACAACCACATAGGTGAAAAGTATCTAAATGTCAGGGCTGGTAAGTCACTGACACCACCAAAGCTAGAAAGAAACGTCGTGCTCTCCCTGCAGTCACTATCCCGTTTTTAACTCATACCGAGGTGTGAGGCTCGCGAATTCACGTTATACACAAAGCTACGCCACAAAGGCCGTGCTTTGATCATCAACCACAAGACTCTGCTTTTCAACAAAAGCCTTGATCATTGCATCTTAGCGTGCCACACAGGCAATTCATGCCATGCGACTGGTGTCCATCGATATACAACCTCTGAGCTCGTACGTCTCAGAGAAGGGCGTTAAGCAAAAGAATATATTCTCCGCCGCCAAACAGATGTATATTTAATAGAAATCAATCAACACAGAATAAAACCCTATGTCAGACACACAATCCATTTACAAGTCCGTTCTGGGTCTGAACGAAACCGGAGGCACTTTCCTCGCATATCCATCCATCTCCAAGTACGTCTGGACGACCACCAACTATTTCCATCCTCTTGGATGTACAGCCCAATCAGGATCGTCAGTAATTATCCCTACGATGTGAAGACTTCCGGTCTTCGACCACCGTCTTCATCTTCGACTTATCGTCGAATCGGTTATTCAGAATGGGTGTAAACCCGGCCTTTCCGAACAACCCGCGTATATTAAAAAAGTTGCTAGAAAACACAACATGCGCCTCATTCCAATTCCGAATATTCTGTTATTTAAATATTCACATCTTTTGGGAAAGGTTCCCATTAATTTTATCCAAGATAAATTCTTTAGAATTCATCCTTTAATCTTCCTTTGGATGATATCAAACCAAATTATGGTTTTCCAACTAGTCGAGATTAGTGAACCGTACCGAAGTAATTATTTATTTTATTTCCCAATCCCAACCTATTCATCCCATGAAGCAAAACTGGTAATACTTCATATTTAACACCACAGTGTTATCGGTAAAATTAATTACCATTTCACGTTCAAATCTAATTAAAGATTTAACTATCGCTTTGGAGCAAAACTGGTAATATTCCATTCTCGCTCATTTCTAAATTTGATAATTTAGATTATAGATTCACATTTCAATCTAATTGCAGATTCGTTAGAACTCCTTTTACTGGGTTAAAGAACTAGGTGTTATTTAAAACACAGTTCACGACAAACCCAAATCACATTCTATTTGTTATCAGGTTAAAGAACTAGTGTTATTTAAAACACCATTCACGATAAACCCATTTCAAATCCAATCAAATATATTAGAAATTCCTATTATTTAAAACCCTTTTTAAATCTAATTCATTTATTTAAAAATAATTGGGTTTTAAATTTAGTTCAAAACTAGTTCATTTCGATAAAAAATCATTTTTTATCTATTCAAATATGGAGTTTTTCACCCCAATTTTTCCCAAATCATTTCTTATGATTTTACACAAATTATTACTATTTTTAATAATTTTATCAAGGCCCGTACAGTCGATTTCCATCAATGGCCATCGAACTGCACTTATAGCGACCTTTTTCAAATTTGATTTGGACGTATCTCCAAATCCAGCCGTTAGATTTCAAATTTCTAATATTCGTTACAAAGCTCTTTTCGATACGAACCCAACGGTTCCGGTTTTAGGAGAATCCGACGGTCGGATCTCTCGTAATGTCCGTTTGAAATAAATGGTCGAAATTCACGAACTGCCGCGGCGCGGCGCGTTCTATTCAGGCCATTATATTATATATATAATATATATTTCGTCGATTTCTATTTAAAACGAATTTTATAAATAGTTTTAAATTCGTTTCAAAAGCAATTTCAACTTCTATTTCAATTCAAATCAAAATTGAATTCTTCTTTATAAATTCGTTTTAAAATTCATTTCTATTCAATTCAAATTTCAATTCAATTTGAATTCATTTCAATTCGCTTTCAATTCAATTTGAATTCGTTTTCAATTCAATTCAATTCCAAAGTCGTTTTCTATTCGATTCAATTCAAATTGGTTTTCTATTCGATTCAATTCAAATTGGTTTTCTATTCGAATCAAATTCGTTATATATTCCATTGAAATCAAATTCGTTATATATTCAAATCAAATCAAATTCGTTTTCTATTCAAATCAAATTCGTTATATATTCAATTGAAATCAAATTCGTTTTCTATTCAATTCATTTCGAAATCGTTTTCAATTCAATTCATTTCATTATCGTGTAAAATCGATATAAATATCGTTCACGTCAAAATGGCGTTGTAATAACCCGGAAAATCTGGGCCAGTTTAAAATTTTTATTTTGGCAATTTTAGCGAATTTCGAATATTTAAAATAGATTATTTTAAATAATATCAACGAGAAATTTATTTTGAATATAATTAGAACGTATATTTTATATACGTCGTCGTTAGAATATAAATAATTTTATATAATTATAAATAGAATTGAAAATGGCGCGGTAGTTCGATAATTCGATTTCAAACTTCAATTGAACATACCGGGTGCAAAATAAACCGGATTTTAGTGAAACCAAAAACATTAGGATCTATTTGATAAGATCTTTCCAACGAATCCGAAAAATTGAGATTTCATAGCGGGAATCAAAAGATATGTCCAGTTGAAAATTCTGAATAGTCGCTATGGAATTCAGGCCCTTAAAAATGGGAATTTTGCAAACGACCTCGGATTTCGACGAAACCACTTTTGTTGGGTCCGCATTGTCAAATTATTGCTAGGTTCCAAATTTCATAATTTTTCGAATCAATATGTGAGCGTGGCAAAGGAAAACGCGTTTGACCAGTTTCAGTTGATTTTAATCGACTGGAAAATGGCCATTTTTCCAACGGTCTCGGAATTCGATGAAACTAGTTTTGTTAGGACCGTATCGTCAATACGAAGCTAGAAAATATTTTTCTGGAATTTTTCTAGTTAGTATGTGACCCCGGTAAATTGAAATGCGCGTTAAAAATCAATATAAAGAGTTATATGTTGATTTTGACGAAAACAGATTTAAACAATCGAATCAGCCTACGATACATATCTCATTGTGTTCGGAATGGGGGTAATTAGCTATGGACGACAGGCGGTAGGCCTCGTTTCGAGGTCGAAATAAAAGTCAACTTAAAGGAGAATTAAAAATAATTAAATATAATAACACCTCACCCCTCTTTCTCTCTCTCTCCTCTATTCATACCGAACCGGAAAAAAAAAGGGCGAACGACGGGGGGGCCAAGACCGCCGCCGCCGCTGCCACTATGGCCGTCGCGCCCTGGCGCCGACCCCCAGGGGTCCTCCGCCCCTCTTCCCCTTCTCCTCCACCTCGAGACCTCCTCCCCTCGTTCTCCTCTTCCTCCTCTTCTGAAACCCACGCCTCTGACCGCCTACACCGACGCCGCGACCCCCCTGGCCCCACCTTCGCCTGCTGCGCCCCCTTGACGCCGGCCACCACCTCCTCCGACCACGTGGACCCCCTCTCTTGGCCAAAGACCCAATTTTTATCTAGTTCCAAGCTTGCTATTTAGTCCCCGTGCCTCTCCGACGCTTTAGCGAGCCCCTTTCAACCAATGTGAGTTTTATTTCAGTTTTTAATTTATTTTAAAGAAATAAAAATATGATTTTTATATTTTTAAAGTATTAAAAATATAATCTTTACTATATAAAGATGTAAAAATATGATTTTTGTTTATGTAGAGAAGTAAAAATATAATTTTTACATGATAGGAATATTAAAAATAGCATCTTTATATGTGTAGCAAAATAAAGATTAAAGTGAAAAGACGATATTTTTAAAAGTGAAAAGACGATATTTTTAAAAGTGAAAAGACGATCTTTTTAAAATATAAAAAGCGTGATTTTTAAAATATAAAAGAAGTGAGCTTTAAACTATAAAAGATTAGAGTTTTGATATTGAAAAGGCGAAATCTTTATATGAAGAATAGCGGGATAAAAATAAAATCTTTATCTATATAACATCGTCGTAAAAATAGAATTTTTATCTATTTAGTAGCGTAGTAAAAATTCGATTTTTATATATTGAATAGCAAAGTAAAAATTCGATTTTTATATATTGAATAGCAAAGTAAAAAATTCGATTTTTATATATTGAATAGCAAAGTAAAAATTCGATTTTTATATATTGAATAGCAAAGTAAAAATTCGATTTTTAAATATATGAAGTGATTATAAAAATATGATTTTTTAAATTGAAAGTGAATAAATAAAAATGTGATTTTTATTTTAAAGACATCAGTATATAAAAATGTGATTTTTATATATGTAGTGAAAGCGGACAACGAAAGCGACAAAAGGCGAGAATGGCGAAGATTTCTATAAAAGAAGTGTCGTGAAGTTGGATAGCTATTGGTGAGAACTTCTCACTCTTCAATTTCTTTTTCTAGTTATATATATATACTAGGATGTAGACGGTGTTTAGTAGCACCCGACACCCGTCATCCACAGACCATGGATGGCTTGTTTGTTAAATTTTTTGGTTGTGTAGTTGGTTAGTCTATTTGGTTTGAATTGTTTGGTGAAATGGAATGGATTTGATTGATGTGTGAATGGCGTGGGCCTTCACTAGACCGGGGATAAGGCTAGGCCTTGTCCCGTTTCTAGTATCGTGCCGTTATGCCGCCGAAATTTTCTAAAATATATTAGAAAAATTAAAATATCATTTTATTGAATAAATGAACTGAATAGAAATTCATGAGTTAAAATAAAATGTTTTATCGTTAAAAATATAATTTTTAACGTGAAAGTGAATAAATGAATATTTATAAACAAATCGGCCGATTTGTTTATATACACTGATTTGACTGATATCGATTGGGTCGATAAATTTTACACGTCGCCCAACTGCACAACTAAAATCTGTGTTTGATTGTTTGAAACCCCACACGGGTGTTGGGATGAAATTTGAAGTTCACTCATCCTGATTGATTAAATATGTCGATCGATCGATTGACAGGCTGTTATAAGCGTCAGATATCTATATTTGATGCTTATTCAGTGTAGTGCACTTTGGTTGATGGTTGATTATTTTTCAATGCTATTATATACATGTGTTGTATGGAATCCATATAATTAACATTATATGGTGATTGATTGGGCCTCATTCCAATCGGGAAAATAAGGAATATTATAAAAGAAAATTCATGTGTTGAATATAAAAATAGTCATGTGTTGACGATGTTCATGTGTTGAGTGAAATATTTTATACATTGAAATTTACATCTTTATCATATTTAAAATTAGAACTACTTTACGGTTGAAGTCTAATTGAAAATCAAACGATAGATACCATAATTTTATAAAATATTTTACATAACAAAAATAGTGATGTATTGACAGTACTCATGTGTTGAGATTATTCATGTGTTGAAAGAAATATAGATTCATGTGTTGAATAGAATAAATATTCATTTGTTGAATAGGATAACGAATTTATTGAAATATATAAAGCCGTGTTGATTAGAGTTGCGCCATTTTGACGTGAACGATATTTATATCGATTATATTCGTTTTTATAATGAATATAGAAAAGGTAGTGATTTCAAAATATAACGTTTTGAAAATATTATCATTTATATAGTAATGATATGAAATATTCAATTTTGATTTGAAATGGAATATAGAGTTGAAATGGTTTTGAAAACGAATTTAAAACGTTTTATAAAATACGTTTTAAAAAGGAAATTGACGAAATATATATAATATATATATATATATATTATATATATAATGGCCTGAATAGAACGCGCCGCGCCGCGGCAGTTCGTGAATTTCGACCATTGACTTCGAAATGACGTTGCGGGAGATCCGACCGTCGGATTCTCCTAAAACCAGAACCGTTGGGTTCGTATCGAAAAGAGCTTTCCAATGAATATTAGAAATTTGAAATCTAACGGTTTGATTTGGAATTATGTCCAAATCAAATTTAGAAAAGGTCGATGTAAGTGCAGTTCGATGGCCGTTGTTGGAAATCGACTGTACGGGCCTTGATAAAATTATTAAAAATATCTATAATTTGTGTAAAATCGTAAAATATGAATTGGAAAGAATTGAGCTGGAAAACTCCATATTTGAAAAGATAAAAATAGATTTTTATCGAAATAAACTAGTTTTGAACTAGGACTAAAATCAATTTATTTTTAAAATAAATAAATTGAATTTGAAGGTGATTTTAAAAATAATCAATATTCCCAATACATGGATTGGACTGGAGTTGAATCGAAAATATCTTCGGGATATTTCGATGTTGGATTTCGTGACTATACAGATATTGTTATGGGAATTTGAAAGATATATTTTATATCGTTATTTCCAATACGATATATGTTGGTTTCAGAATTTGATATTGAATATAAGCCGATATATTTTCTATTCAGAGCCTTGTATTTAACATCAGATATGATTTGGGTTTGTCGTGAATCGTGTTTTATATGACATTGGTTCTTTAACCAGTTAAAGACAAGATATTGATTTTTGAAAGAATTAAAACTAAGTGGAGTTTTAATGAATCTTTAATTAGATTAAAATGTGAATTGATAATTTAAATTATCAAATCTGAAAAGTGATCGAGAGTGGAGTATCACCAGTTTTGCTCCAAAGCGATAGTTAAATCTTTAATTAGATTTGAACGTGAAATGATAATTAATTTTACCGATAACACCGTGGTGTTAGGAATGGAGTATCACCAGTTTTGCTCCATGGGATATATAGGTTGGGATTGGGAAATAAAATAAATAGTTACTTCGGTGTGGTTCGCTAATCCCGACTAGTTAGGAAAAACCATAAAATGGTTTGAAATGATATCCAAAGGAAGATTTTAGGATAAATTTAGAAGAATTTATCTTGGATAAAATTAATGGGAACATTTCCCTAAGAATGTGATTTTGTGAATGAAAGAATATTCTGAATTGGAATGAGGCGTTTGTTGTGTTTGTGTAACATTCGTTTATTATATACGTGGGTTATTCAGAAAGGCCGGGTTTATACCCATTCTGAATAACCGATTCGACGAGATGTCGAAGATGAAGACGGTTGTTGAAGACCGGAAGTCTTCACATCGTGTGGGTGATTACTGATGATCTTGATTGGGCTGTACACCCAGGATGAGGGAATCAGTTGGTGATCGTCCAGACGTACCTGGAGATGGATGGATATGCGAGGAAAGTGCCTCCGGTTTCGTTCAGACCCAGAACGAACTTGTAAATGGATTGCGTGTCTGACATTGGATTTTATTCTGTGTTGATTGATCTCTATTAAATATACATCTGTTTGGCGGCGGAGAATTTATTCTCTTGCTTAACGCCCTTCTCTGAGACATACGAGCTCAGAGGTTGTATATCGATGGACATCAGTCGCATGGAGTGAATTGCCTGTGTGGCACGCATAAGTGGCAATTGATCAAGGCTTCTGTTGAAAAACAAAGTCTTGTGGTTGATGATCAAAGCACGGCCTGTGTGGCGTAGCTTTGTGTATAACGTGAATTCGCGAGCCTCACACCTCGGTATGAGTCAAAAACGGGATAGTGACTGCAGGGAGAGCACGACGTTTCTTTCTAGCTAAGGTGGTGTCAGTGACCTACCAGCCCTGACATTTATATACTTTTCACCTGTGTGGTTGTTGGATACGAGGCGCCTCGGATATAGGTCTGTAAGGACCGGGAAACGTGTGTTCAGGAATAATTAATCCTCAAAAGTAAGAGAGGACCGGCCCTGAAGATCCAAGGATCATAGTGGGGTCCTGGGACATTTGCTAGAGTGTCTCGAACGCGGAGAGGAGCTTGCCCCTTGCCTCGGCTCATGACGGAAATCCAATTTCCAATACATGTATTGCGGTTTTAATTGTAGAACTAGTATGGCGACATGATATATGGTACCCATGCCGTCTATGATTGATATTTATGATTGAATTGTTTTGACACTATACACTTATTATAGTATCAAATAATGTGTTTTAAACGTATCAAGCATGCTTTGGCTGTTATAAGGGAAAACCCTATCCTCCGGCTTGCGTTGCATTGTGTGATGGGACCTGGGTCTTATAACAGCTTCATTTTTCTTTATTTAGCATTGCGCTGTTTGTTCTATGCACTGGTATTCCTGGGAGGAAACCCGTTCCGTGTTATACGGCGTAGTCCCTTGATTTACCTAACTTTAAAATAAAGATTAATAACTGTTTTAGTTCTCACACCAGTCCCATGACTGACCTGGAGTTTATTGTTTTAACCTAAACTCTGGGTGCCCCTATTTTCGACACGGGCAGCTAGTAGTTTTGGTTTTGCAGATTTATATTCACAGGATCCTGATTTACAGCTGGAACGATGCTCGGAAAGCTCTGCATCCGTGTATCACTTCTAGTTGTGTTTTGTATATTTTTTCCGCTGCTATGTAATTTATTGTAATCTCTGATAATTATTGAATGTAATTTATTCATTTATACTCTGTATATTCTTGTATCTGATGGAATTGTTGTAATAACAATGAAATGTTCTTCCGTATGCGTCCTTTTGTGTGTTATTCTCAAAGTATTCGTGCATTCCTTCACGGGGAAGTTACGGGTCCTTACAGTTGGTATCAGAGCTTTGGTTTACAGAGCTCGAGAACAAGACACATTAGAACCATACGAAAGAATTCATCAAATATTGGATTAGTGAAATCCAATTAGAATGACTTGTTAGAGATAGGATCAGTATTATCCTAGAACTAGTGTGAAGAGTATATTTTTCAAAAGAAAACAATTTTGTTTTGAAAATTTAAATCGTTTTATACGTATTTGAATATTTATTTATATTGAAATGGGCAATCCAGTATATAAAAGTTTTGTATATACGCGTCATGAACGTATATTCGAAGTTTTAATATACTGGGTAGATATAGAATCACATTCTAGACATCCGGGGATGATTCTGATGATGGTGCATCATCACCAGTATTCATATTCGAATTTCGAAGGTGTGATTTCTATATATTTCCATTAGACTGGTGTGAGAACCAAAACTAATATAGCTAGAATACATTGTTGTGAATTGGCATCAAAACAAGATTTTCTGTATATATCTCAAAAATTATGAATTTGAAAAGTTAATTCACTAATTGATTGATGTTTGTGTTGTTTGTTTATTTATTTGATAATTTTAACCATTTATGCCTAATTGAACCAAATATTGAATTATATTGAAAATTGATCGCATTTGCTTGCATATACATATACTTACATTGAACATGTCATAGCAAGGAGGCTAGAGCCGAAGAATAAAATTTGTTTGCCCGACAAATAGGTACATGTTTACTACATAGTTTACTGTTTTGTTTGGGTGATGATGATTTTATGAGCCTATTGGCTAGCCGCTTGGCTTTTTCTTTTTCTTTTTGAGATTAGAAGGACCGGGGAAGCTATTTGAAATTCCCCGATGCTCCCGGTGCAGGGGAGGTTATGGCGAAATTTTTCAAAAATTTAGGGTGTTAGCCAAATTTTTGAAATTTTGAAAATTCTCAGAAACTGAAAAGTTGGAGAATGGAAGCCAGATCGAATGTAGAGTTGATTAATCAAACCACTTTCGACATTGTTCCTTTTCGGGGACGAAAAGTTTTAAGTGGGGAAGATTGTAATAACCCGGAAAATCTGGGCCAGTTTAAAATTTTTATTTTGGCAATTTTAGCGAATTTCGAATATTTAAAATAGATTATTTTAAATAATATCAACGAGAAATTTATTTTGAATATAATTAGAACGTATATTTTATATACGTCGTCGTTAGAATATAAATAATTTTATATAATTATAAATAGAATTGAAAATGGCGCGGTAGTTCGATAATTCGATTTCAAATTTCAATTGAACATACCGGGTGCAAAATAAACCGGATTTTAGTGAAACCAAAAACATTAGGATCTATTTGATAAGATCTTTCCAACGAATCCGAAAAATTGAGATTTCATAGCGGGAATCAAAAGATATGTCCAGTTGAAAATTCTGAATAGTCGCTATGGAATTCAGGCCCTTAAAAATGGGAATTTTGCAAACGACCTCGGATTTCGACGAAACCACTTTTGTTGGGTCCGCAGTGTCAAATTATTGCTAGGTTCCAAATTTCATAATTTTTCGAATCAATATGTGAGCGTGGCAAAGGAAAACGCGTTTGACCAGTTTCAGTTGATTTTAATCGACTGGAAAATGGCCATTTTTCCAACGGTCTCGGAATTCGATGAAACTAGTTTTGTTAGGACCGTATCGTCAATACGAAGCTAGAAAATATTTTTCTGGAATTTTTCTAGTTATTATGTGACCCCGGTAAATTGAAATGCGCGTTAAAAATCAATATAAAGAGTTATATGTTGATTTTGACGAAAACAGATTTAAACGATCGAATCAGCCTACGATACATATCTCATTGTGTTCGGAATGGGGGTAATTAGCTATGGACGACAGGCGGTGGGCCTCGTTTCGAGGTCGAAATAAAAGTCAACTTAAAGGAGAATTAAAAATAATTAAATATAATAACACCTCACCCCTCTTTCTCTCTCTCTCCTCTATTCATACCGAACCGGAAAAAAAAAGGGCGAACGACGGGGGGGCCAAGACCGCCGCCGCCGCTGCCACCAGGGCCGCCGCACCCTGGCGCCGACCCCCAGGGGTCCTCCGCCCCTCTTCCCCCTTCTCCTCCACCTCGAGACCTCCTCCCCTCGTTCTCCTCTTCCTCCTCTTCTGAAACCCACGCCTCCGACCGCCTTCACCGACGCCGCGACCCCCCTGGCCCCACCTTCGCCTGCTGCGCCCCCTTGACGCCGGCCACCACCTCCTCCGACCACGTGGACCCCCTCTCTTGGCCAAAGACTCAATTTTTATCTAGTTCCAAGCTTGCTATTTAGTCCCCGTGCCTCTCCGACGCTTTAGCGAGCCCCTTTCAACCAATGTGAGTTTTATTTCAGTTTTTAATTTATTTTAAAGAAATAAAAATACGATTTTTATATTTTTAAAGTATTAAAAATATAATCTTTACTATATAAAGATGTAAAAATATGATTTTTGTTTATGTAGAGAAGTAAAAATATAATTTTTACATGATAGGAATATTAAAAATAGCATCTTTATATGTGTAGCAAAATAAAGATTAAAGTGAAAAGACGATATTTTTAAAAGTGAAAAGACGATATTTTTAAAAGTGAAAAGACGATCTTTTTAAAATATAAAAAGCGTGATTTTTAAAATATAAAAGAAGTGAGCTTTAAACTATAAAAGATTAGAGTTTTGATATTGAAAAGGCGAAATCTTTATAAGAAGAATAGCGGGATAAAAATAAAATCTTTATCTATATAACATCGTCGTAAAAATAGAATTTTTATCTATTTAGTAGCGTAGTAAAAATTCGATTTTTATATATTGAATAGCAAAGTAAAAATTCGATTTTTATATATTGAATAGCAAAGTAAAAATTCGATTTTTATATATTGAATAGCAAAGTAAAAATTCGATTTTTATATATTGAATAGCAAAGTAAAAATTCGATTTTTAAATATATGAAGTGATTATAAAAATATGATTTTTTAAATTGAAAGTGAATAAATAAAAATGTGATTTTTATTTTAAAGACATCAGTATATAAAAATGTGATTTTTATATATGTAGTGAAAGCGGACAACGAAAGCGACAAAAGGCGAGAATGGCGAAGATTTCTATAAAAGAAGTGTCGTGAAGTTGGATAGCTATTGGTGAGAACTTCTCACTCTTCAATTTCTTTTTCTAGTTATATATATATACTAGGATGTAGACGGTGTTTAGTAGCACCCGACACCCGTCATCCACAGACCATGGATGGCTTGTTTGTTAAATTGTTTGGTTGTGTAGTTGGTTAGTCTATTTGGTTTGAATTGTTTGGTGAAATGGAATGGATTTGATTGATGTGTGAATGGCGTGGGCCTTCACTAGACCGGGGATAAGGCTAGGCCTTGTCCCGTTTCTAGTATCGTGCCGTTATGCCGCCGAAATTTTCTAAAATATGTTAGAAAAATTAAAATATCATTTTATTGAATAAATGAACTGAATAGAAATTCATGAGTTAAAATAAAATGTTTTATCGTTAAAAATATAATTTTTAACGTGAAAGTGAATAAATGAATATTTATAAACAAATCGGCCGATTTGTTTATATACACTGATTTGACTGATATCGATTGGGTCGATAAATTTTACACGTCGCCCAACTGCACAACTAAAATCTGTGTTTGATTGTTTGAAACCCCACACGGGTGTTGGGATGAAATTTGAAGTTCACTCATCCTGATTGATTAAATATGTCGATCGATCGATTGACAGGCTGTTATAAGCGTCAGATATCTATATTTGATGCTTATTCAGTGTAGTGCACTTTGGTTGATGGTTGATTATTTTTCAATGCTATTATATACATGTGTTGTATGGAATCCATATAATTAACATTATATGGTGATTGATTGGGCCTCATTCCAATCGGGAAAATAAGGAATATTATAAAAGAAAATTCATGTGTTGAATATAAAAATAGTCATGTGTTGACGATGTTCATGTGTTGAGTGAAATATTTTATACAATGAAATTTACATCTTTATCATATTTAAAATTAGAACTACTTTACGGTTGAAGTCTAATTGAAAATCAAACGATAGATACCATAATTTTATAAAATATTTTACATAACAAAAATAGTGATGTGTTGACAGTACTCATGTGTTGAGGTTATTCGTGTGTTGAAAGAAATATAGATTCATGTGTTGAATAGAATAAATATTCATTTGTTGAATAGGATAACGAATTTATTGAAATATATAAAGCCGTGTTGATTAGAGTTGCGCCATTTTGACGTGAACGATATTTATATCGATTATATTCGTTTTTATAATGAATATAGAAACGGTAGTGATTTCAAAATATAACGTTTTGAAAATATTATCATTTATATAGTAATGATATGAAATATTCAATTTTGATTTGAAATGGAATATAGAGTTGAAATGGTTTTGAAAACGAATTTAAAACGTTTTATAAAATACGTTTTAAAAAGGAAATTGACGAAATATATATATATATATATATATATATATATATATTATATATATAATGGCCTGAATAGAACGCGCCGCGCCGCGGTAGTTCGTGAATTTCGACCATTGACTTCGAATTGACGTTGCGGGAGATCCAACCGTCGGATTCTCCTAAAACCAGAACCGTTGGGTTCGTATCGAAAAGAGCTTTCCAATGAATATTAGAAATTTGAAATCTAACGGTTGGATTTGGAATTATGTCCAAATCAAATTTAGAAAAGGTCGATGTAAGTGCAGTTCGATGGCCGTTGTTGGAAATCGACTGTACGGGCCTTGATAAAATTATTAAAAATATCTATAATTTGTGTAAAATCATAAAATGTGAATTGGAAAGAATTGAGCTGGAAAACTCCATATTTGAAAAGATAAAAATAGATTTTTATCGAAATAAACTAGTTTTGAACTAGGACTAAAATCAATTTATTTTTAAAATAAATAAATTGAATTTGAAGGTGATTTTAAAAATAATCAATATTCCCAATACGTGGATTGGACTGGAGTTGAATCGAAAATATCTTCGGGATATTTCGATGTTGGATTTCGTGACTATACAGATATTGTTATGGGAATTTGAAAGATATATTTTATATCGTTATTTCCAATACGATATATGTTGGTTTCAGAATTTGATATTGAATATAAGCCGATATATTTTCTATTCAGAGCCTTGTATTTAATATCAGATATGATTTGGGTTTGTCGTGAATCGTGTTTTATATGACATTGGTTCTTTAACCAGTTAAAGACAAGATATTGATTTTTGAAAGAATTAAAACTAAGTGGAGTTTTAATGAATCTTTAATTAGATTAAAATGTGAATTGATAATTTAAATTATCAAATCTGAAAAGTGATCGAGAGTGGAGTATCACCAGTTTTGCTCCAAAGCGATAGTTAAATCTTTAATTAGATTTGAACGTGAAATGATAATTAATTTTACCGATAACACCGTGGTGTTAGGAATGGAGTATCACCAGTTTTGCTCCATGGGATATATAGGTTGGGATTGGGAAATAAAATAAATAGTTACTTCGGTGTGGTTCGCTAATCCCGACTAGTTAGGAAAAACCATAAAATGGTTTGAAATGATATCCAAAGGAAGATTTTAGGATAAATTTAGAAGAATTTATCTTGGATAAAATTAATGGGAACATTTCCCTAAGAATGTGATTTTGTGAATAAAAGAATATTCTGAATTGGAATGAGGCGTTTGTTGTGTTTGTGTAACATTCGTTTATTATATACGTGGGTTATTCAGAAAGGCCGGGTTTATACCCATTCTGAATAACCGATTCGACGAGATGTCGAAGATGAAGACGGTGGTTGAAGACCGGAAGTCTTCACATCGTGTGGGTGATTACTGATGATCTTGATTGGGCTGTACACCCAGGATGAGGGAATCAGTTGGTGATCGTCCAGACGTACCTGGAGATGGATGGATATGCGAGGAAAGTGCCTCCGGTTTCGTTCAGACCCAGAACGAACTTGTAAATGGATTGCGTGTCTGACATTGGATTTTATTCTGTGTTGATTGATCTCTATTAAATATACATCTGTTTGGCGGCGGAGAATTTATTCTCTTGCTTAACGCCCTTCTCTGAGACATACGAGCTCAGAGGTTGTATATCGATGGACATCAGTCGCATGGAGTGAATTGCCTGTGTGGCACGCATAAGTGGCAATTGATCAAGGCTTCTGTTGAAAAACAAAGTCTTGTGGTTGATGATCAAAGCACGGCCTGTGTGGCGTAGCTTTGTGTATAACGTGAATTCGCGAGCCTCACACCTCGGTATGAGTCAAAAACGGGATAGTGACTGCAGGGAGAGCACGACGTTTCTTTCTAGCTAAGGTGGTGTCAGTGACCTACCAGCCCTGACATTTATATACTTTTCACCTGTGTGGTTGTTGGATACGAGGCGCCTCGGATATAGGTCTGTAAGGACCGGGAAACGTGTGTTCAGGAATAATTAATCCTCAAAAGTAAGAGAGGACCGGCCCTGAAGATCCAAGGATCATAGTGGGGTCCTGGGACATTTGCTAGAGTGTCTCGAACGCGGAGAGGAGCTTGCCCCTTGCCTCGGCTCATGACGGAAATCCAATTTCCAATACATGTATTGCGGTTTTAATTGTAGAACTAGTATGGCGACATGATATATGGTACCCATGCCGTCTATGATTGATATTTATGATTGAATTGTTTTGACACTATACACTTATTATAGTATCAAATAATGTGTTTTAAACGTATCAAGCATGCTTTGGCTGTTATAAGGGAAAACCCTATCCTCCGGCTTGCGTTGCATTGTGTGATGGGACCTGGGTCTTATAACAGCTTCATTTTTCTTTATTTAGCATTGCGCTGTTTGTTCTATGCACTGGTATTCCTGGGAGGAAACCCATTCCGTGTTATACGGCGTAGTCCCTTGATTTACCTAACTTTAAAATAAAGATTAATAACTGTTTTAGTTCTCACACCAGTCCCATGACTGACCTGGAGTTTATTGTTTTAACCTAAACTCTGGGTGCCCCTATTTTCGACACGGGCAGCTAGTAGTTTTGGTTTTGCAGATTTATATTCACAGGATCCTGATTTACAGCTGGAACGATGCTCGGAAAGCTCTGTATCCGTGTATCACTTCTAGTTGTGTTTTGTATATTTTTTCCGCTGCTATGTAATTTATTGTAATCTCTGATAATTGTTGAATGTAATTTATTCATTTATACTCTGTATATTCTTGTATCTGATGGAATTGTTGTAATAACAATGAAATGTTCTTCCGTATGCGTCCTTTTGTGTGTTGTTCTCAAAGTATTCGTGCATTCCTTCACGGGGAAGTTACGGGTCCTTACAGGCGTCAATCTAATCAACACGGCTTCATATAATTCTATTTTCAAATATTCTATTTCAAATATTTCGATTTCAAATATTCTATTTCAAATATTTCTATTTCAAATATATTTTATTATTAAAATATTTTGTTCAACACATGACTAATCTCAACGGATGAGTACTGTCAACACATGAACCTTTATTTTATAATATTGATAAAGATGTAAATTTTATTATTAAAATATTTCGTTCAACACATGACTAATCTCAACGGATGAGTAATGTCAACACATGAACCTTTATTTTATAATATTGATAAAGATGCAAATTTTATTATTAAAATATTTCGTTCAACACATGACTAATCTCACGAATGAGTACAGTCAACACATGAACCTTTATTTTATATTGATAAAGATGCAAATTTTATTATTAAAATATTTCGTTCAACACATGACTAATCTCACGAATGAGTACAGTCAACACATGAACCTTTATTTTATATTGATAAAGATGCAAATTTTATTATTAAAATATTTCGTTCAACACATGACTAATCTCACGAATGAGTACAGTCAACACATGAACCTTTATTTTATAATATTCTTTATTTTCTAAATTGGAATGAGGCCCAATCAATCACCATATAATGTTAATTATATGGATTTTCATACATCACACGTATATGATAGCATTGAAAAATAATCAACCATCAACCAAAGTGCACTACACTGTATAAGCATCAAATATAGATATCTAACGCTTACAACAGTCTGTCAATCAATCGATCGACATAGTTAATCAATCAGGATGAGTGAACTTCAAATTTCATCCCAACACCCGTGTGGGGTTTCAAACAATCAAACACAGATTTTATTTGTGCAGTTGGGCGATGTGTAAAATTTATCGTCCCAATCAATCTCCTTCAAATAGGTGTACATAAACAAACCGTCTGGTTTGTAAATGAATATTTATTTATTCACTTCCACGTTAAAAATTATATTTTTAACGATAAAATATTTTATTTCAACACATGAATTTCTATTAAGTTCATTCTTTAAATAAAATGATATTTTTATTTTTCTAACTTATTTTAGAAAATTTCGGCGGCATAACGGCACGATACTAGAAACGGGACGAGGCCTAGCCTTATCCCCGGTCTAGTGAAGGCCCACGCCATTCACACATCAATCAAATCCATTCATTTCACCAAACAATTCAATTTCAATCAAATAATCTAACTAATTTTTGCAATCAAACAAACAAGTCCATGGTCTGTGGACGATTGTGTCGGGTGCTACTAAGCACCGTCTGCATCCTAGTATATATATATAACTAGAAAAAGAAATTGAAAGGTGAGAAATTCTCACTAATAGCTATTCCAACTTCACGCCACTTCAAATGTAGAAATCTTCTTCGTTTTCGTCCTTTAGTCATCTTCGTTGCCCGTATTCTCTACATATGTAAAAATCGAATTTTTACTTCGTTATTCAATATATAAAAATCAAATTTTTATTATGCTATTCAATATATAAAAATCAAATTTTTATTATGCTATGTTATTCTCAATATAAAGGTTCCGCCTTTTCAAAAATAAAGATTTCGCCTTTTCTAAAATATAGTTTCGCCTTTTCGAAAATATAGTTTCGCCTTTTCGAAAATATAGTTTCGCCTTTTCAAAAATATAGTTTTTTTCTCTAAAAATATACCCTTTCCTATTTAAGCAAAAAATCATATTTCTACCTCTTCTATATAGTAAAGATTATATTTTTAATACTTTAAAAATATAAAAATCATGTTTTTATTACTTTAAAAATATAAAAATCATATTTTCCTCCAACAAAAATCAAAGCTTTACCGTGTTAAAAATTCTACCTTTGCAGTTTTAAAAATCCTATCTTTACTGATTTAAAAATAAAGATCACTGCCTTTACCGCTATATATATATACATATAAAATCACCTTTTCATACTATAGTTAATAACTTAGAAAAATCAGTTTTTTTCTTTCAGCATTTATAGAAATAAAAACTGGAAATAAAAAGAAATAAATTCGAATTAAAAACTGAATAAAATCAATGCTATTACCTTTTTCCCTTATCGCAGGGGGTCGGGGTGTGCTGAGTTGGACGGAGGGGTGCTGCAATCGCCAGGCGCCGGCGTCGGGGGAGGGGGGGTGGAAGGAGCGGCGGTCTGGTCGGGGTTTTTGGGCGTCGGTCTTGGATCCAGGGGGCGCCTGCAGGGTTCGTCGGAGGTGGCTTCGGTGGGGTGGAGCAGCGCTGCTTCGATGGCGTCGGGTTCTCCTAGGTGGGCGCGGTTTAAAGTAGAAAAGGGGGGAAGAAGATGAGCGAGAGGGGGAAGCAGGGGAGTCGCGTGGAGGTGGGGGGTGCCGAGATCGGGTGGCGCAGTGGTGGAGGATGGAAGGGCGACAGGAGGAAAGAGGCGACGAGGGTAAAGATCGAGGTTTTTTTTTCAGCGTTGGATCTGAGTGAGTGAGGAAAGAGATAAAGGGGGAGGCCAAGTTATTATATATAATTATTTATTATTAATTTTATTTTCATTCTCTTTTAAAGTTGACTTTCCATTCTAACACGAAATCAAACCCGCCGACTGTCGTCCCTAGCGTTTTACCCCTATTCCGAACACAATGGGATATGTATCGCAAGCTGATTTGATCGTTTCGATTAGTTTCCGTTGAATTTACATTTAAATCACTATATTGAATTTTAAACGTACATTTCAAATTACCGGGGTCGCATACGAACTTTAAAAATTCTAGAAAAATATTTTCTAGCTTCGTATTGACGATACGGTCCTAACAAAACTAGTTTCGTCGAATTCTGAGACCGTTAGAAAAATGGCCATTTTCCAGTCGATAAAAATCAACTGAAACTGGTCAAACGCGTTTTCCTTTGCCACGCTCACATATTGATATGAAAAATTATGAAATTTGAAACCTAGCAATAATTTGACACTGCGGATCCAACAAAAGTGGTTTCGTCGAAATCCGAGGTCGTTTGCAAAATGTCTATTTTTAAGGGCCTGAATTCCATAGCGACTATTCAGAATTTTCAACTGGACATATCTTTTGATTCCCGCTATGAAATCTTGATTTTTCGGATTCGTTGGAAAGATATTATCAAATAGATCCTATGTTTTTGGTTTCACTAAAATCCGGATTGTTTTGCACCCGGTACATTCAATTGAAGTTTGAAATCGAATTATCGAACTACCGCGCCATTTTCAATTCTATTTATAATTATATATAAATATTTATATTCTAACGACGACGTGTATAATATATACATTCGAATTATATTCAAAATAAATTTCTCGTCGATAATTATTTAAAATAATTCATTTTAAATATTCAGAATTCGCTAAAATTGCCAAAATAAAAAATTTAAACTGGCTCAGAATTTCCTGGTTATTACATAGTGTTGAAGTCAACGAATCTGGTCAGAATGGCGTCCAGATACAGAAAAACGAACCAGGCATGAATCATAGGTGTTTAATCACAGTTGTCCTTGTTATGTCATAGGCAATAGTTTATGTTTCTCAATCAAAGGCATAGGCTTGTGTTCATAGTCAAGGAAGTAATCGTCATAGTCATGAGTCACAGTCATAGGCAGTGTTCATAGTCATAGGCAATGTTCATAGTCGTAGAGGCATATTGTTTTAAGGTCTATAGTTTCATAGTCACAGTCTTATTGGTCATCGAATCATAACAGTTCTTAATTAGGTCCAAAGATATAAGCACTGATTCGAACAGAAAGATTTGGCATATTCTTTTATTCCTTTAATTTCATGTCACGAATAGAGAAAACGTTCAAATCTAAAAAGTAACTGACTTACATTGATCGGTTTTTAGAATCTAAAGATGGCATTGCTATGATTCGTGCGACGTTGCTCGAAACCGTTTGAGTTAGCCTTTGATTCTTATCTTGAAGCTTTATTCTTGATTCGAATCTCTTCTGGACAACTTGAGCAGCATAACCTTGTCTTGGATTTTCGTATTATTTTTATTTATTTATACATTTTCTCAGAGGAAGCATAAGGATAGAAAAGAATTGTGAATAGAGAAGGAGACTAGGGCTGTTTATATAGTGTTGAAGTCAACGAATCTGGTCAGAATGGCGTCCAGATACAGAAAAACGAACCAGGCTGCAGATCTGGAAAAAGCGGGGAGGTCGACCTGGGTGCCCCAGGTCGACTACCCAGTCGACATGGGTGCCCCAGGTCGACTACCCAGTCGACTGGGGTCTTGGGCGGGAAAATTCCCACGCAGCCCAATCTGGGTCCGATTTTGAATTTTGAACTCGTTTTCTGACCTGTTCGAATTTTAAATCGAATTCTGAAACTTCTGAAGACCATAACTCCTTCATACGGAGTCCGATTAACGCAAACTCAGACTCTATCTCATGCAGAATTCCGAGACGAATGCAATGGCGCAACCCTTTCCCTTGATTTTGATTTTAAAATTTAATTCTGCCTTGATTTGTGAATCTTAGTGTTATAGAATTACGGGGTGTTATAATCAAGGTCTGAGAGGTAAATAAAATACCCTAACTTGAACGACTTCGCTATTATCTAGGAATGGTATTGCGTTGTAACCGAAAAGAAGGATGGAACTAAATTCTTATTTCCAAAGGGAACGCGACAGCGTTTGTTGAGAGATTTGAGTGGAACATAATAAATTACAACGATAATCGTGGAATTTGAATTAAATATAAATAATATTTCTAGTCTAATGTGTGATCTTAAAATATAAACCAGACTATTTGATGTAAAGACAAGTAATGTATGCTTTGACATTCGAAGGCCCGTATAAGAAGTCGATAAATAAGATTTATATAATATATTCTGACATTTCCAAGGTTAAGGAAATGAAATAAGTTTTCTGAGATAAGTAAATAAAAGTGAATTATCGAATCGAGGTGAAGCGGAAATTGATAAATATGGATATCGAATCCAATCCTCGAAAATAAAAGTGAATTATCGAGATAAGTAAATGATATTGATTTTTAATTTAATTAAATGATTTTAAGGATCGATAAGGAGTTTTAATTAATAAATTTGGGATAATAAGACCTGAGCTGCCATGAACTTGATCGTATTGTGTATAATTGATAGTTAAAACACCGATTATCAATGAAATATTATTGGACCTTTTTTTGACATGTTGTTTTGAAGAGACTAGGATGGGAACTAGACCCAAAACCACTTCGAATCAACTTTGCGTACGAAACTAATCTACATGGATAAAGATGGAGCATTGAAGATCGTAAGTCTCCATGAGCGGAAGAACTACTTGTTGAATTTCTCTAGTTGATCCCTAGAGATATTTTGGCAGTGATTCTGTTGTGATTGAAATCTAATGGTTGCAAGGACTACTCGTTGTCGATCCTGTGGGTGATTCCTAGGAGGCGATAGGATGGTGCCTTCAGTTCATCCTGATCCTGGATGACTTGTATAGACGAATATCTGATAGAGTATTTCTTTAAGAATCACGTACGTTGGTTTTTACAAATATTCCAAGTTTGGTGGCAGAGAAATTCTCTTGCTTAACACACAGAGTGTATTTGTGGACGCCAATTAGTGATTTAGCGGATCTGATGATGTGGCATTCAATGTGAATGGAGATGTGCTATTCTAAAATAAACGTGACCTCAAGCTTCATCCACCGGGAAATGGCACAAAATCGGGTAGGCAGCATGGCTATGTGGGTCGCACCCATTAAAAGGGTATATCATTACCTGATCTGGAGAAATCAAATGCCTTCGGTTGTCCTTTTTATTCTACATGTATGCTATCAGTTCGGTTGGCTGGCCCCTAACCGTGATAATGATATATTCGGTACTCTCAAGAGAAATGAGGGGCCAGTCATGTGTAGCCGGGTTGCAAGACGTTCTAGTTGAACCACAATGTATTCATCTCTGGAGGTACATTGTCGGCAGGTGGTCCCATACCTTGCCAGGAAATCCACTCTCCAATAAGCGCCCGCGGATTTGATTGTATACTATATATGTAAAGCGTGAGATGCAAGCGTTCTGCTAGATTATTATTTATTTGTGGTTTGATAGACATTATTATAATATCAGAAAAGATTTTTTTTTCAAAAAATATTTTGGGTTATAGTAAGGTAAAAACCATCCATATTTATGTGTGGGCAGGTCTTACTATTATCCTTTTCTTTCAAAAGAACTTTCAAAGTTAAACAAGTTAATTTCCATATGAATTTATCGATGAAAGTATTCCAGACTGATTTGGGTGAATTTTGCTTTCCATCAAATGTGCTCGGGTTAGACCGAGTATATTTTCAGGTTAGGTTTCGCTTGGAGTTCCAAAGCAGGAGTTGAAGTCGAGATGTATTCTATATATTTACTGGTACTAGTTTTATTTCCGCTGTGTATTGTATTGATATAGATGTATACTCTGATATTGTAATCATATATATATATATATAGTTTTTTTTGTATAAAGTAGTATTGATTATTATATTTTGTCCATTTCGATGTGAGACTCTGATGATCTTCCTATTCTTTTATTCTAATATTTCTTTCTTTCTTATCTCATCCTCTAATTTCTTTCTATTAACAATCTGGGATTTGATACTTGGGTTTTTGGCAAGTGATACAAAGTTAAGTGTTATTGTTAGAAATTCGAGCATCGAATTTTTCAGGTCGTTACAAGATGCCCCTCCCTCAGCTGTAACCGGGGTTCCTCCTCTTCCGCGAGCGAATAATTTCTCAAAGATATGCAAAGATTTCTGTGCTATGAGAGGAAAGCCATTCCGTGGAACTGAGAACTTTATGGAAGCACAGAATTGGATGAAAGAGACATAGAACTTGTTTGGGCTTTTTGAAGTTGATGATCGCAGGAAGATAAAGTTGGCTGCTTAAGGACGAGGCTTCGTTTTGGTGGGAAGTAATGCAAGAAGGGCAACCAGTAGATACTTGGGCTGATTTCCGACAGAGATTTGAGACAAATTTCTCTCTTAGACAGAAGAGAGTATGCAGATGGAGAGTTCTGGCACTTAAGCATTGAAGCATGTTTGTTAAAGAATATGTCAATAAATTTAATCAGTTGGCAAGGTTTGGACCGGAACTGGTGAATATCCTGCACAAGAAAGCTTTAAGGTTAGAAGAGGATTAAATTAACCTCTTCAAACATTGGCATTATCTCACATTCCGATGGGGGCGGCTTGTGAGAGATTGGTTGACATGGCATTGTTGCATGAAGATGGTAAGGATGAGAAGAAGAGGCTAAAATTGATGAGACGAAAAACAAGAAAGTTTGGCCCAAGAAAGAACCACAAAAGAAGTGTGGAAAGAACGAAAAAGCTCAAGGAAAGAAGAAGTGTCACGGTTGTGGGAGCTTGGGTCATTTGGTCAAGGATTGCAGAAAAAGGAAGAATGCTTGCTTCAACTGACATGACCCAAACTCTCCCTTACGGGAAAGCCTGGATTGAGTTGAGAACATGACAAATCAGAAGAACATTTCATTGCTTATTACAACAATTTACATCAGAGTACAAGAATATACAGAGTATGAGCAAATATTATACATTTGATAAATATCAGAGATTTACAAATTACAATGCAGCGGAAAATCATACAAAACACAAATGAAAGAAATACACGAATATAGAGCATTCTGAATATAGGTCCAACTGTAAACCAGGATCCTATGAATATAATATCTGCAAAACCAAAACTACTAGCTGCCCGTGTGGAAAATAGGGGCACCCAGAGTTTAGGTTAAAACAATAAACTCCAGGTCAGTCATGTGACCGGTGTGAGAACTAAAACAGTTATTTAAATCTTTATTTTAGAAATAAGGTAAATCATGGTACCACGCGTATAACATGGAACGGGTTTCCTCCCAAGAATACCGGTGCATATAACAAAACAGCGCAATGGTTTTTGGAAAATGAAGCTATTATAAGACTCAAGTCCCATCACGCAACGCAACGCAAGTCGAAGGATAGAATTTTCCCTTATAATAGCCAAACATGCTTGGTACATTTAAAACAAATCATTTTGATACTACTATAAGTGTAAAGTGTATAAAACAACTTCAAGTATAAATGTATCAATCATAGACGACATAGTACCCCATCCTACTATGTCGCCATACTAGGCTCTACAATCAAAACCAAAATGTCATGTATTGGAAATTGGATTCCATCTATGAGTTGAGGCCAAGGATGGCTCCTCACCGCTTCGAGACACTCTATCAAATGTCTCAGGACTACACACTATGGGCAACCCTTGGATCGATTGGGCAAGTTCTCTCTTACGTTTGAGGAATGGCAATTCCTGAACACACATTTCCCGGTCCTATTGGACCTATCCATCGGCTCCGTAGTAACCGATATATCCAATGTGCCTCTCTATCCATCATCCACATAGGTAAAAAAATATAAAAGTCTGGGCTCCATACCATGACACCACCCATAGCTAGAAAGAAACGTCATGTTCTCCCAACGGTCCGATCCCGTTTTTGACTCATACCGAGGTGTGAGGCTCGCGAATTAACGCTATACACAAAACTATGATGTATTAAAGTCGTGCTTTGGTCATCAACCACAAGACTCTGCTTTTCAACAGAACCCTTGATCATTTGCATCTCAGCATGCCACACAGTAAATTCACTCCATGCGACTGATGTCTATCGATATATAACCTCTGAGCTCGTATGTCTCAAAAAATGTGTCAAGCAAGAGAATAAATTCTCCGCCACCAAACAGATATATATTTAATAGAGATCAATCAACATAGAATAAAATCCAATGTCATACACATATCCATTTACTAGTTCGTTCTAGGTCCGAACGAAACTGGAGGCACTTTATTCCTCGTCCCATATGTCCAATACAAGAGAGAGGTCCTCGCATATCCGGTCGATCCCCAAGTACGTCTGGACGATCACCACTTATTACCTTGTCTTGGGTGTACAGCCCAATCAAGACACCAATAATCATCCAAACGATGTGAAGACCTCCGGTCTTCAACCACTATCTTCATCATTAGCTTATCGTCGAATCAGTTATTTAGAATGGGTATAAACTCGGCCTTTCCGAATAACTCGCATATATATTAAACAAGTGCTATAAAAACACAACATACGCCTCATTCCAATTCAGAATATTCTTTTATTCAAATATTCTTATACTTTGGGAAAGGTTCCCATTAATTTTATCAAAGATAAATTGTTTTAAATTTATTTTTTAATCTTCCTTTGGATATCAATGCAAACCATATTAATGTTTATCCAAACTAGTCAGGATTAGCGCACCTTACCGAAGTAATCATTTGTTATATTTCTCAATCTATACATCTCACAGAGCAAAATTGGTAATACTCCATATCTAACACCCAGTGTTATCGATAAAATTAATTACCATTTCTCGTTTAAATCTAATTAAAGATTTAACTATCGCCTGGAGTAAAACTGGTGGTACTCCATCCTCGATCATTTCCCGAATTTGATAATTTAAATTATAACATTCACTTTTCAATCTAATTAAAGATTCATTAAAACTCCACTTAGTTTTAATCTTCCCAAAAATCAATATTAATGATTATTTAACTTTGGAAACGCAAACATGCCGCATCGACAATCTACACTATACTATTGATTTCTACGGTTATATAACATCTAAGCTCGTACATCTTAGAGAAGGGTGTTAAGCAAAAGAATAAATTCTCTGCCACCAAACAGATATATATTTAGCAGAGATCAACCATACATGTAACACCCCATGTCCATTAATGTCACTCACAAAGGGAATGCATTAACTTCCATGAAGCGTATTTAGTGTATAGAACAGAATATAACAAGACAGATATAAATAATGGTACTTGAAAATATTAAAACAACTTTTATTGCAGCAGAGTAATAGTTTGATTACAACAACTTCATAAACCAAGTACACTTAATATCCATCTTGATAAATTGTTTCAAAGTACATAAAATAAAAAGCATAAACCCCAACACAAGTGGCCATAAAAGAGATGAGCTGAACTTTACTTTAAGCAATCCAAGCACTTCCAAAAGAGAGAGAAAGAGATCCGAGATCAAGCCCCATTAGTACTAGTCCCACCCTGAGAACCTTGGGGGGGGGAGAAAAGACGCGAAAACAAGGGGGTCAGACATAAAGTCTGGCAAGTATGATAACTTCAACAATATAATTATTAAAGTAACTAGGATAAGGCATAAACTGGTATGATAAGATATGACCATGAAACAAGTGGGCATGACAAAGCAAATAAGAGGAATATTCTGGCGTTAATCTCATTCCTAATCACTATAGGATAATTACTATACTGCACGACCACTAGTTACCCTAAAAGTTGATCCCGCCTACATAACTTAATAATGATAATGATAGTTTCGTGTACCCCTAGCTGCCTTCATAGGTGCCATCTGCCCCTATCTCCACTAGTTATACCCACTACCCCCATTCGATCGGCTCCTTAACTCATAGATACATGTGCTGGTCCCACAGTGGGGTGTATCACTCCCTAAAGTGGCAACCCGATACCACCAAAGGTGCACGACTTATATCTACACGATGCAACAACGTCTTACATACCAGCCCGGGCCCACGCACGCATATGACCCCGTTGGACTTGCGTTGCCACCGCTAACCCGTTTTGACCTCTTACAATCAAATCCAGTAAGCGAGTCTCGTCCTCGACTTGGGTCGAGCTCACAAAGATATTTAATGGGTTACTGGTTTGAAAAGGGCACCCATGCTTGACACAAGCCTTCCACCTATGCTTGGTCCCTACTAAGGTTTCCTCACTTAACCCCATTCTTATTCATGTCTTCTTACATGTTTCAATCTTGGTTAAGTGCATCTAATCGTATTTCACATGCCACCCAAGGCACCCACTTAATTTCACATGCCACCCAAGGCACGCACTTAACCCCCCATGTCCCACCACATGTTTATCTGGTTAAGTGTTACTTAATTCATTAGAACCGTTTCCTTGTAAAGACCTCCCACATTAGGCTGACATTTGCGGTTGCTGGATTTGCCGGGCGGGTCCAGGCAGTCTTATACCGCAAACGAGCCTAACCTCGTGTCTTTACAATTGTTACGCATTTAATTCGTGCCTTTGACCTCTCACATTAGACTGGCCTTTGTGGCTGCTGGATTTGCTGGGAGGGTCCGGGCAGGCTTATACCACAAAAGAGTCTAACCTCGTGTCTTAGGCGGTTAATTATTACACATCTTTATTAAACTCCAAATTGGATTAATATCCTTATTCAAATTTGTCAATAAATTCCAAATTTATTTATGTCCATAATTGTCTCTTAAAATTATGTCCATAAATACAAATTATGCCAATTAATGTCTCAAATTAATTATATGCCTTTTAAGGCCATTTTATGCCAATTCGCAATTTATGTATATTCAATATTATCCCATCATTCCCACGCTATTCGTACGTTTTCATATGACATATGTAAGACTCACAAATAGTCTAACTTATAAAAAGAAAAACATCACATAACACATAAAATAGATCTAAGGATCATGACATAAGATTACATATCCAATAACTTGCATATGAATTTCATTTAAACTAGCATATGATACAAAACTAGCATAGGTAATGGGCATAAACTTGCATAACTTATGTACTTCTATAGGTCCAAACATAAAGGTGTGAACTTGCATATGGATCTAAACATAAAGATGTAAACTTGCATATAGATCTAAACATAAAGATGTAAACTTGCATATGGATCTAAACATAAAGATGTAAACTTGCATATGGATCTAGACATAAAGGTTAATGTCACATAAACTAGCATATGCATATACATGTCTCACATATATTTTTACAACCCAAACATGCATAAGATTCATACATGAATATATGATCAAATCATCACAAACTTGCATAAGATATATGATTCAACTTGCATAAGATTCACATAAGAACTAACATATGATCCAACTTGCATAAGACTAACATATGATTCAACACCACAAACATACATATAATTTACATCACATGATTCAAAATCATATTCTCATAATCCCAATTATATCTTATCATAATTAAATTAATTAATTAATTTGTGAAAGCTATCATACTCACAATTAAAAAGAATAGTCTTGTCTTTCTGGGATCTGTATTCTGAAACTGAATTGCTCGCCTTTGATGTAGACTAATCGTTTGAAACACCCCACCTCCGTTAAGGTCACTCACAAAGGGAATGCCTTAATTTCGGTGAAGGTTTATAAGTAAAAGACACAGATAAAACACAAGACAGATATAAACACATATAAATAAGCAGCGGAAAACCAACAGACTTTTATTATCATAAATACATGTTTTTACAGAACATTTCCAACATTGTCTCAAAACAAACTTCCAATAATTACAACCATAATACTGTCTTGATTTAAAATGTTAAAGAAGCATGAAACATAAATAAAGCTTCATAATCCCCATAAATGATATCCAAAGCCGTGGTCCAAATGAAAGAAACCCAAGCAATACATTCTCTCTCTTCAAGCTGGATGGAAAACTGACTAAGCTGCGGTGTTTCCTCCCTGTGGACCTAAGGGGGGGCAAGCGGAAGAAAAGAAGACGAAAGGAAAATGGGTCAGACATAAGTCTGGTAAGTCTAGCTATATTCCTAGAATGTTAATAATAAAAAGATCATGACTTGCATAAAGTGAGAACATGACGATATCAGGATAATAGACTATCCTAGAACTAGATAAGGTGTCCTAAAACGAACATCCCTTCGCACCCTATTTTAAATCTCCATCTCTGCACCTACTAATTCTTATACCAACAGGCACCCTGTGATTGGGGTGAAGTGTTCCCTTTCTCTTTCTTTAAAAGATCGGCTCCTACTCGTATATTCACATGTGTCCTACGGCCCTATATGGTAGATACCTATGCTGGTCCCACCATTTGGTGTATCAAGTCCCATGGTGGCGGCCACGACACAATTCTAGCATGCATAGGGTATAATACTGATGCTCCAGTGCCCTGACTTGTCTGCTCCAGAGTGTGTGCACGCCCGCACTCTGTTTGAACCCACACTGTGCACCAACCGCCGTCGCTTTTGACCGCTTACAATCAGCCCAGTAATCATGCCCCACCCTGCCTAGTTCAGGGTACCATGATACCTAATTGGGTTACTGCTGAAACGGGTCCCCGTTACTAGGTTTTCTAGTCAAACATGTTAAGTGGTTAAGTGTCTGAATTAACCTAACCCCCACCCATCCAAATTATTTAACATGTTGAATTTGGTTAAGTATTTATTAAATTGACTTAACCCTATCAGTCCTAACTCAGCTCTAATTGTCTTATTAGAGCACCAACCTCTCAGATTAGACAGATATTGTTGTGGATGCCTGTATGCCGGTTGGGTCCGGGCAGTCTTACGCCACAACTCAGTTTAACCTCAGGTCTTTATTGGACCCCATGCCTTAACCTCTCACATTGGATAGCTATTGTTGTGACAACTGGACAGCCGGGCGGGTCCGGGCAGGTTTACGTCACAACTCAATCCAACCTCGGGTTAAGCGTGTTCGTATTTTCTAATTTACATTTTAATTATGTAAATTATTCAAATTCAAATTACTGTCACATTCATTTCCAATTAATCTCATTAATTACGGTAATTAATGCCTTTTTATGCCATAAATCACTTATGTGATTAATGACCAATATGTAAATTAGAAAATATTCAAACTACTGTCACATTCATTTCCAATTAATCTCATTAATTAAGGTAATTAATGCCTTTTTATGCCATAAATCACTTATGTGATTAATGACCAATTTATGGCAAGTTTTCCTAAAATTATCATTTTAACCCAACGTTACCCCGTCCAGTATTAGGCTAACCATCTCAGCCTAATTTACGTTCGCATGATTTTTGGTGTAAAGTATTAGGCTAAAAACTTAGCCTAATTTAATATACGCAAATTGGCATAAATTAGCATAAACATGATAGGGGTATAACTTTGGTATTGATGGCAAATCAATATGAATATAATAGGGTGTACTTGCAAAATAACTAACATGAACATTTTAGGGGTGAATTTGCAAAATAACTAACATAAACATTATAATGTCATAGGTATGAACTTGCACTTATAGGATAAATCAACATATATGTGTTTTTTTTAACAAAGGCCATATTAACAACATACATGAGAATTAGCAATATGAACTAATCCATATACATATGTTAATTTGAAACATAGGCAAATCAACATACGTATATGTGAGTTAGCAACATAGGCTAATCAACATACACATGTGTTAATTTGTAACATAGATTTAAACATACTTGCAAATTAATCCCAACATATGATAAGTGTGAACATGGCATAAGTTTGCATAAACATGAACATATAGATTTGACAATTGGTCGCATAACTTCACTACATAAACTTTCATAATAAACTACACAATTCTCATAAGATTTTACAATCCAAGTACATGCTTATACAAATAATCTAATCCAATAATCCCAAATTTAACATGATAATAGAATCAAGTCACTGGCATAGATTAATATTATAAAACATAATAAACATCATACTTAATAATTCTCAATTCAACATGATAATAGAATCAAATCACAAACGTATATTAATAACATAACGAGTATCGTACTATTATCATTTCATCGCAACACATGATATTCATACTAATTCGCATTCTAAAAATATAGCTAAACTTACAATCGTAGATGGTCTTGTTTTCTAAGTTCTGAAATTCTGAATTTGCAAAGCTTTCCTTTTGGAAGACTTTGCTTTGATTCTAATTTGTTGTTGCTTTTTAATCTTTTAGTTTGTATTCTCTATGTTGTTCGTCTCTTTCAAGTGGAGGCTCCCTCTAGTTCTCAGCAGACAGTATGGTGGCTCCAATTCTTTCTTTTTTTTGTGAATTTTTAGTTTGAGACCTAGGGTCTTTTTATAGAGTTGCAAGTTAATTTGAGCCATCGATGAAGCTAGGGTTAACCAGAGCCGTCCGATGTAGAGAGAAGCCAATTATGTTCACCATTTCTTTCTTAATGTACATTTACTATTATTTGTCAATCCATATAAATACGTACGCGTTAGATACATCTCCCCTTTACACATTTATTATTATTTTTGTATGCACATTAGATACATCTCCCCTTTACACATTTATTTTTTAATTAGCAACTTTAGTGTTAACAGAAATACGGGGTGTTACATTCTCCCCACCTTAAAGGATTTCGTCCCCGAAATTTCCAAGTCTAGGAGAACATATATCCTACCATCCAAATGTCCATCTACTCAATCATCAAACACGAGCGTCCATTGTCCTTAAAAGACTTCTAATGCTTCATGATCATATGCATCGTGTGTGTACATGTCCTTATCTAATGCAAAAATCAGGCGGTCTATTGATTCAGTTGACCTCCTTAATGCAAATTATGTAAGTGTCATGAATCCATTATGTATGCAAACTTTTTCCTATTCATAATTCTACATGAGTGCGCAATCATTCAAACAAATGCGACATCCATATGACAACATATTATGCTTCAACCATATACAAACATAAACACATATATGCATATGAAATATGAAGTGACCGAGCCGATCTAAAACCCTAGATTGTGTGTATATGCATCTACGAGCAACCGCTAGCAAACATTTGCAACCACTTGCAACCATCATCCATAACATGTTTCAATTACATGTTTACATCCAAAGGGGTTTCCACCTAAGGATAAAAGGGTAAGGTCGGGGAGATATACCTAAAAAGATAGATACTAACATGGCTTTAAGGAAAAAGAGAGATCAAAAATGTACCCTCAAAAAGAAAAGGGTAGGTTGCACGTTTTCTATCCTCAGTTTCCCAAGTCGCGTCTTCCTCGACGTCGCTCCACTGAACTTTAACGAGTTTGACTTCGCGGTTGCGTAACTTTTTCACTTCAGTTCCTAAGATGCGAGTTGGAACTTTCCTCACAGTTGCTTCGCGTTCTACTTCAGCTTCTTCTAGAATGTTTGGCTCTACCACTTCCGCTGACTCATGTAGATACTTCTGGAGGTGAGAAACATGAAAGACATTGTGAACTCCGGCCAGTCTCTCGGGTAACTCTAACCTGTAGGCCATCTTCCCAATTTTCTCGATGATAGGAAACGGCCCTACAAATCTTGTTGATAGCTTCCCTGCGGATCCAAAGCGAACGACGTTCCTTAAAGGAGTTACCTTAAGGAAAACCCTATCCCCAACCTCAAATTCAAGGTCGGTCCTTCTCTTGTCTGCGTAGGATTTTTATCTGTCTTGAGGTGTCTTCATTCTTCTCCATATTAAGTCAACTTTCTCTGAAGTCTCTCAGATCATATCTGGTCCAAGTATGAGCTTGTCAGTAGACTCCCACCAACAAGTGGGCGATCGGCACTGTCTTCCTTATAAAGCTTCGAAGGGCGCCATTCCGATGGTGGCTTGGTAGCTGTTGTTGTAGGCAAATTCCACCAAAGGAAGATGGTCCTCCCAAGTCCCTCCAAAGTCAAGGACGTAAAGTCTCAAAAGGTCTTCCAAAATCCTGTTCACCCTTTCCGTCTGACCATCGGTTTGGGGGTGATAGGCCGTGCTCAAACATAACTGTGTGCCAACAGCTTCTTGCAGACTCCGCCAAAACTCGCTTGTGAAGATAGGATCTCTGTCGCTAATAATGCTGGAAGGTATTCCATGGAGTCGAACTATCTCCTTAAGATAAAGAGATGCTAGAGACGAGGCAATCCTTCTAATCTTGACAGGTAAAAAGTGGGCGCTTTTAGTAAGCCTATCCACTATTACCCAAATGCTAGTGTTGCCTCTTCTAGACCTAGGCATCCCATCAATGAAGTCCATTGAAATGCTATCCCACTTCCACTGTGGGACCTCTAGAGGATGGAGCAGACCGCCAGGCTTCTTCTGCTTCGCCTTGACTTGTTGTCAAATCATGCACTTAGAAACAAAATCTGCCACGCCCTTCTTCATGCCACTCCAAAAGAAAACTCTCTTTAAGTCCTTGTACATTTTGTCCCCGCCTGGATGTATTGTCATCTTGGAATGATGTGCCTCCTCAAGAACTTTCTTCACCAACTCTTTTGCCTGTGGGACGCACAGTCTTCCATCCCGTCTTAACCACACTTTGTCATCGATGGTGTATCTATCGAGGTGATTAAAAGCCTCACCCCTGACGAGCTTATCAACCACTTCTGCAAGCTGAGGGTCTTCTCGTTGTGCGGTCCCTATTGAGTCTAAGAGAGTGGGCCGCACTTCTAGCGATGCTAACAGACCGGGTACAAAATCAGAGGAGGGCCTAAAGTCAAAACTGGCTATAAACTCTAGGCTTCGCCTTTCAACAAATAGCGGGCTCAACGTTAGCTTCTTTCTACTCAAGGCATCTGCGACTACGTTGCCCTTGCCAGGAGTGTAGGAAATCTCGAAATCATACGAGGCAAGAAACTCCATCCACATTTGTTGCCTTAAGTTAAGGTCCTTCTGCGAGAAGAGATACTTCAAAGATTTATGGTCAGTATACAGTTCAAATTTCTCACCTAGGAGATAGTGGCACCAATACTTAAGCGCAAAGACGATGGCGACCAACTCAAGGTCGTGGGTTGGGTAGTTCCTTTCATGAACTTTCAACTGTCTTCCGCCATAAGCTACTACCCTTCCTTCTTGCATTAGGACAGCGCCTAGTCCTGTCCCGCATGCATCCGTGTATACTGTAAACATTTTGCTTCCATCCGGCAAGGTCAGAACTGGGGCTGTTGTAAGAGCCCTTTTTAAGCGTTGGAAAGCAAACTCGCAATCCAAATCCCAAGAGAAAACTAGATTCTTCTTTGTTAGCCTTGTAAGAGGAGCTGAGATTTTTGCAAAATCTCTGATGAACTTCCGATAAAAGCCTGCAAGCCCGAGGAAGCTTCGGACCTCGGTTGCATTCCTTGGTGCCTTCCAATCTTGCACCGCTACTACTTTTGCGGGGTCTACAGCTAACCCCTCTTTGGACACTATATGCCCAAGAAATCTCACTTCTTCTCTCCAAAAGTGGCACTTGGAGAATTTAGCTTTTAACTGATGTGTTCTAAGAGTCTCCATGATTGACTTTAGGTGCTGAGCATGCTCTTCCTCATTTTTTGAGAAGATCAAAATATCGTCTACGAAGACCACCACGAATTTATTGAGGAAATCTCTGAACACCCTACTCATTAGGTCCACGAAGTAAGCGGGTGCGTTTATCAAGCCAAAAGGCATGACAAGCCACTCAAAGAATCCGTCTGGGGTTCTGAAAGCTGTCTTGTCGATGCTATCATCAGCTACCCTTAGCTGATGAAATCCGGTCGCCAAATCAAGTTGGGAGAAAACCGACGCTCCTACAATCTGGTCAAACAAATCGTCAATTCTGGGGAAAGGGTGCCTATTCTTTTTAGTCAGCTTGTTTAGCTCCCTATATTCAACACATAGACAGAGTGAACCATCCGCCTTTGTAGCGAACACCACTGGAGCGCCCCATTCTGAAATGCTCCGCCTAATGAACCCCTTTTCTAAAAGCTCTTTAATCTGCTTACTGAGCTCTTTCCTTTCCCTAGGAGCCATGTGCCTAACAGGCAAAGCAACGGGCTTCGCATTGTCAACAAGATAGATGCGGAAGTCTATTTCTCGTTTCGGAGGTAAGCCCTTCACCTCATCAAAGACATCTGAATATTCTCGGACCACCTTAACTGACTGCAAATTCTCAACAGAAGCATCAAGCGATTCAAGGTAACTAAGCATAACCACATTCGAGGGATTACAAGTAATTTCCAGAGTGTTACCGAGTTGGGTTAAAAGCTTGACCACTCTTTTCTCACAATCAAGGATGGCACCATTACTGGATAGCCAGTCCATGCCCAAAATCAATCCATACCCCGAGAAGCCCAAAACAAAGGTACTACATCTAAATTCTACACTTAGAATAGAGATTTTCAAATTCATACAGATCATTGACAAATAAGCTGGACCTCCAATTGGATTGGAGACAACCAAGGGATCCTCTACCATACTAGTTTCTAGGTGCAGAGATTCTACTAAAGCAGATGAAATAAAGGAGTGTGATGCACCAGAATCAAATAAAGTGCGAACTGGGTGATCATAAAGATAAACTACACTTTCTACAGAAGTATTTCTACCTCGCTGTTGCAGAGGAGGTGCCTCCAGTGCATGAACTTGTCCACCCGAAGTGGATGCAGCTTTCTGCGCATGCCCTCGCCTCTTAGGGCAGTCCTTAGCTATGTGTCCTGTTTCTCAACAATGAAAGCAACTACCATTCATCTTTGCCTTCTTCTTCCTGCAGTCTTTCACCACATGTCCAACCACACCACAGAAATTACACTTTCTTGTTTCGTGAGCTTTGTTGTTTTTCCCGCCCTTCTTAAAGTCTGTTTTCTTAGGCTGTAAAGATTCTTTCTTTCCCTGAGACCCTTCTATCTTTGTCTCCTTCTTGCCTTTATCCTCCTCATGTAGTAACGCCATCTGTACCAGCCTTTCATATGTATCTCCCATAGGTACATGGGTCATGGCCAGGCTATGAAGCGGCTCATTCAGTCCCTTGACAAAGCGGAGAGCCTTCTTGTGTTGGGTGTTGACTAGGTCCAGTCCAAACCTAGCCAGCTGATCAAACTGGTTGACGTACTCTTTGACGGTCATACTCCCTTGCTTAAGGGATAGGAACCTCTCCATTTGAAGACTTCTCTCAGCTTCTGAAAGGAACTTCAGCTCAAATCTAAATATGAAATCTTCCCACATTTCTACTGGTCTTTCTGCATTGGTGACTTCCTACCAGTAGGAAGCCTCTCCTTTGAGAAACCACACTGCCAGTCTTACCTTCTGCCTGTATTCTACCTCGAAGATAACGAAAAGATCTTCGGTCTCTTTCAGCCAGTTCCTGGCTGCTATGAAGGACTCGGTTCCATGAAATTCTTTCCCAACCATAGCTTTAAAATCTCTACAAGTCTTGGAAAAAGCGTTTCTATAGCGACCCGTTTCTTCCCCAGTCTCCGAAGAGATGAGAAAGAACGAATTACTGTGAGGACAAGACAAATCAGAACGCAGACGGAAGAACATTTCATTGCTATTACAACAATTCCATCAGATATAAGAATATACAGAGTATAATTAAATAAATTACATTCGACAAACATCAGAGATTACATTAAATTACATAGCAGCGGAAATTATACAAAGCACAACTGAAGGTGATATACGGATACAGAGCTTTCTGGATATCATTCCAGCTGTAAACCAGGATCCTGTGAATATAAATCTGCAAAACCAAAACTACTAGCTGCCCGTGCGGAAAATAGGGGCACCCGGAGTTTAGGTTAAAACAATAAACTCCAGGTCAGTCATGTGACTGGTGTGAGAACTAAAACAGTTATTTAAATCTTTACTTTAAAAGAGGGTAATTCAAGGGACCACGCCGTATAACACGGAACGGGTTTCCTCCCAAGAATACCAGTGCATAGAATAAACAACGCAATGCTTTTTCGAAAAATGAAGCTATTATAAGACCCAGGTCCCATCACACAATGCAACGCAAGCCGGAGGATAGGGTTTTACCTTATAACAGCCAAACATGCTTGATACGTTTAAACAAATCATTTGATACTATAATAAGTGTATAGTGTCAAAACAATTTCAATCATAAATATAAATCATAGACGGCATGAGTGCCCCATACCACAATGTCGCCATACTAGTTCTACAATTAAAGCCGAAATACACGTGTTGGAAATTGGATTTCCATCATGAGTCGAGGCAAGGGGCAAGCTCCTCTCCGCGTTCGAGACACTCTAGCAAATGCCTCAGGGTTACGCACTCTGGGCAACCCTGGATCGGCTGGGCCGGTCCTCACTTACGTTAGAGGATTGGCAATTCCTGAACACACGTTTCCCTGTCCTTACAGACCTATAATCGAGGCGCCTCATTCCAAAAACCACAAAGGTGAAAAGTATATAAATGTCAGGGCTGGTAAGTCACTGACACCACCAAAGCTAGAAAGAAACGTCATGTTCTCCCAGCGGTCCGTATCCCGTTTTTAACTCATACCGAGGTGTGAGGCTCGCGAATTCACGTTACACACAAAGCTGCCACGTAGGCGTGCTTTGATCATCAACCACAAGACTTTGCTTTTCAACAGAAGCCTTGATCCATGCAACTCTGTGTGCCACACAGGCAATTCATGCCATGCGATTGATATCTATCGATATATAACCTCTAAGCTCGTACGTCTCAGAGAAGGGCGTTAAGCAAGAGAATAAATTCTCCGCTGCCAAACAGATATATATTTAACAGAAATCAATCAACAGAGAATAAAATCCAATGTCAGACACACAATCCATTTACAAGTTCGTTCTGGGTCTGAACGAAACCGGAGGCACTTTCCTCGCATATCCATCCATCTCCAAGTACGTCTGGACGACCACCAACTATTTCCATCCTCTTGGGTGTACGGCCCAATCAGGATCGTCAGTAATTATCCAAACGATGTGAAAACTTCCGTTCTTCGACCACCGTCTTCATCTTCGACATATCGTCGAATCGGTTATTCAGAATGGGTATAAACCCGACCTTTCCGAACAACCCGCGTATATTAAAAAAAATGTTACACAAACACAACATACGCCCCATTCCAATTCAGAATATTCCTTTATTCACAAAATCGCATTTTTAGGGAAAGGTTCCCATTAATTTTATCCAAGATACATTCTTTCAAATTTATCCTTTAACCTTCCTTTGGATGTCATTTCAAACCAAATTATGGTTTTCTCAATTAGTCGAGATTAGCGAACCGTACCGAAGTCATTATTTATTTTATTTCCCAATCCCAACCTATTCATCCCATGAAGCAAAACTGGTAGTACTTCACATCTAACACCACAGTGTTATCGGTAAAATTAATTACCATTTCACGTTCAAATCTAATTAAAGATTTAACTATCGCTTCAGAGAAAAACTGGCGATACTCCATTCTCGCTCATTTCCCAAATTTGATAATTCAGATTATCTGTTCACATTTCAATTTAATTGCAGATTCATTAAAACTCCTTTTTCTGGGTTAAAGAACTAGGTGTTATTTAAAACACAGTTCACGACACACCCAAATCACATTCTATTTGTTATCGGGTTAAAGAACTAGTGTTATTTAAAACACCGTTCACGATAAACCATTTCAAATCCAATCGTTATATGTTAGAAATTCCGATTATTTAAAAACCCTTTTTAAATCTAATTTATTTATTTAAAAATAATTGGGTTTTAAATTTAGTTCAAAACTAGTTCATTTCGATAAAAATCCATTTTTATCTTTTCAAATATGGAGTTTTACATCCCAATTTCTCCCAAATCATTTCTTATGATTTTACACAAATTATTGATATTTTTAATAATTTTATCAAGTCCCGTACAGTCGATTTCCATCAACGGCCATCGAACTGCACTTACAACGACCTTTTTCAAATTTGATTTGGACGTATCTCCAAATCCAACCGTTAGATTTTGAATTTCAAATATTCGTTTGAAAGATCTTTTCGATACGAACCCAACGGTTCCGGTTTTAGGAGAAAACGACGATCGGATCTCCCGAAATGTCCGTTTGAAATAAATGGTCGAAATTCGCGAACTACCGCGGCGCGGCGCGTTTTATTCAGGCCATTATATTATATATAAAATATATATTTCATCGATTCCTATTTAAAAACGAATTTTATAAATAGTTTTGAATTTGTTTCAAAAACATTTCAACTTCCATTTCAATCCAAAGCAAAATTGAATTCTTCTTTATAAATTCGTTTTAAAATTCATTTTTATTCAATTCAAATTTCAATTCAATTTGAATTCATTTCAATTCGCTTTCAATTCAATTTGAATTCGTTTTCAATTCAATCCAATTTCAAAGTCGTTTTCTATTCGATTCAATTCAAATTGGTTTTCTATTCGATTCAATTCAAATTGGTTTTCTATTCGATTTAATTCAAATTGGTTTTCTATTTGATTCAATTCAAATTGGTTTTCTATTCGATTCAATTCAAATTGGTTTTCTATTCGATTCAATTCAAATTGGTTTTCTATTCGATTCAATTCAAATTTCATTTCAAAATATTCGATTTCAAAATCACTTCTGAATATTCATTTTAAAATGAATAAATCGATATAAATATCGTTCGCGTCAAAATGGCGTCAATCTTATCAACACGGCTTCATATATTTCTATTTTCAAATATTCTATTTCAAATATTCTATTTTCAAATATTTCGTTCAACACATGACTAATCTCAACGGATGAGTACTGTCAACACATGAACCTTTATTTTATATTGATAAAGATGTAAATTTTATTATTAAAATATTTCGTTCAACACATGACTAATCTCAACGGATGAGTACTGTCAACACATGAACCTTTATTTTATATTGATAAAGATGTAAATTTTATTATTAAAATATTTCGTTCAACACATGGCTATTCTCAACGGATGAGTACAGTCAACACATGAACCTTTACTTTATAGTGATAAAGATATAAATTTTATTGTTAAAATATTTCGTTCAACACATGGCTATTCTCAACGGATGAGTACAGTCAACACATGAACCTTTACTTTATAATATTCTTTATTTTCTAAATTGGAATGAGGCACAATCAATCACCATATAATATTAATTATATGGATTTTCATACATCACACGTATATAATAGCATTGAAAAATAATCAACCATCAACCAAAGTGCACTACACTGTATAAGCATCAAATATAGATATCTAACGCTTATAACAGCCTGTCAATCAATCGATCGACATATTTAATCAATCAGGATGAGTGAACTTCAAATTTCAACCCAACACCCGTGTGGGGTTTCAAACAATCAAACACAGATTTTTATTTGTGCAGTTGGGCGATGTGTAAAATTTATCGTCCCAATAAATGTCATTCATTTAGGTGTACATAAACAAACCGTCCGGTAGGTAAATGAATATTTATTTATTCACTTCACGTATATTCATATTCACGTTAAAAATTATATTTTTAACGATAAAACATTTTATCTTAACATATGAATTTCTATTCAGTTCATTCTTTAAATAAAATGATATTTTATTTTTCTAACATATTTTAGAAAATTTCGGCGGCATAACGGCACGATACTAGAAACGGGACAAGGCCTAGCCTTATCCCCGGTCTAGTGAAGGCCCACGCCATTCACACATCAATCAAATCAATTTCATTTCACTAAACAATTCAATCCAATCAAATAATCTAACTAATTTTTGCAATCAAACAAACAAGTTCATGGTCTGTGGACGATTGTGTCGGGTGCTACTAAGCACCGTCTGCATCCTAGTATATATATATAACTTAGAAAATGAAATTGAAAGGTGAGAAATTCTCACCGATAGCTATCCAATACCACGACTCTTCTTTGATAGAAATCTTCATCGTTATCGCATTTTTGTCATCTTCGTTGCTGTAGCCACTACATATGTAAAAATCGAATTTTTACTTCGTTATTCAATATATAAAAATCGAATTTTTATTATACTATTCAATATATAAAAATCTCGCCTTTTAAATATAAAGGTTTCTTCTTTTCAAATTCATAGACTTCGCCTTTTTAAATATATAGACTTCGCCTTTTTAAATATAAAGATGATATTTCTAATATTCCTATCATGTAAAAATGATATTTTTAATCCTCTACATAAACAAAAATCATATTTTTACATCTTCTATATAGTAAAGACTATATTTTTAATACTTTAAAAATATAAAAATCGTATTTTTATTACTTTAGAAATATAAAAATCATATTTTTAACTTACTACTTGAATAAAAATTATATTTTTCTCATCTTAAAAATCTCTTCTTTTTGTGTTCAAAAATCACTACTTCCTACGATAAAATCAAATCTTTTCACGTAGAAAAATCATACTCTTTCATATTGAAAAAAAAAATCTTATCCTTCCTTCTTTAAAGATCTACTTTTTCCTACTTATCATTACATGAAAGAATTGAAATAAATTAAACAAAAGAAATGAATATATAGATAAAAGAAAAGCTTATTGTTTTGTGCGTTCAAGGGAGGGTTTTTTTGAAGGCTGAGGCGTCGAAATTGGGTTAGGGAGGGTGGCGGTTGCAGATAAGGGCGCACTAGGGTTTGGGGAGGTGGTGCGATGCCGTACTCGACGAGGTCTGGGCGGGGTTAGGGTTTGGCGGCGGAAATGGAAGTGGAGAGGGAGTTCGCGAGTAGGGGGGTCGAGGCCGATGGCGAGGGGGCGGTGGGCTTGGAGGACAAGGCAGAGCGTCGATAGGGGTGGGGAGGCGCGCGCCACCATCGGTGACGGAGGGGGTGGGCTTCGACGAGTTCTGGCGGTTTTTCCCCCTTTTTTTATTTTGACTGTGAATAGTAGGAAGAGAATAAGGGGAGGATTTTTTTTTAAGTATATACTATATAAATATTTTATTATTTAATTCCTTTGAAAATTGACTTTTCATTCGAATCCCGAATCAATCCCAACGACTGTCGCCCCTAGCTAATTACCCCCATCCCGAACACAATGGGATATGTTTCGTAGGCTGATTCGATCGTTACAATCAGTTTTCATCAAAACCAACATATAACTCTATATATTGAATTTAAACGCGCATATCAATTTACTGGGGTCACATACGAACTCTAAAAATTTTGGAAAAATTATTTCTAGCTTCGTATTGACGATACGGTCCTAACAAAACAAGTTTCGTCGAATTCTGAGACCGTTGGAAAAATGGCCAATTTCCAGTCGATTAAAATCAACTGAAACTGGTCAAACGCATTTTCCTTTGCCACGCTCACATATTGATTCGAAAAATTATGAAATTTGGAATGTAGCAATAACTTGACACTGCGGATCCAACAAAAGTGGTTTCGTCGAAATCCGAGGTCGTTTGCAAAATTTCCATTTTTAAGGGCCTGAATTCCATAGCGACTATTTAGAATTTTCAACTGGACATATCTTTTGATTCCCGCTATGAAATTTCGATTTTTCGGATTCGTTGGAAAGATATTATCAATTAGATCCCATTATTTTTGGTTTCACTAAAATCCGGATTGTTTTGCACCCGGTACATTCAATTGAAGTTTGAAATCAAATTATCGAACTACCGCGCCATTTTCAATTCTATTATAATTATATATAAATATTTATATTCTAACGACGACGCGTATAAATATATACGTTCGAATTATATTCAAAATAAATTTTCTGGTCGTTATTATTTAAAATAATTCATTTTAAATGTTCAAACTTCGCTAAAATTGCCAAAATAAAAATTTTAAACTGGCTCAGAAATTCGGGTTATTACAATCTCCCCCACTTAAAACTTTTCGTCCCCGAAAAGGAACAAAGTCGAAAGTGCTTTGATTAATCAACTCTATGTTCGATCTGGCTTCCATTCTCCAACTTTTTAGTTTCTATGAATTTTCAAATTTTCAAAAATTTGGCTAACACCCTAAATTTTCGAAAAATTTCGCCATAACCTCCCCTGCACCGGGAGCCACGGGAAAATCCCGAAATTGCCATATAGGCCTTCTGATCTCAAAAAGTAAAAAGAAAAAAGCCAAGCGGCTAGCCAATAGGCTCATAAAATCATCATCACCCAAACAAAACAGTAAATTATGTAGTAAACATATACCTATTTGTCGGGCAAACAAATTTTATTCTCTGCTCTAGCCTCCTTGCTATGACCTGTTCAATGTAAGTATATGTATATGCAAGCAAATGCGACCAATCTAAATATAATTCAATATTTGGTTCAATTAGGCATAATGGTTCAAAATTATCAAATAAATAAACAAACAACAAAAACATCAATCAATTAGTGGATTTAACGTTTCAAATTCATAATTTTACTACATATAAAGAAAATCATGTTTTTGACGCCAATTCACAACCATGTGTTCTAACTATATTGGTTTTGGTTCTCACACCAGTCTAATGGAAATATATAGATGTCACACCTTCGAAACACGAACATAAATATTGGTGATGGAGCTCCATCATCAAAATCATCTCCGAGCGACTAGAGCGTGATTCTATATCTATCTAATATATTAAAACTTCGAATATACGTTCATGACGCGTATATACAAAACCTTTATATATTGGATTGCCCATATTCAAAATAAATAAATTATCAAATACGTATAAAGCGATTTAAATTTTCAAAACAAAATTGTTTTCAGTTGAAAAATATACTCTTCACACCCGTTCTAGGATACTACTGATCCTATCTCTAACGAGTCATTCTATTTGGATATTACTAATCCAACATCTGATGAATTCTTTCGTATGGTTCTAATGTGCCTTGTTCTCGAGCTCTGTAAACCAAAGCTCTGATACCAAATGTAGCGACCCGTTTCTTCCCTGGTCTCCGAAGAGATGAGAAAGAACGAATTACTGTGAGGACAAGACAAATCAGAACGCAGACGGAAGAACATTTCATTGCTATTACAACAATTCCATCAGATATAAGAATATACAGAGTATAATTGAATAAATTACATTCGACAAACATCAGAGATTACATTAAATTACATAGCAGCGGAAATAATACAAAGCACACCTGAAGGTGATATACGGATACAGAGCTTTCCGGATATCATTCCAGTTGTAAACCAGGATCCTGTGAATATAAATCTGCAAAACCAAAACTACTAGCTGCCCGTGCGGAAAATAGGGGCACCCAAAGTTTAGGTTAAAACAATAAACTCCAGGTCAGTCATGTGACTGGTGTGAGAACTAAAACAGTTATTTAAAGCTTTACTTTAAAAGAGGGTAATTCAAGGGACCACGCCGTATAACACGGAACGGGTTTCCACCCAAGAATACCAGTGCATAGAATAAACAATGCAGTGCTTTTTCGAAAAATGAAGCTATTATAAGACCCAGGTCCCATCACACAATGCAACGCAAGCCGGAGGATAGGGTTTTACCTTATAACAGCCAAACATGCTTGATACGTTTAAACAAATCATTTGATACTATAATAAGTGTATAGTGTCAAAACAATTTCAATCATAAATATAAATCATAGACGGCATGAGTGCCCCATACCACTATGTCGCCATACTAGTTCTACAATTAAAGCCGAAATACACGTATTGGAAATTGGATTTCCGTCATGAGTCGAGGCAAGGGGCAAGCTCCTCTCCGCGTTCGAGACACTCTAGCAAATGCCTCAGGGTTACGCACTCTGGGCAACCCTGGATCGGCTGGGCCGGTCCTCACTTACGTTAGAGGATTGGCAATTCCTGAACACACGTTTCCCGGTCCTTACAGACCTATAATCGAGGCGCCTCATTCCAACAACCACAAAGGTGAAAAGTATATAAATGTCAGGGCTGGTAAGTCACTGACACCACCAAAGCTAGAAAGAAACGTCGTGCTCTCCCAGCGGTCCGTATCCCGTTTTTAACTCATACCGAGGTGTGAGGCTCGCGAATTCACGTTACACACAAAGCTGCCACGTAGGCGTGCTTTGATCATCAACCACAAGACTTTGCTTTTCAACAGAAGCCTTGATCCATGCAACTCTGTGTGCCACACAGGCAATTCATGCCATGCGATTGATATCTATCGATATATAACCTCTAAGCTCGTACGTCTCAGAGAAGGGCGTTAAGCAAGAGAATAAATTCTCCGCCGCCAAACAGATATATATTTAACAGAAATCAATCAACACAGAATAAAATCCAATGTCAGACACACAATCCATTTACAAGTTCGTTCTGGGTCTGAACGAAACCGGAGGCACTTTCCTCGCATATCCATCCATCTCCAAGTACGTCTGGACGACCACCAACTGTTTCCATCCTCTTGGGTGTACAGCCCAATCAGGATCGTCAGTAATTATCCAAACGATGTGAAAACTTCCGGTCTTCGACCACCGTCTTCATCTTCGACATATCGTCGAATCGGTTATTCAGAATGGGTATAAACCCGGCCTTTCCGAACAACCCGCATATATTAAAAACAAATGTTACACAAACACAACATACGCCTCATTCCAATTCAGAATATTCCTTTATTCACAAAATCGCATTTTTAGGGAAAGGTTCCCATTAATTTTATCCAAGATAAATTCTTTCAAATTTATCCTTTAACCTTCCTTTGGATGTCATTTCAAACCAAATTATGGTTTTCTCAATTAGTCGAGATTAGCGAACCGTACCGAAGTAATTATTTATTTTATTTCCCAATCCCAACCTATTCATCCCATGAAGCAAAACTGGTAGTACTTCACATCTAACACCACAGTGTTATCGGTAAAATTAATTACCATTTCACGTTCAAATCTAATTAAAGATTTAACTATCGCTTCGGAGCAAAACTGGCGATTCTCCATTCTCGCTCATTTCCCAAATTTGATAATTCAGATTATCTGTTCACATTTCAATTTAATTGCAGATTCATTAAAACTCCTTTTTCTGGGTTAAAGAACTAGGTGTTATTTAAAACACAGTTCACGACAAACCCAAATCACATTCTATTTGTTATCGGGTTAAAGAACTAGTGTTATTTAAAACACCGTTCACGATAAACCCATTTCAAATCCAATCGTTATATGTTAGAAATTCCGATTATTTAAAAACCCTTTTTAAATCTAATTTATTTATTTAAAAATAATTGGGTTTTAAATTTAGTTCAAAACTAGTTCATTTCGATAAAAATCCATTTTTATCTTTTCAAATATGGAGTTTTACATCCCAATTTCTCCCAAATCATTTCTTATGATTTTACACAAATTATTGATATTTTTAATAATTTTATCAAGGCCCGTACAGTCGATTTCCATCAACGGCCATCGAACTGCACTTACAGCGACCTTTTTCAAATTTGATTTGGACGTATCCCCAAATCCAACCGTTAGATTTTGAATTTCAAATATTCGTTAGAAAGATCTTTTCGATACGAACCCAATGGTTCCGGTTTTAGGAGAATCGGACGGTCGGATCTCCCGTAATGTCCGTTTGAAATAAATGGTCGAAATTCGCGAACTGCCGCGGCGCGGCGCGTTCTATTCAGGCCATTATATTATATATATAATATATATTTCGTCGATTCCTATTTAAAAACGAATTTTATAAATAGTTTTGAATTCGTTTCAAAAACATTTCAACTTCCATTTCAATCCAAAGCAAAATTGAATTCTTCTTTATAAATTCGTTTTAAAATTCATTTTTATTCAATTCAAATTTTAATTCAATTTGAATTCATTTCAATTTGCTTTCAATTCAATTTGAATTCGTTTTCAATTCAATCCAATTTCAAAGTCGTTTTCTATTCGATTCAATTCAAATTGGTTTTCTGTTCGATTCAATTCAAATTTGTTTTCTTTTCGATTCAATTCAAATTGGTTTTCTATTTGATTCAATTCAAATTGGTTTTCTATTTAATTCAATTCAAATTGGTTTTCTATTCGATTCAATTCAAATTGGTTTTCTATTCGATTCAATTCAAATTTCATTTCAAAATATTCGATTTCAAAATCACTTCTCAATATTCATTTTAAAATGAATAAATCGATATAAATATCGTTCGCGTCAAAATGGCGTCAATCTAATCAACACGGCTTCATATATTTCTATTTTCAAATATTCTATTTCAAATATTCTATTTTCAAATATTTCGTTCAACACATGACTAATCTCAATGGATGAGTACTGTCAACACATGAACCTTTATTTTATATTGATAAAGATGTAAATTTTATTATTAAAATATTTCGTTCAACACATGACTAATCTCAACGGATGAGTACTGTCAACACATGAACCTTTATTTTATATTGATAAAGATGTAAATTTTATTATTAAAATATTTCGTTCAACACATGGCTATTCTCAACGGATGAGTACAGTCAACACATGAACCTTTACTTTATAGTGATAAAGATATAAATTTTATTGTTAAAATATTTCGTTCAACACATGGCTATTCTCAACGGATGAGTACAGTCAACACATGAACCTTTACTTTATAATATTCTTTATTTTCTAAATTGGAATGAGGCCCAATCAATCACCATATAATATTAATTATATGGATTTTCATACATCACACGTATATAATAGCATTGAAAAATAATCAACCATCAACCAAAGTGCACTACACTGTATAAGCATCAAATATAGATATCTAACGCTTATAACAGTCCGTCAATCAATCGATCGACATATTTAATCAATCAGGATGAGTAAACTTCAAATTTCATCCCAACACCCGTGTGGGGTTTCAAACAATCAAACACATATTTTTATTTGTGCAGTTGGGCGATGTGTAAAATTTATCGTCCCAATCAATGTCATTCAAATAGGTGTACATAAACAAACCGTCCGGTTTGTAAATGAATATTTATTTATTCACTTCACGTATATTCATATTCACGTTAAAAATTATATTTTTAACGATAAAACATTTTGTCTTAACATATGAATTTCTATTCAGTTCATTCTTTAAATAAAATGATATTTTATTTTTCTAACATATTTTAGAAAATTTCGGCGGCATAACGACACGATACTAGAAACGGGACAAGGCCTAGCCTTATCCCCGGTCTAGTGAAGGCCCACGTCATTCACACATCAATCAAATCAATTTCATTTCACCAAACAATTCAATCCAATCAAATAATCTAACTAATTTTTGCAATCAAACAAACAAGTCCATGGTCTGTGGACGATTGTGTCGGGTGCTACTAAGCACCGTCTGCATCCTAGTATATATATATAACTTAGAAAATGAAATTGAAAGGTGAGAAATTCTCACCGATAGCTATCCAATACCACGACTCTTCTTTGATAGAAATATTCATCGTTATCGCATTTTTGTCATCTTCGTTGCTGTAGCCACTACATATGTAAAAATCGAATTTTTACTTCGTTATTCAATATATAAAAATCGAATTTTTATTATACTATTCAATATAAAAAAATATAATTTTTATTATACTATTCAATATATAAAAATCTCGCCTTTTAAATATAAAGGTTTCTTCTTTTCAAATTCATAGACTTCGCCTTTTTAAATATATAGACTTCGCCTTTTTAAATATATAGACTTCGCCTTTTTAAATATAAAGATGATATTTCTAATATTCCTATCATGTAAAAATGATATTTTTAATCCTCTACATAAACAAAAATTATATTTTTACATCTTCTATATAGTAAAGACTATATTTTTAATACTTTAAAAATATAAAAATCGTATTTTTATTACTTTAAAAATATAAAAATCATATTTTTAACTTACTACTTGAATAAAAATTATATTTTTCTCATCTTAAAAATCTCTTCTTTTTGTGTTCAAAAATCACTACTTCCTACGATAAAATCAATCTTTTCACGTAGAAAAATCATACTCTTTCATATTGAAAAAAAAATATTATCCTTCCTTCTTTAAAGATCTACTTTTTCCTACTTATCATTACATGAAAGAATTGAAATAAATTAAACAAAAGAAATGAATATATAGATAAAAGAAAAACTTACTGTTTTGTGCGTTCAAGGGAGGTTTTTTTTGAAGGCCGAGGCGTCGAAATTGGGTTAGGGAGGGTGGCGGTTGTAGATAAGGGCGCACTAGGGTTTGGGGAGGTGGTGCGATGCCGTACTCGACGAGGTCTGGGCGGGGTTAGGGTTTGGTAGCGGAAATGGAAGTGGAGAGGGAGTTCGCGAGCAGGGGGGGTCGAGGCCGATGGCGAGGGGGCGGTGGGCTTGGAGGACAAGGCAGAGCGTCGATAGGGGTGGGGAGGCGCGCGCCACCATAGGTGACGGAGGGGGTGGGCTTCGACGAGTTCTGGCGGTTTTTCCTTTTTTTTTATTTCGACTGTGAAGAGTAGGAAGAGAATAAGGGGAGGATTTTTTTAAGTATATAATATATAAATATTTTATTATTTAATTCCTTTGAAAATTGACTTTTCATTCGAATCCCGAATCAATCCCAACGACTGTCGCCCCTAGCTAATTACCCACATCCCGAACACAATGGGATATGTTTCGTAGGCTGATTCGATCGTTACAATCAGTTTTCATCAAAACCAACATATAACTCTATATATTGAATTTAAACGCGCATTTCAATTTACTGGGGTCACATACGAACTCTAAAAATTCAGGAAAAATTATTTCTAGCTTCGTATTGACGATACGGTCCTAACAAAACTAGTTTCGTCGAATTCTGAGACCGTTGGAAAAATGGCCAATTTCCAGTCGATTAAAATCAACTGAAACTGGTCAAATGCGTTTTCCTTTGCCACGCTCACATATTGATTCGAAAAATTATGAAATTTGGAATCTAGCAATAACTTGACACTGCGGATCCAACAAAAGTGGTTTCATCGAAATCCGAGGTCATTTGCAAAATTTCCATTTTTAAGGGCCTGAATTCCATAGCGACTATTTAGAATTTTCAACTGGACATATCTTTTGAATCCCCCTCTGAAATTTCGATTTTTCGGATTCGTTGGAAAGATATTATCAATTAGATCCCATTATTTTTGGTTTCACTAAAATCCGGATTGTTTTGCACCCGGTACATTCAATTGAAGTTTGAAATCGAATTATCGAACTACCGCGCCATTTTCAATTCTATTATAATTATATATAAATATTTATATTCTAACGACGACGCGTATAAATATATACGTTCAAATTATACTCAAAATAAATTTTCTGGTCGTTATTATTTAAAATAATTCATTTTAAATGTTCAAACTTCGCTAAAATTGCCAAAATAAAAATTTTAAACTGGCTCAGAAATTCGGGTTATTACAGTTTCCTCTCGGAGGAGGAGGAGGAGGAGGAGGGGGAACTTCAGCAACTGGGGGAGGAGGAGGAGGAATTGCTATAGCTGGGGGAGGAAGATTCGCTGGGCCCGCCTCATTGGCCCTAGCTTCCAAGTACCTTCTAAACCAACCAGGTACAGTCACACCTTCTGGAAGGTTAAATTCTCCCGACATGCTGAAACAAAAAAGGAAAGATTCAAAACGAAGGATAGATAATTCACATGGCTTTGGGGAATTATGCCTTTCTAAAACTATAAAACAATTATTTTCTTGAAAAATGCTTCTTTAAATTTTAATTTGAATATAGTTTCAAAAACTTTTTATCTGGTTTGGTAAACCTATGCTCTGATACCAAGTGAAACACCCCACCTCCGTTAAGGTCACTCACAAAGGGAATGCCTTAATTTTGGTGGAGGTTTATAAGCAAAAGACACAGATAAAACACAAGACAGATATAAACACATATAAATAAGCAGCGGAAAAACCAACAGACTTTTATTACCATAAATACGTGTTTATACAGAACATTTCCAACATTGTCTCAAAACAAACTTCCAATTATTACAACCATAATACTGTCTTTATTTTAAAAGTTAAAGAAGCATGAAACATAAATAAAGCTGCATAATCCCTATAAATGATATCCAAAGCCATGGTCCAAATGAAAGAAATCCAAGCAATACATTCTCTCTCTTCAAGCTGGATGAAAAACTGACTAAGCTGCGGTGTTTCCTCCCTGTGGACCTTGGGGGGGAATGGAAGAAAAGAAGACGAAAGGAAAATGGGTCAGACATAAGTCTGGTAAGTCTAGCTATATTCCTAGAATGTTAATAATAAAAAGATCGTGACTTGCATAAAGTGAGAACAGGACGATATCAGGATAATAGACTATCCTAGAACTAGATAAGGTGTCCTAAAACGAACATCCCTTCGCACCCTATTTTAAATCTCTATCTCTGCACCTACTAATTCTTATACCAACAGGCACCCCGTGATTGGGGTGAAGTGATCCCTTTCTCTTTCTTTAAAAGATTGGCTCCTACTCGTATATTCACATGTGTCCTACGGCCCTATATGGTAGATACCTATGATGGTCCCACCATGGGGTGTATCAAGTCCCATGGTGGCGGCCCCGACACAATTCTAGCATGCATAGGGTATACTACTGATGCTCCAGTGCCCTGACTTGTTTGCTCCAGAGTGTGTGCACGACCGCACTCTGTTAGAACCCACACTGTGCACCAACCGCCATCTCTTTTGACCGCTTACAATCAGCCCAGTAATCGTGCCCCACCTTGCCTAGTTCAGGGTACCATGATACCTAATTGGGTTACTGCTGAAACGGGTACCCGTTACTAGGTTTTCTAGTCAAACATGTTAAGTGGTTAAGTGTTTGAATGAACCTAACCCCCACCCATCCAAATTATTTAACATGTTGAATTTGGTTAAGTATTTATTAAATTGACTTAACCCTATCAGTCCTAACTCAGCTCTAATTGTCTTATTAGAGCACCAACCTCTCAGATTAGACAGATATTGTTGTGGCTGCCTGTATGCCGGTTGGGTCCAGTCAGTCTTACGCCACAACTCAGTTTAACCTCGGGTCTTTATTGGGCCCCATGCCTTAACCTCTCACATTGAATAGCTATTGTTGTGACAACTGGACAGCCGGGCGGGTCCGGGCAGGTTTACGTCACAACTCCATCCAACCTCGGGTTAAGCACGTTCGTATTTTATAATTTACATTTTAATTATGTAAATTATTCAAATTCAAATTACTATCACATTCATTTCCAATTAATCTCATTAATTAATGTAATTAATGCCTTTTTATGCCATAAATCACTTATGTGATTAATGACCAATATGTAAATTAGAAAAAATTCAAAGTACTGTCACGTTTCCAATTAATCTCATTAATTAAGGTAATTAATGCCTTTTTATGCCATAAATCACTTATGTGATTAATGACCAATTTATGGCAAGTTTTCCTAAAATTATCATTTTAACCCAACGTTACCCCGTCCAATATTAGGCTAACCATCTCAGCCTAATTTACGTTTGCATGATTTTTGGTGTAAAGTATTAGACTAAAAACTTAGCCTAATTTAATATACGCAAATTGGCATAAATTAGCATAAACATGACAAGGGTATATCTTTGGTATTGATGGGATAATCAATATGAACATAATAGGGTGTACTTGCAAAATAACTAACATGAACATTTTAGGGGTGAACTTGCAAAATAACTAACATAAACATTATAATGTCATAGGTATGAACTTGCACTTATAGGCTAACTCAACATATATATGTGTTTTTTTTAACATAGGCCATATTAACAACATACATGAGAATTAGCAATATGAACTAATCCATATACATATGTTAATGTGCAACATAGGCAAATCAACATACGTATATGTGAGTTAGCAACATAGGCTAATCAACATACACATGTGTTAATTTGTAACATAGATTTAAACATACTTGCAAATTAATCCCAACATATGATAAGTGTGAACATGGCATAAGTTTGCATAAACATGAACATATAGATTTGACAATTGGTCGCATAACTTCACTACATAAACTTGCATAATAAACTACACAATTCTCATAAGATGTTACAATCCAAATCCATGCTTATACAAATAATCTAATCCAATACTCCCAAATTTAACATGATAATAGAATCAAGTCACTGGCATAGATTAATATTATAAAACATAATAAACATCATACTTAATAATTCTCAATTCAACATGATAATAGAATCAAATCACAAACATATATTAATAACATAACGAGTATCGTACTATTATCATTTCATCGCAACACATGATACTCATATTAATTCGCATTCTAAAAATGTAGCTAAACTTACAATCATAGACGGTCTTGTTTTTTGAGTTCTAAAATTCTGAATTTGCAAATCTTTCCTTTGGGAAGACGTTGCTTTGATTCTAATTTGTTGTTGCTTTTTAATCTTTTAGTTTGTATTCTCTATGTTGTTCGTCTCTTTCAAGTGGAGGCTCCCTCTAGTTCTCAGCAGACAGCATGGTGGCTCCAATTCTTATTTTTTTTGTGAATTTTTAGTTTTAGGGTCTTTTTATAGAGTTGCAAGTTAATTTGAGCCGTCGATGAAGCTAGGGTTAACCAGAGCCGTCCGTTGTAAAGAGAAGCCAATTATGTTCACCATTTCTTTCTTAATGTACATTTACTATTATTTGTCAATCCATATAAATACGTACGCATTAGCTACATCTCCCCTTTACACATTTATTATTATTTTTGTATGCACATTAGATACATCTCCCCTTTACACATTTATTTTTGTATTAGCAACTTTAGTGTTAACAGAAATACGGGGTGTTACATTGTTATTTAGATTTGATTTGATTTTGATTCAAGCTTCTATCTTGCATTAGGGTTGAAAGTTTATGGCGGCTACTCTAGGTTCTCCATTGACGGCATGACGGCTCTTGTTATGAATTAATGTAATTAGGGTTAGGGGTTTAGGAGTGTTTTTATAGAAGTGTAATTTAATAAGAGCCATCAGATTAACCTAGAGATAACCAGAACCATCAAAACCACTCAGATGCCACATCAGCCCTTAGGGCGAATCGGGCCACGGGTTGACAGCCAAATACCCTGGATCGACCCCTAGTCGACCCAGCAGGGCTCCGGTCGAATCCAAAAATGGTGCGGTTCGGCTATTCCCCCTCCCGATTCGCTGTTTTGAACTTTTTTGAATATTATATATATATATATATAATTCTCTCATACGCATACAAACTTCAAGGCTTAATAACTTCTTCATAAATTATCCGTTTTATGCAAACCAAATGTCTATCTTGACCCAAAAATTTGGGACGAACAAAATAGGGCAACCCATTTCACTTAATTCTTCTTCCAAAAATTAAGTATACTTTAATTTGTGAATTTTAATGTTATAAAATTAAGGGGTGTTACATACTCCCCTCCTTAAAGGATTTCGTCCCCGAAATCTCTAAGTTAAGAAGAATGTATCCTACCAACCAATCATCCATCTACTCAACCATCATCCACAAGCATCCATTGTCCTTAAAGAAATTTCTAATGCTATATGAACTTATGCAAAAATGTGTGTATATGTTCCTTATCTAATGCAAAGATCAGGCAGTCCACTGATTCAGTTGACCTCCTTAATGCAAATCATGATAGCGTCATGCGTCCATTATGTATGCGAAAGAATCCCATCGATACATATTATTTCTACATGTGTGCACAACCATTCATCAAAATGCAGCATCCATATGTTAACACAACCATTATACATCCATTAATTTAGATATGCATACGCATTTATATGCAACATGAAGGTGATTGAGCCGATCTAGTACCTAATGTGTGTGTACATGCATCCACGAGCAACCACTAGCAACCACTTGCATCCATTTGCATCCACCAAACATAACATGTCTCAAACACACGTTTGCAACCATAGGGTTCTTCCTAACTAAAGATCGAAGATGTCATCTCAAAGATAATACTAAAAGATAGGACAAGTGCCAACAAAGCGGTAGAAAAAGGAGAAATTAAAACATACCCTCAAAAAGGAAAGGGTACAGCGTACACATTTTGTCTTCCGTCCCCCAAATCGCGTCTCATTGATCATCTTCCCATTGCACTTTGACCAACTTGACCTCTTTGTTGCGAAGCTTTTTGACCTCCGATCCGAGAATGTGTGTAGGAGCTCGTCTGATCGTGGCATTGCGCTCTACTTCCACGTCTTTGAGCGTGCTCGGGTCTACCACTTCCGTCGTATCGTGTAAACACTTACGCAAATGTGAAACGTGAAATACGTCATGAACTCCGCTGAGCTTCTCTGGTAACTTTACTCTATAAGCCATATGTCCAATCCTCTCCGTAATCGGAAAGGGTCCTACGAACCTCGGTGCCAACTTCCCTACTGATCCAAAACGGACTATGTTTCTTAATGGTGACACCTTAACAAAAGCCATGTCCCCAATATTGAATTCAAGATCGATTCGTCTCCTATCAGCATATGACTTCTGTCGGACTTGCGCCGTCTTCATTCGCCGTCGAATCAGGTCTATCTTCTCCGAAATCTCCCTAATCATTTCGGGTCCAAGCAAAACCTTATCAGTGGATTCCCACTAACATGTAGGTGATTGACACGGTCGTCCATAAAGAGCCTCAAAAGGTTCCATGCCAATGCTAGCCTGAAAACTACTATTATTGGCGAACTCCACTAGTGCAAGGTGTTCTTCCCATGTTCCTCCAAAGTCTAGGATGCATAGTCTCAGAAGGTCTTCTAGAACCCGATTTACTCTCTCGGTCTTGCCGTCCGTCTGAGGGTGATAAGTGGTACTTAAGCATAATTGAGTTTCAACCACCTCTTCTAAGCTTTTCCAAAATTCGCTTGTGAAAATGGGATCTCTATCGCTCACAATGCTAGAGGGTATGTCATGCAAATGAACTATCTCTCGAAGGTATACAGATGCTAACCACGTGGCGGTCCTTCTACTTTTAACAGGAATAAAATGGGCACTTTTGGTAAGTCTGTCTACAATTACCCAAATCCCCGTATCACCCCTCCTAGATCTTGGTAACCCATCTACAAAATCCGTGGAAACGCTTTCCGATTTCCAAAGCGAAATCTCTAAGGGATGGAGCAAACCTCCAGGCTTCTTTTTCTCCGCCTTGACTTGTTGGCACACTAAGCATCTAGCAACGAACTTGGCCACGTCCTTCTTCATTCCGGCCCAAAGAAAACTCGCTTCATAATCCCATACATCTTATCACCACCAGGATGTATGGTCGTCTTAGAGCGATGTGAGTCTTCAAGAATTGCCTTCTTCAAACTCTCGTCTTGTGGTACGCAAAGTCTTCCATCTCTACATAGCCAACCTCTCTTATCTATAGCATATCTATCAAGATGACTCGAGGACTCCCCTCCTATAAGCTTGTCTACTATCTCAATCAACTGTGGGTCATTTCGTTGTGCCTCTCCAACTCGACCCAAAAGTGTTGGTTGCACCTCTTACGATGCCAATAATCCGGGTACATAATTGACAGAGGGTCTGAAGTCAAAGGAAGATATATACCTCAAGCTCTGCCACTCTATGAACAAAGGACTTAAAAGTTAACTTCTTTCTACTTAAGGCATCGGCTACAACGTTACCCTTGCCAGGGGTATAGCGATCTCAAAATCGTAGGATGCCAAAAACTCCATCCATCTCTGTTGCCTCAAGTATAGGTCCTTTTGAGAGAATAAGTACTTTAGCGACTTATGGTCTGTATACAACTCAAACCTCTCGCCAAGCAAATAATGACGCCATGAATTAAGCGCAAAAACTATGGCCGCCAACTCTAAGTCATGGGTAGGGTAATTTTTCTCGTGGGCTTTCAACTGTCTTCCACCATAGCATATCACCCTTCCCTCTTGCATTAAAACTGCGCCAAGCCCTATCCCGCAAGCATCGGTATATACAGTGAATGTCTTACTCCCATGTGGAAAAACTAAAACTGGAGCTGTCGTTAAAGCCCTCTTCAGACGTTGGAAAGCATCGTCACAGTCAACGTCCCAAGTAAAAGTCAAATTCTACTTCGTTAATCAAGTGAGAGGGGCTGATATCTTCGCGAAGTCCTTAATGAACTTCCGATAATAGCCATCCAGCCCTAAAAAGCTTCTTACTTCTGTTGCGTTCTTAGGAGTTTTCCAATCTTGGATTGCCACCACCTTGGCAGGATCCACAACTATCCCTTCCTTAGAGACCATGTGTCCTAAGAACCTCACTTCTTTTCTCCAAAAATGGCACTTGGAGAACTTAGCTTTTAGCTGATGCGCTCGTAGGGTCTCTGATGTAGGGCATGCTCTTCTTCATTTTTAGAGAAAACCAGAATATCTTCTTCAAAGACTACCACAAACTTGTTTAGAAACTCCCTAAACACCCTACTCATTAAGTCAACAAAGTATGAGGGTGCATTCGTCAAACCAAAAGGCATGACGAGCAACTCAAAGAAACCGTCAGGAGTTCTAAAGGCAGTCTTATCGATGCTATCTTCAGCTAACCTTAGCTGATGAAACCCTGTAGCTAAATCCAGTTGCGAAAAAACTGAAGCACCCACCAACTGATCAAATAAATCGTCTATCCTCGGCAATGGGTGCCTATTCTTCTTTGTTAGCTTATTCAGCTCTCTATAGTCCACGCACAATCTAAGTGAACCATAAGCTTTTGTAGCAAAAACGACTGGAGCACCCCACTCTGAAATACTTCTTCTTATGAACCCCTTCTCAAGCAATTCTTTCACTTGTTTACTGAATTATCTTCTCTCTCTCGGAGCCATGTGGCGCACTGGTAATGCAACTGGCTTTGCATTATCTACTAGATATATTCAAAAGTCTATCTCGTGCCTCGGGGGTAAACCTAGAACTTCATCGAAGACGTCACTATATTCACGGACCACACGAACAGAATTCAAATCATCATTGGATGCGTCTAGGGATTCTAGGTAGCTAAGCATTACCGGACCTTTAGGGTCACAAGAAATATCAAGGGTCTTTCCACAACGAGTCAACAATCTAGCTACCCTTCTTTCACAATCTAGGATGGCACCATATCTAGTTAGCCAATCCATACCTAGAATCAAGCCATAGCCCATGAAGCCAAGAATAAAGGCGTTGCATTCACACTATCAAATCCTGACAAATCATAAAAAGATGAGCCGAACCACTAATAGGATTTGAGACTACTATGGGATCTGTAACTAGACTAGTATTTAGGTGCAGTGTTTCAACTAACGAAGCAGATACAAACGAGTGTGAAGCACCAGAGTCAAACAAAGTACGAACATGATGATCAAACAGAAAAACTAAACTTTCAGTGGAAATGTTTCTACCTCTCTCCTGTCCTGGTGCCATGAGAGCCTGAATCTGCCCTCTCGCCTGCCCTGGTGCCATGAGAGCCTGAAGCTACCCTCCAGAAGTTCTTTGCCCTTTCCCCTATTTCCTTGGGCAATCCTTAACTAGATGACCTGCCTCTCCACAGTGGAAACAACCAGTCTTCTTCTTTTTCCTACAGTCTTTGCTCAGATGGCCTGGTGTCCCACAATTAATGCACTTCTTCTTTCCTTTGCCATTATTGTTTTTCCGGCCTTTCTTGTTTTGCTGTTGTGGCTTCTTCTGGTCTCCTTTCTTCTCCGGTGCCTTATTAGCATTCGCACCTTTCTCCGCCTCATGCATAAGCGCCATGTCAACCAGTTTCTCAAAGGTAGCCCCATCCGAATGTGGGCCATCGCCAACCCATGTAGCGGCTCATTCAAACCTTTAACAAACCTCAGGGACTTCTTCTCAGGTGTGTTTACCAATTCCAAGCCAAATCTCGCCAACGAATTGAACTTGTTGACGTACTCCTTTATTGATAAATCCCCTTGCTTCAACGCCAAGAATCTTTCCATATATAAATTCTGTTCTTCTCTGAGAGAAACTTCATTTCGAACCTGCGCTTGAAATCCGTCCATGTCTCCACTGGACGCTCTCCGTTCATGACCTCCACCAAAACGAGGTTTCGTCTTTCATTAACCAAGCAGCCAATTGGACCTTCCTTCCATCTTCTACTTCGAAAATACCAAATAGATCTTCCACCTCCTTAAGCCAATTTCGAGGTTCAACAAATGTCTCTTATTCGTGAAAAGGTTTCCCGCCCATTGCCCTAAAATCTTTGCATATCTTTGCAAAAGTATCAACACGGGGAGGAGGAGGAGGGGGAGGAGGAGGAGGAGGAGCATTTGTTGGGCTTACGACATAGGCCCTAGCTTCCAGATACCTTCTAAACCATCCTGGTATCGATATCCCCTCGAGTATCTCGGGAATTCCAGACATACTAAAAAGAAAATGAAGAGATTCTAAATAGAGAATTCGAAAGAAAGATATATGGCTTTTGGATGTTATGTTTTTAAAACAAACTTTGCTCTTGAAAATACTTTCCTTAAAACATACTTTTGAAAGCATTAATTTATAAAATCCTTTTTGAAAAATAGTTTTTCAAAATTCATATATGGTCTGGTAACCTTCAGGTCTGATACCACATGTAACAACCCACGTTCATTAATTTCACTCACAAAGGGATTGCATTAACTTCCATGGAGCATATTTAGTGTATAGAACAGAATATAACAAGACATATACAAAAATAATGGTACTTGAAAATTTTAAAACAACTTTTATTGCAGTGGAGAAATAGTTTGATTACAACAATTTCATAAACCAAGTACACTTAATATCCTTCTTGATAAATTGTTTCAGAGTACATAAAGTAAAAAGAATAAACCTAACACAAGAAGCCATAAAAGAGATGAGCTGAACTTTACTTTCAACAATCCAAGCACTTCCAAAAGAGAGAGAAAGAGATACGAGATCAAGCTCCACTAGTACTAGTCCCACCCTGAGAACCTGGGGGGAGGGAAAGGAAGAAAAGAGGCGAAAACAAGGGGGTCAGACATAAAGTCTGGCGAGTATGATAACTTTAACAATATAATTATTAAAGTAACTAGGATAAGGCATAAACTGGCAATATAAGATATGACCATGAAACAAGTGGGCATTACAAAGCAAATAAGAGGAATATTCTGGCGTTAATCTCGTTCCTAATCACTATAGGATAATTACTATACTGCACAACCACTAGTCACCCTAAAAGTTGATCCCATCTACAGAACTTAATAATGATAATGGTAGTTTCGTGTACCCTTAGCTGCCTTCATAGGTGCCGTCTGCCCCTATCTCCACTAGTTGTACCCACTACCCCCATTCGATTGGCTCCCTAACTCGTAGATACCTATGCTGGTCCCACAGTGGGGTGTATCACTCCCCAAGTGGAAACCCGATATCACCAAAGATGCACGACTTACATCTATACGATGCAACAACGTCTTACCTACCAACCCGGGCCCACGCACGTACATGACCATGTTGGACTTGCGTTGCCACCGCTAACCCGTTTTGACCTCTTACAATCAAATCCAGTAAGCGTGCCCCGTCCTCGACTTGGGTCGAGCTTACAAAGATACTTAATGGGTTACTGGTTTGAAAAGGGCCCCCATGCTTGACACAAGCCTTCCACCTATGCTTGGTCCCCACTAAGATTTCCCCACTTAACCCCATTCTTATTCATGTCTTCTTACATGTTTCAATCTTGGTTAAGTGCATCTAATCGTATTTCACATGCCACCCAAGGCAACCACTTAATGTCACATACCACCCAAGGCACCCACTTAACCCCCATGTCCCACCACATGTTTATCTGGTTAAGTGTTAATTCATTAGAACCGTAACCTTGTAAAGACCTCCCACATTAGGCTGACTTTTGCGGTCGCTTGATTTGTCGGCCGGGTCCGGGCAGTCATATACCGCAAACGAGCCTAACCTCGTGTCTTTACAATTGTTACGCATTTAATTCGTGCCTTTGACCTCTCACATTAGACTGGCATTTGTGGCTGCTGGATGCCGGGCGGGTCCGGGCAGTCTTACACCACAAAAGAGTCTAACCTCGTGTCTTAGGCGGTTAATTATTACACATCTTTATTTAACTCCAAATTGGATTAATATCCCTATTCAAATTTGTCAATAAATTGCAAATTTATTTATGTCCATAATTGTCTCTTAAAATTATGTCCATCAATACCAATTATGCCAATTAATGTCTCAAATTAATTATATGCCTTTTAAGGCCATTTTATGCCAATTCACAATTTATGTATATTCAACATTGTCCCATCATCCCCGCGCTATTCGTACGTTTTCATATGACGTTTAGACTCGCAAATAGTCTAACTTATAAAAAGAAAAACAACATCACATGACACATAAAATAGATCTAAGGATCATGACATAAGATTACAAAGCCAATAACTTGCATATGAATTTCATTCAAACTAGCATATGATACAAAACAAGCATAGGTAATGGGCATAAACTTGCATAACCTATGTACTGCTATAGATCCAAACATAAAGGTGTGAACTTGCATATGGATCTAAACATAAAGATGTAAACTTGCATATAGATCTAAACATAAAGATGTAAACTTGCATATAGAACTAAACATAAAGATGTAAACTTGCATATGGATCTAAACATAAAGATGTAAACTTGCATATGGATCTAGACATAAAGGTTAATGTCACATAAACTAGCATACGCATATACATGTCTCAAATATATTTTAACAACCCAAACTTGCATAAGATTCATACATGAATATATGATCCAATCATCATAAACTTGCATAAGATATATGATTCAACTTGCATAAGATTCACATAAGAACTAATATATGATCCAACTTGCATAAGACTAACATATGATTCAACACCACAAACATACATATAATTTACATCACATGATTCAAAATCATATTCTCATAATCCCAATTATATCTTATCATAATTAAATTAATTAATTATTTTGTGAAAGCTATCATACTCACAATTAAACAGAATAGTCTTGTCTTTCTGGGATTTGTATTCTGAAACTGTATTGCTCGCCTTTGATGTAGACTAATCGTTATTTAGATTTGATTTGATTTTGATTCAAGCTTCTATCATGCTTTAGGGTTGAAAGTTTATGGCGGCTACACTAAGTTCTCCATTGACGGCATGGAGGCTATTGTTATGAATTAATGTGATTAGGGTTAGGGGTTTAGGAGTGTTTTTATAGAAGTTTAATTTAATAAGAGCCGTCGGATTAACCTAGGGATAACCAGAACCATCAGGACCACTCAGATGTCACATCAGCCCTTAGGGCGAATTGGGCCATGGGTTGATAGCCAAACACCCTGGATAGACCCCTAGCCGACCCAGCGGTGCTCGGGTCGACTCCAAAAATGGTGCGGTTCGGCTATTCCCCCTCTATATTCGCTGTTTTGAAGCTTTTTTGAATATTATATATATATATATATATATATATATATTCTCTCATATGCACACAAACTTCAAGGCTTAATAACTTCTTCATAAGTTATCCATTTTATGCAAACCAAATGTCTATCTTGACCCAAAATTTTGCGACGAACATAATAGCGCAACCCATTTCACTTAATTCTTCTTCTAAAAATTAACTATACTTTAATTTGTGAATTTTAATGTTATAAAATTACGGGGTGTTACAATACAGTTCAAAATACAATGTTATGTAATCCTGTCTTTAACTGGGTTAAAGAACTAATGTCATTTAAAACACAGTTCACGATAAACCCAAAATCACATTTCATCAATTATTGAACCTTCCCGGAAAACATATCAATATATATTATCGATATCAATTTCTGTATCCGACTAATAATATGAATGGAATAACAACAAAGCCTTTTAAATTCCATATATATTAACAGTCTTCCTCCACAGAAGCTTATTTCGATTATTATCAAATAGAATTCCATTCAATTCCAATTTAATATATTAAATTGGAAAACTTTACTTTGGAAAATTCTCATTAAATCTTAATAAAAAGATTTATAAATTCCAAATCACATTTCACTGTAAATCGCATTAAAGAACAAATGTCGTTAAAAAATGCAATTCACAATAAACCCAATTCACATTCCATTTTATTCCAATTATTAAATATAATTGGAAACTCTAATAATCTTAATTAAAAGATTTATTCTTTTCTCAACTAGGTTTAAGAACAATGTTACTGAAGACACCATTCACGACAAACCCAAATTCTCATTTGACATTAAATACAAGGCTGTGAATAGAAATTATATTGGCTTATATTCAATATCAAATTCTAAAATCAAGATATATCGTATTGGGAATAACGATATATATATATATATATATATCTTCCAAATTCCCATATCAATATCCGTATAATCATGGAATCCGATATCGAAATATTCCGAAGATTATTTCCATTCCTAACCATTCCAATTTATTCGTTGGAAATTTCTGTTTATATTAAAACCATTCTCTATCCAATTTATTTATTTAAAAATAATTGGATTATAATTCTAGTTAATAACTAGTTCATTTCGATAAAAATATATTTTTATCTTTACAAACGTGGAATTTTTCATCCTGATTCTTTCTAAATTATTTATTATGATTTTACACAAACTAGCAATATTTTTAATTATATTATTAAGGCCCTTTCAGTTGATTTCCATAAACGGTAATCGAACTGCACTTACAACGACCTTTTCCTTATTTGATTTGGACATATTCCAAATCCAACCATTAGATTTAAAATCTCTTATATTCCTTCGAAAGCACTTTTCGATACAAACCCAATGGTTCTGATTTTAGGGGAATCTGACAGTTGGATCTCCCATAATATCAATTCGAAGTCAATGGTCGAAATTCGCGAACGGTCGCGGAGCGGCGTGTTCTATTCCGGCCATTTAATATATAATATATATTATATATTTCATTGATTTCCATTTAAAACTTATTTTATAAATCGTTTTAAATTCGTTTTAAAAACGATTTCAACTTCATGTTCAATTTTAAATCGAAATTGAATATTCCATATCATTTAAATATAAATGATAATATTATCAAAACATTAGATTTGAAATCGCTTTTTTCGATATTCATTATAAAAATAAATAAAATCGATATAAATATCATTTGCATCAAAATGGCGCATATCTAGTCAACACGGCTTCATATATTTCAATCATGTCCACCCCAAATCGGACATTAACAACATTTTTTGATTCACTTCTGAATATTATTTTAAAATATTAGCTATTTTAAAATATTCATTATCTGTCATTTTAAAATATTTAAAATTTAAAATATTCGTTCTTTCCGAATTGGAATCAGACGCAGTCAATTGCCATATAATTTTGTTTATATGGATTTCATGCACACATGTACACAACAATAATCAAACACAGTCAACCATCATCCAGAGTGCATTATACAACTGCATAAGCATTAAATATAAATAATTAATGCTTACAGAAGCCTGTCAACCAATCAATTGACATACAACTAAACAATTGGGATTAGTGTATGTCAAATATCATCCCAATACCCGTGTGGGGTTTTCAAACAACAAACACTGATTATTATTTGTGCAGTTGGGCGATGTGCAAAATATATCGTCCTAATCAATGTCAGTCAATGTATGTACATAAACAAATTGTCCGATTTATAAATGATTATTTATTTTCATTTATATACTCGTTAAAATTATATTTTTAATGATAAAATATTTATTTCAACACATGAATATTTTATACAGTTCATTTATACAATAAAAATGATATTTTTATTGTTCTAACATATTTTAGAAAATTTCGACAGCATAACGGCGCGATACTAGAACCAGAATAAGGTCTAGCCTTATCCCTCGCCTAATACTGGCTCGCGCCATCCATATACCAATTATAATCAATTCATTCACATCCCAAACCGCATTCAAACAAATAGACAAATCAAAACAAACATCCATGGTTTCAAACAAACGGGTCGGGTGCTTCTAAGCACTGTTTGCATCCTTGTGTATATATATATAACTAGAATATAGAATTAGAGTCAGAAGAAGTTCTCACCTTTGGGATCTACTCCTCAAGTTCTATTTCTGAATTTTTTGAACCGTTTGGATTTGCCCGAAATTCCAACGCAATCTTTTCCATGCTATTCATAGTAAAAATCACATTTTTATATTACTGCTATGTACTTAAAAATAATATTTTTATTTCGCTACATATATAAAAAAAAATCATATTTTTATACTGCTACTCCCTATATAAAAATCCAATTTTTATATTGTTACTTCTTATATAAAAATCAAATTTTTATATCGCTGCTTCTTGTATAAAAATCAAATTTTTATTCGTTATTCATATTTATAAAAATCAAATTTTATATTGTTAGCATATAAACAAGAATCACATTTTCATTTCACTATCTTCATAATAAAAATCATATTTTTATTTTGCTAACATCATAATATAAATCATTTTTTAATTTCAAATCTACATTATAAAAACCAGATTTTTACAACGCTACTTTCCATATAAAAATTATATTTTTATATTGCTACTTCATATATAAAGATCAAATTTTTATATTGCTATTCATATGATAAAAATCATATTTTCAAACTGCTATTTTATTATAAAAATCATATCTTTATAATGCTTCTTCATATATAAAAATTATATTTTTATATCGCTACTCCTATAATAAAAATCATATTTTTATATGTTATTCCTATTATAAAAATCAAATCTTTATATTCGATACTTCATTATAAAAATAAATTTTTTATATTTGATACTTCATTATAAAAATCAAATCTTTATATTCGATACTTCATTATAAAAACCAAAATTTTATATCGTGTTAAAATCATATCTTTACCATTGTCATAATATATATAAAAACTGTTTTTATCCCTTTACAACCTATTTACATTAAATAATAAAATAAAATAAAAACTTATAGGTGGAGATGAGGAGGTGTTAGTGGTCGTCGCTGGTGGGTGGCGCGCTAGGTGGCGGGTTTGTGGGCTCGTTCGAGAGGAGGGGAGATGGAGGAAGGGGCGAGGAATAGGAGGAGGCCGGCACTGGCATGGGATCGATGGCGGGGTCTGGTGAGTGGCGGTGCTGCCGCGGTTGGGGAGGAGCAGAAGGGCACGCCTCCTTTTTTATTTTATTTCATTCGATTGAAATATACGCCCGGGGGGGGGGGGGGGTTGACCAAAGGGGAAGAGAAAGGGGGTATTATGTAAAATTTATTTATTATTTTGTTCTATTAATTTCCAAAAAAAAAACTTTTTAATTCGAACTTCGAATCGAGCCCAACGACTGTCGCTTTTAGCTAATTACCCCCATTCTGGACACAATGGGACATGTCCGATAAGCCAATTCAGCTGTTACGATTTGTTTTTGTTAAAATTAAAATATAAATCAATATAACATTCAAAATTGATTTTAACGTATATTTTAATTTAAACTAACTCCACAAATTCCTGAAAAATAAATCTTGCTATGCTTTGATGATACGATCCTAACAAAACTAATTTCATTGAATTTGGAGACTGTTTGAAAAACGGTCATTTTCCAGTCGATTAAATTCAAATTGAAATTACCAAACACATTTAAATTTGCCACGCTCACATATTAATTCCAAAAATTATGAAAATTGCAATCTAGCAATAATTTGATATTCCGGATCCAACAAAAGTGATCTCATCAAAAATCGAGGTCGTTTGCAAAATCGCTATTTTTAAGAGTTATATATTATATTAAACTCCATAGCGACTATTCTAAATTTTCAACTGGACAAAACTTTTTATTCACGCAATGAAATCTAGATTTTTCACATTCGTTGGAAAGATATTTTCAAATAGATTCAAATATTTCTGTTTTACTGAAATATAATTTATTTTGTATCCTGTACATTCATTTGAAATTTGAAATCGAATTTTCAAACTGTCGTGCATTTCCAATTCCTTTTATAATTAAAATAAATATTTATATTTTAACTTCGATTTAAATAAATTTATACATTCTAATTGTATTCAAAATAAATTTCTAGTCATTATTATTTAAAATAAATCATTTTAAATATTCAAAATTCATTAAAATAGCCAAAATAAAAAATTTAAATTGGTTTTGATTTTCCAGGTTGTTACAATCTCTCCCACTTAAAATCTTTTCGTCCTCAAAAAGGAACGAAGCTGAAAGTTGTTTAATTAATCAACTCAACTTTCATTTTGGCTTTCATTCTTCAACTTTTAAGTTTCTAAGAATTTCTAATTTTTCCAAAATTTGGCTAACACCCTAAATTTTTGAAAAAAATCGCCATAACCTCCTTTGTATGAGGAGACATTTAAAACCACAACTAGCCACGTAGGGCCCTCATCATCCAAAAAGAAAACGAAAAAGCCAAGCGTCTAGCCAATCGGCTCATAAAATCATCTAAACCCAAGAAATATAGTAAACATGTACCTATTTGTCGGGCATACAATTTTATTCCTCTTCTCTAGCCTCCTTGCTATGAACTGTCCTGTATATATGCATGTACACGTATGCAATTTCCAAACAATTTTCAGTTCAGTTCAACATTTGATTCAAATTGGCTTAATTTCTCTTATTGGTTTTATTGTTCCAATATGTTAATTAGTTCAACTAATAATCAAACAATACAATCAACAATCCATTAGTTGATTAGTTTTTCAATCATATATCTTTAATACACAGTCAAAAATCATATTTTAGATGCCAATTCACAATTATAAACCCTATCTAGTTTTGGTTCTCACACCAGCCAATTGGAAATATATAGATATCCCACTTTCGAAACTCGAACATAAATTCTGATGATGTAGCTACAATCATCAGAATCATCTCCGGGCGTCTAGAGTGTGATTCTATATCTATCAAGTATATTAAAACTTTGTATATACGTTTGCAAGGCGTATATGCAAAATCTTTATATACTCGATTGTCCAAATTCAATATAAAATAAATATTCAAATATGTATAAAATGGTTTAAATCTTCAAAACAAAATTTGTTTTTTTTTTATAAATATTACACTTCTAACTCATTCTAGGATACTACCGTTCCTATCTCTAACGAGTCATTCTTATTGGATATTGCTAATCCAATCTCAGATGAATTCTTTCGTTCGATTCTAATGTGTCTTATTCTCGAGCTCTGTAAACCAAAGCTCTGACACCAACTGAAACGACCCAAACTCGCATTTACGGGAAAGCCTGGAATGATTTGAGAACATGACAAATCAGAAGAACATTTCATTGTTTATTACAACAGTTTACATCAGAGTATAAGAATATACAGAGTATGAGCAAATAATATACATTTGATAAATATCAGAGATTTACAAATTACAATGCAGCGAAAAATCATACAAAACACAACTGAAAGAAATACACGGATACAGAGCGTTCTGAATATAGCTCCAGTTGTAAACCAGGATCCTGTGAATATAATATCTACAGAACCAAAACTACTAGTTGTCCGTGTGGAAAATAGAGGCATCCATAGTTTAGGTTAAAACAATAAACTCCAGGTCAGTCATATGACTGGTGTGATAACTAAAAAAGTTATTTAAAACTTTACTTTAGAAATAAGGTAAATCAAGGGACCACGCCGTATAACACGGAATGGGTTTCCTCCCAAGAATACTGGTGCATATAACAAAACAGCGCAATGCTTTTTGGAAAATAAAGCTATTATAAGACTCAGGTCCCCTCACACAATGCAATGCAAGCCGGAGGATAGAATTTTCCCTTATAATAGCCAAACATGCATGGTACATTTAAAACAAATCATTTTGATACTATTATAAGTGTAAAGTGTATAAAACAACTTCAAATATAAATGTATCAATCATAGACGGCATAGTACCCCATCCTACTATGTCGCCATACTAGGCTCTAAAATCAAAACTGAAATGTCACGTATTGGAAATTGGATTCCGTTTATGAGTCGAGGCCAGGGATGGCTCCTCACCGCTTCGAGACACTCTAGAAAATGTCTCAGGACTACACACTCTAGGCAACCCTTGGATCGGTTGGGTCGATCCTCTTTTACGTTTGAGGAATGGCAATTCCTGAACACACATTTCCCAGTCCTATAGGACCTATCCATCGGCACCGTAGTAACCGATATATCCAATGTGCCTCTCTATCCATCATCCACATAGGTAAAAAAATATAAAAGTTTGGGCTCCATACCATGACACCACCCATAGCTAGAAAGAAACGTCATGTTCTCCCAACGGTCCGATCCCCTTTTTGACTCATACCGAGGTGCGAGGCTCGCGAATTAACACTATACACAAAGCTATGCTATATTAAAGTCGTGCTTTGATTATCAACCACAAGACTCTGCTTTTCAACAGAAGCCTTGATCATTTGCATCTTAGCATGCCACACAGGCAATTCACTCCATGCGACTGATGTCTATCGATATATAACCTCTGAGCTCGTACGTCTCAGATAAGGGTGTTAAGCAAGAGAATAAATTCTCCGCCATCAAACAGATATATATTTAATAGAGATCAATTAACACAGATTAAAATCCAGTGTCAGACACACACATCCATTTACTAGTTCATTCTAGGTCAGAACGAAACTTGAGGCACCTTATTCTTCGTCCCATATGTCCAATACAGGAGAGAGGTCCTCGCATATCCGGTCGATCCCCAAGTACGTCTGGATGATCACCACTTATTATCTTGCCTTGGGTGTACGCCCAATCAAGACATAAGTAATCATCCAAAAGATGTGAAGACCTTTGGTCTTCAACCACCATATTCATCGTCGACTTATCGTCGAATTAATTATTCAGGATGGGTATAAACCCGGCCTTTCCGAATAACTCGCGTATATAATAAACAAGTGCTATAAAACACAACATACGCCTCATTCCAATTCAGAATATTCTTTTATTCAAATATTCTTATACTTTGGGAAAGGTTCCCATTAATTTTATCAAAGATAATGTGACGGCCTGCCCCGCACCCGCCAACATTTCCAATGAAAGTGCGATGTGTCGATGTCTAACTAGCACGGGATGGTCATCAAAGAAAGGAAAAGGAGAAGGAATTTGAACGGTGAACCAACAAAGAACCTATAGTATATCTCACAGTGCATGGAAAAAATATAATAATAACATAACTTGATATAAAACAGTCGATACAGTGCATAAGCTGAAAACTAAACCATCATAGCAGCGGAAAATTCAAATATAGCTTATGATCCAAAAAATCAACAACTTTTAAAGCTGTCTCTAAAGCAAAATATAAAGGTGCACTAATAATGCCCAAAGTAGTAACCAGCAGCAACACAGGGAGAATGTATGGGAATAATACGTATAAGCCTTTTGCTCATCTTCGGATAGCTACTCGTGCATAACCGGCTAACCTGTTTCTATTCTGCTCATTTAAGAGCACTTAGAATAATAAGAAGAGGCATAAAACTATGGGTCATAAAAAAGTATGGTATGAGCGATAAGCAGCAAAACAGAACAATAACATTTATACATAACCATACCTAAACCTGCAACCAAAGAGTTAGCACAACAAGATGTACAATACTCTAAGGTGACACTAACACATGGTGTGAAATTAATTGGGAGGGGGTATGCATGTAATGGTGATAGTAAACATCAAACGTAGCAATAATCCTCACATCTCTCACTCAGTGCGTAAAGCATATGATGTCTACCACTTTGATCACCCAATCCTTTGCTACGATCACTCTGCCCCATGGAGTCACGGTGACCCCACTGCACTGATCCATAGCCACTAATCCTTTGATATGTTCAATCTTCCCCATGGAGTCATAACAACTCCACTGCACTGGTTCATAGCCTTGCTACGATCACTATTCCCCATGGAGTTATGACAACTCCACTGCACTGATCCGTAGCTAATATCCGTCTCTAAGTGATGAGTCAAAGCTATAGACATCGATAACCCCTTTGCACACGTCCCGCAGCAAAGTCCAACTTGTGAATTCAACTCGTTGGTTCCCATCTGGATCCTGAGTTACATCCTCCTATTTGGACTACCGTTGCATCTCGGGTTTGGTCTCCTTCGGATCGGTTCGAAATACAGCTCCATTCGGTTCGGTTCGATCCTCCTGAAGTAGTATGGTTCATGATCATCACTGTCACGTCGGGTCGGCTTCCCCATCCAGGTTGGTTCGTGATTCCTGCTCCAGATCAACGGATTGGTTCGTTGGTGCAACCATGGTTCGTGGTCCATTAAGCGGTTCGCGTCATGCTCCCAAGAGTGGTTCGGATCGGTTCTTGCTCCTTCCACTGGGTAGGGTCGGGTCGCGTCGTCGTTACCATGCCAAGGTCGGATCGGTTCGGAGAACTCCAGATGCGGGCGAGTCAGGGTCGTGGGGTGCTCCACAAGCGGGTCAGTTGGGAGGGGTGCGATCCGATCCGGTTCCTGCACAGTTTCCTGCAACTTTCCAGTGACTGTTTTACGCCATACGACGGCGTTTTTGACCATCCTAACTTTCCTATGAAATTACAAACCATTTCAAACAGTAATAGCTACATGTATAATCATACACAAACGGCAAAACAACAATTTAACTTGTTTATATAGATCAAACATACCCAAAACCCATGTTTTTCTCCTAATCCCCTTAATCATGATTTAACCATACGATTAGCAAAACATGTCCAAATTAACACAATTTTCTAACAAAAGCATAAAATAATATTTTAGAATTTTACAAAAAATATTTCCAGATTTTTCCGAGCCATAATTTCGCTAATTATCACTAATCACACCTAGTTAGCCATAATTAGTGAAAAACAATGCAAATCACTCACCTTAGCCACAAATAAAACTTTAGATCTGAAACTCTACTATTGTAGGTCGAATCCCAATGTATAGCAGCAGCCCCAACTCTGGTTTGATGCTATCCTTGATTTGGTGTTGATTTGGCTAATATGTGATTAAACGGTGATTAGGAGGTATTTAGAAGGTGGAGGCCATAGCTAGGGTTAGAGAAATGTTTTAGGCGGCTGGGAAAATGAAATAAAATGATTTTCTAACTGATTTTAGCCTCTCCATAACCCTAGTCCCGAAATGGGTTATGAGCCTAGCTGCTAATCACCCTATTTGGCCCGGTTAAGCTGTTTTTCACCTTCCAAACCTTATTTCAGCCATATCTCCCAAACGGTAAGTCCATTTGGCAAATGTGACCACTCTACGGAAAGGTAAACCATCATTCAAATCCAATGAAAGTGGTTTTAGGTCAAAACTCCTTACCAATCAAAAGTTATAGGCGAAAAAAGATTCGCTAGGGGCAAAACAGTCATTTAAAAATCGGCAAAAATCATGAACATGGGAAATGACCCCAATAATCATTCCCTAAATTTACACGACTATAGATCTCATATAAAAATAAAATAAACATTCTACGATCCTCCAATGCGTAGAATGTGGGTCGTTACAGATAAATTCTTTTAAATTTATTCTTTAATCTTCCTTTGGATATCAATGCAAACCAAATTAAGATTTATCCAAACTAGACGGGATTAACGCACCTTACCAAAGTAATCATTTGTTATATTTCCCAATACCAACCTATTTATCCCATGGAGCAAAAATGTTAATACTCCATATCTAACACCCCAGTGTTATCGGTAAAATTAATTACCATTTCTCGTTCGAATCTAATTAAAAATTTAACTATCGCCTAGAGCAAAACTGGTTGTACTCCATCCTCGATCATTTCCCGAACTTGATAATTTAGATTATCACATTCACTTTTCAATCTAATTAAAGATTCATTAAAACTCCACTTAGTTTTAATCTTCCCAAAAATCAATATTGATGATTAGTTAACTTTGGAAACACAAACATGCCGCATCGACAATCTACATTGTACTATTAATTTCTGCCGATATATTACCTTTTAGCTCGTACGTCTTAGAGAAGGGTGTTAAGCAAGAGAATAAATTCTTCGCCACCAAACAAATATATATTTAGCAGAGATCAACCATACAGTTCGAAATACAATGTTAGACATGGAATCCTGTCTTCAACTGGATTAAAGAACTAATATCATTTAAAACACAGTTCACGATAAACCTAAAATCACATTCCATCAATTATGGAATCTTCATGAAAAACAGATCAATATATATAATCAATATCAATTTCCGTATCCGACTAATAATATAAATGGAATAGCGACAAAGCCTTTTAAATTCCAAATATATTAACAGACTTCCTCCATAGAAGCTCATTTCGATTATTATCAAATCGAATTCCATTCAATTCCAATTTAATATATTAAATTGGAAAATTTTACTTTGGAAAATTCCTGTTAAATCTTAATAAAAAGATTTATAAATTCCAAATCACATTTCACTGTTAATCGGGTTAAAGAACCAATATCATTAAAAAATGCAGTTCATAATAAACCCAATTCACATTCCATTTCATTCCATTTATTAAATATAATTGGACACTCTAATAATCTTAATTAAAAGAATTATTATTTTCTCAACTGGGTTTAAGAACAGTGTTACTGAAGACACCATTCACGACAAATCCCAAATCTCACTTGATATTAAATACAAGGCTCTGAATAGAAATTATGTCGGCTTATATTCAATATCAAATTCTGAAATAAACAAATATCATATTGGGAATAACAATATATATATCTTCCAATTTCCCATATCAATATCCCTATAATCACGGAATCCAATACCAAAATATTCCGAAGATTATTTCCATTCCAAACCATTCCAATTTATTTGTTGGAAATTTCAGTTTATATTTAAACCATTCTCTATCCAGTTTATTTATCTAAAAATAATTGGATAATAATTCTAGTTAATAACTAGTTCATTTCAATAAAAATATATTTTTATCTTTACAAACGTGTAATTTTTCATTTCAATTCTTTCCAAATCATTTATTATGATTTTACACAAACTAACTATTTTTTAACAATTTTATTAAGGCCCTTTCAGTCGATTTCCATAAACGGTCATCGAACTGCACTTACAACAACCTTTTCCAAATTTGATTTGGGCAAAGTTCCAAATCCAACCGTTAGATTTCAAATCTCTTATATTCGTTGGAAAGCTCTTTTTGATACGAACCCAATCGTTCCGGTTTTAGGAGAATCCGACTATCGGATCTCCTGTAAAATCAATTCGAAGTCAATGGTTGAAATTCACGAACGGTCACGCCGCGGGGCGTTCTATTCAGGCCATTTAATATATATAGTATATATATTACATATATTTCGTCAATTTCCATTTAAAACGTATTTTACAAATCATTTTAATTTCGTTTTAAAAACGATTTTAACTTCATCTTCAATTTTAAATCAAAATTTAATATTCCATATCATTGCTATATAAATGATAATGTTTTCAAAACATTAGATTTTAAAATCACTTCCTTTTCGGTGTTCATTATAAAAATGAATAAGATCGATATAAATATCGTTTGCGTCAAAATGGCGCATATCTAATCAACACGGCTTCATATATTTCAATATTTTTGTGTCCATCCCAAATCGGACATTAAAAACATATTTTGATCCACTTCTGAATATTATTTTAAAATATTAGTTATTTTAAAATATTCGTTATTCATCATTTTAAAATATTCATTAATTTAAAATATTCGTTCTTTCCGAATCGGAATCAGGCACAGTCAATTACCGTTTAATTTTATTTATATGGATTTCATACACACATGTACACAACAATAATTAAACATGTAACACCTCGCATTTTCTATGAACATAAGAGTGACAAATCAGAGAATAAATAAATTGTAACAAAATAGTTAAGGTAGATGGGTTATGCCATTGCGTTCATCTCGAAATTTTGCTTGGAATAGAGTCCAAGTTTGCAAAAATCGGACTCCGTATGAAGAAGATATGGCCTTCAGAAGTTTCAGTAAAAACCGGCACGAAATTCAAAAATTCAGATTCGAAATTCAAAACAGACACCCGGGCTGGGCGGGAAAATTCCCGCCCAAGACCCAGGTCAACACTAGGGTCGACCTGGGGGTCGACCTGTGTAAATAGGTCAACACTAGGGTCGACCTCCCCCCCTTCCCCGCCTTTTCCAGCTCTGGAGACAGATCCATTTTTCAGTACCTGGATGCCTTTCTGACCGGATTCGTGAGCTCTAACCTATTTAAACACACCCAAACCTAGATTCCTCTCCACACAATTTCATTCTGCCTATATTCTTCCTTTATTCTAATTAAAAATAAAAATGGCGTCGCTACTCTACTAGAATCAAAACTAGAACTAGTGCATCTTCTTCCAATCTGAATAAAGTTAAAAGAGAACAACTATTTTCTAATCTAATCAATAGTCTACGCCAAAGGAGCGCTATTTAGTGTCAGAATACAGATCCCAAAAATCATGATTTACCATTTCAACTGTGAGTACAGTTATTTTCAGATATGAAATTTAATAATTATCTTAACATTTTTGTGAATCTGGATCTGAGGTTCTGCATACTTTTCTGTGGATCTATCTTGATTGTGTGTGAGAACCCGTAACTTCCCATTGAGGGAAAGCCCGGATACTGTGAGGACAAGACAAAACAGAACGCAGACGGAAGAACATTTCATTGCCATTACAACAATTCCATCAGATACAGGAATATACAGAGTACAAATGAATACTATACATTCGATAAATATCAGAGATTTAAATACAGTACTGCAGCGGAAAAATAATACAAAGCACAACTGAAAGTAATACACGGATACAGAGCTTTCCGAGCATCGTTCTAGCTGTAAATCAAGATCCTGTGAATATAAATCTGCAAAACCAAACCGTGTCAAAAATAAGGGCACCCAGAGTTTAGGTTAAAACAATAAACTACAGGTCAGTCATGTGACTGGTGTGAGAACTAAAACAGTTATTTAAACTTTACTTTAAAAGAGAGTAATTCAAGGGACCACGCCGTATAACACGGAATGGGTTTCCTCCCAAGAATACCAGTGCATAGAATAAACAGCGCAATGCTTTTTCGAAAAATGAAGCTATTATAAGACCCAGGTCCCATCACACAATGCAATGCAAGCCGGAGGATAGGGTTTTCCCTTATAATAGCCAAACATGCTTGGTACGTTCAAAACAAATCATTTGATACTATAATAAGTGTATAGTGTCAAAACAATTTCAATCATAAATATCAATCATATGCGGCATGGGTACCATCTATCATGTCGCCATACTAGGCTCTACAAATAAAATCGAAATATCTCGTATTGGAAATTGGATTTCTGTCATGAGTCGAGGCAAGGGGCAAGCTCCTCTCCGCTGCGAGACACTCTAGCAAATGCCTCAGGGCTACGCACTCTGGGCAACCCTTGGATCTTCAGGGCCGGTCCTCTCTTACGTTTGAGGATTAGTATTCCTGAACAAACGTTTCCCAGTCCTTACAGACCTAAAATCGAGGCGCCTCATCCAACAACCACATAGGTGAAAAGTATATAAATGTCAGGGCTGGTAAGTCACTGACACCACCAAAGCTAGAAAGAAACGTCGTGCTCTCCCTGCAGTCCTTATCCCATTTTTAACTCATACCGAGGTGTGTGGCTCGCGAATTCACGTTATACACAAAGCTGCCACGTAGGCCGTGCTTTGATCATCAACCACAAGACTTTGCTTTTCAACAGAAGCCTTGATCCATGCAACTCAGCGTGCCACACAGGCAATTCATGCCATGCGATTGATATCTATCGATGTATAACCTCTAAGCTCGTACGTCTCAGAGAAGGGCGTTAAGCAAGAGAATAAATTCTCCGCCGCCAAACAAATATATATTTAACAGAAATCAATCAACATAGAATAAAATCCAATGTCAGACACACAATCCATTTACAAGTTCGTTCTGGGTCTGAACGAAACCGGAGGCACTTTCCTCGCATATCCATCGATCTCCAAGTACGTCTAGACGACCACCAACTATTTCCATCCTCTTGGGTGTACAGCCCAATCAGGATCGTCAGTAATTATCCAAACGATGTGAAGGCTTCCGGTCTTCGACCACCGTCTTCATCTTCGACTTATCGTCGAATCGGTTATCCAGAATGGGTATAAACCCGGCCTTTCCGAACAAACCGCGTATGTTAAAAACAAATGTTACACAAACACAACATACGCCTCATTCCAATTTATTAGTCACTAACCGTAAATCAGTAAGAGAGCAATTTCCCAAATATTAACCTCGAAGGCCGAAACCAACATCAGATCAATACCCAGGAAACCATTCTTCTTAACTAACCTACAGCTAGTTTCTAAATCTCAATTCTTAGGGAAAGGTTCCCATTAATTTTATCAAAGATAAATTCTTTAAATTTATTCTTTAATCTTCCTTTGGATGTCATTTCAAACCAAATTATGGTTTTCCAAACTAGTCGAGATTAGTGAACCACACCGAAGTAATTGTTTATTTTATTTCTCAATCCCAACCTATTCATCCCATGAAGCAAAACTGGTAATACTCCATATCTAACACCACGGTGTTATCGGTAAATTTAATTACCATTCCACGTTCAAATCTAATTAAAGATTTACCTATCGCTTGGAGCAAAACTGGTGATACTCCATTCTCGCTCATTTGCCAAATTTGATAATTTAAATTATCCATTTACATTTCAATCTAATTGCAGATTCATTAAACACCTTTTTTTTCTGGGTTAAAGAACTAATGTCTTTTAAAACACAGTTCACGACCAACCCAAATCACATCTATTTATTTATCGGGTTAAAGAACAAGTGTCATTTAAAACACCCTTCACGATAAACCCACAAATCAATTCTATTTACAACTCATTTCAAATCCAATTTATTTATTTAAAAATAAATGGGTTTTAATTTTAGTTCAAAACTAGTGTATTTCGATAAAAATCTTTTTTTATCTTTTCAAATATGGGATTTTTCATCCCAATTTTTCCCAAATCATTTCTTATGATTTTATACAAATTATTACTATTTTAAATAATTTTATCAAGGCCCGTACAGTCGATTTCCATTAGCGGCCATCGAACTGCACTTACAACGACCTTTTTCAAATTTGATTTTGATGTATCTCCAAATCCAACCGTTAGATTTCAAATTTATAATATTCGTTAGAAAGCTATTTTCGATACGAACCCAACGGTTCCGGTTTTAGGAGAATCCGACGGACGGATCTCCCGTAATGTCCGTTCGAAGTTAATGGTCAAAATTCGCGAACTGCCGCGGCGCGGCGCGTTCTATTCAGACCATTATATTATATATATATATATAATATATATAATATATATTTCGTCGATTTCTATTTAAAACGAATTTTATAAATCGTTTTAAATTCGTTTCAAAAACAATTTCAACTTCCATTTCAATTCAAATCAAAATTGAATTCTTCCTTATAAATTCATTTCTATTCAATTCAAATTTCAATTCAATTTGAATTCATTTCAATTCGTTTTCAATTCAATTCGAATTCGTTTTCAATTCAATTCGAATTCGTTTTCTATTCAATTCAATTCGATTATAAAAACGAATATAATCGATATAAATATCGTTCACGTCAAAATAGCGCATCTCTAATCAACACGGCTTTATATATTTCAATAATTTCATTATTCTATTCAACAATTTAATATTTATTCTATTCAATACGTGAATCTATATTTTTGTCAACACACGACTAATCTCAACGAATGAGTACTGTCCACGTGTGACTCTTTTTGTTATTAATATATTTTATAAAAATTATGGTATCTATCGTTTGATTTCAAATCAGACTCCAACCGTAAATTAGTAAGAGAACGATTCCCTAAATATTAACCCCGAAGGCCGAAACCAACATCAGATCAATATCCAGGAGACCACTCTCTTATCTATTTTCCAGTTAATTTCTAATTTTATATATGATAAAGATGTAAATTTTATTGTTAAAATATTTCGTTCAACACATGACTAATCTCAACGGATGAGTACGGTCAACACATGAACCTTTATTTTATAATAGTAAAGATGTAAATTTTATTGTTAAAATATTTCGTTCAACACATGTGTATAATAGCAACGATAAATAATCAACCATCATCCAAAGTGCACTACACTGTATAAGCATCAAATATAGATATCTAACGCTTATAACAGCCTGTCGATCCATCGATCGACATACATCTAATTATTGGGATTAGTGTATGTCGTATATTATCCCAATACCCGTGTGGGGTTTCAAATCAACAAACACAGATTTTATTAGTGCAGTTGGGCGATGTGTAAAATTTATCGTCCCAATCAATGTCAGTCAAATCAGTGTACATAAACAAACCGTCCGGTTTGTAAGTGAATATTTATTTATTCATATTCACGTTAAAAATTATATTTTTAACGATAATTAATTTATTTCAACGCATGAATATATTTCATTATCTATTTCACATCAACAACACAAACAATTTTCACAACACATCAATCAAACAAACAAGCCATCCATGGTCTGTGGATGACGGGTGTCGGGTGCTACTAAACACCGTCTGCATCCTAGCATATATTATAATATAATTAGAAAAAGGAAATTTAAAAGGTGAGAAGTTCTCACCGATAACTACCCCAATTCCACGACTCTCCTTTTGTAGGGAATCTTCGCCGTTCTCGCCTTTTGTCACTTTCGTTGCCCGTAGCCACTACATATATAAAATCACATTTTTGTATTGCTATTCAATATATAAAAATCGAATTTTTTACTTCGCTATTCAATATATAAAAATCCTATTTTTACTTCGCTATTCAATATATAAAAATCCTATTTTTACTTCGTTATTCAATATATAAAAATCGAATTTTTACTTTGCTATTCAATATATAAAAATCCTATTTTTACTTCGCTATTCAATATATAAAAATCCTATTTTTACTTCGTTATTCAATATATAAAAATCGAATTTTTTCTTCGTTATTCAATATATAAAAATCGAATTTTTACTTCGTTATTCAATATATAAAAATTGAATTTTTTATAATTGCTCCATATGGATAAAAATTCTATTTTACAACGCTATCATATAGACAAAAATTCTATTTTTACAACGCTACTATATATAAAGATTTCGCCTTTTCCATTTCAAAAATCTAATCTTTTCTATTTTAAAAATCTAATCTTTTCTATTTTGAAAATCTAATCTTTTCTATTTTAAAAATGTAATCTTTCCAATTTCAAAAATCTAATCTTTTCTATTTTAAAAATCTAATCTTTTCTATTTTAAAAATCTAATCTTTTCTATTTTAATCACTATAAAAAATCACATCTTTATTGCAACACATATATAATAAAAATCAGATTTTTATTTCTCTATATCTATAAAGATTATATTTTTGAAGTTATCCTATGGAAAAAAAAAAGTAAATCAAATTAAAATGAAAGGAGGCTTACAGTGGTCGGCGTTCATCCACTCGAAGAGGAGATGGCGAAGGGGGGAAGCGCTCGCGGGTTTCAGGCGGGTGGCGGTCAGGCAGGGGGTGCGGCTTTGATTCGAGGAGGAGGTGAAAGCATGGGTGGCTCGCGAGGCATCGACACTGGAGAGGGCAGGCGGAGGGGCGATGGATTTATGGTGGTGCAGTGGGTGGTTTTCGACGTGGGTTAGGATTCTGGGGGCCTCGAGGTTCGCGAGGGAAAGAAAGTGGCGGTCACCGTCGATCTCTGGAGGGGAGGAGGGGGGTCACCATCGCTGGTGGGGCGCGAGGCGTTGGAGCGACGGGGTTTCCCCCTTTTCGTTTTTCTTTTTTCTTTTTTTCTCTGTATCGATTGAAAATCTGAGGGGGGGGGGCTAAAGGAAATAAAGGAGAGGAGAGAGAGAGGGATAGGTTATTATTTTTTTTTATTAATTTTAAATTCAAAAAGTTGACTTTATTCATATGACCTCTAAAAGAGGCCCACCGCCTGTCGTCCATAGCGTTTCACCCCCGTTCCGAACACAATGGGATATGTATCGTAGGCCAATTCGACTGTTACGATCTGTTTCCGTCGAATTTAAAATATAAATCTGTATATATTCAATTTTAATGCACATTTCAATTTACCGGGGTCACATACTAACTCGAAAAATTCCAGAAAAATATTTTCTAGCTTCGTTATTGACGATACGGTCCTAACAAAACTAATTTCGTCGAGTTCTGAGACTGTTGAAAAAATGGCCATTTCCCAGTCGATTAAAATCAACTAAAACTGGTCAAACGCGTTTTCCTTTGCCATGCTCACATATTGATTCGAAAAATTGTGAGATTTAAAACCTAGCAATAATTTGACATCACGGACCCAACAAAAGTGGTTTCGTCGAAATCCGAGGTCGTTTGCAAAATGGCTATTTTTAAGGGCCTGAATTCCATAGCGACTATTCCGAATTTTCAACTGGACATATCTTTTGATTCCCGCTATGAAATTTCGATTTTTCAGATTCGTTGGAAAGATATTCACAACTAGATCCTATTATTTTTGGTTTCACTAAAATCCGGTTTATTTTGCACCCGGTACATTCAATTGAAGTTTGAAATCGAATTATCGAACTACTGCGCCATTTTCAATTCCTTTTATAATTATATATAATTATTTATATTCTAACAACGACGTATATAAATATATTCGTTAGAATTATATTCAAAAAAAATTCTCATTGATATTATTTAAAATAATTCATTTTAAATGTTCAAAATTCGGTAAAATTGCCAAAATAAAAATTTTAAACTGGCCCAGATTTTCGGGTTGTTACATTGTGACTGTTTTGTATCTGTTCCCTCTTTTCTTCCTTTTTATTTATAGCCAGGATACCACGAGCCTGCGCCAAATCTCATAAGCGATTAACGCACGAACGCCAAATTTTGGGACAAATAATGGATAATGCATAATTGGACATGACTGATCGTTGACTGATTTGAGAAATGGACATATGTTGTAAATTAGATCTAGATCTGTGTATACTCTATAATTTGGAAAAAGAGAAATCATTGTATGATAACATGTGACATGAAACTTAGGGACATAATGCATATAAAAATTAAGATCTGATTTTGAGATGTTATAATTTAAAGATCTAGACTTTTGGGATAAATTTTATGTAACGGTTCATGACTTGAAAAAGGAATATGTGACTTAGGCATAGAGACCTATATTATAATAGGATAACTATCAATGTGAACACGCCTAAAAGTGGATTTTTGGATATTTGGCATTAAAGGCTATAATTTGGCATAATTCATATGGTATATCATGATTTGGAATTTTAGAGAATATTCTGTACTGGGCAAAGTTTAAATAAAGGTTTGGGCATATGTTGTATTATGAATTATGACCATGATTTAGGCATGTAAGTTTAAGCTTAATTTATGATTAGGCAAGATATGTAAATAGAATTTTAGAAATATATAATCTGTTGAATTGCCTAATCCGCTAAATCTGTTATCTGCTAAATCGGTTGAATTGCCTAATCTGCTAAATCTATTATCTGCTAAATCTGTTGAATTGCCTAATCCGCTAAATCTGTTGAATCGCCTAATCTGCTAGATCTGTTATCGGTTGAATTGCCTAATCTGTTGAAAGATGAATAATTGTCTCGATCTAAAATTGAGCAGAACACGTTAATAGAACTTTGGATAATCTACCGTAACTTATAAGGAAGTTAAATCTGCTAAATGGACATAATTAGTTTGATATTTTCTGTAATGGAATAAAGTGGCTATGACATGAGGTTAGACTCCTTTTACGGTAGAAACCTGCCCGTAACCAACCGGCTTAACTAGCAACCGCAAACTGTCAGTCTAACGTGAGAGGTCGTAGGAATAACTAAAATATGCTTAGTCACGAGGTTAGGTCTGGCTAGTAGTATAAGTCTTCCTGGAACCGCCCGGCATATCCAGCGGCCACAAGCTACCGACCTAATATGAGAGGTCTGTGCATAAATATTTAATTGATGCAAATCTGAGATAAATGTGATGTCTAAAACGTGTTGGGTGGATAGGGTTAAACCAACTGGACTGATGAATTTAACAAAACCCGTTTCATGAATCTATAGGCCCAATACAAAGTTAGACAATTTGTAAGTCTGTTAAATCCGTACGTCTGATTTGTTAATCTGAAAACTTGTTAACTTGATTGTCTGATCTGTGAACTTGTAATCTGAACTCTGTCTGAAACTTGTAAACAAGTTAATCTGAAATCTACTAGTCTGGGTACACAAGGTTAGGAGGGGAAATATTTGTGTCATCTGTTGTTTGGGACTCATATTAGTCAGTAACACTTTCTGGTATCAAAACTTTGACCCATGCTATGTAGGGGTCCGGGCACGCTTACCGAATTAATTATAAGCAGTTCATTCTGACAATGGCGTGGGATGTTGATGGCGCGTTCCAACTGGGTCATGTGCGTGCATGGATCCGGTCTGCTCTGAGGATGTAAGACACCGTGACATCTGTAAATAGGTCTATGCCAATAGGTTGTCACTTTAGGGAGTGATACACCCTACTGTGGGGCCAACACAGGGTATTTATGTATTAGGGAGCCGATCGCTTGGGGGTAGGACTTAGGGTACACTTAGTTCTGTCTATTTCTGTGGGTACCGTCTTTTCTGTTGGGTAGTAACACCTGTCTGTTTCAGCATGGTACCGTCTTTTCGGGTGGTAAAGGCCCATTACTTGTGTACACCTAATTCTAGCATTCTCTTTCTGTAGAGATTATTTTGTTTTTGTTTCTGTTTCAGTTTAGACATTGGGGTACACCTAGTACTATCTGTTCTGTTGGTACCGTCTTTTTCTGTTGGGTGGTAACACCTGTCTATTTCTGCGTGGTACCGTCTGTTCGGGTGGTAAAGGCCCATTAGTAGTGTACACCTAATTCAAACATTCTGTTTCCATAGGGATTATTCTGTTTTCTTCTCGGATTCCGTTTCTGATTCTGTTTCCACACCTTCTATCTGTTTGGGTGGTAAATGCCCATTATTAGTATTATGTTTCTGTACCTTCTATCTGTTGGGGTGGTAAAAGCCCATTATTAGCATTCTGTTTCTGTACCGTCTGCCTCTGTTCGGGTGGTAAAGGCCCATTACTAGCATTCTGTTTCTGTAAAGATTATTCTGTTTCCGTTTCTGTTTCAGTTTAGATATTAGGGTAACACCTAATCCTGTTATACTAGTATTAGTGCAGAGAAGTGAAAAGCTTAGCTTAGCCTATATCATTTCATTTCTTCTGTTAACCTGCTATTCCTATTATGGTTATCTCTCATCCATTTTTATTTGCATGTCATGATACTATTATCTGTTTATATGCTAAAAGTCTCTGGACTCACCAGACTTATGTCTGACCTAGTTTGTTTTGCCTCTTTTCTTTCTGTTTCCCCCCAGGTTCTCAGGGTGGAAACATAGGAGCTTGATTCAGATTCTCTCTTCTTGAAGTGTTCGAAGTATTGCTTAGCTTTGGTTCTATCTTCTCATGGCAGTTTATGTTGGGGATTATGACTTTAAAAACTATGCATTCTGAAGGCTTTTGTACAAGACCGATATTTATGTATTTGAATTCCGATATTGTGGTTTTGAAAGATGTAACTAAACTCATTTTTGTTTCTGTTGTAATAAAGTTATAAAAATTTCAAATACTACTTTATCTGTCTCCTAAATTTCTGTTCTGTCTATTAAAAACGCTCCACCAAAGTTAAGGCATTCCCTTTGCGAGTGACCTTAACGGAGGTGGGGTGTTACACTTGGTATCAGAGCTGAAGGTTACCAGATTTGATAAAAAGTTTTTGAAAACTATTTTCAAAAAGGTTTAAAAAGGAAGCATTTTCAAAAGTAGAGTTTATTTTGAAAAACATAATCCCCAAAGCCTTATGCCTATCTTTCTATCCTTTGTTTTGAATCTTTCCTTTTCTTTCGTTTCAGCATGGCTGGGGATCTTAACCTTCTGGAGGGTGTACCGATACCTGGCTGGTTAAGGAGGTACCCAGAAGCTAGGGCTAATAATGCGGGCCCAGCAAACGTACCTCGTCCCCTAGCTGCAGTGGTTCCTCCTCCTCTTCCTCCGCGCGTGAATACTTTCCTGAAGATATGTAGAGACTTTCGAGCCATGGGTGGAAGAACTTTAATGGAACTGAATCCTTCGTGGAGGCAAGGAACTGGCTCAAAGAAACTGAGGATTTGTTCGTTATCTTCGAGGTGGACGATAGGCAGAAGATACAGTTGGCGCTATGGTTACTTAAGGATGAAGCTTCTTTTTGGTGGGAGGTCACAAATGGAGAGCGTCCGGTAGAGAGATGGATGGTTTTCATGCATAGGTTTGAGATGCAATTTCTCTCACGAGCGGAAGAGAGTCTATACGTAGAGAGGTTCTTGCGTTGAAGTAGGGGAATTTATCAGTGAGAGAGTACGTCAACAAGTTTAATCGGGTGTTGAGATTTGGCTCAAATTTGGTAAATAGACTGCATAAGAAGGCACTAAGGTTTGCTAAAGGTTTGAACAAGCCGCTACACGGATTGGCAATGTCCCACATTCCTATGGGGGCTACCTTCGAGAAATTAGTTGACATGGCATTGATGCATGAAGAGGAAACCAAAAGTGAGAATAAAGAAGAAAAGCTTGAGGGACCACAGAACAAGAAGGCGGGGCCCAAAAAGGGTACACAAAAGAAGGATGAGAAGTCTGAAGATATGAAGGAGAAGAAGTGCTTTACTTGTGGAAGCTTGACCCATCTGAATAAGGATTGCAGAAAGAGGAAGTGCACTTGCTTCAACTGTGGAGAGATGGGGCACTTAACTAGGGACTGCCCAAAGAAACGAGGACAAGAGCAGAGGCCAGGACCCACTTCTAGAGGGCAGGCGAATGCTCGCGAGGCTGGTGGGTAGGAAAGAAATAAGAAAATTTATGTATAAGGTTTAATTTCCTTATCTGATTGTGGAGTTAAAACTCTTCCTGATTCTGGTATTTTGATTCCGTAATTGAAGCTCTGCACTTTAATACTAGTCTTGTTTCTGATTCCGCTATGGTCTCAAATCCCATGAGGGTTACGACTCATCTTTTTGTGATAAGTTGGGGTTTGAAGGTATTTGTGTTGGGTGTTAAGTTGACTATGACGCATACATACATATTGGGTTTTTATCGTGCTTAGTTTCCTAAGAATCATTTGGTAATCAGATCTGTACCAGTAGTCTGTACGTTTCTGAATATTTCTGATAAGGTTAGGGTTTTTTACTCGAAGCGTGAAGTAGATTTCCAGTATGACATTGTTTAATGGAAGAAATTCACTGGTGGTCAATCTGATGTTGATTGCGGTCTTCGGGGTTGATACTTAGAGAATTATTTTCTTAACCAATGTCTAGTAGGAACAGAGCTCTTGTTTTAATCGTACTTGCTTCTGTCGCTCAGTTGTATCATATCGATCGAATCTTCGACCTTTAGGTAGAAACTAATGGGTGTAACATGTGTTTGAGACATGTTATGTTTGATGGTTGCAAGTGGATGCAAGTGGTTGCTAGTGGATGCAAGTGGTTGCTAGTGGATGCATATACACACACTAGGCACTAGATCAGCTCAAAAACACTCTCATACTGCATATGGATGTGTGTGCATTTTTCAATTTTGTAGATGAAAAATGGTTGACTAAGCACATGGATGTTGCATATGAATGAAAGGTTGTGCACTCATTTAGAAATGATATGTATCAAATAGGAAAATTGCATACATGTTGGACTCATAGCACTGACATAATTTGCATTAAGGAGGTCAACTGAATCAGCGAACCGCCTGATCTTTGCATTAGATAAGGAACATATACACACACTTTTGCATATGTTCATACAACATTAGAAGTTTTCTAAGGACAATGGATGCTTGTGGATGATGGTTGAGTAGATGGGTGATTGGATGGTAGGACACATTCTTCTTAACTTGAAGACTTCGGGGACGAAATCCTTTAAGGAGGGAAGAATGTAACACCCCGTATTTTCTGTGAACATAAGAGTGACAAATCAGAGAATAATTAAATTGTAACAAAATATTTTCTGTGAACATAAGAGTGACAAATCAGAGAATAATTAAATTGTAACAAAATAACTAAGGGAAACTGGTTACGCCATTGTGTTCATCTCGAAATTCTGCTTGGAATAGAGTCCAAGTTTGCGTAAATCGGACTCCGTATGAAGAAGATATGGCCTTCGGAAGTTTCAGTAAAAACCAGCCCGAAATTCAAAAATTCAGATTCGAAATTCAAAACAGACACCCGGGTTGGGTGGGAAAATTCCCTCCCAGGACCCAGGTCGACACTAGGGTCGACCTAGGGGTTGACCTCTGTAAATAGGTCGACACTAGGGTTGACCTTAGGGTCGACCTCCCCCCTCCCCCTTCTCCAGATCTGGAGACAGATCCATTTTTCTGTACCTGGACACCTTTCTAACCGGATTCGTGAGCTCTAACCTATTTAAACACCCCCAAACCTAGCTTTCTCTCCACACAATTTCATTCTGCTATATTCTGCTTAAAAATAAAAATGGCGTCGCTACTCTGCTAGAATCAAAACTAGAACTAGTGCATCTTCTTCCAATCTGAATAGAGTTAAAAGAGAACAACTATTTTCTAATCAAATCGATAGTCTGTGCCAAAGGAGCGCTATTCAGTGTCAGAATACAGATCCCAGAAATCAAGATTTACCTTTTCAATTGTGAGTACATTTATTTTCAGATATGAAATTTAATAATTATCTTGACATTTTTGTGAATCTGGATCTGAGGTTATGCATACTTTTCTGTGGATCAATCTTGATTGTGACTGTTCTGTATCTGCTCCCTCTTTTCTTCCTTTTTGTTTATAGCCTGGCTACCACAAGCCTACGGCAAATCTCATAAGAGATTAACGCATGAAGGCCAAATTTTGGGACAAATAATGGATAATGCATAATTGGACATGACTGATCTTTGACTGATTTGAGAAGTGGACATACGTTGTAAATTAGATCTAGATCTGTGTTTACTCTGTAATTTGGAAAAAGAGAAATCATTGTATAATAACATGTGACTTGAAACATAGGGACATAATGCATATAAAAATTAAGATCTGATTTTGAGATGTTATAGTTTAAAGATCTAGACTTTTGGGGTAAATTTTATGTAATGATTCATGACTTGAAAAAGGAATTTGTAACTTAGGCGTAGAGACCTATATTATAATAGGATAACTATCAATGTGAACACGCCTAAAAGTGGATTTTTGGATATTTGGCATTAAAGGCTATAATTTGGCATAATTCATATGGTATATCATGATTTGGACTTTTAGAGAATATTCTATACTGTGCAAAGTTTAAATAAAGGTTTGGGCATATGTTGTATTATGAATTATGACCATGATTTAGGCATGTAAGTTTAGGCTTAATTTATGATTAGGTAAGATATGTAAATAGAATTTTAGAAATATATAATCTGTTGAATTGCCTAATCTGCTAAATCTGTTATCTGCTAAATCGGTTGTATTGCCTAATCTACTAAATCTTTTATCTGCTAAATCTGTTGAATTGCCTAATCTGCTAAATCTGTTATTTGCTAAATCTATTGAATCGCCTAATCTGCTAGATCTGTTATCTGTTGAATTGCCTAATCTGTTGAAAGATGAATAATTGTAATTTGGAGGCTCGATCTAAAATTAAGCAAAACACGTTAATAGAACTTTGGATAATCTGCCGTAACTTATAAAGAAGTTAAATCTGCTAAATGGACATAATTAGTTTGATATTTTCTGTAATGGAATAAAGTGGCCATGACACGAGGTTAGACTCCGTTTACGGTAGAAAGCTTGCCCGGAACCAACTGGCTTAACTAGCAATCGCAAACTGTCAGTCTAATGTGAGAGGTCGTAGTCATAACTAAAATATACTTAGACACGAGGTTAGGTCTGGCTCTTGGCAGAAGTCTTCCCGGAACTGAGATAAATGTGATGTCTAAAACGTGTTGGATGGATAGGATTAAACCAACTGGACTGGTGAATTTAACAAAACCCGTTTCGTGATTCTGTAGGCCCAATACAAAGTTAGACAATCTGTAAGTCTGTTAAATCCATACGTCTGATCTGTTAATCTAAAAAATTGTTAACTTGATTTTCTGATTTGTGAACTAGTAATCTAAACTCTATCTGAAACTTGTAAACAAATTAATCTGAAATCTGCTAGTCTGGGGACACAAGGTTAGGTGGGGAAATACTTGTGTCATATGTGGTTTGGGACCCATATTAGTCAGTAACCCTTTCTAGTATCAAAACTTTGACCCCACACTATGTAGGGGTCCGGGCACGCTTATTGAACTAATTATAAGTGTTTCATTCTGACAATGGCGAGGGGTATTGATGGCGCGTTCCAACCGGGTCATGTGCATGCATGGATCCGGTCTGCTCTGAGGATGTAAGACACCGTGACATCTGTAAATAGGTCTGTGCCAATAGGTTGCCACTTTAGATAGTGATACACCCTACTGTGGGGCCGACACATGGTATTTATGTATTAGGGAGCCTTTCGCTTGGAGGTAGGACTTAGGGTACATTTAGTTCTGTCTGTTTCTGTGGGTACCATCTGTTTTTGTTGGGTGGTAACACCTGTCTGTTTCTGCGTGGTACCGTCTGTTCGGGTGGTAAAGGCCCATTACTAATGTGCACCTAATTCTAGCATTCTGTTTCTGTATAGATTATTCTTTTTCCGTTTTGGTTTCAGTTTAGACATTAGGGTACACCTAGTTCTGTCTGTTCTGTTGGTACCGTCTGTTTCTGTTGGATGGTAGCACCTGTCTGTTTCTGCGTGGTACCGTTTGTCCGGGTGGTAAAGGCCCATTACTAGTGTACACCTAATTCTAACATTCTGTTTCCATAGGGATTATTCTGTTTCCGTCTTGGATTCCATTTCTGATTCTGTTTCCGTACCTTCTGTCTGTTTGGGTGGTAAAGGCCCATTATTAGTATTATGTTTCCGTACCTTCTGTCTGTTAGGGTGGTTAAAGCCCATTATTAGCATTCTGTTTCTGTACCGTCTGCCTCTGTTCGGGTGGTAAAGGCCCATTACTAGCATTCTGTTTCTGTAAAGATTATTCTGTTTCTGTTTCTGTTTCAGTTTAGACATTAGGGTAACACCTAATCCTGTTATACTAGTATTAGTGCAGAGAAGTGAAAAACTTAGCTTAGCTTATATCATTACGTTTCTTCTGTTGACCTGCTATTCCTGTTACAGTTATCTCTCATCCAGTTTTATTTACATGTCATGATACTATTATCTGTTTATATGCTGAAAGCCACTGGACTCACTAGACTTATGTCTGACCTAGTTTGTTTTGCCTCTTTTCTTTCTATTCCCCCTAGTTCTCAGGGTGGAAACATAGGAGCTTGATTCAGATTCTCTCTGCTTGAAGTGTTCGAAGTATTGCTTGGCTTTGGTTCTATCTTCCCATGGCAATTTATGTTGGTGATTATGACTTTAAAAACTATGCATTCTGAAGGCTTTTGTACAAGACCGATATTTATGTATTTGAATTCCGATATTGTGGTTTTGAAAGATGTAACTAAACTCATTTTTGTTTCTGTTGTAATAAAGTCATAAAATTTTCATGTACTACTTTATCTGTCTCGTAAATTTATTTTCTGTCTACTAAAAATGCTCCACCAAATTTAAGGCATTTCCTTTGCGAGTGACCTTAACGGAGGTGGGGTGTTACACTTGGTATCAGAGTGGAAGGTTACCAGATTTGATTATAAAAAAAATTGAAAACTATTTTCAAAAAGGTTTAAAAAGGAAGTATTTTCAAAAGTAGAGTTTATTTTGAAAAACATAATCCCCAAATCCATATGCCTATCTTTCTATCCTTTGTTTTGAATCTTTCCTTTTCTTTCGTTTCAGCATGTCTGGGGATCTTAACCTTCCAGAGGGCGTGCCGATACCTGGTTGGTTCAGGAGGTACCTAGAAGCTAGGGCTAGTGATGCGGGCCCAGCAATCGTCCCTCTTCCCCCAGTGTAGTGGTTCCTCCTCCTCCTCTGCGCATGAATACTTTCCCGAAGATATGTAGAGACTTTCGAGCCATGGGTGGAAAGAACTTTAATGGAAATGAATCCTTCGTGCAGGCAAGGAACTGGCTCAAAGAAACTGAGGATTTGTTCGTTATCTTCGAGGTGGACGATAGGCAGAAGATACAGTTGGCGCTATGGTTGCTTAAGGACGAAGCTTCTTTTTGGTGGGAGGTTACAAATGGAGAGCGTCCGGTTGAGAGATGGATGGATTTCAGACATGGGTTCGAGTTGAAATTTCTCTCACGAGCGGAAGAGAGTCTATACGTTGAGAGGTTATTGGCATTGAAGTAGGGGAATTTATCAGTGAAAGAGTACGTCAACAACTTTAATCAGTTGGCGAGAGTGTACAAGACCGATATTTATGTATTTGAATTCCGATATTGTGGTTTTGAAAGATGTAACTAAACTCATTTCTGTTTCTGTTGTAATAAAGTTATACAATTTTCAAGTACTACTTTATCTGTCTCGTAAATTTCTGTTATGTCTACTAAAATTCTCTACCAAAGTTAAGGCATTCCCTTTGTGAGTGACCTTAACGGAGATAGGGTGTTACAAAACACAGTCAACCATCATCCAGAGTGCATTACACAACTGCATAAGCATTAAATATAAATAATTAACAGCCTGTCAACCAATCGATTGACATACAACTAAACAATTGGGATTAGTGTATGTCAAATATCATTCCAATACCCGTGTGGGGTTTTCAAACAACAAACACTAATTGTTATTTGTGCAGTTGGGCGATGTGTAAAATATATTGTCCCAATCAATATCAGTCAAATGTATGTACATAAAAAAAATCGTCCGATTTGTAAATGAATATTTATTTTCATTCATATACTCATTAAAAATTATATTTTATGATAAAATATTTATTTCAACACATGAATATTTTATACAGTTCATTTATACAATAAAAATGATATTTTTATTGTTCTAACATACTTTAGAAAATTTCGGCAGCATAACAGCTTGATACTAGAACCGGAATAAGGTCTAGTCTTATCCCTCGCCTAATACTGACTCGCATCATACAGTACAAATTCTAATCAATTCATTCACATCCCAAACCACATTCATACAAATAGACCAATAAAAACAAACAAACAAACATCCATGGTTTCAAACAAAGGGGTCGGGTGCTTCTAAGCACCGTCTGCATCCTAGTATATATATTTAACTAGAAAATAGAATTAGAGTGAGAAGAAGTTCTCACCTTTGGCAACCACTCCTCCAGTTCTATTCTGAACCGTTTGGATTTGCCTGAAAGTCCAACGCAATCTTTTCCATGTTGTTTATAGTAAAAACCACATTTTTATATTGCTTCTATGTACATAAAAATCATATTTTTATTTCGCTACATATATAAAAAATTATATTTTTATACCGCTACTCCATACATAAAAATCCAATTTTTATATTGCTACTTCTTATATAAAAATCTAATTTTTATATCGCTACTTCTTATATAAAAATCTAATTTTTATTCGTTATTCATATATATTAAAATCAAAATTTTATATTGTTAGCATATAAACAAGAATCACATTTTCATTTCGCTATTTCATAATAAAAATCATATTTTTATTTTGCTAACATCATAATAAAAATCATATTTTTATTTCACTACATTATAAAAACCAGATTTTTACAACGCTACTTTCATATAAAAATTATATTTTTTATATCACTACTTCATATATAAAGATCAAATTTTTATATTGTTATTCATATGATAAAAATCGTATTTTTAAACCACTATTTTATTATAAAAATCATATCTTTATAATGCTTCTTCATATATAAAAATTATATTTTTATATCACTACTCCTATAATAAAAACCTTATTTTTATATGTTATTCCTATTATAAAAATCAAATCTTTATATTCGATACTTCATTATAAAAATCAAATATTTATATTCGATACTTCATTATAAAAATCAAATCTTAATATTCGATACTTCATTATAAAAATCAAAATTTTATATTGGGTTAAAATCATATCTTTACCGATGTCATAATATATATAAAAACTGATTTTTATGCTTTTCCACCTATTTACATTAAATAATAAAGATAAATAAAATTAAAAAACTTACAGGCGGAGATAAGGGGTTGGGGAATGGCGTTGGGGGTCGTCGCTGATGGGTGGTGCACTGGGTGGTGGGTTTGTGGGCTCGTTCGAGAGCAGAGGAGATGGAGGAAGGGGGCGAGGAATAGGGGGAGGCCGGCGCTGGCGTGGGATCGACGGCGGGGTCCGGTGAGTGGCGGTGCTACCGCAATTGGGGAGGAGCAGAAGGGGGCGCCCCCTTTATTATATTTTATTTTGTTTGATTGAAATGAACAGGGGGTTGACCAAAGGGGAAGAGAAAGGGGGTATTATATAAAATTTATTTATTATTTTATTCCTTTAATTTCCAAAAAACAACTTTTTAATTTGAATTCCGAATCAAGCACAACGACTGTCGCTCCCATATAATTACCACCATTTCAGACACACTGGGATATGTCCGATAAGCCAATTTGGCTGTTACGATTTGTTTTTGTTAAAATTAAAATATAAATTAATATAACGTTCAAAATTGATTTTAACATAAATTTTTATTTACCGGGGCCACATACTGAGTCCAAAAATTCCTGAAAAATAAATCTAGTTATGTTTTGATGATACGGTCCTAACAAAACTAATTTCATCGAATTTGGAGACTGTTTGAAAAACGGTCTTTTTCCAGTTGATTAAATTTAAACTGAAATTACCAAACACGTTTAAATTTGCCACGCTCACATATTAATTCCAAAAATTATGAAAATTGGAATCTAGCAATAATTTGATATTTCAGATCCAACATAAGTGGTCTCGTTGGAATCGGAGGTCGTTTGCAAAGTCACTATTTTTAAGGGCAATATATTATATTAAATTCCATAGCGACTATTCTGAATTTTCAACTGGACAGAACTGTTAGCCTACTTTGTGAACTAGGCTACACAAAGAGCAAACAATGAGTAAGCCACCAACTTTCGGATCGGAGGGAGATAGCGCAGGAAAAAAGTAGAGATCAAAGACGCAGATACCATATCGGTTCGGTTCGGAGAAGTACGTCAGCAACATTAGAAAATAGCAAGTGGCTCATCGGATCGGAGGCAGCCGATCCAAACCCCTTTCCCTGAGCCTGTGACCGTTTCTACACACGTTTCCTAAAGACTCGGACCAAGCATGAACATTTCTCCCACGATCTCCCATTAAATCGATGCGCTGTCACCATTTGGAAGCCTCCGAACCCGACTCTTATGGGATGGGTGCCACGCGATTCTGAACCGGAGCCACTTTGAAGAGATTTTTCACCTATAAATACACCATCAAGAGGCATTTTAAAGGATCTTTTGGCAAGTTCTCAGTTCTAATTTCCTTCATTGTCGAATTTCATAACTACATTCAGATCAAAATCATCTCTTAAAGTCTAAGATTTGAGTGATTTTATGCATTGTAATTGTGAAGTTGAGTGAGAATCATTGCTGTATTTGCATTCGAATCATCAATTAAAAGAATAGAAAGTGGACGTAGGCTCGTTAACGCCGAACCATTATAAATCGTATGTTCTTCGTTGCTTTTTATTTCTATTTCATTAAAATCATAGCTCATTTGGGTGTTAGAACCAATTTTTGGTCTAACATTTTTGGTGCTTTCTCTGAGAAACCTTCAAATTCTCAGCCTTTTTGGGATTATCATTCTACTATTTGGACATTCAAGTTCAAAGAAGTTAATCCCTTGTCTCTGACATCTTTCAGTACTTGTTGACTAACCGTTGAAGAATCGAGTATAATGGCTAAGACCAAAGGAAAAGAAGTGCAAGGCGCTAGGGGAAATGATGTTAGAGAAGATCAGCAAGCCATTGTGTTAACGAGGTCACGCGCTCAAAGCTCTGGAGCAAACCGCTCCGATCAGGAGGATCTGAACCGGATGGGAGGTGCCGATCTGAACCGGGTGGAAGGCACTGATCCGATCCGGTCTACTGAGGTCGAGGGCACTCACTCTCTCCATCCGAACCGCCCCGACCAGGCTACTGTGAACCGATCCGATACGAACTAGAATGAAGCTGGAACTTCTACTCGAGCTCCCACCAACGCTCCCATTCCAGCCACGATGACTAATGTTCAGCCTGATCCATCTGCACCCATTACCCAGGGAGACTTTTCACGTTTTCTGGACATGCTATAGAGCACTAAAGAAGCATTGGAAGCCCAAAGGCGTGACAACCTTCGCATGCAGGAAAACATGATCACTATGGGTAGAGAGCTAAAGGAGCTTCAGAGGCAGAAGACTCCTTCCCCAACACGCCGCCTTGCTACAGATGATTCGTCTTCCTCGGACGAAGAACGCCCCCGCGAGAGAAGGCCGCTTGAACGACCTCAGAACCTTGATCAATTGAATTTTGGATCTTTGGGATCCCAATAAGACGCTACTTGTTCATTGGGCCCTGATGACCCAACTGTACAACAGTCTATGTTGCTACCCATGTGTGGATCCCACGTCTTACCCAGGGATCCTAATATTACCAACCCCACGAAGCAACAGCTTCTCCAACCTCTACCTCCTGAGATCGACCAGGAACACAGAGAACAACGTAGAGTAGCTGCCGCCAGAAACAGGAGGTTGTCCCCTGACCAGGAACCCAGGGGTAATCCGATCATCAGATCTAAGGAGCCTGTGCAGACATTAACAAATGTCGATGTATGGGCAATGGTGCGCCAGATTATGTCAAAGAGCCGGCGGTATACTAATGAAGATTGGGGCATTGAACGAAGTCATACCCCCTTTACAGATGATAGACTGAATTTCCTGTTCCCCTGGCGATTCAACTTGCCTCAGATGGATCGATATTCAGGAAGAACAGACCCAGGGCAGCATCTAATGAGATATGCATGGTTCATGAATGCGGAAGCAACTCCGGATGCTGTAAAATGCAAAGCTTTTCCAATCTATCTTGAAGATGTAGCATTAATGTGGTTCACCCGACTCCCTCCTCGGTCGGTATCAAATTTCACAGAATTGAGTGAGCGCTTTATGAATCAATTTCGACTCCGTGCCCAAAAGTCCAAGACCGTCATAGAATTGTCACGGATTAAACAGGCCCCAGGAGAATCTTTGAAGTCATATTTGGATCGCTTCAACCTGGATGTCACCGAAGTTAGTGATCCCCATGAGCCCACTATCCTGATGGCCCTGATAGAAGGGGTAGATCCTGACACAGAGTTCGGGGATTACTTAGTTGGAAAACCACCTCCTACTAGAGAATTGTTCTGTGAAAAGGCTAATATCTGCTTAAGGCGAGAAGAGGCTAAGGCAAAACGGAAGAGAAAGTCCGAAGGGGCCTCAAAGGAAGGTGTCCAGAGTAACGTTGCTGTGAAACAATCTGGTGACAGTTCAGGGAAGGTGGAAGTAAATGTTGGCAACCAGAGTGGGGATAATAGCAACAGAAATGGGAACGACAATAGAAGGAACAGAAACCGCAGAAATAGCTCTAATAAAAGACACAGATTCCAGACTTTTGAAAATTATACGCTATTAAATGATACGTTGGAGAACATTTATTTAGATACGTATAGCATATTGCAGTACAAAAAACAACACCCAGAGATTCTACTGAGAAAGAGATTGCAACAGGAAAGTTTTGCTTGTTTCATGGTACCAACGGTCATTCCACCAATGAGTGCCGTCATTTGAGAGATATTGTCGAAAAATTGCTGCGATAAGAGAAGTTGGATGAGTACAAGGTCGCCCCAAGGGATAGGGGACAAGGGGTACAAGCCCCGACCTAAGACTAGCCTGCTTCAAAACCCATAGCTCAGCAAAAAGGTAAGAGGATCGTCATTAATACTATTATAGGCGGACCTCACTTAGTTGGTCGTAGTTTTAAAGCAATGGACCAGTACGTCAACGCCGCCAAGCATTTTGAAGTAGGAGAATGAAGTAGCCTTGAAGACGTCACTCCAATAAAACAACAAAAAATGATGTCAGATGATGTCGTATTCCGCAATAGAGATGATTCTGGAGTTCAATCTCCAACCGACGATCCATTAGTGATTACCATGACAATTGGCCCTGCTTTATTCCATAAAGTGTTAGTGGACAACGGGAGCTCGGTTAATATCCTCTTCAAGAAAGCTTTCGAGCAATTGAGACTCGAAGCAAAAGACTTAAAGCCATGTGAAGGATGGATACGTGGCTTTAACGGAGCATCTACAGCTCCGATGGGCTTTGTGGAACTACCAGTCACACTAGGGCAGGGAGACCGCCAGAGAGTAAGGATCCTGCCGTTTGTAGTTTTGGATGTGGAGTCACCTTACAATGCCTTCCTAGGACGACCGACCCTTGCCGAATTTAGGGCATGTATTGTACCTTGGTGCTTGCTGCTTAAATTCCCGACTGACTCAGGAGTCGGGGTGATGAGGGGCGACCAAGCTACGGGACGAGCTTGTTACGTGACAGAGTTAAAGATGTTAATGAAGGTGTTGAATATAGATGCTAAGGATGATTCCGACCCTCCAAAGGAGGCCTCAGCATAGCAATCAAGGGCCCTGCCCCAAGAGAGTCGCCCTCAGACGGGCTCGAGGATATAGATCCCAGGGAGGATAGAGAACCTGGGGATAGGAAGGCAGCTCCCAACGAAATAACAATCGATATACCTATTGATGAAACAGATCCAACAAAAGTGCTAAAGATCGGCTCGCAACTGGATCCAATTAGAGCAAGGGAATTGGCTGATTCCTTAAAGGCAAATCTGGATGTGTTTGCCTGGACTCACGCTGACATGTGTGGGATTTCGTCTACCATCATGAGCCACTCTTTGTGTATTAATCCAAAGCACCCACCAGTCAAGCAAAAGAGACGGATGTGAGGCCCAGAGAGGTTAGTAGCTTTGAAAAAAGAACTAGAGAAATTAAAAGGTAGTGGATTCATTAAGGATTCAAAATATCCCGACTGGATATCGAATCCTATCCTGGTCAAGAAATCAAATGGGAAGTGGAGAATGTGCATTGACTTTTTTGATTTGAACAAGGCTTGCCCGAAGGATAGCTTCAAACTTCCCAGGATTGATCAACTAGTAGATTCGACGGCTGGGCACGAGCTTTTATCCTTTATGGACGCCTATTCCGGGTTCAATCAAATTCCCATGCACATACCAGATCAGCTTTATCACAGACTTGGGATTATATTATTACGTGGTAATGCCATTTGGGTTAAAAAATGCGGGAGCCACGTATCAGCGTCTAGTCAACCGCATGTTTTACAATCAAATCGGGAAAACCATGGAAGTTTTAGATGATATGCTTGTGAAATCCAAACAATCTCCTGATCATACGAAGGACTTAGCAGAAATGTTCGGCATACTACGAAGGTATGGGATGAAGTTGAATCCCTTGAAGTGTTCTTTTGGAGTGGCATCAGGCAAGTTCCTTGGCTTTATCGTGAGTTCCAGAGGAATTGAAATCAATCCGGACCAAGTAGAAGCGGTCCAAAATATAGAGAAGCCGCTGAAGATCAGGGATGTTCAAAGCTTAGCTGGGAAGGTTGCAGCACTAGGCAGGTTCATCTCCAAAGCAACAGACAAGTGTGTACCTTTCTTCGATCTCATAAAATGGGGAAAGCAAAATTTTGAGTGGACTCCCGACTGTGAAGAGGCGTTCCAGAATCTGTTAGACTTCTTAGAAAAGCCTCCAATATTATCAAAGCCTGTGGAACATGAGGATTTGTTCGCCTACTTGGCGGTATCATCTCACGCCGTCAGCGCAGCATTAGTATGTGAAGAGGATAAAATCCATAAACCTGTGTATTACGTAAGCAAAAAACTAGCTGCTGCAGAATGTAACTATCGGAAGATAGAGAAGCTTGCTTATAGCCTCCTGATTGCTTCCCGCAAACTTCGCCATTATTTTTAGGCACACCCAATAGTTGTATATACCGATCAAACTTTGAAACAAGTGCTGCAGAAACCTGAAGCGTCGGGGCAGTTACTTAACTGGAATATCGAGCTGAGTCAGTTTGATTTGAACTTTCGGCCACGAAGATCAATAAAGGGGCAGGCCTTGGCTGACTTTATAGCAGAATTTACAATTCCTGAAGAGGAAACGGTGGGTGACAAGGTAGTTGCTTTGGATCGAGAGTTAAAGCTCAGTCCGTGGAAATTATATACGGATGGGGCCAAGAATGATAGAAAGTCCGGCGTCGGAGTTGTTTTGATAACTCTTGAAGGATGATCTATCTACTATGCATTATGGTTAGAGTTCGCTGGTACTAACAATGATTCCGAGTATGAAGCCCTGATTGCCGGGCTGAAACTCATCGAAGATTTGGGAGTGAAGACACTAGATATATATTGCGATTCCAAGATAGTTGTATGTCAAGTTCGGGAAGAATTTGCTGCTAAAGGACCTCGACTCATCACTTATCTCAAAAAGGTAAAGGAGTTATTGGAAGGTTTGGAGCATTATAGCATAACACACATTCCAAGAGAGGAAAATCAGAAATCAGATCGACTGGCGAAGCTAGCAAGTTCTGATAATCCTAAAGAAACTGAAATGGTTCCGATAGAGGTGTTGGAGTCACCGAGTTTCGACCTAATGGAAGTAGAGCTAGCCTTGGAAGTTGAACCAAAGAGAGAATCCTGGATGACATCAATTAAGAATTTTCTCAAGAATGGAACCCTCCCATTGAAAAAGAGCGAAAGACGAGCTGTAAGACGCAAGGCTGCAAGATATGTTTTGCAGGACGATGTTCTTTATCGTCAAGGGTTTTCAATGCCCCTATTACGGTGTATCGCACACGATGACATTAAACGTGTACTGCAAGAAGTGCATGAAGGTGAGTGTGGAGATCACACTGGGGGCCAAACCCTAGCAAAGAAAGTATTACGGTACGGATATTTTTGGCCTACCGTTAATAAAGACGCGGCTGATTATTCACGACGCTGCGATAGATGACAAAGATTCGCTAAAGTTCCCAGAGCGCCTCCGACCCAACTCAAGTTGATGGTACGTCTGTGGCCGTTTTCCATGTGGGGAATTGACATTATTGGAGTATTACCTATTTCCAGAGGAGGAGCTAAATACGCGATCGTTGTCGTGGACTACTTCACAAAATGGGTGGAAGCGGAACCTCTAACAACCATCACGGCAAGGAAAGTGATCAGTTATGTGGTTAGAAACATTATTTGTCGATTTGGGATACCGAAGACCATCGTAACTGATAATGGGATGCAATTTGACAGCATCGAGTTCAAAAACTTCTGCCAGAAATATAAGATTGATAAACGATACACTCGCAGTCAAATGGCCAGGTCGAAGCCGTAAACAAGGCCATTAAATCAATTCTAAAGAAGCAGTTGGAGCAGGCCAAAGCTAGATGGGTAGACGAGTTGCCATTAGCCTTATGGGCCTATAGGACACCTTTAAGATGGCTACCGGCCATACTCCCTATTCACTTTCCTTTGGGTCAGAAGCAGTGATCCCGGTAGAATTAGAAGTCCCTTTTCATCGAGTTGCGTATTATGACCCGATGACAAATAAAACACTCCTCCTGGAATCTCTTGATATGATTGAGGAAAAAAGAGCTGAAGCCGACTTGCGTGCCTCGAGACATCGACATCAAGTAGCACGTTATTATGACCGGAAAGTTCGCCTCAAAACCTTTGAACCAGGAGACCTAGTACTGAAACGAGTCTTCTCTCACTCAAACCAATTGGGTCCAAAATGGGAAGGGCCATACACCATCCAACGGAAGCTTGATACAGGAGCATTCAAGCTAACGACCGTGGACAGTGAGAAGATTCCCAGAGCCTGTAACACTCAGCACCTACGACGATATCTGAGATAAATATGAAATGTCATCTCTTTTGTTTTCATAAGCTATGTAAAAAGGCACGAATTGCCTTAAAAGTCTGTTTAAGTGAAAAAAGGATTATAAAGTGGATGTAGGAAACGACTTAGCTGAACCACTATAAAAATATCGTGTGTCATTTACTTTCCTGCATTATTTATATCTTCAACAATTATTCTATCATGATTGTGAAACACGAAATGTTAAATTAAATTTGGAAAGTTGGAGATGACCTATGTGCAGGAGCAAATAAAATAAATGTTTGTGCGATAAAACACAGAAGAATGGGAAGACGACATTCTTAACTCTAACTCTCAAGAATCGAGAGAGAGTATAAAGGACGGGAAGACGACGTCCCCTGAGGCGTGAAGGCGCACCTAGATGAGAGAACGCCTCAACGATACTCTAACCTGGTTATGAGGCAGGAGAGTATAAAGATGCCAGAAATAATAGGCATCGATGACGAAAGGAAGATAGCCCCGTTAGAGAATCGGGAGCAATTGGATTTTTTAATTTAATCAATCTTGAATAATTCTTTCTCAGTTATTCAAGATTAACTAGGGGCACATATATGCATACATATTCCCCTCAACATTGACTTTATTATATAACTTTAATATGACATACTTTTGTATCTTCACTTAAGTGCTGAGCTGACAACTATCTGACATTGCAGGAAATAAACTATTTTTATTCACAAACATGTGAGTTTGTACAAGGAAAACAAGCAAAAAAGAAGATGCGAGGGCCGCACTCGCTGCAACAATTTCGGACCAATTAAATGCCAAAATAAAATAAAGCACTCCATCACTTGGGCTTTGGATCGGACTTGGATTTTTTAGCAGCTTTCTGATAGCCTTAGCTTCCTTTTCAGCACCAGTCATAATGCGTTTCGACCTTTTCTTCTCTGCAGTTGAAGTGCTAGAGTCGGTTGATTTTTTACCAGGAGTCGGATCACTGGAATCAAGAGAAGACTTTTTAGCAAGCTCTTCTGTAATAGACCCAGTTGAAAGCTTAGCGACTAACCTTGATCTAGGATCCACTACTACAAGAGGTTCAAGGCTTTCAGGGTTTAGGTCTTCAACTTTTAGCTGCATACGTTTGTCTTGTTTGGCCTTCATTTCAGCCAAAGTGATGTCATCGGCGCTTTTTGAGTCCCCAATTATAGCCACATCAGGGTCTTCCTCGGGCCCTCGCTACCGCCATCGTCTTTCAAGGCATCTATCATCTCGTCATCATGAGAAGCATCGGCCTTAGACAGTTCATCTCCCCCTCTTGACTCTACAGTGGCAGCCTTATCCTTTTCTCCTGGCTCTTTTTCCATGGATTTTGTTCCGGTGGTGGTTCCCTAAGGCCCGCCAGTCTTCTCGGTCGTTTCAACACCTACAGAATGAGAAGCAACAGTTATCAACTCAGGAGAAAATAAAGGATCCTCCATCGATTACCCAATTATGTGGTGAAAAGTGGAAACTCTTCAAATTGCTGTTTGAAGTTGATAGCATCTCATTGAGCGATGACAAGTTGGGCCTGTGTGTCCTCAAGGTCCTTCTCCAAATTTTTCAAGGCCTTCTTGTCGGCATCTGCAGTCTTTTTCATCGAATTAACATCTGTAATTAAAGTCCGAATGATTCTGGAGAGATTGCGTGAATACTTGAACATCTTCGAATATTGCTTCTCGACTGCGTCAATCTTTGCTTTGGCCTCATCTACCCACTTTGAGGAAATAGGCTCGAGATCAGGTAAGAAAGTCAGATTTTCAAAAAAATGGTCGGGGAACTGCTTCTCCAGATATGCCCGCTTAACTTTAGACTCAACATCCAGCGGTGGAGGTTTGCAGAATGTTAGTTCAGTGTCCCTGTGTTTAGTGGGCACAATGGCTGTATCCCCCTTTTCAGGTCGCTTGTCAGAAACCTTATGTTTGTCTCGCGAGTCGGTATGTTTCGGTGGACATTTTTTCCGACTGTGTTTCTCTTGAGGAGAAGTTCGGCCTTTGGGTTGCGATGTGTGTAATAACCCGCAAAATCTGGGCCAGTTTAAAATTTTTATTTTGGCAAGTTTAGCGGATTCTGAATATTTAAAATAGATTATTTTAAATAATATCGACGAGAAAATTTATTTTGAATATAATTCGACATATATATTATATACGTCGTCGTTAGAATATAAATAATTATATATAATTATAAAAGGAATTGAAAATGGCGCGGTAGTTCGATAATTCGATTTCAAACTTCAATTGAATATACCGGGTGCAAAACAATCCGGATTTTAGTGAAACCAAAAACCTTAGGATCTAATTGATAATATCTTTCCAACGAAGTTGAGAAACTGAGATTTCACTTTATAAATGATGAGATATGTCCAGTTGAAAATTAGAAATAGTCGCTGTGGAATTTATATATATTTTAATATAATATATAGCCCTTAAAAAATAGCCATTTTGCAAATGACCTCGGATTTCGACGAAACCAGTTTTGTTGGGTCCGTGATGTCAAGTTATTGCTAGATTCCAAATTTCATAATTTTTCGAATCAATATGTGAGCGTGGTAAAGGAAAACGCGTTTGACCAGTTTCAGTTGATTTTAATCGACTGGAAATTGGCCATTTTTCATACGGTCTCGGAATTCGACGAAACTAGTTTTGTTAGGACCGTATCGTTAATACGAAGCTAGAAAATATTTTTCTGTAATTTTTCGAGTTCGTATGCGACCCCGATAATTCGAAAAGTACGTTTAAAATTCAATATAATGATTTAAATGTAAATGCAATGGAAACTGATCGAAACGGTCGATTCAGCTTGCAGTACATATCCCATTGTGTTCGGAATGGGGGTATTTAGCTAGGGACGATAGTCGTTGGGTTCGTATTGGTGTTCGTATTAATAAACAAGAATTTTGGGAGTTAAATAAATTAATTAATATATATAATTTTCTATAAACCCCCCCCTATGCTTTTCCAGTTCAAAATCGAACAGAAATAAAAAAAAAAAAAAGAAAAGAAGAAAGCCGCCGCCGCTGTGCCCTAGCTCCCCATCGCCCCACCACCCACGCCATGCCGCTGCTCCGCCCTCCCCTCCAGGCCACCGCGCCTCCTACGACAGCACCGCCCCGATGCAGCTCGAACCCCCTCCTTTCCTTCCAGCTCGAACCCCCCCTAAAATCTCCAAATCGCACAGAAGCCCCCCCCCCCCCCCCCCGAAACCCTAACGCAACCGCGACCCCCTCGACGAAGCCGATGGCCCCCCTCTTCGCATACGGTAAGCATTTCTATTTTTACTTTTATTTTATTTTTATTTTAGAGTTTAAAATTAATTTCGATTCTTAAAAACTGAATTTTTATATAGGTTACAAAAACTGTTTTTTTTTTTTTGTAAAGTTTTAAAACTGTTATTTTTATAAAAGAGTAAAAAAAAAAAAAAAAAAAAAAAAAAACAGAAATTTAAAAAGAAAAACTGCATTTTTAAAAAAAGATTTTAAAAACACTGCATTTTGAAAAATAATTTAAAAACTGCATTTTTTTGAAAAGATAATAAAAACAGAATTTTTAAAAGAATTATAAAAACTGTTTTAAAAGAAAATAAAAACTGTTTTTTTTAAAGGAATTATAAAACTGATTTTATTTTAAACTTTAAAATAAGAAAAAGGGTTTAATCTTTAGAATAGGAAAAGATTAGAACTTTAAAAGGTATGATCTTTATATTTTTAAAAGTGATAAAAATATAGTTTTTATATTTTTAAAGAATTAAAAATATAGCCTTTACTATATAGAAATATTAAAAATATGATTTTTATATTTTTAAAGTATTAAAAATATAATCTTTATAGGATAGAGAATATAAAAATATCATCTTTGTATATGTAGCGAAATAAAAATCTGATTTTTATTACGTTGAGATAAAGTGGTAATTTTTGAAAAGGCGAAAACTTTATTTTTATAAAGGCGAAAACTTTATTTTTGAAAAGGCGAAAACTTTATTTTAGAAAAGGCGAAATCTTTATGTGGAAAATAGTGTGATAAAAATATAATTTTTATCTATTTGACGTAGAGGTAAAAATTCGATTTTTTATATATTGAACTTTGAACTAAAAATTCGATTTTTATATATTGAACTTTGAACTAAAAATTCGATTTTTATATATTGAACTTTGAACTAAAAATTCGATTTTTATATATTGAACTTTGAAGTAAAAATTCGATTTTTATATATAGAACTTTGAAATAAAAATTCGATTTTTATATATTGAACTTTGAAGTAAAAATTCGATTTATATATATATAGTGACTACGGGCAACGAAGATGACGAAGAGGCGATAACGAGGAAGACTTCTGCAAATGAAGAGCCGTGGAGCTTGGATAGCTATATGTGAGAACTCCTCACCTTTCAATTTCTTTTCTAGTTATATTTATATATATATATATATACTAGGATGCAGACGGTGCTTAGTAGCACCCGACACAATCGTCCACAGACCATGGACTTGTTTGTTTGGCTGTTTGGTAATTGATTGAGATATTGATTTGAATGTGGTTTGTGGTGTGAAAAATCGAATCGATAAATTGGTTAGGATTAGACGTGCGCCGTTATAAGGCGAAGGAGTAAGGCTAGGTTAGACCCTTACTCCAAATTTTGTGGTTTGCATAACGAAAGTGAATTTGATTGATGTGTGAATGGCGTGGGCCTTCACTAGACCGGGGATAAGGCTAGGCCTTGTCCCGTTTCTAGTATCGTGCCGTTATGCCGCCGAAATTTTCTAAAATATGTTAGAAAAATAAAAATATCATTTTATTTAAAGAATAAACTGAATAGATATTCATATGTTAAAATAAAATGTTTTATCGTTAAAAATATAATTTTTAACGTGAAGTGAATAAAATAAAATATTCATTTACAAACCGGACGGTTTGTTTATGCACACTGATTTGACTGACATGGATTGGGTCGATAAATTTTACACATCGCCCAACTGCACGAATAAAATCTATGTTTGATTGTTTGAAACCCTACACGGGTGTTGGGATGAAATTTAAAGTTCACTCATCCTGACTGGTTAAATATGTCGATCGATTGATTGACAGGCTGTTATAAGCGTTAGATATCTATATTTGATGCTTATACAGTGTAGTGCACTTTGGTTGATGGTTGATTATTTTCAATGCTATTAAATACATGTGTTGTATGAAAATCCATATAATTAACGTTATATGGTGATTGATTGGGCCTCATTCCAATTTGAAAAATAAAGAATATAAAATAAAGGTTCATGTGTTGACTATACTCATCCGTTGGGATTAGTCATGTGTTGAACGAATTATTTTTATAATAAAATTTACATCTTTATCAATATAAAATAAAGGTTCATGTGTTGACGGTACTCATTCGTTGAGATTAGTCATGTGTTGAACGAAATAATTTAACCAAAAATAGTCACACATGGACGGTACTCATTCGTTGAGAGTAGTCGTGTGTTGACAAAAAGAAATATTTGAAATAGAATATATAAAGCCGTGTTGAATAGTGATGCGCCATTTTGACGCGAACGATATATATAACGATTTCGAAATGAATTGAATATATAACGATTTCGATTTGAATTGAATATATAACGATTTCGAAATGAATTGAATATATAACGATTTCGATTTGAATTGAATATATAACGATTTCGATTTGAATTGAATATATAACGATTTCGATTTGAATTGAATTTATAACGATTTCGATTTGAATTGAATTTATAACGATTTCGAAATGAATTGAATATATAACGATTTCGATTTGAATTGAATTTATAACGATTTCGAAATGAATTGAATATATAACGATTTCGAAATGAATTGAATATATAACGATTTCGAAATGAATTGAATTTATAACGATTTCGATTTGAATTGAATATATAACGATTTCGAAATGAATTGAATATATAACGATTTCGAATTGAATTGAATATATAACGATTTCGAAATGAATTGAATATATAACGATTTCGAATTGAATGAAATAGAAAACCAATTTGATTTCAATTGAATATATAATGAATTGGATTCAAATAGAAAACGAAACGAATTTAATTTGAATAGAAAATGAATTTGAACCGAATAGAAAATCAATTTGAATTGAATTGAATTGAAAACGAATTCGAATTGACTTCAAAATGAAGTGAAATGAATTCAAATTGAATTGAAATTTGAATTGAATAGAAATGAATTTTAAAACGAATTTATAAAGAAGAATTCAATTTTGATTTGAATTGAAATAGAAGTTGAAATGATTTTTGAAACGAATTCAAAACTATTTATAAAATTCGTTTTAAATAATAATCGACGAAATATATATTATATATATTATATATATAATATAATGGCCTGAATAGAACGCGCCGCGCCGCGGCAGTTCGTGAATTTCGACCATTTATTTCAAACGGACATTACGGGAGATCCGACCGTCGGATTCTCCTAAAACCGGAACCGTTGGGTTCGTATCGAAAAGAGCTTTCTAACGAATATTAGAAATTCAAAATCTAACGGTTGGATTTGGAGATACGTCCAAATCAAATTCGAAAAAGGTCGCTGTAAGTGCAGTTCGATGGCCATTGTTGGAAATCGACTGTACGGGCCTTGATAAAATTATTAAAAATATCAATAATTTGTGTAAAATCATAAGAAATGATTTGGGAAAAATTGGGGTGAAAAACTCCATATTTGAAAAGATAAAAATAGATTTTTATCGAAATGAACTAGTTTTGAACTAATTTAAAACCCAATCATTTTTAAATAAATGAATTAGATTTAAAAAGGGGTTTTAAATCATCGAATTTCTAATATATTTGATTAAATTTGAAATGGGTTTATCGTGAACAGTGTTTTAAATAACACTAGTTCTTTAACCCGATAACGAATAGAATGTGATTTGGGTTTGTCGTGAACTGTGTTTTAAATAACACCTAGTTCTTTAACCCAGTAAAAGGAGTTTTATTGAATCTGCAATTAGATTGAAATTCGAATTGATAATCTAAATTACCAAATTTAGAAATGAGCGAGAATGGGGTATCGCCAGTTTTGCTCCAAAGCGATAGTTAAATCTTTAATTAGATTTGAACGGGAAATGGTAATTAATTTTACCGATAACACCACGGTGTTAGATATGGAGTATTACCAGTTTTGCTTCATGGGATGAATAGGTTGGGATTGGGAAATAAAATAAATAATTACTTCGTTACGGTTCGCTAATCTCGACTAGTTGGAAAAAACCATAATTTGGTTTTAAATGACATCCAAAGGAAGATTACAGGATAAATTTTAAAGAATTTATCTTGGATAAAATTAATGGGAACTTTTCCCTAAGAATGTGGAATTTAGAAACTAGCTGTAGGTTGGCTAAGAAGAGTGGTTTCCTGGGTATTGATCTGATGTTGGTTTCGGCCTTCGGGGTTAATGTTTGGGAAATTGTTCTCTTGCTAAATTGCAGTTAGTGACTAATGAATTGGAATGAGGCGTATGTTGTGTTTGTGTAACATTTGTTTTCAATATACGCGGGTTGTTCGGAAAGTCCGGGTTTATACCCATTCTGAATAACCGATTCGACGATAAGTCGAAGATGAAGACGGTGGTCGAAGACCGGAAGTTTTCACATCGTTTGGGTAATTACTAACGATCCTGATTGGGCTGTACACCCAAGAGGATGGAAATAGTTGGTGGTCGTCCAGACGTACCTGGAGATGGATGGATACGCGAGGAAAGTGCCTCCGGTTTCGTTCAGACCCAGAACGGACTTGTAAATGGATTGTGTGTCTGACATTGGATTTTATTCTGTGTTGATTGATTTCTATTAAATATATATCTGCTTGGCGGCGGAGAATTTATTCTCTTGCTTAACGCCCTTCTCTGAGACGTACGAGCTTAGAGGTTATATATCGATAGATATCAATCGCATGGCATGAATTGCCTGTGTGGCATGCTGAGTAGCATGGATCAAGGCTTCTGTTGAAAAGCAAAGTCTTGTGGTTGATGATCAAAGCACGGCCTTCGTGGCGTAGCTTTGTGTATAGCGTGAATTCGCGAGCCTCACCCCTCGGTATGAGTTAAAAACGGGATACGGACCGCTGGGAGAGCACGACGTTTCTTTCTAGCTTTGGTGGTGTCAGTGACTTACCAGCCCTGACATATATATACTTTTCACCTTTGTGGTTGTTGGAACGAGGCGCCTCGATTATAGGTCTGTAAGGACCGGGAAACGCGTGTTCAGGCATAATTAATCCTCTAACGTAAGTGAGGACCGGCCCAGCCGCATCCAGGGGTTACCCAGTGTGCGTAATCCTGAGGCATTTGCTAGAGTGTCTCGAACGCGGAGAGGAGCTTGCCCCTTGCCTCGACTCATGACGGAAATCCAATTTCCAATACGTGTATCGCGGTTTTAATTGTAGAACTAGTATGGCGACATGATATATGGTACCCATGCCGTCTATGATTTATACTTATGATTGAAATTGTTTTGACACTATACACTTATTATAGTATCAAATGATTTGTTTAAAACGTACCAAGCATGTTTGGCTATTATAAGGGAAAACCCTATCCCCCGGCTTGCGTTGCATTGTATGATAGGACCTGGGTCTTATAATAGCTTCATTTTTCGAAAAAGCATTGCGTTGTTTATTCTATGCACTGGTATTCTTGGGAGGAAACCCGTTCCGTGTTTTACGGCGTGGTCCCTTGAATTACTCTCTTTTAAAGTAAAGTTTTAAATAACTGTTTTAGTTCTCACACCAGTCACATGACTGACTTGGAGTTTATTGTTTTAACCTAAACTCTGGGTGCCCCTATTTTCCGCACGGGCAGCTAGTAGTTTTGGTTTTGCAGATTTATATTCACAGGATCCTGGTTTACAGCTGGAATGATATCCGGAAAGCTCTGTATCCGTATATCACCTTCAGTTGTGCTTTATATTATTTTTCCGCTGCTATGTATTTAAATGTAATTTAAATCTCTGATATTCCTGTGTAATATTTATTCATTTATACTCTGTATATTCTTGTAATCTGATGCATTGTTGTAATATACAAAGGAAATGTTCTTCTGTTTGTGTTCTGATTTGTCATGTTCTCAACGTTCAGGGGTTTCGAACGATTTAGATTGGTTTAACGACTGATTCGGATCGAGCGAAATTCCAGGCCGTCACATTTGGTATCAGAGCTTTGGTTTACAGAGCTCGAGAACAAGGCACATTAGAACCTTACGAAAGAATTCATCAGATATTGGATTAGTAATATCCAATTAGAATGACTCGTTAGAGATAGGATCAGTAGTATCCTAGAACGAGTGTGAAGAGTATATTTTTCAAATGAAAACAATTTTTGTTTTGAAAATTTAAACCATTTTAAAACGTATTTGATTATTTATTTATTTTGAATATGGACAATCGAGTATATAAAGATTTTGCATATACGCGTCATGAACGTATATTCGAAGTTTTAATATACTGGATAGATATGGAATCATACTCTAGTGGCCCGAAGATGATTCTGATGATTGACTAGTTGTCATTAGTATTCATGTTCGAGTAACGAAGGTGTGATATCGATATATTTCCATCAGACTGGTGTGAGAACCAAAACTAATATAGATAGAACACTTTGTTGTGAATTGGCATCAAAAACATGATTTTTTGTATATGTATCAAAATTATGAATTTGAAAATTCTAATCCACTAATTGATTGATGTTTGAGTTGCTTGTTTAATTGTTTGCTAATTTTAATCATTTATGCCTAATTGTATCGAATATTGAATTATATTGAAATTGGTCGCATTTGCTTGCATGTACATATACTTATATTGAACAGGTCATAGCAAGGAGGCTAGAGCCAGAGAATAAAATTTGTTTGCCCGACAAATAGGTACATGTTTACTACATAATTTACTGTTTGTTTGGGTGATGATGATTTTGTGAGCCTATTGGCTAGCCGCTTGGCTTTTTCTTTTTCTTTTTGAGATCTGAAGGACCGGGGAAGCTATTTGAAATTCCCCGATGCTCCCGGTGCAGGGGAGGTTATGGCGAAATTTTTCAAAAATTTAGGGTGTTAGCCAAATTTTTGAATTTTTGGAAATTCTCAGAAACTGAAAAGTTGGAGAATGGAAGCCAGATCGAACATAGAGTTGATTAATCAAACCACTTTCGACTTTGTTCCTTTTCGGGGACGAAAAGTTTTAAGTGGGGGAGATTGTAATAACCCGCAAAATCTGGGCCAGTTTAAAATTTTTATTTTGGCAAGTTTAGCGGATTCTGAATATTTAAAATAGATTATTTTAAATAATATCGACGAGAAAATTTATTTTGAATATAATTCGACATATATATTATATACGTCGTCGTTAGAATATAAATAATTATATATAATTATAAAAGGAATTGAAAATGGCGCGGTAGTTCGATAATTCGATTTCAAACTTCAATTGAATATACCGGGTGCAAAACAATCCGGATTTTAGTGAAACCAAAAACCTTAGGATCTAATTGATAATATCTTTCCAACGAAGTTGAGAAACTGAGATTTCACTTTATAAATGATGAGATATGTCCAGTTGAAAATTAGAAATAGTCGCTGTGGAATTTATATATATTTTAATATAATATATAGCCCTTAAAAAATAGCCATTTTGCAAATGACCTCGGATTTCGACGAAACCAGTTTTGTTGGGTCCGTGATGTCAAGTTATTGCTAGATTCCAAATTTCATAATTTTTCGAATCAATATGTGAGCGTGGTAAAGGAAAACGCGTTTGACCAGTTTCAGTTGATTTTAATCGACTGGAAATTGGCCATTTTTCATACGGTCTCGGAATTCGACGAAACTAGTTTTGTTAGGACCGTATCGTTAATACGAAGCTAGAAAATATTTTTCTGTAATTTTTCGAGTTCGTATGCGACCCCGATAATTCGAAAAGTACGTTTAAAATTCAATATAATGATTTAAATGTAAATGCAATGGAAACTGATCGAAACGGTCGATTCAGCTTGCAGTACATATCCCATTGTGTTCGGAATGGGGGTATTTAGCTAGGGACGATAGTCGTTGGGTTCGTATTGGTGTTCGTATTAATAAACAAGAATTTTGGGAGTTAAATAAATTAATTAATATATATAATTTTCTATAAACCCCCCCCTATGCTTTTCCAGTTCAAAATCGAACAGAAATAAAAAAAAAAAAAAAGAAAAGAAGAAAGCCGCCGCCGCTGTGCCCTAGCTCCCCATCGCCCCACCACCCACGCCATGCCGCTGCTCCGCCCTCCCCTCCAGGCCACCGCGCCTCCTACGACAGCACCGCCCCGATGCAGCTCGAACCCCCTCCTTTCCTTCCAGCTCGAACCCCCCCTAAAATCTCCAAATCGCACAGAAGCCCCCCCCGAAACCCTAACGCAACCGCGACCCCCTCGACGAAGCCGATGGCCCCCCTCTTCGCATACGGTAAGCATTTCTATTTTTACTTTTATTTTATTTTTATTTTAGAGTTTAAAATTAATTTCGATTCTTAAAAACTGAATTTTTATATAGGTTACAAAAACTGTTTTTTTTTTTTTTTTGTAAAGTTTTAAAACTGTTATTTTTATAAAAGAGTAAAAAAAAAAAAAAAAAAAAAAAAAAAAAAAAACAGAAATTTAAAAAGAAAAACTGCATTTTTAAAAAAAGATTTTAAAAACACTGCATTTTGAAAAATAATTTAAAAACTGCATTTTTTTGAAAAGATAATAAAAACAGAATTTTTAAAAGAATTATAAAAACTGTTTTAAAAGAAAATAAAAACTGTTTTTTTTAAAGGAATTATAAAACTGATTTTATTTTAAACTTTAAAATAAGAAAAAGGGTTTAATCTTTAGAATAGGAAAAGATTAGAACTTTAAAAGGTATGATCTTTATATTTTTAAAAGTGATAAAAATATAGTTTTTATATTTTTAAAGAATTAAAAATATAGCCTTTACTATATAGAAATATTAAAAATATGATTTTTATATTTTTAAAGTATTAAAAATATAATCTTTATAGGATAGAGAATATAAAAATATCATCTTTGTATATGTAGCGAAATAAAAATCTGATTTTTATTACGTTGAGATAAAGTGGTAATTTTTGAAAAGGCGAAAACTTTATTTTTATAAAGGCGAAAACTTTATTTTTGAAAAGGCGAAAACTTTATTTTAGAAAAGGCGAAATCTTTATGTGGAAAATAGTGTGATAAAAATATAATTTTTATCTATTTGACGTAGAGGTAAAAATTCGATTTTTTATATATTGAACTTTGAACTAAAAATTCGATTTTTATATATTGAACTTTGAACTAAAAATTCGATTTTTATATATTGAACTTTGAACTAAAAATTCGATTTTTATATATTGAACTTTGAAGTAAAAATTCGATTTTTATATATAGAACTTTGAAATAAAAATTCGATTTTTATATATTGAACTTTGAAGTAAAAATTCGATTTATATATATATAGTGACTACGGGCAACGAAGATGACGAAGAGGCGATAACGAGGAAGACTTCTGCAAATGAAGAGCCGTGGAGCTTGGATAGCTATATGTGAGAACTCCTCACCTTTCAATTTCTTTTCTAGTTATATTTATATATATATATATATACTAGGATGCAGACGGTGCTTAGTAGCACCCGACACAATCGTCCACAGACCATGGACTTGTTTGTTTGGCTGTTTGGTAATTGATTGAGATATTGATTTGAATGTGGTTTGTGGTGTGAAAAATCGAATCGATAAATTGGTTAGGATTAGACGTGCGCCGTTATAAGGCGAAGGAGTAAGGCTAGGTTAGACCCTTACTCCAAATTTTGTGGTTTGCATAACGAAAGTGAATTTGATTGATGTGTGAATGGCGTGGGCCTTCACTAGACCGGGGATAAGGCTAGGCCTTGTCCCGTTTCTAGTATCGTGCCGTTATGCCGCCGAAATTTTCTAAAATATGTTAGAAAAATAAAAATATCATTTTATTTAAAGAATAAACTGAATAGATATTCATATGTTAAAATAAAATGTTTTATCGTTAAAAATATAATTTTTAACGTGAAGTGAATAAAATAAAATATTCATTTACAAACCGGACGGTTTGTTTATGCACACTGATTTGACTGACATGGATTGGGTCGATAAATTTTACACATCGCCCAACTGCACGAATAAAATCTATGTTTGATTGTTTGAAACCCTACACGGGTGTTGGGATGAAATTTAAAGTTCACTCATCCTGACTGGTTAAATATGTCGATCGATTGATTGACAGGCTGTTATAAGCGTTAGATATCTATATTTGATGCTTATACAGTGTAGTGCACTTTGGTTGATGGTTGATTATTTTCAATGCTATTAAATACATGTGTTGTATGAAAATCCATATAATTAACGTTATATGGTGATTGATTGGGCCTCATTCCAATTTGAAAAATAAAGAATATAAAATAAAGGTTCATGTGTTGACTATACTCATCCGTTGGGATTAGTCATGTGTTGAACGAATTATTTTTATAATAAAATTTACATCTTTATCAATATAAAATAAAGGTTCATGTGTTGACGGTACTCATTCGTTGAGATTAGTCATGTGTTGAACGAAATAATTTAACCAAAAATAGTCACACATGGACGGTACTCATTCGTTGAGAGTAGTCGTGTGTTGACAAAAAGAAATATTTGAAATAGAATATATAAAGCCGTGTTGAATAGTGATGCGCCATTTTGACGCGAACGATATATATAACGATTTCGAAATGAATTGAATATATAACGATTTCGATTTGAATTGAATATATAACGATTTCGAAATGAATTGAATATATAACGATTTCGATTTGAATTGAATATATAACGATTTCGATTTGAATTGAATATATAACGATTTCGATTTGAATTGAATTTATAACGATTTCGATTTGAATTGAATTTATAACGATTTCGAAATGAATTGAATATATAACGATTTCGATTTGAATTGAATTTATAACGATTTCGAAATGAATTGAATATATAACGATTTCGAAATGAATTGAATATATAACGATTTCGAAATGAATTGAATTTATAACGATTTCGATTTGAATTGAATATATAACGATTTCGAAATGAATTGAATATATAACGATTTCGAATTGAATTGAATATATAACGATTTCGAAATGAATTGAATATATAACGATTTCGAATTGAATGAAATAGAAAACCAATTTGATTTCAATTGAATATATAATGAATTGGATTCAAATAGAAAACGAAACAAATTTAATTTGAATAGAAAATGAATTTGAACCGAATAGAAAATCAATTTGAATTGAATTGAATTGAATTGAAAACGAATTCGAATTGACTTCAAAATGAAGTGAAATGAATTCAAATTGAATTGAAATTTGAATTGAATAGAAATGAATTTTAAAACGAATTTATAAAGAAGAATTCAATTTTGATTTGAATTGAAATAGAAGTTGAAATGATTTTTGAAACGAATTCAAAACTATTTATAAAATTCGTTTTAAATAATAATCGACGAAATATATATTATATATATTATATATATAATATAATGGCCTGAATAGAACGCGCCGCGCCGCGGCAGTTCGTGAATTTCGACCATTTATTTCAAACGGACATTACGGGAGATCCGACCGTCGGATTCTCCTAAAACCGGAACCGTTGGGTTCGTATCGAAAAGAGCTTTCTAACGAATATTAGAAATTCAAAATCTAACGGTTGGATTTGGAGATACGTCCAAATCAAATTCGAAAAAGGTCGCTGTAAGTGCAGTTCGATGGCCATTGTTGGAAATCGACTGTACGGGCCTTGATAAAATTATTAAAAATATCAATAATTTGTGTAAAATCATAAGAAATGATTTGGGAAAAATTGGGGTGAAAAACTCCATATTTGAAAAGATAAAAATAGATTTTTATCGAAATGAACTAGTTTTGAACTAATTTAAAACCCAATCATTTTTAAATAAATGAATTAGATTTAAAAAGGGGTTTTAAATCATCGAATTTCTAATATATTTGATTAAATTTGAAATGGGTTTATCGTGAACAGTGTTTTAAATAACACTAGTTCTTTAACCCGATAACGAATAGAATGTGATTTGGGTTTGTCGTGAACTGTGTTTTAAATAACACCTAGTTCTTTAACCCAGTAAAAGGAGTTTTATTGAATCTGCAATTAGATTGAAATTCGAATTGATAATCTAAATTACCAAATTTAGAAATGAGCGAGAATGGGGTATCGCCAGTTTTGCTCCAAAGCGATAGTTAAATCTTTAATTAGATTTGAACGGGAAATGGTAATTAATTTTACCGATAACACCACGGTGTTAGATATGGAGTATTACCAGTTTTGCTTCATGGGATGAATAGGTTGGGATTGGGAAATAAAATAAATAATTACTTCGTTACGGTTCGCTAATCTCGACTAGTTGGAAAAAACCATAATTTGGTTTTAAATGACATCCAAAGGAAGATTACAGGATAAATTTTAAAGAATTTATCTTGGATAAAATTAATGGGAACTTTTCCCTAAGAATGTGGAATTTAGAAACTAGCTGTAGGTTGGCTAAGAAGAGTGGTTTCCTGGGTATTGATCTGATGTTGGTTTCGGCCTTCGGGGTTAATGTTTGGGAAATTGTTCTCTTGCTAAATTGCAGTTAGTGACTAATGAATTGGAATGAGGCGTATGTTGTGTTTGTGTAACATTTGTTTTCAATATACGCGGGTTGTTCGGAAAGTCCGGGTTTATACCCATTCTGAATAACCGATTCGACGATAAGTCGAAGATGAAGACGGTGGTCGAAGACCGGAAGTTTTCACATCGTTTGGGTAATTACTAACGATCCTGATTGGGCTGTACACCCAAGAGGATGGAAATAGTTGGTGGTCGTCCAGACGTACCTGGAGATGGATGGATACGCGAGGAAAGTGCCTCCGGTTTCGTTCAGACCCAGAACGGACTTGTAAATGGATTGTGTGTCTGACATTGGATTTTATTCTGTGTTGATTGATTTCTATTAAATATATATCTGCTTGGCGGCGGAGAATTTATTCTCTTGCTTAACGCCCTTCTCTGAGACGTACGAGCTTAGAGGTTATATATCGATAGATATCAATCGCATGGCATGAATTGCCTGTGTGGCATGCTGAGTAGCATGGATCAAGGCTTCTGTTGAAAAGCAAAGTCTTGTGGTTGATGATCAAAGCACGGCCTTCGTGGCGTAGCTTTGTGTATAGCGTGAATTCGCGAGCCTCACCCCTCGGTATGAGTTAAAAACGGGATACGGACCGCTGGGAGAGCACGACGTTTCTTTCTAGCTTTGGTGGTGTCAGTGACTTACCAGCCCTGACATATATATACTTTTCACCTTTGTGGTTGTTGGAACGAGGCGCCTCGATTATAGGTCTGTAAGGACCGGGAAACGCGTGTTCAGGCATAATTAATCCTCTAACGTAAGTGAGGACCGGCCCAGCCGCATCCAGGGGTTACCCAGTGTGCGTAATCCTGAGGCATTTGCTAGAGTGTCTCGAACGCGGAGAGGAGCTTGCCCCTTGCCTCGACTCATGACGGAAATCCAATTTCCAATACGTGTATCGCGGTTTTAATTGTAGAACTAGTATGGCGACATGATATATGGTACCCATGCCGTCTATGATTTATACTTATGATTGAAATTGTTTTGACACTATACACTTATTATAGTATCAAATGATTTGTTTAAAACGTACCAAGCATGTTTGGCTATTATAAGGGAAAACCCTATCCCCCGGCTTGCGTTGCATTGTATGATAGGACCTGGGTCTTATAATAGCTTCATTTTTCGAAAAAGCATTGCGTTGTTTATTCTATGCACTGGTATTCTTGGGAGGAAACCCGTTCCGTGTTTTACGGCGTGGTCCCTTGAATTACTCTCTTTTAAAGTAAAGTTTTAAATAACTGTTTTAGTTCTCACACCAGTCACATGACTGACTTGGAGTTTATTGTTTTAACCTAAACTCTGGGTGCCCCTATTTTCCGCACGGGCAGCTAGTAGTTTTGGTTTTGCAGATTTATATTCACAGGATCCTGGTTTACAGCTGGAATGATATCCGGAAAGCTCTGTATCCGTATATCACCTTCAGTTGTGCTTTATATTATTTTTCCGCTGCTATGTATTTAAATGTAATTTAAATCTCTGATATTCCTGTGTAATATTTATTCATTTATACTCTGTATATTCTTGTAATCTGATGCATTGTTGTAATATACAAAGGAAATGTTCTTCTGTTTGTGTTCTGATTTGTCATGTTCTCAACGTTCAGGGGTTTCGAACGATTTAGATTGGTTTAACGACTGATTCGGATCGAGCGAAATTCCAGGCCGTCACAATGTGTCTTCTGCTCGACGACTCTGATAGCTTTTATATCGGTCTGGATCTGACCGGACAGGGGAGCGAGAGCGCGAGGTGTATGGCCAATAAGAATCATGAGGCCTTCTGTCCTCTCTACCCCGGCTTTCACGGCGATCATGCTCGACATCGGAAGGGGTCTAGTCATGCTGCGACATATTTTCTTGACATCGTAGTAGGGGCGAGACATTGTACCTATGCAAAAATGTAAGTGGAATTCAAAATCTATGTTCACATGAGAAATAAGTGCTGTGAAGTGTGGTGCTATTGTGTTAGTTGCATCCTAAGTGGTGTTCCCCCCGACAAACCCGAGTCCGAAGCCAGGACAACGCGAGTGGGCTCTTTGGCCTTTACGGGAGTGGTATCCTCTGAAGAAGTGAAAATTAAAGGATTTGTATCAAAATCCTCTGAAGTATAGATAGTTTCAGGTAGGGGAAGATATCCTAAACACTGAAATGTGGAATCATCGGTAGTAGGGACATCTCCTTGAGAAGCATCTATTAGCAGCTCTTTAGGGGACATTGACTTCTCAGGATAGAAGGCATCATCAGTTATGGTAAACCCATCTCTGTGCTTTTTAGATATGTTGGCCAACTCATTGTCCTGAGTTGAAGATGGAGAAGGTGAAGTCCGAAGATGTATTGCTGGACTTTTCGAGCCTTCGCCCGTTTCAGGAATAATGTCCATTGGGGGGATATATACATATGGACCCGACCCATGACCTGTGCTACGGGTAATGGATAATAGCCCGTGATGATGGAGGTATTAATCCTTAAGAACTTCATCGATGGTTAAAAATTTTGGTTGCCATTGAGAAGCAGATGCATCCGATTAAAGTACAATTGATTTGATATTTGTTTTGGGTTATCAACTTCAAACAAAACAGAAAGCAAGTTAATGTATTGGCATGAACATTCAAAATTGAGATCTAGAAAATCGATGCTTTACTTGATTTGGTCCATCTCCTGGCGCACCCCGGCTGTTGCCTTATATAAAACCATTCAAGCTTAGAATCGTCGGCCTTACTGCTAAATGGAGCTAAAATAATTTTCCTTTTTGGGACTGATTCAAAATAGGAGAAGGAAGGAGTCCTTTGAGTCCAATGCTTGAAGTTATAGAAAAAGTGGACGTAGTCGAAAGTAAGCTCTGTATCTAAAATCTCTCTGTATGCTATATATAAGGTATATAAGTAAGCATAGGAGTTGGGATGTAACTGCATGGGGGCAATCCGCATCTATCTCAGAAAGTCGACAACAAAAGGCCGAAATGGTGGAATAGCCCCAACCATACGCATCAATCGGGTAACTGCCATAAATCCTTCTAGGGGATTGTGAGGACGATCAACTTTTGATTGCACCAGGGTATCCCTTTTTAGTATCCCGTGCTTTAAACATATGCGAGCAAGTCTGTCGTCGTCTATCGTTGGTTCAACAGATTCTTTGAGTGACTCTAATATAATGGCAGACTCAAACTCATCAGGAGCTCGATTATCTCCAATCCCTCCTTCCTCTTCATCGCCTAGAGAAACTTCACTATCGGAAGGTGTTTCATTGTCATGGGCTCCTACTTCATAATCTGGGCCCTCATCGTCCCATTCTGGGTCTGAGGAAGAAGATATCTTATCAAGAGTAAATTTCTCCTAAGTTTTCGCAACTTCCATCTTCTTTGCTAACCTAGATGAACGTCTCTCGGCCATGATCACTAGACTATTGAAGAAACAATAACAAAGATTAGAGTAAAGTTGCCCGTGTCCCCCGTGTGTGTATGTGAACTAAAGTGTGTGCTGCATGTAACAAAGATGTAAAGTAAACACATGAGAGCGTGATATAAAGATTCAAAGAAGTAATAATGTTTCAGAATAGTTCTTGATGTTTGTTATGTTTGTAAGGTGCTGTCCTAACTGTTCATGAAGTTGAAGGCTATGCCAAGCATTAATTAAGATAGTTGTATAAATTCTCGCGCATTGAGTTGGACTATTTCGGTTTGGTTCGGGTATGTGCATTGGGATCAGATCGAAGGGCAAAGTCATGTTTCGGTCCGAAGCGGATATTCACACCCAGTAAGTAAAACCGGATTGGTTCAGATTGACTTGAATTATCATGCCTCTTTTCCTCCTTGTCTTTTACTCTGATCCGACCCGTTCAGGTATGCTTTGTTTTCCCTTTTTTGTTCTTTCTTTTGCTCCGACCCGATCCGATCTTGTAAACATATTTTCCTTTCCTTCATTCCAACGTTTCTTCACTCGAACCGATCCCAGTTCCTCTCCTCTCCTTCATCTCCTTCATTTTCCACCTCGCTTAACCAATACTGAACCCAACTCCCTTTCACAAAACCCAATTAAGACCGAGCGCTTACGTGCTCAGATATACTCTAGGATTCTAATTCCCTCTCTCAATGCCTCGAGGTGGTGACAGAACCACCAACGACGACGGCGAGGAAAGAGGAGGCCAAGGCGTCGAAGCCAGGCAAAGGCCATAACCAAATTGCTCGAAATTGACCACAAATCTCAACTGAAATCAGTTATTACAAGGATAGTCAAACCTTTTAACCTACGAAATTGTTTAATTTAAGGAAGAACGAGAGAGTTTCAAAGTTTTTGAAATTTTAGGGTTTTGATGCAAAATCTGTTGGATGAGAGTAATAAAAGAAGAAGAGGAAGAAAAAGACGGGAGGAAGATTTATTTAAGTTTTTGGTGACTACTCGTATTCCCAGTCTTCTCTACCCCGTTCGGACCGGGATTCAGGCCTACAAAGGCACTCTGGCCTGTTAGTCCATGGTGAAGCAATACTGGAGGGCCCATCCGGGTGTGCCACTGGAGGAAAATCCATTCGGATCGGAATCCGAACCGAAAAGGATCATATATGCTAATTTGCCATGCAGTGTGAATTTGGGGAAAAATAAAGAAAAAGCTCACCTGGAAGAATCATTGGACATTAAAAGGAGCTCTCGAAGTTGTTTCAAAATGAATAAAGTAATTCATATGGATAGTGGGTATATATAACCAGCAAAGGGCATGACCTTATGAAGTGACACAACACTACAAGTAAATGGAAGCGATCAATCAATGGTTCTAATTCAAAGGATGTTTCGTAAACTGCTTCGAAGAACACTTTATCTTAAATAAGAGTATACTTCGAGGGGGGAATGTTAACCTACTTTGTGAACTAGGCTACACAAAGAGCAAACAATGAGAAAGCCACCAACCGGTCCGGATTAGAGTGAGATAGCACAGGAAAAAAGTAGAGATCAAAGACGCAGATACCATATCGGTTCGGTTCGGAGAAGTACGTCAGCAACATCAGAAAATAGCAAGTGGCCTCATCAGATCGGATTGGAGGCAGCCAATCCGAACCCTTTTCTCTGAGCCTGTGACTGTTGCTACACACGTTTCCTGAAGACTCGGACCAAGCATGACCATTTCTCCCACGACCTCCCATTAAATCGATGCGCTGTCACCATCTGGAAGCCTCCGAACCCGACTCTTATGGGATGGGTGCCACGCGATTCCGAACCGGAGCCACTTCGAAGAGATTTATCACCTATAAATACACCATCAAGAGGCATTTAAAAGGATCTTTTGGCAAGTTCTCAGTTCTAATTTCCTTCATTGCCGAATTTCATAACTACATTCAGATCAAAATCATCTCTTAAAGTTTATTTTTGAGAGATTTGAGTGAGTTTATGCATTGTAATTGTGAAGTTGTGTGAGAATCATTGCTATATTTGCATTCGAATCATCAATTAAAAGAATAGAAAGTTGACGTAGGCTCATTAACGCTGAACCACTATAAATCGTGTGTTCTTCGTTGCTTTTTAGTTCTATTTCATTAAAATCATAGCTCATTTGGGTACTAGAACCAATTTTTGGTCTAACAAGAAATTTTTATTCCCGTTACGAAATTTGGATTTTTCACATTCTTGGAAAGATATTTTCAAATAGATTCAAATATTTCTAGTTTTACTGAAATCCGATTTATTTTGAATCCTGTACATTCATTTGAAATCGTAATTTCAAACTGCCTCGCCATTTCCAATTCCTTTTATAATTAAAATCAATATTTATATTCTAACTTCGATTTAAATAAATTTGTATGATCTAATTCTATTCAAAATAAATTTCTAGTCGTTATTATTTAAAATAAATCATTTTAAATATTCAAAATTCATTAAAATATCCAAAATAAAAAAAAAATTGGTTTTGATTTCCCGGATTATTGCATCAACTTTGGTGAAGTCGGACACTATACTGGGGAGTGCACGAAGAAGCAAGGACAGAGGCCAAGGGCAGAATCTTATGGAGGGCAGGTGCATTCTTTCGAGGCCAGTATGCCAGACAGAGGTAGGAAAGTTTCCGTTGAAGGTTTGATTTATCTTTCCGATCATCCAGTTAGGACTCTTTTTGATTCTGGCGCTTTTCACTCTTTTATACCTAATTTCGTGGTTGAGTCTCTGCACCTTAGTACTAGTATTGTTTATGATCTCGTTATTGTCTCAAACCCCATTGGGGGCACGACTCATTTGTGTATGATATGTCGGGTTTGAGGATATCTGTGTTGGGTGTCGAGTTTGAGTACGATGCGTATGTTCTTGGTTTTATGGGTTATGGCCTGATTCTAGAGATGGATTGGCTAGCCATGTATGGTGCCATCCTAGATTGTGAGAGAAGGGTCGTTAGACTTTGGACGTGCCGAGGAAGGACTCTCAAGATTTTCTGTGACCCAAAAGTGTATGTCATGCTTAGCTTCCTAGAATCACTTGAATTTTCTACTGATGATTTTCAGATTGTACCCGTAGTCTGTGAGCATCCGGATGTTTCTGATGAGATTCGGGGTTTGCCTCCAAGGCGTGAGATTGATTTCTGGATATACTTGGTGGATAATGCAAAGCTAGTCGCATTGCCTGTGGGACACATGGCTCCTAGGGAAAGGAGGAATCTTAGCATGCAAGTAAGGGAGCTACTTGAGAAGGGGTTTATTAGGCGAAGTATATCAGAATGTTGTGCTCCAGTCGTCTTTGCAACTAAGGCGAATGGATCGCCTCGCCTATGTGTGGATTACATGAAGTTGAATAAGCTCACAAAGAAGAATAGACACCCACTCCTGAGGATTGACGATATATTTGACCAGCTTGTTTGCACAACTGTTTTCTTGCAGTTAAATCTAGCCACATGATTTCATCAATTGAGGGTAGCCGAGGACATCAAAGACAAGACCGCTTCCAGAACTCCAGATGGCTTCTGTGAGTGGCTAGTCATGTCATTTGGGTTGATGAATGCACCTGCGTATTTTGTGGATCTGATGAGTAGGGTGTTTAGGGACTTTCTGAATAAATTCGTGGTGATCTTTGTGGATGATATCCTAGTTTTCTCAAAGAGCGAGGAAGAGCATGCCCTATATTTAGGATAGGTTTTGAGGACTCTCGGAGCACACCATCTTATGGCAAAATTTTCCAAGTGTCACTTTTGGAGAAAAGAGGTGAGATTTCTAGGACATGTGGTCTCCAAGGATAGGATAGCGATGGATCCCGCGAAAGTAGTTGCAGTTCAAGATTGGAAGGTTCCAAAGAATGCAAGGGGGTAAGGAGTTTTCTTGGTTTAGTGGGCCATTATAGGAAGTTTATTAAGGACTTCGCAAAGATATCATCCCCACTCACCAGACCAACGAAGAAGAATCCGACCTTTTCTTGGAGTATTGAATGTGAGGATGATTTTCGGTGGTTGAAGAGGACTCTGACAACATCCCAGTCCTGACATTGCCTAACGAGAACAAAGTGTTCACAGTGTACACTGATGCATGTGGTACAGGGCTTGGTGGCATGCTATGGTAGTAAACAATTGAGAGTTCATGATAGAAACTACCCTACCAATGATTTAGAGTTGGCTGTTATAGTATTCGCACTTAAGACTTGGCGGCATTATCTCCTAGGAGAGAGGTTTGAGTTATACACGGACCATAAGTCGCTCAAGTATCTGTTCTCGCAGAAGGATCTCAATTTGAAACAACAAAGATGGATGGAGTTCCTAGCGTCCTATGATTTTGAGATTGCTTATACCCCTCGCAAGGGTAATGTAGTGGCAAACGCGTTGAGTAGGCAGAGGAAGACTTTGTGTTCTCTATTCGTAGAGAGGCAGAGTTTGGAGTACATATGGACCTTTGATTTTAGGCCATCCACAGATCTTACACCTATTTGTTGGCACCCTTAGAGGTATGACCTACTCTTATGGATCAGTTAGGATCTTCGTAGTGAAAGGACCCACAATTAGCAGACCACTTGGATAGACTCGGTAGAGGGGAGGTTTCTAGTCACCTCAGTCGATATTCCACGGATGACAAAGTGTGGCTACGACGAGATGGGAGGCTTTGTGTTCCCCGAGTTAGGGATTTGTTGAGGACGGTCCTTAAGGAAGCCCGCCATTCTAGGATGAATATCCATCTGAGCGGCGATAAGATGTATAGAGACATGAAGAGGATTTACTTTTGGGCCGAGATGAAGAAAGATGTAGCAGAGTTTGTAACTCGATGTTTAGTTTGCCAGCAAGTAAAAGCTGAACAGAAGAAGCCTGGCGGTTTGCTTCATCCCTTGGAGGTCCACAGTAGAAGTAGGAGAGCGTCTCTATGGATTTCATCAATGGTTTTCCTAGTTCAAGTAAAAGCAACACCAGTATTTGGGTTATAGTAGACAGGCTTACTAAGAGCGCTCATTTTGTTCCTGTTAAGAGCAAGAGAATGGAAGTATAGTTGGCATCAGTTTATCTTCATGAGGTAACCCATTTGCATGGGGTACCTTCGAGCATAGTGAGTGACTGTGACCCCATTTTCATTAGTGAGTTCAGGAAGAGACTGCAAGAAGCACTAGGTACATAGTTATATTTGAGCACCGCATATTGTCCTCAGATCGATGTACAGACTGAGAGGGTGAATAGAGTTCTTGAGGACATTTTGAGGCTATGTATCCTAGACTTCAGAGGGACTTAGGATGAGCATCTTCCATTGGTGGAGTTCGCCTATAACAATAGTTATCAGGTCAGTATAGGTGTGGAACCCTTCAAGGCACTATATGGACGACCTTACAGATCACTGACTTGTTGGTGCGAGACTACGGATAGGCTTCTTCTTGGACCTGAGATGATTAGAGAAACTTCAGAAAAGATTGATCTTATCCGTTAACGTATGAAGACAGCTCAGACAGGCAGAAGTCCTACATAGATAAGAGAAGGACTGACATTGAGTTTAAGGTAGGATACATGGTTTTCATCAAAGTATCACCTCTGAGGAATTTGGTTCGCTTTGAATCTGTAGGGAAATTGGCGCCAATTTTTGTAGGGTCATTTCCCATAGTGGGAGGATATGTTAGCTGATCTATAGGGTGAGATTAGCAGAGAGATTGACATGTATTCATGATGTTTTCCATGTTTCCCATTTGCGGAAGTGCCTTTAGGTTACAATAGAGGTAGTTAAGCTTAGCATGCTTGAGGAAATAGATATAGAAAAGGAGGCAAAAGTTAGACGAGTTCCTATCTGTATACTTGGATTAGAGGTTAAGAACTACGCAGCAGAGAGGTTAAGTTGATGAAAGTTCAATGGGGAGAAAACCGCGAGGATGCAATTTGGGAGACTGAAGACAAGATTCTCTCTTCGCACCCTTTTCTTTTCAAGGGTATGTTCTTAACTTTTTTTTCAAGCTTTTATTCGTACTTGCTTCTATCATTCGAGTATATCCGATCGATCGAATCTTTGATCTTTAAGTAGAAAACCAATGGGAGTAAACATGTGCTTGAGACATGTTATGTTTGATGGATGCAAGTGGATGCAAGTGTTTTATAATGGTTTCTCGTGGATGCATATACACACTAGTCACTAGATCGGCTCAAACATTCTCATACTGCATATGGATGTGTGTACATTTTATTTTATGGGTGAAAATGGATGTATCATCATATGGAAGTAGCATTTGGATGAATGATCTTGCATATATGTAGAGTTTATATGATATACTAGGAATAATTGCATACATTTTAGATTCATGGCTTAAACATATAATTCATTAAGGAGGTCGACTGAATCAGTAGACCGCCTGATTTTTGCATTAGCATAGGAACATGTACACACACCTTGGCTTATGTTCATACAAGCATTAGAAATTCCTAAGGAAAATGGATGCATGTGGATGATGGATGAGTAGATAGATGATTGTAAGTGGATGTTAGGATAGTAACGTTCTCTTAGACTTAGAGATTTCGGGGACGAAATCCTTTAAGTAGGGGAGAATGTAACACCCCAAAATTTTATAAAACATTAGTAAACTAAATGGATATTTAATTAGATATTGGAAATTTAGTAGAACGGATTGTACAATTGCGTTCGTCTTGGAATTCTGGTTAAGATAGACTCTGAGTTTGCGTAAAGCAGATATCGTATGAGGAATATATAAAGGCTAGAAGTTTGTGTACATATAAGAAGGATATATGTAAATAAGACAAACCAGAATTCAAAACAATTCGAAATCAAACGAGCGACAAACGAAGGCGTAAATCAGACCCACTGGGGCTGACCTATGCCTGGTCTTGGAGGACCTATGGGTCGACCTAAGGTCAGGTGTGTCAACCTACGGGTCGACCCAGGTGTGGGTGGATCGAACCAACCACGATCTAGCTGAATTCATCTGAATGAACCAGGACTGTTTTCTTAACCAGGTTCGTTATTTTCTGAACGGTTGGATTTGAAAATAGAGATCTGACGGTTAATGGTTGTCTTGTAAACTCTATATAAAGGCATGTGTTTTCACCAAAAATGGTTCAAACACCAATGGTACGTGAACAGTACTTCACCAATGTGGTTAGAAAGTAAATGGAGCCTCAACTAACAAAGGATAAAAGTAAAAAAAAAAAGTGAGGAAAGTAAGATAGAGACAAGGTTTTAGAGTGGTTTGGCACTAAGCTAGGCCTATGTCCACTATGAAGGTAACTTGCATTATCATGACAATGATTACAAGGCATATAAACTCTCTTTGTACACACATCCTCTCTCTTTTACAACATATTCGCTTTCTTACATATAGATCTCATTTGGATTCACAGAATTCAATGGAGAAATGATAAGATCAGCGGATGAGAAGGATAGTTCAGTGCGGAGGAGAAGGAGAATGTCCTTGTTTGAGAGGAGGATAAAGGAGAATCTTCCAACTCTTTGCCACTTAGGTGATCTCAATGGATGCCATGGTCGAATGGATGAAAGATCTACCAATGGAGATGATGATGATGATTGAGATGATAAGGAACGTGGAAGGAAGAATTCGGCAGCACTTCGTGGTCACAAGGAGTCCCTCCATTTATGATGGAAGCCATGGCCTATTTATAGGGGAGCCTCCATGAATAAATGAGCTGAAATTCATATATGCAGGCTATGGGTCACTCGTCTCATTAATTACCAAAATGCCACCGCCTTGCTATAGCCAACTGTCGATAGCTATATCCAGCTGTCCTGTGCTAGCGACTTCATGAGAGCGAGCGATTGCATAGATCCAAGCAGATTGAATGGGCGATCAGGTAATGAGTATGCGGGCGACTGGTTAGAGCTTTAGCATCGGTGTATGGGCGACCGACTGAGCGCCATGTTAAGCCTTTTAACGATTGACCAATAGATAGTGTCTGGTTGATGCAGCTATATCTGATTGTAGATGAATGGGCGACCACCACCGTAGTCTGTAGGCGAGCGATCAAGGCTCGTAGAGCAAAAAGTAAGTGTGACCCTTCAGGAGTTGGTATCTGGTCGACTGGTGGGCAACATTTGATTAAAGAAGTAGCAGTTTATCCATATGAATGAACGACTACTGTTGTGTATGCGGGCGAGAAAAGGATGTATGTATAAACGACCGAAGTAGCTTAAACGAGCAACTGAGGAGAATGTGTGATCTATTGTAGGGTTTATCCCTTCTTTGCATGAACGACCTCTCTGTGTGGTTGAGCTAAGATGTTATGCTCGATCCAGTTCTGATGAGTAGACGACCCAACTGTCCTAATAGGCGGAGCGATTTATCTTTGTGCACGAGCAGTTTTCAAGGGTATATGAGTTATTTTGCACCTATGTTTCCTAGTGCTTGAGTGACCGACCTCCTTCCTGGTCCGATCCCTTACATCATACCTGATTTTAACTTGTGCTCAACTTACTTCATGTATGGACGGTCTATGTATGACTATGCGAGCTGTCCGATGCTTGACCGATATGAGTATTTGTCTTGCGGTTTCTATACTAGTTTATTCATCAAATGTGTATATGATTCTTAAGGGATAAACATTTGCCCCTCGAAGTTTGTAATTTTGTAAAAAATTACGTGCTTCGAAATAACTAAATGTGGCACCATTTGATGGATTAAGCCATGTTTTTCGATGAGGCGATCATGCTTGCAAGTGGTTCGCATACTCATGAGCTTGAACGGGCTCACGATCGTTCATATGCTGACATAACTGGTTAAATCTGATTGTTCACACAGTATGGTCGAGCGCGCGGGCTGATGTGTCACTTTGGTCTGTCGAACCTTTTAGTCTTCTTTTTTACTTTATATTTTATCTCCTCGTTTTTCCTATCCCTTATTTCTTCCTTCTCTCTTTTTTTTAGAGGAGCTTTTTAATGGCGGCGTTGTTCTAGTGAATCTCACTCGCCGTTCCAACTCTTTTTGACCTTTAATCGTGCTTGATATCTTAGGAAGGCTCTGCAACTCCATGATTGGTTGATTGAAGCAGCTCGCCTTCAAATCTGAGACAACTTGCTTGCAGGTGAATTTACCCCTTTAATTTTTTTTGATTTAATCCAAAGTATGAACTCGATAACCTTAGGTATTGCCCAGTGGATTCAGGTTTGAAACAAATTTTTCTTTGCGGATTTCTGGAAATTTTGCAGCTTGGATTGGAAGTTTCTAGGATCGTGCATGTAATCATGAATATGATTCGCATACAACCTTTTGGATTTCTGATGTCTGAAATTTGTTTGTCGAAATGTTTCAAACATCCCCTTGTTGCGTATTTATGTAATCATGTTGCTGCTTCAAAAAGTCTTGCACTAGTATTTGTGAAATTGAGATATTTGTACATGTTGTTCAGCGTTTGTATTTGTTTTTATTCTAAACTTGGTTTGGAAACCCACTTCTTTCCTATCGTTCACACAAGCTCGAGGTTTGTGGTCGCCCAAATTCAATTTGGCAAGGGCCGTTCTTATTCACCTTTTTGTGGGGTTGGTCACGAACGAGCCCACTTTGATTGAGTATGAGTGACTGCCTTGAATCAAGCTCGTGTGAACGATACGTCTTGATCATGAGTGATAGGCCAGGACTGGCTGGGTATACATCAGTGTTCTAGTCATATACGTGCGAACGGATTAGAGTCTTCCGCGAATGGTTAATTAGGGGTTACGCGACCATCCAGAATTGGGTTGTTCATGTTTAGACTTAGTCAGATTGCTTTTATTCGACCTGTAAGGGTCGGTCGCACATGCCCTTACTATTGTTTAGACATGTACAACCTATGCTATTCTGGACGAGCTCGACCTATCCTGATGACTGTTAAGCCTTTTGGTAGTACTAATTTTTCAATGACATAATATTTATTCATATAGAAATGCTACCTCGTCATCAATCACATCAGAATTCCAAGAACCGAACTATGTCCGGTAAAGCTGGAAGTTCTGACCAAACTGCTGAAACCATATTAGGTCCTGCCCTCAGGGCAAATGTTAATCAAAACTTTCCAAAACCCCATCCACTCTCCAATGTACCTTGTGAGAGGCATGTGACAGAACTTTCTTTTAGCTTGTTTCAACAACTATGCAACTAATTTGGAATTTCGGATAAGGAAGAAGCCAAGTTTCCTGGGAAGAATGATTTTGCGGATGTTCCCCCAATTGGATATGTTGTTGTTAATCACGGTGTGTTGATGAGCAGGGCGATTTTTCCTTTTAACCCCTATCTAGAAATGATTCTCCGGAACTTAGCTATTACTTCGTGTCAATTGCACCCAAACGGTTATGCCGTTTTAGTAAGCCTTTATATCCTTTTCATGAGAGTGAAACAATGTGTGCCTTCATTTGAAGATATATGCTCTTTTGTATTCTTTCAAGAGAAGGAATCAACTCCCCTCAATTATTTTTGTTGAAAGTCGGGGCTCCAAGGTAATTACTGGCCTAGTGGAAAGTGTTCGAGGATTTCTTAATCAGTATTTCTTTGTCTGATGCCCCAATAATTTCTGTGGTTTGTGGATGGAAGGAGATGATTATATTTATTTCTCAGAACCTTTCTCTCCTTTTTATCTATTAGTTAAGTCTTTAGTTACATTACAACACTTCCTGATCAGTGTATAGCTCTTAATCAAGATCTCCATAATCCTTTACTAGCTGTCAAGTAAGGTGAGAGGAATAGGAAATTTTTGATCACAGAAGGGTTCCTATGTAAATATAACTTGCTCCCTCCTTTGCATATTTTCATGGTGGATTCTGTTGATAAGAAAGGTGTTGTTATCAAGTCTCTGGCAAAAAGGGCACCAAAAGAGAAGCATTCCAGCCCTGCAAAGAGTAGTAAAGCAACTCTAGATCCAAGTCAGTTTCTATTAAAAAGGTAGTACCCAAGTGTCGTAAGGGTAAAAATCTCATGATTTTATCTGACCAGATTGGGAACGTGGGTATTTCTTCAAGTTCTATGGGGGAAACTAACCAGGATGATGTAAGTGATACTTCTTCAAAAATTGTTTTGGGTCCGGTGAAGGATAATGAGCTGTTTGATGAACCTGGAGTGACTTCTAAGAGAGCTTTGGGTGCTGATGGAATTGATGAAAATTTTCCCATTTGGGATAATCAAGAAGAGGGTGGTTCAGAAACTTTTAAGAATCTTGGTGTTCTTGATTTAGCTAAAGACTTTATCCAAGGTGATATTGTTGTTCAAATATTTAAACCCCAGATCTTAAATACAGCAGTTCTCAAAGCTCTCGTCTCTAGGCCAGAAAAATATCTCATAAGGCTAGGGATTGCCTTAGTGCCACTTAGCACATTTCCTTTTTCATGCCATATATTCCCAATATTTTAGCTCTTTTCATCTTACTCTAGTATTTTCTAATCCAGGCACTAAAAAATTTCCTTTCTCTTTTCCAGATTTAGGAATGAAACCATCTTTATCAGACAGTTTTCCCAATAGGCTGGTCTTGTTAGTCCACAAAATTTTCTACAGTCCCATCTTTCTTACTGCTTGAAGCGCTCCCAATTATCTTCAGATCCCCTACAGGAGCATGCTCATGAACCTTCGTTGACTAATCAGTGGAAGAAAATGAAGTATGATCGTTTAAAGATATCTGAAAAAGGGGTTACGTACAAAGAACAACATCCAAAGAAGGTTGAGAAGAAAAGGGATAGTGGTGAACAAGGTGGGGACAAGCCCCTGTAATTTTGTAAATCAACTGAGCTCTTGAACCCCAATCTCCCCATTTCTCCGAAAAAACCCTCTGCAGCTTCTCGATCTATTGTCCTAACTTCTAGCCAGATCTAGGTGATCCTTGATAGGCCTCCTTACGAAATTGTTCCTAGAAATTCAGAGCTGAAGGATCGATTTGGAAATTGGGATTTAAGAGGAATGGACTTTGACTTAGATTTACACCTAGACGATAGTCAGAATGTCATCGAAGAATTGAGTGCTATAAAAAATTATATGACTATCATCCTTGACATTGGCAAGAGTCAACTTGAAGTACAATTAGACAAGGCTACGTACACAACCAGAAGCCGATTTGAGTCGTGGAACAAATTTGGCTTTGAGTTCCAAAGGTTGAACACCTGACATCTTGAGCATATTGAGCATCTGGAAAATGACAAAGCCGGATTAATCTATGTGATTAAATCTTAAGAATTTGAAATTGCATCTTTAAAGGACGGAAACAGTAGGGTAAACAGCTTAGAAACTGAAAATGAGAAGCTTAGGGGAGAGATTAAGGCTGCTAAAAAGCAAGTTCGCAAGGCTCAATCAGTGCGCCGGAGATGGTAATGAAAAATGATGATTCTTAGACCGGTTGTACATGTGAGTGCTAGTCCTCGCTTACTGCTTTATGCTTATGTTGTCAAATTTGTGGCCCTGTGCTTGATCTGCGACTCTATGATGAATTTGTGCTATGCTTTGTTTGCCTGGGACAGTGTTTTTTGTTTGTTGCACTGCAGCCTTTTATTTAACTTTGTTCCACTTTCATTGGTACACCGCACATTGTATTTGCATCACGGTTCATTTGTGCCACAATATCCTTTGTCAATTATATGATTGTAACAGACTCATGGTATGTCAGATTAGCATCGCTGGTTTGCTTTAATGTTACGGTTATGCCCTCATACCAAAGTTCATTATAATTTTATCATCTTTTGCTAAATTTTCTTATTCTCATTGCCTTCCTTTCAAGGGGTTTTATGTTTATCGTGCATTCACTCGTATTTTCACTAACTTGGTAGTCCAAGCCCTTCGGAGTTTAGACTTGAATGCATGCCTCTTGAAGAGGGTTATATATACTATAATGTATTTAATCGTATTTCTCACTAACCCGGTGACCCAAGCCCTTCGGAGATTCAATTCAGACACATGTTTTTGTTTTTGATGTATTTAACCATGTTTCTCACTAACCTGGTGACCATAGCCCTTTGGAGATTTGGTTAAACACACACACACACACACACACACATATATATATATATATATCATTATTCTTCATATATATTGCATTCAACCGCATTTTTCGCTAACTTGGTGGCCCAAGCCCTTCGAAAATTGAGTTATAAATATGCGAGGTTGTTGATGTTTTTTTATTAAAATGTGTTCTACCCCATTTATCGCTAACTTGGTGACCCAAATCCTTCGGAGATTGGTATTGAATATGTGCCCCCAGGGTAGGTCTTGGGTTTTAAGTTTCGATCCAATTTTGGTCCTGCCTGTTCTGGCTACTTCAGAATCAAAAAGACCTTATTAGACACCGCCCCTTTCGGCTAGGATTTCTGTTACCCCCTTTCAGCTAGGATTTCTGTTACCCCCTTTCGTCCAGGATTTCTGTTTGCGTTGGTCCTTCCAACATGTTGCCAGTCCTTCTGGCACTAGGACTAGTACTTCCAGCCTAGGTTAATCGGTCCTTCCGACATGATGCTTTATCCCAGGAGGTGGACACTAGTTCCTCTTATCAAGTTTTATCTCAGTTTAAAGAACTTGTGTCCTGCACCTAAAAAGGTGTCTCTTTAGTGGGATTTGCAATCTTTCAACCGTGGGACAAATTTGGTTGCTTCCCCTTTGCATCATTCTCAAAGCTTAGTAAGAATCCCTTTGCTGGATGCTTGCTAAGGATTTGGTGTTTTTGCAAAGAAAGGTGTAGCTTTCCGACTTGGTGTCCATTTGTTGTGCTTTTCAACATTTGCCTTAGGATAGCTTATTCTCTTGAGGTGGTGTGTCTAATCTTATCGCTTAGTTTGCATGATGCTTTTGGCACTTAACGCTTGAGTTGTTCCAATTGAGATATGCTTAGGAAGCTTCCAGCTATGGTTGGGTTGTAAATTAGCGGTTTCCTCTGCTTTGCCTATACTTAATAAATCAATTTTAGCACGAGCTGGCAAATGTATGATTTATGTAAGCAAATAACCATTGGTACATAAGGCTATTGTTCGGTACAATGTATGTAAATCATCACAGATTGTTTACAAGAACATAGCAAGAAGTAAAGCAAAGTAAAATAGAGGCAATAGAGATCGCTTATTCTAGGCTACGGATGTTAAATCGCCATAAGTGGTTTTCAGTCGATGATTGGTCATAAGTCAACAGGAGCTTGAGTTTTCTCATTTGATCTAGGCTGATTAGTAGCATTACTCTGCCTCTGGATAGCTAGAGTATTTTGGGGATTTATTACATATTGTTGTAGCTGGTTCTTTCGGATGAGCTCCTCAATTAGGCTCTTTAAGTGCCGACATTCATTGGTGTTGTGTCCCGGTTGGTTATGAAACCGATAGAACTTGTAAGAATTGGCTTGCTGCTATGTTATTTTCTGCGACTTAACCTGAGGAAAGATGCCCGAATCCTTTATAGCGGAGTAAATCCTCTCCGGAGTTTCATTTAGGGGAGTCAACTCTGACTGTCTGAAGAACCGTTCCTTCTTATGCGTTTTGTTATCCTTCCCTTCATTTCCCCTTTCCTGCCCGAAGTCATTCCTTTGCTCAGTTTGGACTTCGATGCTTTTCCTCTCTTCGGTAGCACTAGTTTCTATAACCTTCCGGACATTAGATGGATCATCTTCCACACTCGTATACTCTTCGGCTTCTTGTAAAACTTCTTTAAAGTTCTGGGTTTCTTCGTCTTGAGCCATCTCCCAAATTCTGATTTTCTATCAATAGCACCTTTCAGAGATGTCGGTAAGTACCAAGATTCATGTTCTATCACCACGACTACCGCAGCGCGGAATCGAGTAAGAAAAGCTTTGATCGTTTCTCCAGGCATTTGCTCCATTTCGCTTAGTGACATCACATCTTTTACTTTGGTAGTTTGCAGACGAAACTGGTCTTGGAATCTCCTTGTCAAATCAGCAAATTGATCAATACACTTAGGTGGTAATCTAGTGAACCATAATGAAGCCACACCTTCCAAGCATACGGGGAAGTATAAGCATTTTATCTCGTCGGTGACCCTAGCTCCGTTCATGTGTTGATCGTATTTGAATAGGAAGATGTTTGGATCTCCAGTCCCGCTATAAGGTGTTATTATTGGGGTTGTGAATTTCTTAGGAAATTTCGCATGACGAATCTTTTCATTGAATAGGTTCTTGCTAGGTGAAAACTCCGACTCCTTCTCATCGTCCTGATGTGCTACGTTTTCTTTCGTTATTCATTGGATCATTTCTGAAATGTGATTTTCATTATCGATTCGTTCCACAGGGCAGGCACCAGTATTTTTATGGGTATGACCACGGTTCAAGACCCATTGCCCCGTACCTTCTTTGGGAGGTACCCATTTAGTTGGACTTGTGGTGCTCTGAGTCGTGCGTTTCTCTTCACGCCGTGGCACTTTAACCTTAGAGTCCTCCACGCCGGCCTCTCCCTTATCTTCCACTGAGAAGTGGGAACGACTAGGGTCTGAGGCGCAAAGTCCTCTTTCCCATCAATATCTTCTAGAACCTTTGGACGTAGGGGATTGGATTGAACATTAAGCAAAGCATCAAGCTTGTCCATTATCATTTTAGTCGCGGCATCCATTTTTTCATTCAAGTTAGTTACAGCCACGTTCAATTCCTCTCGAGTCAAGGATGGCCTCGAGGACTCCCCAACTTCTAAGCGGTTGGCAAGTGGAGAAATTTCGTTATCAACAATGTCATTGTTTTCTTCGCCGGCTTTGCTAGCAGTCCTTTTAGATTTAATCATAATTTCAGATAAGGCTTTAAATTTTTATGAAAATTTGTTGATTAGTCTCAGTCGCGAGATTGTGAAATCTATGGTAGAAATGGGTTTAAGGCCTTAAGGTAAGGCTTTTGAGCTTGAGAAAAGTGTGAAGGGGGGAAGATGCGAAAGCAGCCCCACGGTGGGCGCCAAATGTATTTACCAAAAATGGTTCAAACACCAATGGTACGTGAACCGTACTTTACCAATATGGTTAGAAAGTAAACGGAGCCGCAGTAAATAAAGGTTAGAAATAAAAAAAAAGTGAGGAAAATAAGATGGAGACAATGTTTTAGAGTAGTTCGACCCTAAGCTAGGTCTACGTCCACTATGAAGGTAACTTGCATTATCGTGACAATGATTACAAGGCATATAAGCTCTCTTTGTACATACATCCTCTATCTTTTACAACATATTCTCTTTCTTACATATAGATCTCATTTAGATTCATGGAATTCGATGGAGAAATGGTAAGATCAACAGAGGAGAAGGATAGGTCAGTGCGGAGGAGAAGGAGAATGTCCTTGTTTGAGAGGAGGATGAAGGAGAACCTTCCAACTCTTTGCCACTCAAGTGATCTCAATGGATGCCATGGTCAAATGGATGTAAAATCTTCCAATGGAGATGATGATGATTGAGATGCTAAGGAATTGGAAGGAAGAATTCGGCAGCACTTCGTGGTCACAAGGAGTTCCCCTATTTATGGTGGAAGTCGTGGCCTATTTATAGAGGAGCCTCCATGAAGAAATGAGCTGAAATTCATATATGCAGCCTACGGGTCGCTTGTCTAATTAAAAACCAAAATGCCACCGCCTAACTGTAGCCAACTGTCAATAAATGTATCTAGCTATCTCGTACGAGCGACTTCATAGGAGCAAGCAATTGCATAGATTCGAGCAGATTGAATGGGTGGTCAGGTGACAAGTACGCGGGCGATCGGTCAGAGCTTTAGGATTGGTGTATGGGCGACCGACTGAGCGCCATGTTAAGCCTTTTAATGATTGACCAATAGATAGTGTCTGGTTGATGTAGCTATATCTGATTGTAGATGAATGGGCGACCAGCACCGCTATTTGTAGGCGAGCGATCAAGGCTTGTAGAGCAAAAAGTAAATGTGACCCTTCAGGAGTTTGTATCTGATCGACCGGTGGGCAGCATTTGATTAAAGCATTAGTAGTTTATCCGGATGAACGAATGACTACAGTATTGGATGCCAGTAAGCAAAGGATGTATGTGTAAACAACCAAAGTAGCTTGACCGAGTGATTGAGGAGAATGTGCGATCTATCGTAGGGTTTATCCCTTCTTTGTACGAATGACCTCTCTGTGTGGTTGAGCTAAGCTGTTATGCTCGATCCAGTTCTGATGAGCAGACAACCCCATTGTCATAATAGGCAAAGCGAGCTATCGTTGTGCACGAGCGGTTTCCAAGGGTATATGAGTTATTTTACACCAATGTTTCCTAGTGCTTGAGTGAACGACCTCCTTTCCGGTCCGATCCCTTACATCATACCTGAATTTAACTTATGCTCGATCTTACTTCATGTATGAATGGCCTGGGTATGGCTGTGCGAGCTATCTGATGCTTGACCGATATGAGTATTTGTCTTACGGTTTCCATACTGGTTTATTCATCAAATGTGTACATGATTCTTAAGGGATAATAGCATGCATTCTTATCAAATAAATCATACTTTTTCATATTTCTTCCTCAAACTCTTGTTCTGAAAATATAAAATGAAGATAGGGAGATGCTGCGGAAACCACTAAAAGAAAAACCACATATAGCAACGGTAGAATCCGCTTTTAATCTGTCGCTATATTGGCTTTAGCGACGGATTTCCTACATAACATGCTGGTCGGTAAAAACCATGATGGTAATTGTGTCAGATTTTGCGACGGACTTTAGCATGGGTTTTCCGTCAGTTTTCCGTCATTTTACTAATAATATAACAAAAATAAAATTTTATTTATTAATTTAATTTTAATTTATATATCGACTATTTACCGACGGATAATTAATTTATAATAAAATACTATTTAAAAAAGGAGTGGGTAAACCCTCACTACTTGCCAAGGGATTAGCAACGGAAATTAAAATGAGGAAAACTTAATCTTACTATTTTTGTTGGTAATCCGTCGATGTTCCCCTTCTAATTTACCAATATATATATATATACATACACACACATATACATATACATACATGCATATATATATATATATATATATCGAACTAACACCATTTAACCGTGAACACTGAAATAAATAACATATTTAAAAAAGATAAATTAGCCAACAATATTAATTTAGAACTAAAAAGAACATTCATAATAACAGATAAAAAACCACAACATCCGTAATCCTTCAACAATTCATATACCAAGTTGAATTATGAACAAAAAAATCATTCAGTTGGTGCTAACATTATCCCAAATACAAACACATACCACCCATAACCATACTAAAACCACATAACGCCATATCTACACCAAAATAATTCTAACTAACATACCCAACCAGCTTACGAAGATGACAATGATGAAGTTGCAAGCAAACGCGAAACCGAAGGTGAACGCGGAACTCTATCATAGCCCTTAAGCATTGCCATCACCTTTGCACAGAACTAGTAGCCTAAGAATGAAAGCTGCTTTTAAATTGTAGAACTTTCTTAGCATTACATTTTGCAGCCAAAGAGTACAATGATGTGAAGTAAGAATTTGAAAACAAATTAAATATTAGTCTTCTAATTGTACTTTTCTAACACCCATCATTTTATAATTCTATAATACTTCTTCCTAAAAATTGAAAAATCTAACGAAAACAAAAGCATAGGATCAAATGCAATACTCAAAACTATGATGATCACTCTTGAGTCAATGGGATAAAGATTAACTCTCTTTATTAAAACCCATGAAAAAGATAAATATGATATGCATAAGCAATACTGCAAATCATTTTTATCCAATACAGTTTATCATTCTCTATCATCTACAGCCTTATCTTAGAACCGTACTTATTGCCTTGCATGCCAAAATATTCAAAATTGTTATAGTGGAAAATTCAAAATTGTTTATGTACTAATTTGTATGTGCATATCCTAAACTATTTGTATCTTCTTTCAACACCACTATATATCATCTCTTATGAAATATAAAATCAGCATCATTGTATACATCCCCAGCATTCACAAATTCAACCACATTTTCAGTTTCCCCTAACAATATCACTATTACTTCAGCTTGCTCTTGAACTAGCGATTGTAACAACCCGTATTTTCTATGAACGTATAAGTAACAAATCAGAGAATAATTAATTTTTAAAAATTAGAATCAAGGGAAACGGGTTGCGCCATTGCGTTCGTCTCGAAATTCTGCTTGAAAACGAGTCCGAGTTTTCGAAAAAAGAAGTCCGTATGACCAAGTTATGACCCTCCGAAGTTTCAGGAATTTAAATAAAATAAAACAGCTCGAAAATAAAGGCAGAAATTAGAAATTCAAACCCAGAGAATGCTGGCGGGAAAATTCCCGCCCATATACCCAGGTCGACTGGGGAGTCGACCCCCTCCCCCAACCAGGTCGACTGGGGAGTCGACTGAGGTGTCGACCTCCCCATGACCAAGTCGACTGGGGAGTCGACCTGGGGGTCGACCTGCTTCCGAAACCCAGTTTTTGAACCTGGTTCATTCTAATGTATCCGGTCTCGTTTTCTGTCTAGATTCGTCTTCCTAATCCTATATAAACAGCCCCCTAGCCTCATTTTCTCTACACAATTTTATTCTGTCTATATTCTGCCTCTGTTCTAATTAAAAATAAAAATGGCGTCGCTATCAGCTAGAATCAAAACTTGGACTGATGCATCTTCTTCCAACCTAAATAGAATTAAAAGCTAAATCAAATATCAAATCAAAATTTAGAGCTACAACAACAATTAAAGAGGAGTAATTCAACATTTCTGCATCAACAACAGTTTATTATCCTTTCTTAAAACCACGAAAGGCAAGTACAGTTATTTTCCGATATAAACTTTAATTATGGTTGTGGCATGATTATAAATCTGAATCTGAGGTTATGTATATTCTTATCTGTCAGATCTGTTTTTCTGTGACTATTCTGTACCTCTTTCATCTTTCTGTTTTAGAGCCAGTCTACTACGAGCCTGCGCCGAATCTCATAAGAGATTAACGCACGAACGCTAAAATTTGGGTCATATATTGTATTATGAATTATGACCTTGATTTGGGCATGTAAGTTTTGGCTAAATTTATAATTAGGCAAGATATGTCAATGAAACTTTAAGGAATGATTAAATCTGTTATATTGCCTAATCCGCTAGTTCTGTTATATTCCCTAAACTGCTAATTAGATTGAATTGCCTAATCTGCTAATTATGTTTAAATTGCCTTATCTGCTAGACATGCTAAATCGCCTAATCTGCAAGATCTGTTATCTGTTTAGTCAGTTGAATAGCGTAATCTGTTGGAACTGAAATGCTGAAATTTGAAGTATGTAAATCTGTAGGCTCAATTTAAAATTGAGCAAAATTTGTTAATAGAACCTCGAATAATCAGCTGTAACTCGTACAGAAGTTAATTTGTTAAATTAGCATGATTAGTCTGATATTAGCACAGTCTGTGAATGAATGCATTGGCTAAACATGAAACATGGCTAACTCGAGGTTAGAATGAGTTTGCGGCGTAATCCTACCCAGAACCGCCCGGCACATCCAGTGGCCGCAAACAATAGGTTCTAATGTGAGAAGTTAGTCATAACGTGCTTGAAACCTGAGGTTAGACTCAGTTTGCGGCAGAAACCTGCCCGGAACCAACCGGCCTAACCAGTGGCCGCAAATTGTCAGTCTAATGTGAGAGGTCTGCGCGTTAATTTTTAATTGATACAAATCTGAGATAAATATGACGTCTAAAACGTGTTGGGTCGGTAGGGTTAAACCAATTGGGCTAATGAATTTAACAAACCCGTTTCATGAATCTGTAGGCCCAATTACAAAGTTAGACAAATCTGTAAATCTGTTAAATCCGTATATCTGATCCGTTAGTCTGAAACTTGTCTGATCTGTGAACTAGTTGATCTGAACTCTGTATGTCTGAACTTGTAAACAAGTTAATCTGAAATCTGTTAGTCTGGGGACACAAGGTTAGGAGGGAAATCACTTGTGTCATCTGTTGTTTGGGACCCATATTAGTCAGTAACCCTTTCTGGTATCAAACTTTGACCCAACAGTAGGTAGGGCCCGGGCACGCTTACTGAACTAATTATAAGCGGTTCATTCTGATAATGGCGAGGGGTGTTGATGGTTCATTCCAACCGGGGCATGTGCGTGCATGGATCCCGGTCTGCCTCTGAGGATGTAAGACGCCGTGACATCTTTAAATAGGTCTATGCTAATTGGTTGTCACTTTAGGGAGTGATATACCCTACTGTGGGTCCGACACGGGGTATTTATGTATTAGGGAGCCGATCGCTTGGGGTAGGGTTTTAGGGTACACTTAATTCTGTCTGTTTCTGTTGGTACCGTCTATTTCTGTTGGGTGGTAACTGTCTGTTTCTGCGTGGTACCGTATGTTTGGGTAGTAAAGGCCCATTTACTAGTGTACACCTAATTCTACATTCCGTTTCCATAGGGATTAATCTGTTTCTGTACCTTTTGTTCGGGTGGTAAAGGCCCATTATTAGCATTTTGTTTCTGTCTGTTTCTGTTCGGGTGGTAAAGGCCCATTATTAGCATTCTGTTTTTGTCTGTTTCTTCTGGGGTGGTAAAGGCCCATTACTAGCATTCTCTTCTGTGGAAATTATTCTGTTCCCGTTTTTGTTTCAGTTTAGACATTGGGGTGACACCTAATCCTGTTATACTAGTATTAGTGCAGAGAAATAATATTATTATGTTTCTTCTGTTTAACCTAAGTACATTTGCTGCTCCTGTTACTGCTATCTATTATCCAGCTTATTTTCATGTCATAATTATTATTATCTGTTCATATGCTGAAAGTCACTGGACTTGCCGGACTTTATGTCTGACCTTGCTTGTTTTCACCCCTTTTTCTTCTGTTTCCCCCAAGGTTTTCCAAGGAGGGAATACTTTAGCTTGATCCGGATTTCTTCTGCTTGAAGCACTTAGAGTGCTTAAAGTATGGCTTGACTCCTTATGGAAGCTTCTGTGGGAATTATGATTTTACAGTTTTGTACTCTGGTGATTTTTTGAACAAGACCGGTATTTATGTACTTGAGTTTTTGGTAAAGATGTAACCAAACTGATTTCTGTTTTCCGCTGTAATAAGGTAATAATTTCTTTAGTATTGTTTATCTGTCTTGTAAATTTCGGTTCTATCTACTAAAACGCTCCACCAAAGTTAAGGCATTCCCTTTGTGAGTGACCTTAATGGAGGTGGGGTGTTACAGTGATCTTCTAAAGTATCTCAATGGATTACACACAAAAATGGATTGCCATTGGAGGTGCTGACTACTCTGATGCAATAGAAGAAAGAAAGACTAAATTCTTCACATGATTAAAAAAATGCAAACAATGTGATTCAAAAATGTCAGACAAGTATTACAGTGTTTGATACATGTCACTTTCATTATACAACATATAACTAAAAAGTGAAAATATGTTAGAAATGAAAACGTTTGATGAACCATGCATGCACACATACAGGTTGAACGCCACATACAATTAGTTTATTCAATAACTATTAGTTTATAGTGATCCTTTTTGAAACTTATTTCCAACAACACTTCGTTTTTCCATGCATATACACTCATACAAAACATAAAACATATGCTAGGAAGATGACTACTAATAAAAAAAAGCAATGCAACGTTTCATCAAGTAGAATAGGAAGATTAAAGGGGTTCAAAGGTTAAACTCAAAACTTTAGGAAACCATTAAAGCAATGCAATGTGTTAACCCGAACAAATAATACAAAAGCAACCATTATTAACAATGAAAACAAACAAGCAAGCAAAGCATGCAATAAAAAGTGAAAGGTACAAGTCACCTTTGAGAAATGATTAATTCATAGCAGATCAGTCAGGAGGTCTCAAATCAAAAATCAAGCATTCATCGTGAATTTCCAATTTAATATTTTCGTTCAACTCGCACAGGGAATTTTCACTTCTATTTTTGAACAGTTTATTTTTTATTGTATTTTTTCTAACTTTTATTAAACAATTACATCATTGATTTATAATTTAATACTAAATTAATATTGAATTCAATATTTAATATTAATTTATAGTTTATATCAATTTAGATATAAATTTACAAAAATAGGAAACATTTACTGGTTCATAAAAATACCTCATGTGAATACATGTCATAAATTAATTCATAGAAAAAATAATTATAATGATTGTTTAGTAGAAATTATTAATCAATTATTATTTATTTATTTATTTATTTATTTATTTATTATTACTCATTAGTATAAATTATTTCATATTTCAAATTAACTATTAAATACTATCCGGTAATTTATTATTACTCCTACTTAATTGTTTTTACTTAAAAATATTTTTATAATTACTAATTTTCAAATTAATCATTCACCATTATTATTTAGTTATTATAGTTATTAATGATTACTTATTGATTATTCAATATTAACTATTACGTGGATATCCATTGATGAACAGTAAATAACGACGGACAAATATTAAATAAAGTTTTATCCACATTCAAGTTCAAGCGAACACCCCATAGAAGATAGTTACAATTGAAAACCATAAATAAGCATGGAAGCAACAATTTTCAACGTTGTGTTTCTATTTTTCAAAATTTGAAATTCTTTAACGTTTTTGAATTCTTTGAAATTTTGAATATTTTACAAACTTTTAGATAATTTTAAAAAATATTTTCGAACCTTATGAAAACTTCAAAATTTTGTATTTAAAATTTATGAATAGTTTAAAATATATTTTAGAAAATTCCGAAACTTATATGGTAATGTTTGAATTTTTTTTGAATTTAGAAATTCTTTAATAGTTATTCAATTTCTTATTTTTAAACTTTAAACTGTTTGCTTTTCTTAATTACTAATTATATATTAATTAATGCATACTAATTAATTTCTTAAAAGTAGATATTTATTAATAATTTCTCAATAGTAAATTCTTTAGTCGTATTAAATATTACTTATTAGTCATTCATTTTCAAACTATATTTAATTAGACAATAAATAATAATCAATTTTATTAATTATTATTACCTCTTATTTATATTTTATTGAAATTAATAGTTAATCAATACTAACTACTGAATATTATTAACTTTTAATAATAGTTATATATTATTTATTATTAATATATTATTAACATTAATTATTTAAAACATATATTTACTTATTAATTACTACGTAATAACACAAATGTAAAACATTTTATAAATAATAAATATTAAAGTCCTTCTCAAAATCTCTTGAAAAACTGCTGCAAAAATAGCGTCAAAATTTTGACGATCGTAAACAGCCTCTATTTGCAATAGAATTTAGCGTTAAACTTTTTATGATGATAAAGTGCTGCAATTTCCAATGATTTAGCGACAAAAATTAGATTCAGCGGTAATAATTTAAAATAAGTTGACGTATAAAATCCAAAATATTATCCCTTACAAAGTCCATAAAAATTTGTTGCTAATTTGCGATGGAATTTTCCGATGCTAAAAAATTGCCGCTATATACAGCTTTTCTTGTAGTGAACTCGGATTGAATCAAGACAATTCTTACCTAACCTACACAAGATCTCTTCTGCAACATTAGCATATTATTCTCTATTCTTTAAATCCAATCTCTGTGAGTTCATGTTAATTTTAGATATAAATTTTAACAGTAATCCTGGCTTGTTAATAAACCTAGATCTGAGCCTACGCCTAATAAGAAACTGATTCATATCTAAACAGTTCTGCTATAATTACATGTATTTTTTCATACACCTATTTTGCTGTTTAGTTATTATTATATGTCTATTTCTGTTGTTATTATGCCTATTTCTGTTCTTCCCCCTCTCTTATTCCCTTTTTATTTTATAAGCCTAGGCTACCTTCGAGCCTAGGCCAATCTCGTGAGAGATCTGCGTATGAACGAATTTGGGACAATTAGGGAATGTTTGGGAATAAAAATAAAATTGGGGCATATCTTGTGTTGTGAAATATGACTGAAATTGGGGTGTATGAACATGTAAATCTGTAGGCTTAATTCGAGGATTAAGTAGAACATGTAATGAAACTATTTATACTTAACATGTGGAAACTATTTAATCTGTTAATGTTATATGAACCTGTAAACATGTTTAATCCGTTGGGGTTAAATAAACCTGTTTAATCTGCTGGGGTTAAGTAAACCTATCTAATATGTTGGTGTTATATAGACATGTTAACCTGTAAAACTGTAAAACTTAACCTGTTAATCTGTGGGAATTAGGCGAACCTGTAAATTTGTAAGGCTTAACCTGTTTAAAATCCTAGTTAATTGGGGGACACAAGTTTAGGGGTGATTTATGACATCTGTTGTGTGGGAACCACATCAGTCAGTAACCCATTCTGGTATTAAAATGGGACCTCGCACTAGGTAGGGGTTAGGGCATGCATACTGAACTGATTATAAGAGGTTCATCTGAATGGGAGTGTATACGGGCGCGTTCCAACGGAGTCATGTGCGTGCATGGGTCCGGCCTGTGGGGGAAAATAAGTCGTTGTAGCACCAGTAAATAGGCCTGTGTCCTTCTATAGGTTGCCACTTTAGGAAGTAATACACCCTAATGTGGGGCCAACATAGGGTATTTATGCATTAGGGAGTCGATCATTTTGGGTGTAATTAGATTACATCTAGTCCTGTCTGTTTTCTCTTTAGGTACCTATTATTTCTATTTGGGTAACACCCGTTATTTCTGTTGAGGTACCTGTTATTTCTGTTTGGGGTAAAACCCTTTATGTTACTAGAGTACACCTAAAACTATCATTATGTTTCTGTTGGGATCATTATGTTTCTATTATATAAGGGGACATCTAATTCTGTCTGATATACTAGTATTGGTGTAGAGAAAAGTGCTTGAGAAGCATAGTCTACTCTGTTTATCCTATTCATCATGTTTATACCTGTTATATGATACTGTTATCTCTCATCCAGTCTTATATGTTTGTCATGTTACTTTTACTTCTTTATATGCTAAAAGTCACTTGACTCGCTAGACTTTATGTCTGACCCTTTTTGTTTCCTTTTCTCTATCTTCCTTTCCCCCTAGGTTCTCAAGGTGGAAACATTCAGGCGTGATTAGGACTCTCTCTTCTGTTTCTGCTTGGATCTAGATCTTCTTTGAAGTATCACTTCAAGTGCTTGTCTACTTTATTATGGCGATTATTGGTGATTATGATTTTACATTTCTGTACTGTGATGGTTTTTAGCGCAATACAGATGTTTTAGGTTTCATGTATTTGGTTTCAGTATTTTAGCCTGATGTTGTAACTGGTTTTGAGGCTACGATGTTTTTCTGCTAAGTAATGAAGTTTTAAATTTCCGTTGCTATTTTTATATCTATCTTGTGAGATTCTTTTTTGTTTACCTAAAATGCTTCATGTAACTTAATGCATTCTGAAAAACTGCTACAAAAATAGCGTCAAAATTTTGATGACCGTACACAGCATCTATCTGCAACGGAATTTTGCGTTAAATTTTTTATGATGGTAAAGTGCTGCAATTTCCAATGATTTAGCGACATAATTTAGATTCAATGGTAATAATTTAAAAAAGTTGACATATAAAATCCAAAATATCATCCCTTACAAAGTCCAAGAAAATCAATCACTAATTTGCGATGGAATTTTCCGCTGCTAAAAATCTACCGCTATATACGACTTTTCTTGTAGTGAAATTGGATTGAATCAAGACAGTTCTTACCTAACCTATATGAAAATATCTTCTGCAACATCAACATATTATTCCCTGTTCTTTAAATCCAGTCTCTATGAGTTCATGTTACTTTTAGATATAAAGTTTAATAGTTATTCTGGCATATTAATAAACCTGGATCTGAGCCTATGCCTGTTAAGAAACTGATTCATATCTAAATAGTTTTGCTATAATTACATGTATTTTTCCATAAACCTATTCTGCTGTTTAGTTATTATTATATGCCTGTTTCTATTGTTATTATGCCTATTTCTGTTCTTCTCCCTCTTTTATTCCCTTTTATTTTATAAGCCTATGCTACTATCGAGCCTAGGCCAATCTCATAAGAGGTCTACATATGAATGAACTTGGGACAATTAGGGAATGTTTGGGAACGAAAATAAAATTAGGGAATATCTTGTATTGTGGAATATGACTCAAATTGTTGTGCATGAACATGTAAATCTGTAGGCTTAATTTGAGGATTAAGTAGAACATGTAATGAAACTATATATACTTAACGTGTGGAACCTATTTAACCTGTTAGGGTTATATATAGGCCTGTAAACGAATGCAAACAGATGCGGATAGTGTTGTATCTATATCCGTACCCAAAAATAAAAATTCATATCCGAATCTGCATCCGTATCCATGGATACCTACTAAATAATATCTGTATCCGCAAATATTTTCGGATATCCGAAAATAACCGTATCCGGCTTAGCAAATACGGATATTTTCGGATATCCGAAAATATCTGAATCCGAACTTAAAAATATATAAGTTAATACAATGTGATGCATATTTCATTTGGTACTAAACAATAGCCAAAAAAATTGGAATAACACAAAATTGATAAAACATACCGACTTAACAATAGCTCACTCAATCACATAAAATTCAATCAATAATATTTCATCACATAATCCATACATTGATTTAAACACATATAAATTAAAGCAAATGCATATAAAACAATACCATATAATCCATACGCTATGATTCAATTCCCAAACTAACCTATTACTTGCAATTCAGTACATATTAAAGATGAGATGATTAGAAACCATAAACAAACTTCTTCTTCCAAACCAAACCGCTATTGAACTTCGTCACGACCTTGGTACCTTCAAGCACAACATCTTCGGTTAAAGAATGACATCTCAATGAAATGTATAATGCAACCTGAGTTGAGCTGGAAAAGCACCATATGTTTTGGAAAATGCTGAAGTACTAATATTTATTCCACCATCACTAGTAGCCTCAAATACTCGATACAATTTCCTCTCTTCCTACTCAAATAAAAATAAAAGCATGTCAGCTTTCACCTTACCTACAAATTCAGTGTATCTATAAGGCAGGCCAAATATCCTGCTTCGGTAACGTTTCTGGCATTAGAACCATATGATGTTGCAGGAAATGTTAAAAATAGAGCATTGTGGTTTACCTTCGTTGTCAATTTACACACCAACAGAGTATATAGGGTTTAGCTTCTACCGGATCGACGGTGGGCAGTTGCTTCGACAATGTAACACCCCGTATTTCTGTTAATACTAATATTCACAAATTAAAAGAATTAATATTGAGAATTTGCACGAAATAGCCTTAAAAGGGCATATAACAAATTTGAGATATGTGAATTGCCTTAAAAGGCGAAAAATGGAATTAAGACATTAATTGGAAAATTAATGTGTAGAAATGGTCATAAGTTAATTATGGATTAATTTGAATTCATGAATAGGTGCGTGTGTAAATATATATATATATTTATATATATATGGACAGTTAATGTAAACATGAATAGAAGTTTATTAATTTGCTGAGTGTTTGCTGAGTCACTTCTGACTCATTGCTGAGTCAATAAGATAAACCCCATCTGGTCAGAATGGCTGCGGTTATTTCTAGGTTAAATCTAATGGCCTAAATGAATCCTAACATCTATAAATAAGTGGGTAGACTCTAACCCTAAATCACTTGAAAAATTGGAGAGCTACCGACATGTCATTGCCATGGAGTTCAGCATAGCCGTCACAAACTAAAGAAGAAGAAGGCCTAATCTACAAACTAAATCTACTCAAATCAAATCAAAAGCTCTCTCTCTTTCTATTTCTGTTCTTTAAAATTGTGAGTATGATGAATCTCACAATATTATTATAAAATAATTTGATTAAGTTATGAATGGATCACAAGAAAGTGATATGAATTGTTATGTATTTGTAAATTATGTTGTGGATCTCTAGTTATGCTATTATGTTATCATATATATGTTGTTATGTTGTAGTGATTATGTTGTAAATAATCCTATGCTATGTCATATGTGATTAACCATGCTATGCTATGTTGTAAATCATATCATGCTATGTTGCAAATTATGATATGCTATGTTGTAAATCTTATATATGTTGAAGATCTCATATTATCACATATGTTGAAATACTTATGTTATATGATAATGATGTCATGTTAAGTTGTGTTGAATCATACAAGTTGTAAAATCATGATGTTAGTATTTATGCGAATTGGATCATGTTTAAAGTTTATGTTTTTTTTATAAGATCTTGATTATGGGAATTTGCCTATTGGGTTAGGTGTACCCATATACATGAATCTACAAATTAATTGGATCTTGAATATGGGAATTTGCCTATTAAGTTAGGTGTACCCATATACATGAATCTATGATTAAATGAATTTTGACTTTTGGGAATTTGCCTATTGTGTTAGGTGTACCCATATAAAACCATATTGTTAATGATGTTGATTCACACATGTCCTATACAAGTTTATGAAATTTGATCAAAATCATATTATGTGAATTATGAATAAGTTGACACCCTTAGATCCATGACATGTATAACCTTATGCAAGTTGTAATGTATGCAAGTTTTACCCCTTGTTATGATTTATTTAGTCACATATATATATGTTGTTGTTGTGAATATTTTCTTTTATGCTATGAGTTAGACTAATCGGGTCTAGCATACATTTTGCGAATAAATGTTCAAACGTGGGGTAGGGGTAATATTAGGAAATTAATAAATTGGGGTGCAATTGATATGATTTTGCATGCCTTAAATGGATGTCCATAATTGAGTCAATTATGGACATTGTTAAATTTGGAATTAATTAATAATTCAAGTAGGGAATTATTAAAATTGGGGAAAGTGGATTATTAATAATAATTAACGCTTAGGACACGAGGTTGGACCCGTTTGTGACGTAAACCTGCCCGGACCCGCCCGGCAAATCCAGTAGTCACAAATGTCGGCCCAATGTGAGAGGTCCTAGGCCCAAACTAAAGCATAACAGTTGTAAAGACATGAGGTTAGACTCTTTTATGGTGTAAGACTGCCCGGACCCGCCCGGCAAATCCAGCTGCCATAAATGTCAGTCTAATGTGAGAGGTCTTTATGAGGTTATGGCCTTAATGAATTAAGAAATACTTAGCCAGATAATCATGTAAGGTGGGACATGGGGGTTAAGTAGGTGCCTTGGGTGGCATGAGGAATCTAGTGGTTGCCTTTAGAGGCATTTGAAATACGATTAGACTTAACCAAATACACATGTAAATGAACATGACTAAGTGGGTTAAGTGGATGGACTAATGGGACAAGCTTAGGTGGAATGCTTGTGGGAAATAATGGGGGCCCATTTCAACCAGTATCCCAAAACGTATCTTTGTGGGCTCGACCCAAGTCAAGGACGGGACACGCATACTGGGTTTGACTATAAGAGGCCAAAACAGGGAGCGGTGGCAACGCAAGTCCAACGGGTTTCATATGCGTGTGTGGATCCGGGCTGGTAGGTAAGACGTTGTTGCATCGTGTAGGTATAAGCCGTGCATCTTTGTTATATCGGGCTGCCACTTTAGGGGAATGATACACCCCACTGTGGGGCCAACACGGGTATCTACAAGTAGGGAGCCGATCGAAAAATGGAAAGTGGGGTGCACCTAGTGGAGATAGGGGCAGGCGGCACCTATGTAGTCAGCTAGGAGTACGTAAAGCCATTAAGAAAGTTTCTAAGTGAAGCTAAGTGGAATCAATCTTTAGGGTGACTGGTGTGGTGCAGTATAGTGTTTATCCTTTAGTATTTAGGAGCGCCTATAACGTTTCCTTTAGCGATTATCTATGTCCTTAATCTGCTCTTTCATAGACATTTCCTTGTTTTCCAGCTTATGCCTTAGTCTAGTTATTTTGATAATAGTATTGTAGAATTATCATACTCGCCAGACTTTATGTCTGACCCCCCTCTTTTTCATCTTTTTCTCCCTTCAGGTCCTCAGGTTGGGCCAAGTTCCAGTGGAGTCTGATTGGATTGCTTATCTCTTGGAAAGCTTGGACTGCTGAAGTAAAGTCCAGCTTGTTATCTTTCTTTTTAATGGCTATTTATGTAATGGGGTTATGTACTTGTTTTATCAAGATAGATATTGTACTTGACTTTGATTATGGTGTTATGATGTAATCAAACATGTTTTGACTTCTGCTGCAATTGAAATAAAGTTTTTAAATTTCCAAGTACTATTTTATATTTGTCTTGTTGAAATTTTACTGTTCTATATTCACCTAAAACCTCCATAGAAGTTAATGCATTCCCTTTGTGAGTGACATTAATGGACGTGGGGTGTTACACGTGGTATCAGAGCATAAGGTTACCAGAACAGATAAAATTTTTAGAAAAATATTTTTCTAAAGTATTTTTGGAAGAAGTGCTTTCAAAAACATGTTATTTAGAGAAAGTTTTTATGAAAAACATAATCCCAAATAGCCATATCCTTATCTTTATCTTTCGAATTCTCCATTTTGAATCTTTCCTTTTTCATTTCAGCATGGCTGAAGATCTTAATCTCCCAGAAGGTGTGACGGTTCCAGGGTGGTTTAGGAGATATTTGGAGTCTAGGGCCACCACTGCAGGCCCAGCAGATGTTCCTCCACCCCCAGTTGCACCCATTCCTCCTCCTCCTCCTCGTGTTGACACTTTTGCAAAGACGTGCAAGGAATTTAAGGCTATGGGAGGAAAAACTTTTTAAGGGACTGAGACGTTTGTGGAGGCCAAAGACTGGCTTAAGGAGACTGAGGAATTGTTGGATATCTTTGAAGTGGAAGATGGGAGGAAAGTCCGTTTAACTGCTTGGTTAATGAAGGGAGAGGCCTCGTTTTGGTGGGAGGTCACTAACGGGGAACTTCCAGTTGATTCATGGGCGGATTTCAGACGAAGGTTTGAGGCAAAGTTTCTTTCAAGGGCAGAGGAGAATTTAAATATGGAAAAATTCCTGACATTAAAGCAAGGGAGCTTATCAGTGAAGGAGTATGTCAATAAATTTAATCAGTTAGCAAGGTTTGGCTTGGAGTTGGTGAACACGCCAGAGAAGAAAGCTTTGAGGTTCGTTAGAGGCTTGAATGAACCGTTGCAAGGGTTGGCTATGACCCACATCCCTATGGGAGCCACCTTTGAAAGGCTAGTAGAAATGGCACTTATGCATGAGGATAAGGCAGTTGAAAAGAAAGGGGATCAGAAGAAACCCCAACAGCAAAATAAGAAGGGTGGTAAAAAACAATAATGGAAAAGGGAAGAAGAGATGCTTCAATTGTGGGACGCCTGGCCATCTCAGCAAAGATTGTAGAAAGAAAAAGAAGACTGGTTGTTTTCATTGTGGAGATGCGGGACATTTGGTGAAGGACTGCCCAAAGAAGGGGCAGAGGGCAGGGTCTACCTCGGGAGGACAGGTGCAGGCTCTTATGGCACCAGGGCAGGCAAGGGGGCAAGTTCAGGCTATTGCGGCCCCACCGCTGCAAGAAAGAGGTAGAACAATTTCTGTTGAAAGCTTAGTTTTTCTGTTTGATCATCTTGTCCGTACCTTATTCGATTCTGGCGCATCTCATTCGTTTATCTCTGCATCATTAGTTGAATTACTGCACTTGAACACCAGTTTAGTAGAGGATCCCTTGGTTGTTTCAAATCCAATTGGGGGTTCGGCTCATTTGACCATGATATGATTGGATTTGAAAATCTCTATACTTAGCGTTGAATTTAGATGTGATGCTTATGTATTGGGCTTCACGGGCTATGGGCTAATTTTAGGAATGGATTGGTTATCTAGAAATGGGGCCATTCTTGATTGTGAAAGGAGAGTAGTTAGGCTTGTGACTCGCCTTGGTAATGCTCTCGACATCTTTTGTAGTCCCATAAATTCTGTTATGCTAAGTTATCTTGAATCGCTTGACGCGTCTGTAGAGAATCTGCGAACGGTAGAGGTGGTCCGGGAATATCCGGATGTGTTTGAGGAGGTGAAGGGCTTACCTCCAAAGCGGGAGATAGACTTTCGAATTTATCTTGTGGATAATGCTAAACCCGTATCTTTGCCAGTGCGCCACATGGCTCCTCGTGAAAGGAGGGAACTCAATAAGCAAGTGAAGGAGTTGCTTGAGAAGGGGTTCATAAGACGTAGTATATCAGAGTGGGGTGCTCCAGTAGTATTTGCTACAAAGGCGGATGGGTACCTTAGACTTTGTGTGGACTATAGAGAACTAAACAAGCTTACTAAAAAGAACCAACACCCACTGCCGAGGATTGACGATCTCTTTGATCAGTTAGTTGGCGCCTCAGTGTTTTCGCAGTTGGACTTAGCCACTGGCTTTCATCAACTGAGAGTGGCTGAGGATAGTATAGATAAGACTGCTTTTAGGACTCCTGACGGATTCTATGAATGGCTAGTGATGACCTTTGGTTTGACAAACGCCCCCGCATATTTTGTTGATTTGATGAGTAGGGTGTTTAGGGAGTACCTTAACAAATTCGTGGTAGTCTTTGTGGATGACATCTTAGTCTTTTCTAAGAATGAAGAAGAGCATGCCCTACATCTTAGGGAAGTGTTGGAAACCCTTCGAGCGCATAACCTTAAGGCAAAATTTTCTAAGTGTCACTTCTGGAGGAAAGAAGTACGGTTCTTAGGGCACGTGGTTTCCAAGGAAGGGATAGCAGTGGATCCCGCAAAGGTGGTGGCCATCCAGGATTGGAAGGTCCCTAAAAATGTAACCGAAGTAAGAAGTTTCTTGGGGTTGGCTGGCTATTATAGGAAGTTTATCAAATACTTCGCAAAAATATCAGCTCCATTAACACGGTTAACGAAGAAGAACCTGGTTTTTACGTGGGACGAAGATTGTGATGATGCGTTCCAACGTTTAAAGAGAGCCATAACTTCAGCCCCAGTCTTAGTGTTGCCAGACGGGAATAAACCGTTTACCGTCTATACTGATGCTTATGGGACAGGACTTGGCGCGGTCCTCATGCAAGAGGGAAGAGTAATAGCCTTTGGTGGAAGGCAGTTGAGGGTTCATGAAAAGAATTACCCTACGCATGACCTTGAGTTAGCCGCAATTGTTTTCGAGCTTAAGTCTTGGCGTCACTATCTTCTTGGTGAGAAATTCGAACTGTTCACTGACCACAAATCATTAAAATACTTATTCTCTCAGAAGGATTTGAGTTTAAGGCAGCAACGGTGGATGGAATTCCTAGCCTCCTACGATTTTGAAATAGCATATACCCCGGGCAAGGGTAACGTGGTAGCAGACGCCTTAAGTAGGAAAAGGTTGTCCTTGAGTCCGTTGTTTGTTGAACGACGAAGCTTAGAATTCATCTCCATGTTTGACTTTAGACCCTCCGTTGACCTAGTACCTGGTTTGTTAGCATCCTTGGAGGTTAGATCTACACTTCTAGGACGAGTTGGTGAGGCACAGCAAGACGACCGCCAGTTGGTTGAGATAGTAGAAAAGCTCAAAGGAGGGGAGTCGTCTAGCCATCTTCGTAGGTATACCCTAGACGATAAGTGTTGGTTACGAAGGGATAATAGACTTTGTGTACCACAAGACGAAGACTTAAGGAAGGCCATTCTTGATGATGCTCATCGCTCAAAGATGACCATTCATCCCGGCGGAAACAAGATGTACAAAGATATGAAGCGGGTTTTCTTTTGGGCCGGTATGAAAAAGGATGTGGCCGAGTACGTCGCTAGATGCTTGGTGTGCCAACGAGTAAAAGCGGAACAAAAGAAACCCGGTGGGTTGCTTCACCCATTGGAAGTTCCACTATGGAAATGGGAAAGCGTCTCAATGGATTTTGTGGATGGATTACCAAGATCAAGGAAGGGTAATACGGGGATTTGGGTTATAGTAGATAGACTTACTAAGAGCGCCCATTTTATTCCCGTGAAAAGTAAGAGGACTGCTCCGTGGTTGGCTTCTGTATACATTAAAGAGATAGTTCGTTTGCTCGGTATTCCTTCTAGTATAGTAAGCGACCGTGATCCCATCTTCACTAGCGAATTTTGGAAGAGTTTACAAGAGGCGGTAGGGACTCAGCTATGTTTGAGCACCGCATATCATCCTCAGACGGACGGCCAGACCGAGAGGGTGAATCGTATTCTAGAGGATCTTTTAAGGCTTTGTATCCTAGACTTTGGGGGTACATGGGAAGAGCACCTTCCGTTGGTAGAATTCGCATATAATAATAGCTTTCAGTCTAGTATTGGCATGGCACCTTTCGAAGCTTTTTATGGAAGGCCTTGTCGTTCGCCTACATGTTGGTGGGAATCTACCGATAAAATCCTACTTGGGCCCGATATGGTTAGGGATTTGATTCGAAGGAGGATGAAAGCAGCACAAGATAGGCAGAAATCGTATGCTGATAAGAGGAGGACAGATCTTGAGTTTGACATTGGGGACATGGTTTTTATCAAAGTGTCTCCGTTACGGAATGTTGTTCGCTTTGGGTCCGTTGGGAAATTAGCGCCAAGGTTTGTAGGGTCGTTTCCTATAAAAGACAGGATTGGGAAGATGGCGTATAGGGTGGAGTTGCCTGAGAAACTTAGTGGAGAACACGACGTATTCCATGTATCACATTGAGGAAGTGTTTGCACAAGACCGCGGAAGTGGTAGAGCCGAGCTTGCTTAAAGAGGTGGAAATAGAGCGTGATGCAACAATTAGACGAGCTCCTACATGCATTCTTGGGTCGGAGATCAAAAAGTTGAGAAATCGAGAGGTCAGACTAGTTAAAGTGCAATGGGGAGATGATGAGAGCAACGCTACTTGGGAGACAGAAGGGTATATGCGTTCGCTATACCCTTTTCTTTTTTAGGGTATGTCTTTTAATTTCTCCTTTATCGCTTAGCTTATCTTATCTTATCTTTATTATGTCCTCTCATTAGTATCTTTGACCTTTAGTTAGGATAATCCTATGGTTGAAACATGTGTTTGAGACATGTTATGTATGATGGATGCAAAATGGATGCAAGTGGTTGCTAGTGGTTGCTCGTGGATGCATACAGACACACACTTTAGGCACTAGATCGGCTCAGTCACTACATATTGCATATTGCATAAATGAATGTATTTAGTATAATGGATGTATAATGGTTGTACCATCATATAGATGCTGCATTCGGTTGAATGGATGTGCACGCATATAGAAGTAGTTTGTAAGCAATTAGGATCTTTTGCATACATAATGGATGCATGGCACTATCATGAATTGCATCAAGGAGGTCAACTGAATCAGTGGACCGCCTGATTTTGCATTAGATACGGACATAGACACACACTGTGCATTTAAACATGAAAGCATTAGAAGTCTATAAGGACAATGGATGCCAGTGTTTATTGATTGAGTAGATGGTTGATGATAGGATATAAACTTGAAGATTTCGGGGTCGAAATCCCTTAAGGAGGGGAGAATGTAACACCCCGTATTTCTGTTAATACTAATATTCACAAATTAAAAGAATTAATATTGAGAATTTGCACGAAATAGCCTTAAAAAGGCATATAACATATTTGAGATATGTGAATTGCCTTAAAAGGCGAAAAATGGAATTAAGACATTAATTGGAAAATTAATGTGTAGAAATGGTCATAAGTTAATTATGGATTAATTTGAATTCATGAATAGGTGCGTGTGTAAATATATATATATTTATATATATATGGGCAGTTAATGTAAACATGAATAGAAGTTTATTAATTTGCTGAGTGTTTGCTGAGTCACTTCTGACTCATTGCTGAGTCAATAAGATAAACCCCATCTGCTCTGAATGGCTGCGGTTATTTCTAGGTTAAATCTAATGGCCTAAATGAATCCTAACATCTATAAATAAGTTGGTAGACTCTAACCCTAAATCACTTGAAAAAATGGAGAGCTACCGACATGCCGTTGCCATGGAGTTCAGCATAGCCGTCACAAACTAAAGAAGAAGAAGGCCTAATCTACAAACTAAATCTACTCAAATCAAATCAAAAGCTCTCTCTTTCTATTTCTCTTCTTTAAAATTGTGAGTATGATGAATCTCACAATATTATTATAAAATAATTTGATTAAGTTATGAATGGATCACAAGAAAGTGATATGAATTGTTATGTATTTGTAAATTATGTTGTGGATCTCTTGTTATGCTATTATGTTATCATATATATGTTGTTATGTTGTAGTGATTATGTTGTAAATAATCCTATGCTATGTCATATGTGATTAATCATGCTATGCTATGTTGTAAATCATATCATGCTATGTTGCAAATTATGATATGCTATGTTGTAAATCTTATATATGTTGTAGATCTCATATTATCACATATGTTGAAATACTTATGTTATATGATAATGATGTTATGTTAAGTTGTGTTGAATCATACAAGTTTTAAAATCATGATGTTAGTATTTATGCGAATTGGATCATGTTTAAAGTTTATGTTTTTTTATAATAGATCTTGATTATGGGAATTTGCCTATTGGGTTAGGTGTACCCATATACATGAATCTACAAATTAATTGGATCTTGAATATGGGAATTTGCCTATTAAGTTAGGTGTACCCATATACATGAATCTATGATTAAATGAATTTTGATTTTTGGGAATTTGCCTATTGAGTTAGGTGTACCCATATAAAACCATATTTTTAATGATGTTGATTCACACATGTCCTATACAAGTTTATGAAATTTGATCAAAATCATATTATGTGAATTATGAATAAGTTGACACCCTTAGATCCATGACATGTATAACCTTATGCAAGTTGTAATGTATGCAAGTTTTACCCCTTGTTATGATTTATTTAGTCACATATATATGTTGTTGTTGTGAATATTTTCTTTTATGCTATGAGTTAGACTAATCGGGTCTAGCATACATTTTGCGAATAAATGTTCAAACGTGGGGTAGGGGTAATATTAGGAAATTAATAAATTGGGGTGCAATTGATATGATTTTGCATGCCTTAAATGGATGTCCATAATTGAGTCAATTATGGACATTGTTAAATTTGGAATTAATTAATAATTCAAGTAGGGAATTATTAAAATTGGGGAAAGTGGATTATTAATAATAATCAATGCTTAGGACACGAGGTTGGACCCGTTTGTGATGTAAACCTGCCCGGACCCGCCCGGCAAATCCAGTAGTCACAAATGTCGGCCCAATGTGAGAGGTCCTAGGCCCAAACTAAAGCATAACAGTTGTAAAGACACGAGGTTAGACTCTTTTATGGTGTAAGACTGCCCAGACCCGCCCGGCAAATCCCGCTGCCATAAATGCCAGTCTAATGTGAGAGGTCTTTATGAGGTTATGGCCTTAATGAATTAAGAAATACTTAGCCAGATAATCATGTAAGGTGGGACATGGGGGTTAAGTAGGTGCCTTGGGTGGCATGAGGAATCTAGTGGTTCCCTTTAGAGGCATTTGAAATACGATTAGACTTAACCAAATACACATGTAAATGAACATGACTAAGTGGGTTAAGTGGATGGACTAATGGGACAAGCTTAGGTGGAATGCTTGTGGGAAATAATAGGGCCCATTTCAACCAGTATCCCAAAACGTATCTTTGTGGGCTCGACCTAAGTCGAGGACGGGACACGCATACTGGGTTTGACTATAAGAGGCCAAAACAGGGAGCGGTGGCAACGCAAGTCCAACGGGTTTCATATGAGTGTGTGGACCCGGGCTGGTAGGTAAGACGTTGTTGCATCGTGTAGGTATAAGCCGTGCATCTCCGTTATATCGGGTTGCCACTTTAGGGGAATGATACACCCTACTGTGGGGCCAGCATGGGTATCTACGAGTAGGGAGCCGATCGAAAAATGGAAAGTGGGGTACACCTAGTGGAGATAGGGGCAGGCGGCACCTATGTAGTCAGCTAGGAGTACGTAAAGCCATTAAGAAAGTTTCTAAGTGAAGCTAAGTGGAATCAATCTTTAGGGTGACTGGTGTGGTGCAGTATAGTGTTTATCCTTTAGTATTTAGGAGCGCCTATAACGTTTCCTTTAGCGATTGTCTATGTCCTTAATCTGCTCTTTCATAGACATTTCCTTGTTTTCCAGCTTATGCCTTAGTCCAGTTATTTTGATAATAGTATTGTAGAATTATCATACTCGCCAGACTTTATGTCTGACCCCTCCCCCCCTCTTTTTCATCTTTTTCTCCCTTCAGGTCCTCAGGTTGGGCCAAGTTCCAGTGGAGTCTGATTGGATTGCTTATCTCTTGGAAAGCTTGGACTGCTGAAGTAAAGTCCAGCTTGTTATCTTTATTTTTAATGGCTATTTATGTAATGGGGTTATGTACTTGTTTTATCAATATAGATATTGTACTTGACTTTGATTATGGTGTTATGATGTAATCAAACATGTTTTGACTTCTGCTGCAATTGAAATAAAGTTTTTAAATTTCCAAGTACTATTTTATATATGTCTTGTTGAAATTTTACTGTTCTATATTCACCTAAAACCTCCATAGAAGTTAATGCATTCCCTTTGTGAGTGACATTAATGGACGTGGGGTGTTACAGACAAGGCGGTGGCAACAAAACGTGGACTGGCGGCTACTTGCAATTTCTTGCGGCAAGACATGGACTGGCGATTGCTTGCGGCTGCTTGCAGCAAGACATGGCACGGACGAGCTCGAAGCCTGGAAATCTCGCGTCAAACTCGAAGCCTAAAATTTCCGTTCCTTGCGACTGCTTTTTTTTACGTGCAAGATGATAGCAAATGAAATTAGGGTTTCTGATTTTCTTTAGATTTGTTTATAAACGCTAGGAGAATATCGTTGGATTTCATCCAACGGCTTAGGTAAGGTTAGGGCTTTTGTATAAGGCACTGCAGGCTGCAGTGTGCGGGTTAGAGCTGCTTATGGTTTTGGGTTTTGCTCATTTTTTGTTTGGACCGTGTATTGTGTAGAGTTCATTTTGGCCCGTGAATCTGTTTATAAAATAATAAATTATTATAACGTAAATATAGAAAACAAAACTATATATATTTTTCATAGCGGAGGATATTTATCGGATACGGATATTGCCATATCTGTATCCGTTAAGCATTTTGGATATTGGATATCCATATCCGCTTTTCGGATATCGGATATTTTTCGCATTTTCGGATGCTGATACGGACGGATTTCGGATATTTCGGATATTCATTGACAGCCCTAGTTATATGAACCTGTAAACCTGTATAATCTGTAGGGGTTAAGTAAACTTGTTTAATCTTTTGGGGTTAAGTGAAATTGTTTAATTTGTTGGGGTTAAGTGAACTTGTTTAATATGTTGGGGTTAAGTAAACCTGTCTAATCTGTTGGGGTTATATAGACTGTTAACCGTTAATCTATGAGGGTTAGGCGAACCTATAAATCTGTAAGGCTTAACTTGTTAAAAATCCTAGTTAATTGGCAGACACAAGTTTAGGGGTTTGACTTGTGACATTTGCTTTGTGGGGCCCATATCAGTTAGTAACCCATTCTGGTATTAAAAGGGGACCCCGCACTAGACAGGGGTCAGGGCATGTATACTGAACTGATTGTACGAGGTTCATCTGAATGGGGGTGTATACGGGCGCGTTACAACAGAGTCATGTGCGTGCATGGGTCCGACCTGTAAGGGAAAATAAGTCATTGTAGCACCAGTAAATAGGTCTATGTCCTTCTGTAGGTTGCCACTTTAGGAAGTAATACGCCCTATTATGGGGCCAACACAGGGTATTAACACATTAAGCAGTCGATTGTTGGAGAATGGAGTTTTGATGACAACAACCTTAGTTCAATATTAATTGATTATAAAATATATACTAACATTTCTATATAGGATATATATATACACATATGCAGGAATTATATACAGGAATTATTACTGAAGACTGTACAGTTTAAAGACATTAGAGATTCAGAATTCAGAGATGTTTCAAGACTCATGAGTATTCAAGAGTTCAAGAGTTTGAGATAAATATAGTTATAGAGTCTAGTTTATGTAAGACTCTGAATAGCACTCTAGGTCAAATTTCAAAAAAATTCAGATTCTGTTTTTCAAATTCTGTTTTCAAATTATTTCTTCACTCTCTATCTTCTCTATTTTACTTTCTAGTTTAATTTGATTTTAAACTTAAGTTTTATAAGTTTTAGATATTTATATTTTATATACTTTATATTTATAGTTTTAAACTCTATAATTTTATAAATATGTCTATATAGTTTATATTTATGTTTTCATATTATTTTCTATTTTATAATGCTTATTTATAAAGCTATATTTTAATTTAAGAATTTCCAAAATCATATATATATATATATATCAAAACACTTGAAAATATTCAAAGTTCAATTTTGTACATGTATATGTTGACATACATATATGTACATGTCGACATATAACTATCATTTTTTTCAAAATTGAAAGTAAGTGTCTTTTCACTATTTATGACGGTGCAAAAATGTTGCAATCTTTCAAATGTTATAAATAGGGGCTGATTTCGTATTTTTTATTACTTCCTCTTCTCTATCTTTATCTCCTTTCGTTACACCATTATTCTTTATCATTTTTATGATTTCTACACCTATACTCTGCTGAATTCAATTCTACTTTCATTAAACTTCTTCTCTTCTCACTTTCTGCTTGTTACTCTCTGAATCAAGTGCTATTGAATAGTTATAAGGTATTTGTAATTTTTTGGGTTGTGTAAGAAATCGGTTGTATCTCATGTACCTGTAAAATCAAGGACGGGTAACCGGTGGTGTCCCGTGTAGCCATGAAATCAAGGAGGTTGGAATTGGTGGTATCCCATGTAGCCGTGAAATCAAGGAAGTTAAAACTGGATATTGATAGAGTAATAAAACTCTGCACAATCCAGCGTTGTGCGGGACTGGACGTAGGAGCAATTCAAACTAATAGAAAATCCGGTGTGTTCTTTCCCTTTCTGCGGTTTATTTTTGTTTATCGTTGTGTTTGTGTTTGATTCCGTGTCTGTGATTGTTTCTATGGTGATTGATTCGCATAGTATATCACATAAGTTTTAGATTTTGTTTAAATTCTCAAAAACACTATTCACCCCTTCTAGTGTTAGTTTTGCACGATCCATTCTGCAATCCCTAACATTGATCGCTTTGGGTAGTAATAAGGGTACATCTAGTCCTGCCTGTTTTCTATTTAGGTACATGTTATTTCTGTTTGGGTAACACCCGTTATTTCTGTTGAGGTACCTGTTATTTATGTTTGGGTAAAACCCGTTATGTAACTAGACTACCCCTAAAACTATCATTATGTTTCTGTTGGGATCGTTCTGCTTATGTTATATTAGGGGACACCTAATTCTGGCATAAATCCTGTTATACTAGTATTGGTGCAGAGAGAAGTACTTGAGGAGCATTGTCTACTCTGTTTATTATGGTTACCCTATTCATTCTGTTTATACCTGTTATATGATATGTGTTATCTCTCATCCATTCTTATATGCTTGTCATGTTTCTTTTACTTCTTTATATGCCAAAAGTCCCTTGACTCGCCAAATTTTATGTCTAACCCTTTTTGTTTCCTTTTCTTTCTCTTCCTTTCCTACCTAGGTTCTTGAGGTGGGAACGCTCAGGCACGATTAGGACATTCTCTTGTGTTTCTCCTTGGATCTGGATCTGCTTTGATGTATCCCTTCGACTACTTGTCTATTTTATTATAGCTATTATTGGGGATTATGATTTTACATTTCTGTACTCTGACAGTTTTTAGCGCAAGATAGATTTTCTGGGTTTCATGTATTTGGTTTCAGCATTTTAGCCTGATGTTGTAACTATTTTTGAGACTACGATGTTTTTATGCTAAGTAATGAAGTTTTAAATTTCCGCTTCTATTTTTATATCTTTCTTATGAGATTCTATTTCTGTTTACCTGTAATGCTTCGCGGAACTTAATGCATTCTGATAAAGAGTGACATTAACGAATGTGCGGTGTTACATCTCCGGTCTTCAACCACCATCTTCACATCTTCGACTTTTAATCGTCGTATCAGTTATTCAGAATTGGTTAAACCCGGATTTTCTGAATAACTCGCATATTTTAAAATCAAGTGCTGTAAAAACACATCATACGCCTCATTCCGATCAGAATATTCTTTTATTCATATATTCTTGGAAACCATTTCAAAAGATTTTATAATATCTTTTCACAACTTAAACCAAATTAAGGTTTATCAATTAGTCAGGATTAACGAGCCTTACCGAAGTAATCATTCATTCTATTATCCCAATCCCGACCTATTCATCCAATGGATCAGAACTGGTAGCACTCCATATATAACACGCATTGTGTTATTGGTAAATTCAATTACCATTTCATGTTCAAATCTAATTAAAGATTTATCTATCGCATGGAGTAAAACTGGTGGTACTCCATTCTTAAACATTTCTTGAATTCGGTAAATTTATTATCCACATTCTCATTTCAATCTAACTAAAAATTTATTAAAACTCCAATTTAGTTTTAATCTCAAAAGTCATTATTTAATGATTTATTCAACCTAGGAAATAAATCGCTTCTTTACTTGGGTTAAAGAACAAATGTCATTCAAAACACCACTCACGATAAACCCAAAATCATCTTCCATTCAAATGGAACCTTCGCGGAAATCAGATCAATCGTAATCGATATAATTTTCCGTATCAGACAAATATTATAAGTGGAATAATGGCAAAGCCTTTTAAATTCCATAAATAGTAATGGTCTTCCTTTAAAGAAGCTCATCTCGATTATTGCCAAACTGAATTCCATTTAATTACAATTTAATAAATTAAATTGGAAAACTTTACTTTGAAAATTGCCATTAAAATCAAAATCATATCTTCATTGTTAATTGGGTTAAAGAACTAATGTTATTTAAAACATTATTCACGATAAACCCAAAATCTAATTTCATTTATTAATTGGAAAACTTCATTAATTTTAATTAAAAGATTTATTCTTTTCTCCACTGGGTTTAAGAATAGTGTTATTGAAGACACTATTTACGACAAACACAAAATCCAATTTGATATTAAATACAAGGCTCTGAATAGAAATTATATCGGCTTATATTCAATATCAAGTTCTGAAACCAATAGATATCGTATTGGGAATAACGACATTCATATCTTCCAAATTCCTCAACGATATGTGTATAATCAAAGGATCCAATATCGAAATATCAGAAGGTTATTTTTATTCAAATCCAATCCAATTTACACACTGGAAAATTATGGTTATATTAAAACCATTTCAATTTATTTTAGTTCTTTATTCTAGTTGATAAAAAATTATTCAAATAAAAATATATTTTATCTTTACAAACGTGGAATATTTCATCCAAAACCATCTCAAATCATTTATTATGATTTTACATAATTTTTCATATTTTTAATAATTTTATTAAAGCACTTACAGTCGGTTTCCAATATCGACCACCGATCTGTATCCATAACGACCTTTTCCAACACTGATTTGGACATATTTTAAAATCTAACCATTATATTTCAAATCTCTTATTATCATTCGAAATCTCTTATCGATACGAACCCAAGGGTTCCTGTGACGCCCCACCCTGAACCAGCCGAAATTTCCCGGAAATGCGTTATACCAATGCCCGACTAGCACGAGACGGTCATCAAGGAAAAAGGGTTTTGAAACTATGAATCACCAAAGAACCTGTAGTATATCTCACAGCACATGGAATGAAATATAATAATAATAATATACTTGACATAAAACAGGCGAGATAGTGCATAAGCTGAAAACTAAACCATCATAACAGCAGAATTCAAAATACAGGTTATGATCCAAGCCATTATTACAACTTCAAAATACTGTCTCTAAGGTAAAATAGAAATGGTACACTACTAATGCTCAAAGTTGTGACCAACAATAACACAGGAAGAATATATGTAAATAGTACGTAGAAGCCTCCTACTCATTCCCGGACAGCTACTCGTGCATAACCACCTAACCTGTCTCTAGTCTGCTCATTTAGGAGCACCCAGAGTAATAAGAAGAGACATAAAAATCTGGGTCAGACAAAAGTCTGGTATGAGCGATAGTAGAAAAATAAAACAATAATAAGTATAAATAATCATACCTGAACCTGGACCTGCAACCAAAGAGTTAGCACAACAAGATGTACAGTACTCTAAGGTAATACTAATATATAGTGTAAAATGGGAGTGTGTGTGTCATGGTGATAGCAAACATCAAACATAGCAATCATCCTCACTTCTCTCTCTCAGTGCGTAAAGCAAACCATTTCCACTACTTTAATCACCAAATCTATTGGGGCCGTGATGGCAACTCCATACAACTATTGCTATGACCACACTTCCTTGGTTTATAGTCAATAACCCTACCCGGTCCACATATCCCCGGCTCTAGGTTAAGTGCCAACCAGCCCACACTTCCCTATCTCTAGTTCGTCTACATGCCCCCTCTCTTTAATGGTGAACCAAAGTTATAGGTATCGATAACCCCTTTGCACGCGTCCCGTAGCAAATCCGAACTCTAAAAGTTAACTCGTTGGTTCCCAACTAGATCCTGAGTAATAGCCTCACATTTGGACTTCCTTTGCATCTCGGGTTTTGATCTTCTCCAGTTCGACTCCATTCGGCCCTCCAAAAGCGGTTCGGTTCGTGCTCCCTGAAGCGGCTTGGGTCGTGGTTCCTCGTCTTAGTTCGTCTCGTGGTTTTCCACCGGTTCATGGTACCTCATCGGTTCAGTTTGGATCACCAAGTCGATTCAGCTCAGTGTCATGATGGCTCGGTTCGACGCGTCACCTCAGTTTGGTTCAGTGTGCTTTGTTCAATTCGGGGTCCTAGGCTCGGATCAGCTTATCCGATCCGATTCCCTGATCCAATTAGACTCGGCTGGCCTTCCCTTGTGCCCTTGCCTTTGTGTGCTGCCGAAGATGCCACTACTCCGGTTCGGTTCGGTTATCTGATCCGATCCGATCCCCCTTATTCGATCTGATCTGATCTCTGCAGCATTTCCAACAAACTTGTTTCGTCCATTCTCGCCATAGACATCGTTTTCAATCATTCTTACTTTACTAAACAATCATAAAACATCACGAATAACAGTAATAACATATGGGTTCAATCAAAAAGGTCAAAACATCAAGCATATAGGTTATTTTAGATCAAACATGCCCAAAACCATGATTTTCCCCTTATCCATGTTTAACTATATCTAGCAATAGGATTAGAAAACTTAATCCAAATTAACCCAATTTTTAACCAGTAACATAAAATAATATTTCAGAATTTATGAATATTTTTCCATATTTTTCAGAGTCTTAATTTCTCTACTTATCACTAATCACCCCTAATTAGCTGTAATTAGTGTAAAAACATGCAAATCACTCACCTTAGCCATAAATGAATCTTAAATCTGAAACTATGACTGATATGGCACAACTTCCAATGTATAGCAGTATCTTTGTCTCTGATTTAACGCTAATATCTCTTGATTTGATGTAATTTTGGTTAATTAGCGATTAGGAAGCGATTAGAATGAGATTTTGAGGACGGAGGCCATTACTAGGGTTAGAGAAAAGTTTGTGGTGGCATAAAAGTGAAAAGGAATGTTTCTCCAAACCCTTTCAGCCCTCCCATAACCCTAATCCAAAAATGGGTTATGGGCTTAGCTGCTAATCACCCGGTTAAGCCCAATTATGCCGTTTTTTATCTTCCGAACCTTATTTCAGTCATATCTCCCAAACAGTAAGTCTGTTTGATGTGACCACTCTATGGAAAGGTAAACTATCATATGAATCCAATGGAAGTGGTTTTAGGTCAAAACTCCTTACCAATCAAAAGTTATAGGCGAAATAAGATTTGCCAGGGGTAAAACGTTCATTTAAAAATTGGCAAAAATCGTGAACGTGGGAAATGAACCCAATAGTCATTCCTGGAAGTTACACGACCATACGACTTCATATGTAAATAAAATAAATAATTTATGATCCTCCAACACGTAGAATGCTGGTCGTTACACTCTCCCCTTTTAAGAAAATTCGCCCTAGAAATTCCTTAACCTAAACATACAATAGTGTCTCGCATGCTTATCAGCCATTTACAATAATCAAACATACACAATAACACAACATGCTTATCCTAGCATGCGGTTTACTAACAAGGGAAGAACTATATAGCGATTTAAAATCTTACCAGGCAAAGAGTTTTGGATATGACTTCCTTATGCTCTCCTCTGTTTCCCAAGTACGATCATTCTCATTATTGCCCCTACTAGATCCACCGTCTTCCTTCGAAGTTGTTTCGTATCGTGTCCGACAATATGAATCGTCCTGCAGCTCCCAACTGCCTTGAATTCTACCTCGATATCATCCAACTGATCTAGTGAAATAGTCATATCAAAATCATGCACGAATTTCGTTAAATGGGAAGCATGAAATACGTCGTGCACTCCCGCTGTCTTGTCTGGTAATCCAACTTCTCACGCTAAATTCCCAACTTGTTCGAGAACTGGAAATGGACCAACAAACCTTGGTGTTAATTTACCTCTCCTACAAAACCGAATCACACGCTTCAATGGAGAAATCTTGACGAATACCAAGTCTCCAATGGAGAATTTCAAATCTCTTCGCCTTTTATCAGCATAACTCTTCTGCCTATCTTGGGAAACCTTCATTCGCTGTCGAATAACCTTGACCTTATTTGAAATTTCTCTTATTATATCTGGCCCAAGAACAAATTTCTCACCGATTTCCAACTAACATGATGGTGAGTTGCTCGGTCTTCTGTACAAAGCTTCAAATGGAGCCATACCAATATTGGACTGATAAGTATTATTATATGCGTACTCAACCAGATGCAGATGGTCATCCCATGAACCCCCAAAATCCGATATACAAGCTCTCAAGAGATCCTCTAATACACGGTCCACCCTCTCTATTTGACCGTCGGTTTGAGGATGGTACACGGTACTGAGATGTAATTCTAACCCTAAAGCCTCTTGTAAGCTCTTCAAAAACCCACTAGTAAATAAGGGATCTCGGTCGCTCACAATATCTTTAGGTATTCCATGAAATATCACTACCCACTTCATATATAGTTACGCTAATTTAGTTGTCATTCTATTCGACTTAACTGGTATAAACCTTGCATTTTTGTTTAATCGATCCATAATCACCCAAATGCTATCATGACCCGATCTAGTCCTCGGTAAACCATCGATGAAATCCACTGAGACTTGTTCCCATTTCCATTCGGGAATATCCAAAGGCTGTAACAAACCACTAGGCTTCTTTTGCTTGGCTTTAACTAGCTGGCAGTTCATGCACTTGGATATAAACTTCTCAACGTCTCTCTTTATTCCTTCCCAGTAGTAGGTCTTCATGTCTTGATACATTTTGTTACCACCGGGATGTATAGTCAGTTTCGAGTAATGACACTCTTTAAGCACTTCATCTCTCAATCTATTAACATTGGGTACAACAAGTCTCCCATTTTTTCGAAGCCATCTTTCTCGATCAAGTCCATACTTGTTTATCTTCTCATTGTCGATACCCATCTCTACCTTGGAGATGATTTCCAATAGGTTAGGACCATCCCTCTGACTGGAACTGATCCGCTCAATCAAAGTCGGTCTGATCGTCAAACTTGCTAACATCTCTGGATCTAGTTCACACTTAAGTCTGAAATCATATCCCGCAATATATTCTAGTTGCTTCCATTCCAGAAACATAGCCCCTAAACTGGCATGTCTACTACTCAATGCATCAGCTACCGCATTGCCCTTCCTGGGTATGTATGCGATATTGAAATCATATGAAGCTAAGAACTCTAACCATCTCCGCTGACGAAGATTTAAATCCTTTTGAGATAAAAGATAATTTAATGACTTATGATTGGTAAACAACTTAAATCTTTCTCTCAAGAGATAGTGTCTCCACATCTTTAACGCGAACACGATTGCTGCCAATTCCAAATCATGGGTAGGATATATTTTCTCATGCGGTTTCAGTTGCCGACTACCATAAGATACAACCCTACCTCCTTGCATTAGTACAATACCCAATCCGGTACCACGGCCATCCGTGTATACCGTCATTTCTTTGTTCCCTTTAGGAATAACTAACACTGGTGCACTCGTTAACTTTTCCTTTAGGCTCTTAAATGCATTCTCACACCTTTCGTCCCAAACGAAAGCTTGATTCTTCTTGGTCAATCGAGTTAACAGTGCCGCTATCTTGGAGAAGTCTTGGACCAACCTATGATAGTATCCAGCTAACACTAAGAAACTTCTCACGTCCGTTGCATTCTTGGGCGTTGACAAATCTTGTACGATAGCCACCTTCGCATGATCCATGGCAATACCATTCTCTGAGACAACATAGCCCAAGAATCTCACTTCCCTCCTCCAGAAGTGACACTTAGAAAATTTTGCTTTCAATTGGTGTTTCCTCAACACCTCCATCACTGTCCTTGAATGTTCTTTGTGTTCTTCCTCTGTCCTCGATTAAACAAAGATATTGTCCACAAACACAAGAACAAACATATTTAAGTGATCTATGAAAACTCTATTCATAAGATCCACAAAATATGCGGGTGCATTGGTCAACCTAAATGGCATGACCAACCACTCATAGAATCCAAACGGCGTCCGAAATGCCGTTTTAGGTATACTCCCAACTACTACTCGGAGCTGACGGAAACCTATCGCGAGATCCAACTGGGAAAACACTCTTGCTCCATTCAGTTGATTAAACAAATCATCTATCCGTGGAAGAGGATACTTATTCTTCCTAGTCACCTTGTTCAACTCACAGTAGTTTACACATAAGCGAAGGGAACCATCGGCCTTGGTAGAAAATACAACTGGTGCTCCCCACTCGGAAACACTGGTCCCCTGAACCATACTCCTCGTATTTCGGCTCATCGTCTAATCTGTAAAGAGAAAACGATTAACTATCTCCTTAGTGGTGCCAGTGCAGTACGACTTCTTCCTTAGATATAATAATAGTACATTGATAGTTTTTAAAAACCAAAATATCACAAATACACTCTCTCATATATGTATACTATCTCTCCCTGATGTCTTCCCCTAGGTTAACTATGCAACCAAGGCTCTGATACCAAGACTGACAGCCGGCCCCAAACCAACCAACGTTCCCCCGAAATGCGCTGTACCAATGCCCGACTAGCATGGGACGGTCATCAAGGAAAAAGGGTTTTGAAACTATGAATTACCAAAGAACCTGTAGTATATCGAACAACGCATGGAATAAAAAATAATAATAACATACTTGACGTAAAACAGGCGAGACAGTGCAGAAGCTGAAACTAAACCATCATAACAACGGAATCCAAAATACAGCTTATGATCCAAGCCATTACTACAACTTCAAAATACTGTCTCCAAGGAAAAATAGAAAAGGTACACTATTAATGCCCAAAGTAGTGACCTGCAACAGCACAAGGAGAATATATGTAAATAGTACGTGGAAGCCTCCTACTCGTCTCTGGACAGCTACTCATGCATAACCACCTAACGTGTCTCTAGTCTGATCATTTAGGAGCACCCAGAGTAATAAGAAGAGACATAAAACTCTGGGTCAGACAAAAGTCTGGTATGAGCGATAGCAGAAAAATAAAACAATAACAGGTATAAATAACCATACTTGAACCTGGACCTGCAACCAAGGAGTTAGCACAACAAGATGTACAATACTCTAAGGTAATACTAACATATAGTGTAAAAATGGGAGTGTGTGTGTCATGGTGATAACAAACATCAAACATAGCAATCAACCTCACGTCTCTCACTCAGTGCGTAATGCATACGATACCCACTGCTTTGATCACCAAATCTATTGGGGCCATGACGGAAACTCCGTACAACTATTTTTATGACCACACTTCCCTGGTCTATATTTAACAAGCCTACCCAGTCCACACATCCCTGGCTCTATGTTAAGGGTCAACCAATCCATACTTCCCTTTCTCTGGTTCGTCTACATGCGTCGTCTCTTCGATGGTGAACCAAACTTATATGTATCGATAACCCTTTTGCATGCGTCCCGCAGCAAAGCCCAACTCTAGAAGTTAACTCGTTGGTTTTCAACTGGATCCCAAATAATAGCCTCCCATTTGGACTTCCTTTGCATCTCGGGTTTTGATCTTCTCCGGTTCGGCTCGGTTCAGTCCTCCCAAAGCGGTTCGGTTCGTGCTCCTTGAAGCGGTTCGGGTCATGGTGCCTCGTTCGGCTTGTGGTCCTCCTCTGGTTTGTTGTGCCTCATCGGTTCGGTTCAGATCATCAAGTCGGTTTGGCTCGGTGTCACGATGGCTCGGTTCGATGCGTCACATCGGTTCAGTTCGGGGTCCTAGGCTCAGATCGGCTTATCTGATCCGATCTCCTGCTCCGATTCGATCCGGTTGGCCTTCCTTATTGCCCTGGCTTTTGTGCGATGCTGAAGATGCCACCACTCCTGTAACGACCCGTGTTTTACGACCATTTGAATATGAATATTTAAATTAGTTTTAATATTATATTGGGAATATTAATGAAATTTAATATTGAATTCGTTATTAAAAACGAAGTTGAACGTTATAATTTATATATATAATATAAATTCGAGCTTGAAAATGGCGTGCAGTTCGTAAATTGGAGTTTTGAACTTCAACTAAGAATACAGGATTCGATATAAGTCGGATTTCTGTCAAACAAGACACGTTGGGACCGTATTGACGATAATTTTCATATGAAAGAGAAAAATCCAGATTTCGTGTTATAGTTTGATATTTATGGCCAAATCAAATTTTGAAATAGTCGCTATGGAAAATCGTTATTTAATTATAGGCCTTTAAAATAGCCGTTTTGCAAACGGACTCAGATTTCGATGAAATCAGTTTCATTAGAACCGTATCGTTAAAATTTTGTTAGAAAATCAAACTGCGTGGAAAACCGATGTCGTATATGACCACGGCAGCCGTAAACGCCCGTTCAATTTCTATAGCGCGTATTTAAATAAATAAAGGGGTATTTGAGTGTAACTTGAGAAGACGATCGAATTAGGCCACGAAACCGGTTCCGTTGAGTTCGTATCGTCGATTAGAGTCAGAATAAGTATATAGTTTGTTATTTTTAGAGACCGGAAAATTTGGTGCTAAAAGGGGTATTGCGGTTCGGGGTAAAAACAGCCTACCGGGGCAACAGTCTCAGAATGCGACGAAACTAGTGCCGTTGGGTTCGTATCGAAAAGTTATTGTCGATGTTCGCAGTTTCAAGTTGATTTGATTTATCTGGTGACCGTGGAAAAATTAAACGTGTGTTCATTTCTGGTTTCATAAAGGAAATTTTTTCATACGACCTCGGATTTCGACGAAACTTGTCCCATTGGATCCGGAATATCTTTTTACACTAAGAATAGTTTTTTTATCAGAAAACAGAAATCGTTTGTGGTAGTTTTTAATATGATAACTCACATGCAAGTTTGGCTATATTATTATATTAATAAAAACTTTCCACTTGTCATTCAAAGGGTTCTTCCTTGCGTGCGTAACCATTTCAATTACTTGCGACCCAAACTGTCTTCGTTACTTCACTGCGAATTTACCTTTTTCGTGCAGACCAAGTTTTTGAAATACACGCCAAAGCATACAGCTAACCTATAATAGCGGCAACCCTAAAGTAAACACCTTGCTCTCCACGAAATTTAACACCTTGCTCTCCACGAAATTTAACACCTTGCTCTCCACGAAATTTCTCTCATATATATAGCTGTGCCATTCTTTCTTTCTTTCAGCAATAACAGAACCGCACTTCTTCCACCAGAATATATAAGAAAAAAAGAAAAAAAAAAGGGAAAAAAAAATAGGCGCGGTATTTGGATGGAGGAGAGAGGAGCCTGGTCTAAATTGTTTATGTGAACAAAAAAGTAAGGAGCAGGTGGTCCTGCGTGGGGAAGAAAGTGGTAGGGGAAAGAATGAAGTCTGAAGGAAATAGTGGAGAGGAGCGGATGAGTATTTCTATTCTTTAGTGGGCTTGGGCCTTTTAGTTAAAAAAAAAAAAATGATGACATTTGAATTGCCGCAAGTGGGGGAGGCCGCATGGAGCTGTGGATGTTTTGGTATGTGTGGTGCAAAGTGGTACGTGAAATTTTGTGGGATGAAATGGAGAGCAGGTCCAGGACTCCTGCGTGTTGTTGAAGATGAAAGCATCCGGGACAAGGGACAGAACCGTGAGAAAAGAAGAGCGAGAAGTTTCCGGCACAGTAAACAAAACCAAATTTGGATGGCCGAGTTTGTTGGCGGTATAATTAAGGGTATGAAATTAATAATTCAGTTAATTTAAATAAAATTAAGGGTTTTGTTTTGTTAATTAAAACTATGTCTTGAACGATGCAGGCGATAGAATGAATGAGGAAACGAACGAGTGGATTATCGGCCTTGGGTTTTCTTAACAAGAGTAATTAATTTTAAAAATCATTTGATTAAGAAATTTATAATTATAATTAATTCATGAACTAAACCGTGATTAACATTATATCATGTTATCAGAATTTGACAAATAAGGTACCATTGGAATCGTACTGTCAAGCACTACATTGTGATGAATATTTCGGGCAAAGCTGGAACTAACTGGAGTTTTCAGTAAAATTAGACATCTGTTTAATTTAACTGAAATCATATCGCCTTAACGAAATCAAACCAAGGTGAGTTAAACTCACTCAGTTACCCTATTTTTATATTTTATATAAATTGGGTATTTTTATTTGGTGTGCTCTGCTTGCCAATAATTGACCGGTTGCTAGTTATACATTTGTTTGTTGATTTAACCGATGAAATTAAACTGTGTTTAATTTCAGTGAAATACCAAATCGTTATTTTTAACGATTGGTTCCAATAAAGGTGACTCACCTTGGTTGGCCACGTTTATTTATAAACGTGTTTAAATGGTTGCATTGTTTGAATTGCTTATGGTTGATGTTAAATGGTCGTTATTTAATTTATCAGTTAAACAAAACTGAATGGTCTGATTTGAGATAACCATTTGAATACAGAGAAGAACAGGTTGGAGGGACCCAACCGGATCCCTCAAATGTATTATTTATTTTCATATTATCATATATGAACTAATCTGTTTGTGTGATTGATTTGATGGTTGATTATTAATTGAATATTCAACCTCTGTTTGGTTTGAACCAATAGGTGATATTGGTTAAGTGTTTGGCAGAGTATGGCCTTTAAAAATCAATCGTGTTATAAATATTGATTCACCGTCAGGTAAATCAATAAAGATAAAGTTATAAAATTTACTTTATAACTAGAGTTGGATTTTTAATGTATTATTTTGAATAAAGTTTTATAAAAGAAAAGTAAATAAATAAATATTTTATTTATTCAAGACTTCGATTTGTTCTGATGTTAATCAGATCTACAAATATGAGAATAAGGGATGAATCGAAAGGTTTAAACTTTGATCATTGCTGTGTAAAGAGAACAATTAATGGAATTTATTTAAATTAATTATATTTTTAATTAATTTAAAGCGAGGATTGTTGAAATCGGTTAATGAGGTAATCAAGTTTTTGAGTTAATTAAATCGACCGTTTGGAATTAGAATTGTTTATCAAGTTAATGTGTTTTGACTAAAATAGTTAAATGAATATTGTTTGAATTTAAATAAGGATTTAAAAGGGATTTAATATTTAATTTAGTTAATAAATGGATTAACTACTAAAGTAGTTAATGTTTGAAATAAGTTATTATTTTAATTAATGATGAATTTAGGAATATATTTTTAAATGAGAATTCATTTAAAAAGGTGACCGAATGTGAGATGCAAGCCAATTGAATGGTGAAAGGAAATAAACGTACTCAATTATATGAATTAAGTGAAAGGAGATTACGATAAAAGGGTTTATTATAAACCAGAGGTTTTAAGTGAGATTTAAAGTGTAAAGCGTTAACTTTATATTAACGTTACGTGAGAGTGAAATCAAGTAAGAATGGGACCAGGGAATAAGATCTCCAAAGTGGATAAGGGTTGAAAAAATTGAAAGGAGATCGGTAGAAAGTGCAATTTGGGGATAAAGAAATGGGTCATAAGATTTGTATAAATAAACCCAATTTATAAATGGGATTTGTTTTGAGACTGGAGTGGAATTTTGGTGTTGGATCACAACTGATATTTATCTGGAGATTTGAACGTTGTTGATCAAGGTCTGAGAGGTAATTAAAATACCCCAACTTGAACAACATCGGGATTATCTGAAGATAGTATTAGTTGGTAATCGTAAGAGACGTTAGTGGATATGTTTTGAAAATCTAAACAGCGATTTTAGCGCTGTTGTTATAATATATGTTTTGTAAATCTAATATAGCGATTGTAGCGCTTTTGCTATAGTAAATGGATGGTAAACCTAAACAGCGATTATAGCGCTGTTGTTTTATAAATCTAAATAGTAATTATAACACTATTGTTATAACATATGTGTTATAAATTTCTTTGTTAAAACTAATGGATTTCCGAATTTAAAAGATGATTTGAAAGAAGATTTAAGTGGGTAATTGAATATAGTTATTCGAGATAGAATTAGCCAAACATAATTATTCGGCTAAGTTGCCATTGCGTACGACTGCTAGCGTAATTCGCAGGGCTGCAGATAGCCTACGGCGGTCGGATGTTTCCTGAGGGAATCAGGCGTAACCATTGTGATCGCTGTGATCTAGAGTCAAGCGAATGAGAGAAGACGAATGTTAATTAATCAATTAGAGTTATTCAAATATCGTATTTTTGAATATTTAAAAGAATTGGAATTTTCAATTTAACAAAAAGGAAATTAGTTTGTCAAAGGCCAAGTGATGCTAAATACTGAACCAGTGAACTCATTGGAGTGTCATGATTGAAACACTGTATATTTTGATAGTTAAAACACCGACTATCAAATCTGTCCAATACGATTGTTGGTATGGAAAGACCGGGATCGAATTTATTCGAAAACCATTCCGACCAACAAATACATGAAGATATCAGAAGATGGTCGAGATGGTGCTGTGAAGACCGTTGATTTTCATAAATGGAAGAACCACTAATATCCTCTGCCTGGCAAGCAGAGATAAACTGTGATTCTGTCGTAGTTGGAATCTACGGGGTTGCAAGGACTTCTCGCTACTGATCCATGGGGTGATTCCTATATGGATGCGGTAGGAGAGTGCCTTCGGTTCATCCTGTTCCTGGGTGACGTGTATGGACGAATGTCTGACAGAGTATTTCCGAAGGATCACGTACGTTGATTTCTTCAAACGTGCTATGGTTGTTGGCAGGGAATTGCCATTCTCTAGCTTTCGGCTAGAGTATTTTTGTGGACGTCAATTAGTGATATCTGACGGATCTGACGATGTGGCATTCAAAGTGAATGATGACCAGATGTTCAAAAGCTAAACTAAGCCTCAAGCCTCATCAACCGGAAAATGACAAAAATCGGGCAGGCAGCATGGCTATGTGGGTCGCTCCCATTAGGGTGTATGATCACCTATCTAGAGGAAGTCCTATTTGCTTCTTAAATCTATGTTTCGATGCTGTCCCTTGTCGGGAGACGGTTGCTGATCCCAACCGTCGGTGATATACATTCGATACTCTCAAGCGAAATGAGGGGTCGGTCATGTGAGGGCCGGGTTGCAAGAAGTTCTTGTTGAACCCAGTGTATTCGTCTCTAGAGATACATTATCGGAAGGTGGACCCATACCTTGTCAAGTTGGAATCCAATCCCCAATAAGCGCCCGCGGTTTTTGATTGTATACTATATATGTGGAGCGTGAGATGCAAGCGTTCCACTAGATTGATATTTACTTGTATTTAGACATTATTATAATATTAGACAAGATATTGATTTCAAAACTGTTTTGGGTTATCGTAAGGTAAAAACCGTCCGTGTTTATGTGTGGATTTGGTCTTACGATTATCCTTTTCTTTTGAAAGGATTTTGAACTCTAAAATCATGATTGGATGATTTACCCTTATTACTGTGCGAGTTTATCTCACTCTGGTTCACCAGACTGACCCGGTGTTTTGTAAATGCTCGGGTTAGGCCGGGTTGTACAGGTTCAGGTTATCGACTGCTATGAAGAGACGAGCTGGAAGAGTCCAGACGTATGATATTATTACTATTCCGCTGTGTGTTATATGAGGACAGCTTAGTATCACTGTCCAGACGTGTACTCTGATATTGTAAGTATTTTCAAAGTTCTCAATAAAGGTTATTTCTGTATTATATTTTGTTCCGCTGCGATGTGAGACTCTGTGTGGTGTTGCTTTCTTCTTCTTCTTCTATTCTAATATTTCTATCTTATCTATTCTCACCCTCTAACTTCTTTCTATTAATGATCTGGAATGTTCGATGTCTGAATGGTCAACATGGTAGTTTGATGTTGATTTTCGGAGTCGAAAACCCCGGTTCGTTACAGTGGTATCAGAGCTAAAGGTTAAGTGATTACCTTGGCTCTGTGGCGTGACTCAGTAAAGATGGGGTTAGCAATACCCTAGATTGAGTTTGAGTGTATATATATGAGCTTATATGAGCGCGTATTTGTAAATTGTTATAAAAACTGTTTATATTGTGTTGATTGGTTTGTTGAGTAGTTTATGAATTCTGGTTGATACAGTAATGCAAACTGTGTCGATAAGTGTTTCTAAACTCTTGAACAGAATAATTCGACATAGTATGTTTTTGAAAGAGGGTAAATGAAATAATTTTACCCAAATTATATTTTAATATAAAAGGATGATAAATATTTGAAGTATTATAGTATATTGGATGTGTTGGTTGATTATAGTTGAAATGGTTATATAAATAACCAATTAGAATTCGTATAATATAAATTCAGATTTATTAAATCTGGAAATAAAATCAAAAATCTGGAATTAAAATTCCCAAAAGTGGTAAAGGTGACTGCAAATGAACTTGGATTGAATATATAAGAATTTTAAAATCCTGGGAGATTTTAAATTGTTTACGAGTATCATGTTTAGTATTTTGAAATAGATTTCAAATTGAAAGTGTTTAAAATTGGAGTTTTGAAATGATATAATATTGAACTCACTTCGATTGCTGGAAAATAGATTCCGATGATGATCCGGACATCATCGGTGTTCATTTTCGAGTTTGCAAGTGACGGATTACTACCAAAATTTTTGTTTTTGAATTGTTTTGAGAAACATGTTGTTTTGATATTCCAAATGAATAATTTGATTTTTGAAAGAGCTGAACTGTTTGAAAACTCCCAGGGAAATTGTTGAACAAAGACAAAATTAGATAGAAATTTGTGAAAGCAAATATGAATTGAATTGAAACCAATTAACAGAAAATTGAATCGAGATATAATATATCAAGTGGAATCAGATTTGGAATTGGGAGACAGGAATATGAAATGGTATTGGACTGGTAAGCTAAGAGTTGAAATTGATGATGGATGGAAATTGAATTAAGAATGGGATTTGGCTTGGACGCGTGAAGGATTTGGGTTTGAGGATAAAATTGGAATTTTGTTGGAAATGCATGTGTATATGCTGACAGGGCGGCAGACGGGAAAGATATAGTGATATGCCCGACAAAAAGGTACACGTTTATTTTTATATGGGTTTGGTGATTTATGAGCCTATTTGGCAAGCCGCTTGGCTGTTTCATTTTCTTTTGAATTGGAGAAGGCCCAGAGAGGCGAGTTATGGTTGTACCGATTGAGCCGTACAAAGGAAGTGCTGGCGAAATTTTTCGGAAATTTAAAGTGTTAGAAAATTTTCAATATTTTTGAAAATATTTGTATACGGTATTGAATTGGTTTTTAATTTAAAATAAATTAGATTTGAAAATGAATGAGTTTATAACGTTCTTTCTTACCTTAGCAATTTCGAGGACGAAATTATTTTAAGGGGGGAAGAATGTAACGACCCGTGTTTTACGACCATTTGAATATGAATATTTAAATTAGTTTTAATATTATATTGGGAATATTAATGAAATTTAATATTGAATTCGTTATTAAAAACGAAGTTGAACGTTATAATTTATATATATAATATAAATTCGAGCTTGAAAATGGCGTGCAGTTCGTAAATTGGAGTTTTGAACTTCAACTAAGAATACAGGATTCGATATAAGTCGGATTTCTGTCAAACAAGACACGTTGGGACCGTATTGACGATAATTTTCATATGAAAGAGAAAAATCCAGATTTCGTGTTATAGTTTGATATTTATGGCCAAATCAAATTTTGAAATAGTCGCTATGGAAAATCGTTATTTAATTATAGGCCTTTAAAATAGCCGTTTTGCAAACGGACTCGGATTTCGATGAAATCAGTTTCATTAGAACCGTATCGTTAAAATTTTGTTAGAAAATCAAACTGCGTGGAAAACCGATGTCGTATATGACCACGGCAGCCGTAAACGCCCGTTCAATTTCTATAACGCGTATTTAAATAAATAAAGGGGTATTTGAGTGTAACTTGAGAAGACGATCGAATTAGGCCACGAAACCGGTTCCGTTGAGTTCGTATCGTCGATTAGAGTCAGAATAAGTATATAGTTTGTTATTTTTAGAGACCGGAAAATTTGGTGCTAAAAGGGGTATTGCGGTTCGGGGTAAAAACAGCCTACCGGGGCAACAGTCTCAGAATGCGACGAAACTAGTGCCGTTGGGTTCGTATCGAAAAGTTATTGTCGATGTTCGCAGTTTCAAGTTGATTTGATTTATCTGGTGACCGTGGAAAAATTAAACGTGTGTTCATTTCTGGTTTCATAAAGGAAATTTTTTCATACGACCTCGGATTTCGACGAAACTTGTCCCATTGGATCCGGAATATCTTTTTACACTAAGAATAGTTTTTTTATCAGAAAACAGAAATCGTTTGTGGTAGTTTTTAATATGATAACTCACATGCAAGTTTGGCTATATTATTATATTAATAAAAACTTTCCACTTGTCATTCAAAGGGTTCTTCCTTGCGTGCGTAACCATTTCAATTACTTGCGACCCAAACTGTCTTCGTTACTTCACTGCGAATTTACCTTTTTCGTGCAGACCAAGTTTTTGAAATACACGCCAAAGCATACAGCTAACCTATAATAGCGGCAACCCTAAAGTAAACACCTTGCTCTCCACGAAATTTAACACCTTGCTCTCCACGAAATTTAACACCTTGCTCTCCACGAAATTTCTCTCATATATATAGCTGTGCCATTCTTTCTTTCTTTCAGCAATAACAGAACCGCACTTCTTCCACCAGAATATATAAGAAAAAAAGAAAAAAAAAAGGGAAAAAAAAATAGGCGCGGTATTTGGATGGAGGAGAGAGGAGCCTGGTCTAAATTGTTTATGTGAACAAAAAAGTAAGGAGCAGGTGGTCCTGCGTGGGGAAGAAAGTGGTAGGGGAAAGAATGAAGTCTGAAGGAAATAGTGGAGAGGAGCGGATGAGTATTTCTATTCTTTAGTGGGCTTGGGCCTTTTAGTTAAAAAAAAAAAAAAAATGATGACATTTGAATTGCCGCAAGTGGGGGAGGCCGCATGGAGCTGTGGATGTTTTGGTATGTGTGGTGCAAAGTGGTACGTGAAATTTTGTGGGATGAAATGGAGAGCAGGTCCAGGACTCCTGCGTGTTGTTGAAGATGAAAGCATCCGGGACAAGGGACAGAACCGTGAGAAAAGAAGAGCGAGAAGTTTCCGGCACAGTAAACAAAACCAAATTTGGATGGCCGAGTTTGTTGGCGGTATAATTAAGGGTATGAACTTAATAATTCAGTTAATTTAAATAAAATTAAGGGTTTTGTTTTGTTAATTAAAACTATGTCTTGAACGATGCAGGCGATAGAATGAATGAGGAAACGAACGAGTGGATTATCGGCCTTGGGTTTTCTTAACAAGAGTAATTAATTTTAAAAATCATTTGATTAAGAAATTTATAATTATAATTAATTCATGAACTAAACCGTGATTAACATTATATCATGTTATCAGAATTTGACAAATAAGGTACCATTGGAATCGTACTGTCAAGCACTACATTGTGATGAATATTTCGGGCAAAGCTGGAACTAACTGGAGTTTTCAGTAAAATTAGACATCTGTTTAATTTAACTGAAATCATATCGCCTTAACGAAATCAAACCAAGGTGAGTTAAACTCACTCAGTTACCCTATTTTTATATTTTATATAAATTGGGTATTTTTATTTGGTGTGCTCTGCTTGCCAATAATTGACCGGTTGCTAGTTATACATTTGTTTGTTGATTTAACCGATGAAATTAAACTGTGTTTAATTTCAGTGAAATACCAAATCGTTATTTTTAACGATTGGTTCCAATAAAGGTGACTCACCTTGGTTGGCCACGTTTATTTATAAACGTGTTTAAATGGTTGCATTGTTTGAATTGCTTATGGTTGATGTTAAATGGTCGTTATTTAATTTATCAGTTAAACAAAACTGAATGGTCTGATTTGAGATAACCATTTGAATACAGAGAAGAACAGGTTGGAGGGACCCAACCGGATCCCTCAAATGTATTATTTATTTTCATATTATCATATATGAACTAATCTGTTTGTGTGATTGATTTGATGGTTGATTATTAATTGAATATTCAACCTCTGTTTGGTTTGAACCAATAGGTGATATTGGTTAAGTGTTTGGCAGAGTATGGCCTTTAAAAATCAATCGTGTTATAAATATTGATTCACCGTCAGGTAAATCAATAAAGATAAAGTTATAAAATTTACTTTATAACTAGAGTTGGATTTTTAATGTATTATTTTGAATAAAGTTTTATAAAAGAAAAGTAAATAAATAAATATTTTATTTATTCAAGACTTCGATTTGTTCTGATGTTAATCAGATCTACAAATATGAGAATAAGGGATGAATCGAAAGGTTTAAACTTTGATCATTGCTGTGTAAAGAGAACAATTAATGGAATTTATTTAAATTAATTATATTTTTAATTAATTTAAAGCGAGGATTGTTGAAATCGGTTAATGAGGTAATCAAGTTTTTGAGTTAATTAAATCGACCGTTTGGAATTAGAATTGTTTATCAAGTTAATGTGTTTTGACTAAAATAGTTAAATGAATATTGTTTGAATTTAAATAAGGATTTAAAAGGGATTTAATATTTAATTTAGTTAATAAATGGATTAACTACTAAAGTAGTTAATGTTTGAAATAAGTTATTATTTTAATTAATGATGAATTTAGGAATATATTTTTAAATGAGAATTCATTTAAAAAGGTGACCGAATGTGAGATGCAAGCCAATTGAATGGTGAAAGGAAATAAACGTACTCAATTATATGAATTAAGTGAAAGGAGATTACGATAAAAGGGTTTATTATAAACCAGAGGTTTTAAGTGAGATTTAAAGTGTAAAGCGTTAACTTTATATTAACGTTACGTGAGAGTGAAATCAAGTAAGAATGGGACCAGGGAATAAGATCTCCAAAGTGGATAAGGGTTGAAAAAATTGAAAGGAGATCGGTAGAAAGTGCAATTTGGGGATAAAGAAATGGGTCATAAGATTTGTATAAATAAACCCAATTTATAAATGGGATTTGTTTTGAGACTGGAGTGGAATTTTGGTGTTGGATCACAACTGATATTTATCTGGAGATTTGAACGTTGTTGATCAAGGTCTGAGAGGTAATTAAAATACCCCAACTTGAACAACATCGGGATTATCTGAAGATAGTATTAGTTGGTAATCGTAAGAGACGTGTGTGGATATGTTTTGAAAATCTAAACAGCGATTTTAGCGCTGTTGTTATAATATATGTTTTGTAAATCTAATATAGCGATTGTAGCGCTTTTGCTATAGTAAATGGATGGTAAACCTAAACAGCGATTATAGCGCTGTTGTTTTATAAATCTAAATAGTAATTATAACACTATTGTTATAACATATGTGTTATAAATTTCTTTGTTAAAACTAATGGATTTCCGAATTTAAAAGATGATTTGAAAGAAGATTTAAGTGGGTAATTGAATATAGTTATTCGAGATAGAATTAGCCAAACATAATTATTCGGCTAAGTTGCCATTGCGTACGACTGCTAGCGTAATTCGCAGGGCTGCAGATAGCCTACGGCGGTCGGATGTTTCCTGAGGGAATCAGGCGTAACCATTGTGATCGCTGTGATCTAGAGTCAAGCGAATGAGAGAAGACGAATGTTAATTAATCAATTAGAGTTATTCAAATATCGTATTTTTGAATATTTAAAAGAATTGGAAGTTTCAATTTAACAAAAAGGAAATTAGTTTGTCAAAGGCCAAGTGATGCTAAATACTGAACCAGTGAACTCATTGGAGTGTCATGATTGAAACACTGTATATTTTGATAGTTAAAACACCGACTATCAAATCTGTCCAATACGATTGTTGGTATGGAAAGACCGGGATCGAATTTATTCGAAAACCATTCCGACCAACAAATACATGAAGATATCAGAAGATGGTCGAGATGGTGCTGTGAAGACCGTTGATTTTCATAAATGGAAGAACCACTAATATCCTCTGCCTGGCAAGCAGAGATAAACTGTGATTCTGTCGTAGTTGGAATCTACGGGGTTGCAAGGACTTCTCGCTACTGATCCATGGGGTGATTCCTATATGGATGCGGTAGGAGAGTGCCTTCGGTTCATCCTGTTCCTGGGTGACGTGTATGGACGAATGTCTGACAGAGTATTTCCGAAGGATCACGTACGTTGATTTCTTCAAACGTGCTATGGTTGTTGGCAGGGAATTGCCATTCTCTAGCTTTCGGCTAGAGTATTTTTGTGGACGTCAATTAGTGATATCTGACGGATCTTACGATGTGGCATTCAAAGTGAATGATGACCAGATGTTCAAAAGCTAAACTAAGCCTCAAGCCTCATCAACCGGAAAATGACAAAAATCGGGCAGGCAGCATGGCTATGTGGGTCGCTCCCATTAGGGTGTATGATCACCTATCTAGAGGAAGTCCTATTTGCTTCTTAAATCTATGTTTCGATGCTGTCCCTTATCGGGAGACGGTTGCTGATCCCAACCGTCGGTGATATACATTCGATACTCTCAAGCGAAATGAGGGGTCGGTCATGTGAGGGCCGGGTTGCAAGAAGTTCTTGTTGAACCCAGTGTATTCGTCTCTAGAGATACACTATCGGAAGGTGGACCCATACCTTGTCAAGTTGGAATCCAATCCCCAATAAGCGCCCGCGGTTTTTGATTGTATACTATATATGTGGAGCGTGAGATGCAAGCGTTCCACTAGATTGATATTTACTTGTATTTAGACATTATTATAATATTAGACAAGATATTGATTTCAAAACTGTTTTGGGTTATCGTAAGGTAAAAACCGTCCGTGTTTATGTGTGGATTTGGTCTTACGATTATCCTTTTCTTTTGAAAGGATTTTGAACTCTAAAATCATGATTGGATGATTTACCCTTATTACTGTGCGAGTTTATCTCACTCTGGTTCACCAGACTGACCCGGTGTTTTGTAAATGCTCGGGTTAGGCCGGGTTGTACAGGTTCAGGTTATCGACTGCTATGAAGAGACGAGCTGGAAGAGTCCAGACGTATGATATTATTACTATTCCGCTGTGTGTTATATGAGGACAGCTTAGTATCACTGTCCAGACGTGTACTCTGATATTGTAAGTATTTTCAAAGTTCTCAATAAAGGTTATTTCTGTATTATATTTTGTTCCGCTGCGATGTGAGACTCTGTGTGGTGTTGCTTTCTTCTTCTTCTTCTATTCTAATATTTCTATCTTATCTATTCTCACCCTCTAACTTCTTTCTATTAATGATCTGGAATGTTCGATGTCTGAATGGTCAACATGGTAGTTTGATGTTGATTTTCGGAGTCGAAAACCCCGGTTCGTTACAACTCCGGTTCGGTTCGGTCATCCGATCCCCCTTATCTGATCTGATCCGGATCTCTACAGCATTTCCAGCAAACTTGATTCATCCATTCTCGCCATACGACAGCGTTTTCAACCATTCCAACTTTACTAAACAATCATAAAACATCACAAACAAAAGTAACAATATACGTGTTCAATCAAAAATATCAAAACATCAAGCATATAGGTTATTTTAAATAAAACATGCCCAAAACCATGATTTTCCGCTTATCCATGTTTAATATATCGAACAATAGGATTAGCAAACTTAATCCAAATTAAGTCAATTTTTAACCAATAACATAAAATAATATTTCATAATTTATGCATATTTTTCCATATTTTTTCTGAGTCTTAATTTCGCTAATTATCACTAATCACCCCTAATTAGCCGTAATTAGTGTAAAAAACATGCAAATCACTCACCTTAGCCACAAATGAATCATAGATCTGAAACTATGAGTGATATGGCATGAATTCCAATGTATATCAGCAGCTTTATATCTGATTTGTAACGAACTGGGATTTTCGACTCTGAAAATCAACACCAAACTACCATGTTGACTATTCAGACATCGAAAATACCTGATCATTAATAGAAAGAAGTTAGAGGGTGAGAATAGGTAAGATAGAAAGTTAGAATAGAAGAAGTCGAAGATCACCACAACACAGAATCAGAGTAATACGAATCTCACAGCGGAACGAATAAAATATAATATATAACATAACTTTGCAATAAAACATTAAATATAATAACATTATCAGAGTAAAACACTTATACATAGCGGAGACAACAATAGCTATAAAATCCTGAAGCCTCTTGCTTCAAGCTCATCCAAGTATATTTGTAAAGACCTGAACTACTTGACTGCCTGTAGAAATTTGGGCACCCAAGAGTTTAGGGAAAACAAAACAAAATAAACTCTGGGTTAGTCACGGGACTGGTGTGAGTAAACTCAAATCATTTTTGTTTAACTTTTCAAAATCCTTTTCAAAAGGAAAGGTAATCGTAAGACCGATACACACAGAAACACGGATGGTTTTACCTTACGACAACCAAAACACTTTTGGAAATCAATACTTCTCTAATATTATAATAATGTCTAATCACAAGTAATTAACAATCTAGCAGAATGCTTGCATCTCACGTTCCACATATATAGTATACAAACAAAATCGCTGGCACTTACTGGAGATTGGATTCCGACTATGACAAGGTATGGGACCACCTGCCGATAGTGTATCTCTAGAGGCGAATACACTGGGTTCAACAAGAACGTCTTGCAAACTGGCCCACACATGACTGACCACTCATTTCGCTTTAGTGTATCGAATGTATATCACCAACGGTTGGGAGCTACCCACCGTTTCCTGAAGAGGGACAACATCGAAAATAGAATAAAGAATGAAATGGATTTTCTCTAGATAGGTGATATACACCCTAATGGGAGAGACCCACTTAGCCATGTTGCCTGCCCGATTTCTGTCATTTCCCGGTTGATGAGGCTTGAGGTCATGACGTATCTTTTGACAGATCATACATTCATTTACTTTGAATGCCACAACGTCATACCCGCCAAATCACAAATTGATTTCCCCAAAAATACCACGGGTATAAATCTAAGAGAAACGAATTCCTCCGCCACCAAACGTAAGTACGTTTGAAGAGATCAACTTACGCTATCCGTTAGATATACTTTGTCAGACATTCGTCCATTCACGTTTGTCCTGGGACTGGACAAACCGAAGGCACTATTCTGCAAACAGGATAGCCCTTGCATAACAATTATTTTCATCATATTTGATCGCAATGCTAACGTCCATATAGAGTGATTTTCAGATAATGAATCTGATCCCGGTCTTCCCGTATTGACGATGGAAAAATGGTCAAAAACTTCGATAGTCGGTGATTTAACTATCAAAGAAAAACAGGTGTGCAAACAATGATATTATTTCCAGATGAAAATTCTATCGATCAATCATCATTCAACATTTATCTCTTAAATTCACTTATCATTAACTTATTCATTTTCCATTTCTATATATATTTGTACAATCTTATTTTCTAAATTTAGAAAATATACTTTATAAATCATTTGAAAACATCTCCATATTCACTCCCATTTCTTATTTCCTATATTAGACAATATTTCTGATTCTTATTTGGAAACATTTCCAAAAACTCCTTTATTAGATTGAAACAGATGTTCAAATAAACATCGCTATACCGATTCAAATCATTTCGCTCATTAACTAAATTCACTTAACCAACCCTCACTATCGAACCTTACCCATCCCTTGGTTAAAACGAAGTCAATCAAGTTGGGGTATAATTACCTCTCAGACCTTAACTGAACAACATTTCCAACCTCGAAATAGACAAAGTTCACCTTTTAAATCTTTAACAAACTTCCTTACGTAACTCGGATTTTATTTACGAATTCACTTCTTTATATTAAAATATTGATTATAAGTATAGCGTTATAATCCCTTCTTCCTAAATATGTAACTTCAAAATATAACTTTTATTCCTTAATTTAACTAAATAACAAAATAGACAATTTATGAAGAAATCATTAAATCTTGATTAAAACGGAAAGTGTACTTTCCTAAATTCGATATAATCGAATTTCAACATATAACTCTCTTCCAAATAATCTCTATTCGATAACTCCTTTTCGAAATAAACCATATTCTATAACTCTTTCTTCGAATAGCTATATTCGATAATCTCTCTTCGAATAACTATATTTGATTAAATCTCTTCGAATGACTTACATTTGATTAACTCTCTTCGAATGATTCACATTCTATTAACTCTCTTTGAATGATTTACATTCGATAAATCTCCTTTCGAATAAACTATATTCGATTAACACCCTTAATTCTATTCGAATAAACGATTTCGAATAACTCCTTTAATTCTATTCGAATAAACTATTTCGAGTAACTCCTTTGGATTAACTCATTTGGATTAACTTGGTTTGATTAACTTGGTTTGATTAACTCATCTTGACTAACTCAACTCGATTAACTCAACTTGATTAACTTACTTGATAAACTCAACTTACTTAGCTCCTATCGAATAACTAATATTCGATTAACTTATATTCGAATAACTATGTCTGTTTTAACTTTATTTCGAATGGCTAATATTTGATTTAACTCCATTCACTTGACTCTAGATTGCAGCGATCACAATGGTTACGCCTGCTTCCTTCAGAAAAACATCTGACCGCCATAGGCTATCTGCAGCCCTGCAAATTACGCTAGCAGTCGTATGAAATGGCGACTCATCCTAAATAACTATGTTTGACTAACTCTATCTCAAATAACTACATTCGATCAACTATAATTGAGTAACTAATATTCAGTTAATTATAATTCGATTAACTCTATCTAATTAACTCTAACTGATAAACTCTAACTGATTAACTCCTTTGATTAACTCTACGTCCCTATTCAGTTTCAATTGTCGATGTTGAAATCGATTCTTACTTTTCTATATAAGTCCTGACTTATATATTCTATTTATACAATGATAAACATCTTATTTAATTTATAAAATATTATTTATAAATTTATCTTCTCAATCTATTGGTCAAAATAGATTCTATTTAAAATCTTTGCTTTAAATCCATACCATGTTGTACCCGTGCGCGAAGCACGGGTCTAGACCTTTCAAATGTAAAATTCTCCTTTTATACAATTCTACTCACTTTTCAAGTATTTCCTTTTATAATCTATTTATTTACAAAATAAATCCCTTTTTGATAATTCTATTTATTCAATAAAATATTTTCTATTTATAAAATCTATTGATTTTATAAGTAATTCCTTTGATAATCTAACTATTCCCTTTCTATTTATTTTACAAATATTTCTTCTTTCTATTCTATTTATTTTTCAAATAAATAGTCCTTATCAATTTTATTTGTAATTGATTTACAAATATTTCTGTAACGACCCGCATTCTACCCATCGAATGATCATAGAATATTAATTTCTTTCACATGCGAAGTCGTATGGTCACATAACGTTGGGAGACGACTATTGGGGTCATTTCTCATGTTCATGATTTTTGCCGATTTTTAAATGACCGTTTTTCCCTTAGCTGATCTTGTTTCGACCGTAACTTTTGATTGGTAAGGCATTTTGACTTGAAACCACTTCCATTGAATCTGGATAATGGTTTACCTTTCCGTAGAGTGGTCACATTAGCCAAACGGACTCAACGTTTGGGAGATATTGCTGAAACAAGGTTTAGAAGGTGAAAAACAGCTTAACCGGGCCTAATTAGGGTGATTAGCAAGAGGGCCCATAACCCATTTTGAGATTAGGGTTATGGGGAGGCTGAGAACAGTAGGAAAACGAATTTTATCTCATTTTTCAGCTGCCAAAAACATTCCTCTAACCCTAGCCATGGCCTCTACCTTCTAATTTCATCCCAGATCACTCCTAATCGCTTTCTAATTGAAGATTAAGCCAATCTGCACCAAATCAAGGCAAATCAACATCAAATTTTGGAACATAGCTGCTGGAACACACAGAGATTCAATCCATAACACAGGATATTTTAGATCTAAAGTTTATTTGAGGCTAAAGTGAGTGATTTGCATTGTTTTTCACTAATTACGGCTAATTAGGGCAATTAGCGAAGATTAGCGAAATTATAACTCAGAAAAATCTAGAAAAATTTGTAAAATTCCAGAATAATATTTTATGCCTCTGATATGAATTTGGGTTAATTTGGACTAATTTTGCTAATCTCGGAATTTAGGGTATTAAGGGGTGATTAGTGATAATTAGCGAAATTATGCGTCATAAAAATCTGGAAAATATTCAAAAATTCTAAAATATTGTTTTAGACCACTGTTAGAAAACTTGGCTAGTTTGGTTATTTTTTACTAATCCTATCATTAGTTGTTGTTGAACATGTTTAAGGGGAAAATATGGGTTTTGGGTATGTTTGATCCATTTTACATGCTATGATTGTTGTTTTGCTATTTATGATTGATTGTACATGTTGCTATGACTGTATGGTATGATTTGTGATTGTCTAGAAGTGTTAGATTGGTCAAAAAGGCCGTCGAGTGGCGTATAAACAATCGCTGGAAATTGCAGGAAAAGTGCAGAAAAGTACCCAAACCGGATCGGATCGGATGGGAGGCCGAACTGAACCGTTGTGAAGCCCTTACCCACGAACCGCTAGTGGAGCATCTTCTCCGATCCGACCCATGTAGTCTTCTCTGAACCGATGGGAGCATTAATCTCCGGACCGATCCGCTTACCTGGAGAGCCCACGATCTGAACCATGTTACCCGACCCGAACCGATGCGCCATGGAAGAACTAGAGGAACTCGACCCGATTCGAGGTGATGAATCATTCCGATCCGAACTGTGGAGCTTGGACATGAGGCGTGGACAACGAACTGAACTGGGGGAGTACGATCCGAAGCAAAGTAAAGGGACGAACTGAACCGATCCGGTGACGACTAGAAACCCGAGATGCAAAGATGGTCCAAATGGAAGTTTGTACTTAGGATCCAGTTGGGAACCAACGAGTTGACTTCATGAGTTGGGCTTTGCTACGGGACGTGTACTAAGGGGTTGTCGATGTCCGTAACTTTGGATCGCTATGTTTAGGGAGTACGTGAACGGATTCAGGGCCACAGTGGCCTAGGTACGACTAAAGAGCTATAGACCAATGAAGTGGGGTCATTTGTAAAGGTTTGGTCATGACTCCATGTGGTAAGCTTGGTAGTAGCAGTAGTTGTACAAGTCGAACTCTATCACTACTTCGATGAGTCTACTGATTTACAGTGGTGGACGTCGTATGCTTTACGCACTGAGTGAGAGATGTGAGGATGATTGCTATGGTTGATTTGTTTGCCATCATTATGACATGCACACCCCCACCCTCATTATCTTTACACCATCTATTCAATGGAACCTTAGAGTATTGTACGGTATGTAGTGCTAACTATTTGGTTGCAGGTCCAGGTTCAGGTATGGTTTAGTATACCTGTTATTATTCTTTTTAGCTGCTTATCGCTCATACAAACTTTTTTTCTAACCCAGAGTTTTATGTCTCTTCTTATTACTCTGGGTGCTCTCACAAGCAGACTAGAGACAAGTTAGCTGGGTATGCACGAGTAGCTGATCCGGAGACGAGCATGAGGCTTCCACGTATGATACTTATAGTATTCTCCCTGTGTTGTTGAAGATCACTGCTTGGGCATTAGTAGTGCATCATCTACTTTAGCTTTCTTTTGCTTTAGAGATAGTATAAAGTCGTAATAATGATATTGGATCATAAGCTGTATTTGGCTTTCCGCTGCTATGTTGGTTTAGTTTTCAGCTTACGCATTGTCTCGCCTATTTTATGTCAAGATTATATTATTATTATATTTTGTTCCATGTGCTGTGAGACATTCTCGTGGTTTTCGATTAGTTCATTCTCTTCTTTCCTTTCTTTGGCGACCGTTCCGTGCTAGTCGGGCATGTGTACAGCGCACTTTCGGAGGAAATGCCGGCTAGTGTGGGGCGGGCCGTCACACTTGGTATCAGAGCTCTAGGTCGCGTAGTTAACCTAGGGAAGTTATCAGGAGGAGATAGTATACGTATATGAGAGCACGTATTTGTGATTATTTGGGTTTTCAAAATCTATATATATATATATATACTATTAGTATAACTAAGGATGAAGTCGCACTGCACTGGCACCACTATGGAGATGGTTAATCGTTTTCTCTTCACAGATTGAATGATGAGCCGATACGCAAGAGGTGCTGGTAGAGGAGCCAATAATGGGAATGCTGCTGACATGAGGACGATGTTTATAGACCTCATGAGAGAGATGCTTAGCGATGTGCAGAGGGCAGCTCCCAATGGTGGTAATGGTGGTGGTCCAATAGTGCAGGCGCCTAGGGCCGATTTCGCCAAGCTAAACAAGGATTATACTAGTCTTGGTGGGAAGCCGTTCCACAGAACGGAGTCGGCTACGGATGTTCAGAATTGGTTGGATAGCTGCGAGCGTATCTTCGAAGATTTGGGTATCGAGGATGCGATGAAGAGAAGGCTAGCATCCCGTCAGCTGCAAGGACGGGCAATGAATTGGTGGAATGCTATAAAGGCAGCTACTCCCAAGGATCAGATTACTTGGGAGCAGTTTAAGGCTCGCTTTAGCGATAAGTTCATTCCAGCTGGTCAGAAGTCAGTGCTGTTTAAGAAATTCTTGGAGCTCAAGCAGAATGGAAGAGCTGTCTCAGAGTATATTGCAGAATTCGATATTTTATCGAATTATGGACTATCTCTTATTGATACTGCCGAGAAGAAGAATGAGAAGTTCATAACTAGCTTGGATGGATACTTGGGGAAAGGCTTATTAACCACATCGATGAGACGTTTGAATCGATTGTGGGGAAAGCATTGAGGTCAGAGAGTCTTTACCCTAAGTCGAAGACTAAGATTGCATCTGCAGAGGAGCCAAAGCCGCAAGCAAGTGGTGGAGGCAAGAGTGGTTCTCAGAATAAGAGGAAGCAGAACCAGAATAAGGATGGCTAGAAAAATAATAAGAAAGATGTTGAGTGCTTAAGCTGTGGTAAGAAGGGCCATTGTGCTAGTACTTGTCGGGCCAAGCCAGCGGACAGAAAGTGCTTCAACTGTGGCCAAGTGGGACATCACAAGGACAAGTGTCCACAACCCCCTAAAGAAAAGCAGATGGTAAAAGCATACGCCCTTAATGCTATTCCTTCTTCGTCAATTGCCACAACTGCGGCGGAGAAGGGAAAGAATGTCGTCATTCAAGGTATGCTTTCTGTTTATGATGTTTCTGTTAGAGTTTTGTTTGATGTCGGGGCTTCCAGTTCTTTCATATCTAGTGACCTGGTAGATAGGTTGGGATTGGAGCCCGAGATTGTCGATAGACCTTTAGTAGTGACGAACCCGATTGGTGGTTCAACTAACCTTAGCATGATTTGCCGTAATGTGGTCTTATCGATTCATGGATGCATGTTTGTTTGTGATTGCTTTGTTTTGGGCTTTATTGGGTTTGGCATTATTTTGGGAGTCGATTGGCTCCAAAGATACGGGGTGGTGGTAGACTATGAGGGCTTTTTGGTGACAGCTAGAGCGGATGATGAGCGGAGGGTAGTGGTTGGTGGTCTACCCGGTGATGGGGTAATGGCTAGTTTTCTGAATTCCCTCGACATTCCGCATAGTGAGTTGTCAGGTTTGCCCATGGTTGGCCAGTATCCGGATGTCTTCGAGGAAGTGACCGGGCTTCCACCACACAGAGAGATTGAGTTCCGTATTGATTTAGTGAAAGATGCCAGACCTATAGTGATGTCACTTTGTCGTATGGCACCAAGGGAGCAGCGAGAGCTCGCGGTGCAAGTCAACGATCTTTTGAAGAAGGGATTTATCAGAAGGAGTGTTTCTGAATGGGGAGCACCAGTTGTGTTTGCCACCAAGGCGGATGGTTCCCTTCGTTTGTGTGTAGACTACCGCGAATTGAATAAAGTGACGAGGAAGAATAAGTATCCTCTACCGCGGATAGATTATTTGTTTGATCAGTTGAGTGGCGCGAGAGTATTCTCCCAGTTGGATCTCCCGTCAGGGTTTCATCAGCTTAGCATGGAAGTTGAGAGTATAGATAAAACGGCCTTTCGGACGCCGTCTGGATTTTATGAGTGGTTGGTCATGCCATTCGAGCTGACCAATGCACCAACATATTTTGTGGATCTTATGAATAGAGTATTCAGAGATCAGTTGAATAAGTTTGTTCTTGTATTCATGGATGATATACTTGTTTATTCGAGAACAGAGGAAGAACACAAGGAACATTTGAGGATAGTAATGGAGGTGTTGAGAAAACACCAATTAAAAGCAAAGTTTTCTAAGTGTCACTTCTGGAGGAGGGAAGTGAGATTCTTGGGCCATGTTGTTTCAGAGAATGGTATTGCCGTGGATCCTGCGAAGGTGGCTACGGCACAAGATTGGTCTATGCCTAAGAATGCAACGGACATAAGAAGTTTCTTGGGGTTAGCTGGATATTATCGTAAGTTTATCCAAGACTTCTCCAAGATAGCAGCACCGTTGACTCAGTTGACCAAGAAGAATCAAGCTTTCGTCTGGGACGAAAAGTGCGAGGATGCATTCAAGAGTCTAAAGGAAAAGTTGACATGTGCACCAGTGTTAATCATTCCTAAGAGGAATGTAGAGATGATGGTATATATGGATGCATGTGGTACTGGATTAGGTGCTGTATTGATGCAAGGAGGTAGGGTTGTAGCTTATGCAAGTCGGCAATTGAAACCGCATGAGAAAAGATACCCTATCCATGATTTGGAATTGGCAGCGATCGTGTTCGTACTGAAGATGTGGAGACATTATCTCTTGGGAGAAAGATTCGAGTTGTTTACCGATCATAAATCGTTAAAGTATCTCTTCTCTCAAAAGGATCTAAATCTCCGACAACAAAGATGGTTGGAATTCTTAGCTTCCTATGATTTCAATATCGCATGCAACCAGGAAAGGGTAATGCGGTAGCCGATGCATTGAGTAGAAGACATGCCAGTTTAGGGGCTATGTTTCTAGAATGGAAGCAACTAGAGTACATCGCTGGGTATGATTTCAGACCAAAGTGTGAATTGGATCCAGAAATGTTAGCAAGTTTGACGATCAGACCCACTTTGAATGAGCGGATTGGTTCCAGTCAGAGGAGCGATCCTAACCTATTAGAAATCATCTCAAAGTTAGAGATGGGAATAGACGGAGAGACGAACAAGTATGGGCTTTATCGAGATGGATGGCTTAGAAAGAATGGAAGACTAGTTGTACCCAATGTCAATGGATTGAGAGATGAAGTGCTTAGAGAATGTCATCACTCAAAACTGACTATACACCCCGTTGGTAACAAGATGTATCGAGACATGAAGCAGACCTAGTACTGGGAAGGGATGAAAAGAGACATTGGGAAGTTTATATCCAAATGCATGAACTGCCAGCTAGTTAAAGCTGAGAAAAAGAAGCCTAGTGGTTTGCTACAACCATTAAAAATTCCAGAATGGAAATGGGAACAAGTGTCAATGGATTTCATTGATGGGTTACCAAGGACTAGATCGGGCCATGATAGCATTTGGGTGATTGTGGACCGATTAACTAAGAGTGCAAGATTTATACTCGTCAAGTCAAATAGGACGGCAGCTAAGTTAGCGGAACTGTATATAAAGTGGGTAGTGAGATTTCATGGAATACCCAAAGGCATTGTGAGTGACCGAGATCCGTTGTTCACTAGTGGATTTTGGAAGAGCTTACAAGAGGCGTTAGGATCAGAACTACATCTCAGTACCGCGTATCATCCTCAAACCGATGGTTAAATAGAGAGGGTGAATCGTATTTTAGAAGACCTCTTGAGAGCCTGTGTATTGGATTTTGGTGGATCATGGGATGGCCATTTGCATCTAGTAGAGTTTGCATATAATAGTAGTTATCAATCCAGTATTGGTATGGCTCTGTTTGAAGCTTTGTACGGAAGACCGTGCAACTCACCGTCATTTGGGTAGAAACTCGTGAGAAGTTTGTGCTTGGACCCGATGTGATAAGAGAAACTTCAACTAAGATCAAGATTATCCAACAGCGAATGAAGGCTGCCCAAGATAGGCAGAAGAGTTATGCCGATAAGAGGAGAAGAGAATTAAAGTTCTCCATTGGCGACTTGGTGTTTATCAAGATTTCTCCATTGAAGAGCATGATACGATTTGGCAGGAGAGGCAAGTTAGAACCAAGATTTGTTGGTTCATTCCCGGTTCTTGAGAAATTGGGAATTTGGCATACAAAGTTGAATTACCAGAGAAGATGACAGGAGTTCACAATGTATTTCATGTTTCCCAGTTAAGAAAGTTTGTACACGACCTAAATGTGACTGTTTCACCTGATCAGTTGGATGATATCGAAGTTGAACCCGAGGCGGTTGGGAATCGCAAGCCTATGCGTATTGTTGGGAATGATACGAAGCAACTTCGAAGGAAAGCGGTGAAGTTAGTCAAAGTTCAGTGGGGCGAGAATGAGAATGACTGTACTTGGGAGACAGAGGAGAGCATTAGGAAGACGTATCCAGAATTCTTCGCCTGGTAAGATTTTAACTTCGATTTAGTCTCTCTGCATGCTAGGATAGGCTTGTTTTGTTTGTTTTGCATGATTGATTGTTGTATACGGTTGGTAGGCATGCAGGATCCTTTGTATGTTTTGGGTTAAGGAATTTCGGGGACGAAATTTCTTTAGGGGGGAGGGGGGAGGAGAGAGTGTAACGACCCGCATTCTATGCATCGAAGGATTGTAGAATATTTATTTCTTTCACATACGAAGACGTATGGTCATGTAACTTTGGGAGACGACTATTGGGGTCATTTTCCATGTTCATGATTTTTGCTGATTTTTAAACGACCGTTTTGCCATTAACTGATCTTGTTTCGACCGTAACTTTTGGTTGGTAAAGAGTTTTGACCTGAAACCACTTCCATTGGATCTGGATGATGGTTTAACTTTCCGTAGAGTAGTCACATTAGCCAAACGCACTCACCGTTTGGGAGATATGGCTGAAACAAGGTTTAGAAGGTGAAAAACAGCTTAACCGGGCCTTATTTGGGTGATTAGCAAGAGGGCCCATAACCCATTTCGAGATTAGGGTTATGGGGAGGCTGAGAACAGTAGGAAAACGAATTTTATCTCATTTTTCAGCCGCCAAAAACATTCCTCTAACCCTAGCCATGGCCTCCACCTTCTAATTTCCTCCTAAATCACTCCTAATCGTTTTCTAATTGAAGATTAAGCCAGTCTACACCAAATCAAGGCAAATCAACATCAAATTTGGAACATAGCTGCTGGAACACACAGAGATTCAATCCATAATAGAGGATATTTCAGATCTAAATTTTATTTGAGACTAAGGTGAGTGATTTGCATTGTTTTTCACTAATTACGGCTAATTAGGGTAATTAGCGAAGATTAGCGAAATTATAACTCAGAAAAATCTAGAAAAATTTGTAAAATTCCAGAATATTAGTTTATACCTCTGATATGAATTTGGGTTAATTTGGACTAATTTTGCTAATCCCGGAATTTAGGGGATTAAGGGGTGATTAGTGATAATTAGCAAAATTATGCGTCATTAAAATCTGGAAAAATATTCAAAAATTCTAAAATATTGTTTTAGACCTCTGTTAGAAAATTTGGCAAATTTGGTTAAGTTTTAATAATCCTATCATTAGTTGTTGTTGAACATGTTTAAGGGGAAAATATGGGTTTTGGGTATGTTTGATCCATTTTACATGCTTTGATTGTTGTTTTGCTATTTATGATTGATTGTACATGTTTCTATGACTGTATGGTATGATTTGTGATTGTCTAGAAGTGTTAGATTGGTCGAAAACGCCGTCGAGTGGCGTATTAACAGTCGTTGGAAATTGCAGGAAAAGTGCAGAAAAGTACCCAAACCGGATCGGATCGGATGGGAGGCCGAATCGAACCGTTGTGAAGCCCTTCCCCATGAACGCTAGTGGAGCATCTTCTCCGACCTGACCCATCTAGTCTTCTCCGAACCGATGGGAGCATTAATCTCCGGACCGATCCGCTTACCTGGAGAGTCCACGATCCGAACCATGTTACCCGACCCGAACCGATGCGCCATGGAAGAACTAGAGGAACTCGAACCGATCCGAGGTGATGAATCATTTCGATCCGAACTGTGGAGCTTGGACATGAGGCGTGGACCACAAACTGAATTGGGGGAGCACGATCCGAACCTGATGGGAGTACGATCCGAAGCAAAGTAAAGGGAGGAACCGAACCGATCCGGTGACGACTAGAAACCCGAGATGCAAAGGTGGTCCAAATGGAAGTTTGTACTTAGGATCCAGTTGGGAACCAACGAGTTGACTTCATGAGTTGGGCTTTGCTACGGGACGTGTGCTAAGGGGTTGTCAATGTCCGTAACTTTGGATCACTATGTGTAGGGAGTACGTGAACGGATTCAAGGTCACAGTGGCCTAGGTATGACTAAGAGCTATAGACCAATGAAGTGGGGTCATTTGTAAAGGTTTGGTCATGACTCCATGTGGTAAGCTTGGTAGTAGCAGTAGTTGTACAAGTCGAACTCCGTCACTACTTCGGTGGGTCTAGTGATTAACAGTGGTGGACATCGTATGCTTTACGCACTGAGTGAGAGATGTGAGAATGATTTCTATGGTTGATTTGTTTGCCATCATTATGACATGCATACCCCCACCCCGTTATCTTTACACCATCTGTTCAATGGCACATTAAAGTATTGTATGGTATGTAGTGCTAACTCTTATGTTGCAGGTCCAGGTTCAGGTATGGTTTAGTATACCTGTTATTATTCTGTTTAGCTGCTTATCGCTCATACCAGCCTTTTTGTCTGACCCAGAGTTTTATGTCTCTTCCTATTACTTTGGGTGCTCTTACGAGCAGACTAGAGACAGGTTAGCTGGGTATGCACGAGTAGCTGATCCGGAGACGAGCAGGAGGCTTCCACGTATGATACATATAGTATTCTCCCTGTGTTGTTGAAGATCACAGATTTGGCATTAGTAGTGCATCATCTACTTTAGCTTTGTTTTGCTTTAGAGACAGTTTAAAGTTGTAATAATGATGTTGGATCATAAGCTGCATTTGGATTTCCGCTGCTATGTTGGTTTAGTTTTCAGCTTATGCACTGTCTCGCCTGTTTTATGTCAAGATTATATTATTATTATATTTTGTACCATGCGCTGTGAGACATTCTACAGGTTTTCGATTAGTTCATTCTCTTCTTTCCTTTCTTTGGCGACCGTTCCGTGCTAGTCGGACATGTGTACAGCGCACTTTCGGAGGAAATGCCGGCTGGTGCGGGGCGGGCTGTCACAATTTCTTTTTCAATTCTATTTGTAAATGTTTACAAATATTTCCCTTCAATTCTATCTATTTGATTAACAAATAAGTATTCCTTTTTAATCTATTTATTTTCTAAATAAATAGTTTTCTTTTTATAAAATCTTTTGATTTTATAAATATATCTTTTTCAATATAACATTGAAAATTTCCTTTTTAACATTTCATTATTCCTTATGGTATTTAACGTACCATATAACAATGATCAGTATCATTCCAACATAAAAAATCAACAACAAATTTCAAATCACATCATATAACACAATATATGAAAAAAAGTAAAATAAATGTTGAGGAACCCAGTTGGGTCCCTCTGACCTGTTTCCCTGCATCCACAGATGTTAAGCAATAAAATTAACATCAATTTCATTTCACTATGAAATATTCTGCTAAACGGAATCAATATTTGATTAACAATTTATATTTATATCGTTATTTATATTTTCAGTCAACTGACTAGCAATTCAACCAAATAACCAACACACAGCAAACAACCATTATTTATCAGTTATAAAAGTGCGCTATAAAAATATAACTGGGAAGAGTTAGTGAGTTTTACTCACATTAGACGATCATCGTTAATAACGATAACCATCGCTTGATTCAGACAGACAATTTATTTCGCTATAAATTGTAATGAGCCCCAATTCACTCCCAGTCAGCTCCACTGCGGAGCCATCGTCCATACGATCCTAACGGATCCAGTTTTGTAGAAAACCGATTTCGTATGACAAAGTTATCGCGTTAACAAGTCAACATACAATTTAAAATAAACTTAAATTCATATTTGTTGGGCTTTACCATCATATATAAGCCCAATTTCCCAAACCCACTTCCACCTGCATCCAATAATTCATCTTCTACCAAGATATTGAAATCATGTTCCCACTGTTTGCTCCTCTCACTATTCTCATAACTTCAAATGCCACTTACTCCTTCATTTCTTCATCGTATTAAAAACCGCAAACACCACTGTTTATCTCATCGCGACCAGTTCCATTTCGCCACCAACAAGACACACTCGCACCTCTCTTCCTCTAAGTGACTTCGCGGTAGAAACCCGCTGCACCGTTTAAACATCGTCAACTTTTATGGAGGATTCACCCAAAAAATACCAAACGAACCTCCTACATAACACAAATGCCCTGCTGCTCTTCGAATCGCTGATTGAGGCTTGTGCTGTCAGAATTTCCAAGCCCTAGGACCACGGGTTTTATTTCGAACCTCAGAACGATTTGTCACACTGTATAAAACACACATGGAATTGAAGAGGATTCTCCCGAGATCGCAACGACGTACAAGTTGTGATTTATAGAAATTTATATGATTTTATGAATTTTGAAAGGTGGGATTCTCACATTTTCCTAAAGAGATGATGCGGCGGAAAAACGTTTGACCTCTGAATGAAAAATTAAATTAGGTTTTAGGTTAGTGGGATATTTATAGAGGGGAAATATTATTTTTATATTCATTATTATATTCCATTTTAAGCAATCGCTAAGTGTATTTATTGAATAAAAATTCCTATAATCACATACGATAACCAAAAATCACGAAAATGGACATGTAGCTAGAGTTCGACATTATGGTCCCAACGAAACTGATTTCGTCGAATTCCGACTCCGTTTGCTCACACAACATATTTTTAACCATCAAAATATGTGTTTTTCACACTAAAATCCCGTACGGCCACATACTAACTTCAAAAATCACGAAAACTGAAATCTAGCAATAATTTAATATTGCGGATCCAAAAAAATTAGTTTTGTCGAATTCTGAGGTCATTTGCAAAAATGGCTATTTTTAAAGTTCTAAATAACCCATTTAAATATATAAATATACTTAAAAACAATTAAATTTAATATTTAAAAATAAATAATATCATATATATTCACAGTAGAATATCATACAGCTCCACTGGGATTTATAATTCGATATTTCAAAATTCCCAGTTGAATTGATATTCAATTTATATTGAAAAATCCTATTATAATATAAATATATATTTATAAATTTCAATGGAATTCCATAGCGACTTTTCGAAAATTTGATTAGGACATAAATCAAAATCTACACAATGAAATCCTGATTTTTCTCTTCCATTAGAAAAATACACTTCACTAGCTCCTAACGTTTCTTGTTTCACAGAAATCCGATTTAAAACGGATCCTGTATGTTCAGTTGAAGTTCAAATCACCAAATAGCGAACTGCCGCGCCATTCCGAGCTCGATTATAATTATAATATAATTATACGTTCAACTGTCGTTCAAATAATATATTCGTTATTATAATTCAACTCTAAACTGAATTGTATATTTTAAATGGTCCAATTCACACCATATTGTCAATTCACTATTTCCGACTATTTTAGAAATAAATAAATATACTATTCTATTATTTATATTAATTAAATATTTACTATTATTTAATTCTGGTCATTTTAAATAACCAAACCATTATTTAAATAATTAAATAAATTATTTATATACCATAAAAATACGGGTTGTTACATTCTTACCCCCTTAAAATAATTTCGTCCTTGAAATTGCTAAGGTAGAGAACAAACCCTATTAACTAGTACAAATTTATTTGTTTACTTACCAACCTTATTTTCAACTGAACCAATTTAATTTCAATTAAAATATTAATTAATTCTTATCAACGATAATTTTCTAAAATCCTAAAAATTTTCTAACACCCGAAATTTTCGAAAAATTTCGCCGGCACCTCCTTTGTGTCGGTCAATAGTTCAAACCCCAACTCGCCCCTCTAGGCCTTTCCCTTTCAAAAAGAAAATCAAAAAGCCAATCGGCTTGCCGATTCGGCACATAAAACCTCATATGGAAATTTAAAGATGTACCTTTGTGTCGGGCATATCATTATATCTTTCCATCGGCTGCTAATTCAGCATATACCCATGTCATCCCAATCAAATTGCAATCTGTTTCTATCTGCAAATCCAACCATTCGCTTGTACCTAAGTCGAATTCCATTCAAACTCCAATTCAAATCTCAGTTCAAAATTCTTACTCAACAATTCAACTTACTCGATATCATTATATTCTAATTCAATTCAATTTTCACATAATTTATTTCAATTTAATTCCAATTGCTTTTCCAACTTTCAATTCAATTTGGTTTTAATTCCACAATCATTCCTTGGGAATTTTAAACAGTTTACCATATCGAAAATCAAACTTTCCTTTTCATGATTCAAACACTTTCTTTTCTCAAATAAATTCAAAAACAATGTCTTTGGTAGTAATCCGTCACTTACAACTTGAAAATGAACACTTATAATGTGGCCAGCATCATCAGAGTTATATCCCAGCTATCGAAGTGAGTTCAGTACTATATCACTTATCAAAACCATTCTTTAAACACTTCCATTTTGAAATCCATTCAAAATATCATTCTCAAAACAATTTAAAATCTCCCAGGATTTTAAAATTCCCATATATTCAATCCAAATTCATTTACCAACACTTTTCAAATTCCCAGAAATTTTAAATCCAATTCTGATTAAATTTCAGCTTTAATTCATCTGATCTCACGTATTTCACTTATATGAATTCTGATTGGCTATTTGCATAACCATTTCACTTTATAATCTAATTTGGGAAAAATTATTTCATTTACCCTTTTTTTTAAACCATACTATGTCGGTCCATCGTATTCGAGTGTTTAGAAACTCCTACCAATACAGTGGATCAAACTGATCGACCAGAACCCATAAACAACTTAACCGATAAATTTCCACAATATAAAACCATTTTATATCAAATATCAAATACGTTCACTCGTATATATACACTCAACTCCATCTAGGGCATTACTAACCCCATCTCTACTGAGTCACGCCACAGAGCCAAGGTAATCACTTAATATTAAGCTCTGATACCACTGTAACGAACTGGGATTTTCGACTCCGAAAATCAACACAAAACTACCATGTTGACTATTCAGACATTGGAAACACCAGATCATTAATAGAAAGAAGTTAGAGGGTGAGAATAGGTAAGATAGAAAGTTAGAATAAAAGAATAAGACGATCACCACATCACAGAATTAGAGTAATACGAATCTCACAGCGGAACGAATAAAATATAATATATAACATAACTTTGCAATAAAACAATATATATATAATAACATTATCATAGTACAACACTTACACACAACAGAGATAACAATAGCTATAAAATCCTGAAGCCTCCTACTTTAAGCTCCTCCAAGTATATCTGTAAAGACCTGAACTACTTGACTGCCCATATAAATTTGGGCACCCAACAGTTTAGGGGAAAAAACAAAATAAACTCTGGGTCAGTCATGGGACTGGTGTGAGTAAACTCAAAACATTTTTGTTTAACTTTTCAAAAGAAAAGGTAATCGTAAGACCGATCCACACATAAACATGGATGGTTTTTACCTTACGATAACCAAAACACTTTTGGAAATCAATACTTCTTTGATATTATAATAATGTCTAATCACAAGTAATTAACAATCTAGCAGAACGCTTGCATCTCACGTTCCACATGTATAGTATACAAACAAAATCGCGGGCACTTATTGGAGATTGGATTCCGACTATGACAAGGTATGGGACCACCTGCCGATAGTGTATCTCTAGAGGCGAATACACTGGGTTCAACAAGAACATCTTGCAACCCGGCCCATACATGATCGACCACTCATTTCGCTTGAGTGTATCGAATTTATATCATCAACGGTTGGGAGCTACCCACCATTTCCCGAAGAGGGACAGCATCGAAAATAGAATAAAGAATGAAATGGATTTTCTCTAGATAGGCGATATACACTCTAATGGGAGCGACCCACTTAGCCATGTTGCCTGCTCGATTTTTGTCATTTCCCGGTTGATGAGGCTTGAGGTCATGACGTATCTTTTGACAGATCATACATTCATTAACTTTGAATGTCACATCGTCATACCCACCAAATCACAAATTGATTTCCCCAAAAATATCATGGGTATAAGGTTAAGAGAAACGAATTCCTCTGCCACCAAACGTATGTACGTTTGAAGAGATCAACTTACGCGATCCGTTAGATATACTTTATCAGACATTCGTCCATTCACGTTTGTCCTGGGACTAGACAAACCGAAGGCACTATTCTGTAAAAAGGATAGCCCTTGCATAACTCCGTCTTCAATTATTTTCATCATATTTGATCACAACGCTAACGTCCATACACAGTGGTTTTCAGATAATGAATCTGATCCCGGTCTTCCCGTATTGATGACGGAAAAATGGTCAAAAACTTCGATAGTCGGTGATTTAACTATCAAAGAAAAATCGGTGTGCAAACAATGATATTATTTCCAGATGGAAATTCTATCGAGAAATCATCATTCAACATTTATCTCTTAAATTCACTTATCATTAATTTATTTATTTTCCATTTCTATATATATTCGTAAAATCTTATTTTATAAATTTAGAAAATATACTTTATAAATCATTTGAAAACATCTCCATATTCACTCCCATTTCTCATTTCCTATATTAGAATATATTTCTGATTCTTATTTGGAAACATTTCCAAAAACTCCATTATTAGATTGAAATAGATGTTTAAATAAACATAGCTATTCCAATTCAAATCATTTTCGCTCATTAACAAAATTCACTTAACCAACCCTCACTATCGAACCTTACCCATCCCTTGATAAAAACGAAGTCAATCAAGTTGGGGTATAATTACCTCTCATACCTTAGCTGAACAATATCCAACCTCGAAATAGACAAAGTTCATCTTTTAAATCTTTAACAAACTTTCTTACGTAACTCAGATTCTGTTTATGAATTTACTTCTTTATTTTAAAATATTGATTATAACCATAGCGCTATAATCCCTTCTTCCTAAATATCTAACTTCAAAATATATCTTTTATTCCTTAATTTAACTAAATAGACAATTTACGAAGAAATCGTTAAACCTGATTAAAACGGAAAGTGTACTTTCTTGAATTCGATATAATCGAATTTCAACATATAACTCTCTCTCGAATAATCTCTATTCGATAACTCCTTTTCGAAATAAACCATATTCGATAACTCTTTCTTCGAATAAATATATTTGATAATCTCTCTTCGAATGGCTATATTCGATTAACTCTCTTCGAATGATTCACATTCGATTAACTCTCTTCAAATGATTTACATTCGATAAATCTCCTTTCGAATAAACTATATTCGATTAACACCCTTAATTTTATTCGAATGAACAATTTCGAATAACTCCTTTAATTCTATTCGAATAAACTATTTCGTATAACTCCTTTGGATTAACTCATTTGGATTAACTTGGTTTGATTAACTCATCGTGACTAACTCAACTCGATTAACTCAACTTGATTAACTTACTTGATTAACTCAACTTACTTAACTCCTATCGAATAACTAATATTCGATTAACTTATATACGAATAACTATGTCTGTTTTAACTTTATTTCGAATGGCTAATATTCGATTTAACTCCATTCGCTTGACTCTAGATTGTAGCGATCACAATGGTTATGCCTGATTCCTTCAGGAAAACATCCGACCGCCATAGGCTATCTGCAGCCCAGCGAATTACACTAGCAGTCATACGAAATGGCGACTCATCATAAATAACTATGTTTGACTAACTCTATCTCAAATAACTACATTCGATCAACTCTAATTGAATAACTAATATTCAATTAATTCTAATTCAATTAACTCTATCTAATTAACTCTAACTGATTAACTCTAACTGATTAACTTTAACTGATTAACTCTAATAGATTAACTACTTTGATTAACTCTACGTCCCTATTCCGTTTCAATTGTCGATGTTGAAATCGATTCTTACTTCTCTATATAAGTCCTGACTTATATATTCTATTTATACAATGATAAACATCTTATTTAATTTATAAAATATTATTTATAAATTTATCTTCTCAATCTATCGGTTAGAATAGATTCTGTGACGACCCCAAACCCCGATAAGACGGTGGCAAGGGTAATCTTTAGAATATAACACATAAACAGGTAATAGCAGAACAGAAGTGAATAAATACACCAGATAATGTACAATAGAATACACTGGATACATAAAATCATCAGAGTTACACAGTATACAGGATCATACTTAGTACAAATACAGTTCAGCTATACATAAATGTCTACAGCGGAAAAGAAAACATAATATGTGCAACAGGAGCTGAACAGCATAAAAAAAGATAAATGATAGAATCCATCTCTAGCTCCAGTTATCCAGAAAGAGCCTGCTAAAACCTGAATACAAGGCTGCCCGTGTAGAAAAAGGGGCACCTGAGTTTGCAAGTGAAACAAACTACGAGTCAGTCCATGGGACTGGTATGAGAAATCTACTTAACACATTTTCAAATATGGCTAATCACAGGGCCATGCCACTTTCGCGGAACGGGTTTACTCCATTGGATTGCCAGTGCTTTAAAACAAATAAATATTTTAAACATCGCAATGCTTTTTATAAAAATGAAGCCATTATAAGACTTAGTTCCCATCATACAATGCAACACAAACCAAAGGATAGAGTTTTACCTTATAATGGCCAAAATATTCTTGATACGAATAAAACAAAAGCATTTGATATTATTACTAGTGTTTATATGTTTCAAAAACAATTTCAAATCATAAGTATCAATTATAGACGGCATTAATGCCCCATACCACTATGTCGCCATATATAGGTATACAATCAAAACCGCACGGTGTCGTATTTGGAAATTGGATTTCCGTCATGAACCAAGGCAAAAGATAGTCCCTACCGATTCGAGACCCTCTAGCCCGAGCCTCAGGATCAGCCGCAACTGCACCTAGGAGCCATAGGGCCGGTCCACCGATGTGGATTAAAATGCCTGAACATTGCGTTTCCCCGCCCTTATTTTTCAATCAACTGACTAGTGGTTCAACCAAATAGACAACACACAGCAAACAACCATTATTTATCAATTATAAAATTACATTATAAAAACATAACTGGGAAGAGTTAGTGAGCTTTACTCACATTGGACGATCATCGTTAATAACGATAACCATCGCTTGATTCAGACAGACAATTTATTTCGCTATAAATTGTAATGAGCCCCAATTCACTCCCATCCAGTTCCATTGCGGAGCCATCGTCCATACGATCCTAAGGATACAATTTTGCTGAAAATCGATATCGTATGACAAAGTTATCGCATTAACAAGTCAACATACAATTTAAAATAAACTTAAATTCATATTTGTTGGGCTTTACCATCATATATAGGCCCAATTTCCCAAACACACTTCCACCCGCATCCAATAATTCATCTTCTTCCAAGATATTGAAATCCCGTTCCCATTGTTTGCTCCTCTCACCATTCCCGCAACTTCAAATGCCACTTACTCCTTCATTTCTTCATCGTATTAAAAACTGCAACCACCACTGTTTATCTCGTCGTGACCACTTCCATTTTGCCACCAACAGGACACACTCGCACCTCTATTCCCCTAAGCGACTTCACGGTAGAAACCCGCTGCACCGTTTAAACATCGTCAACTTTTATGGCTGATTCACACAAAAAACACCAAACGAACCTCCTACATAACACAAATACCCTGCTGCTCATCGAATCACTGATCGAGGCTTGTGTTGTCAGAATTTCCAAGTCCTAGGACCATGAGTTTTATTTCAAACCTCAGAACGATTTGTCGCACTGTATAAAACACACATGGAATTGAAGAGGATTCTCCCGAGATTACAACGATGTACAAGTTGTGATTTATAGAAATTTATATGATTTTATGAATTTTGAAAGGTGGGATTCTCGCATTTTCCTGAAGAGATGATGCAGCGGAAAAACGTTTGACCTCTAAATGAAAATTTGAATTAGGTTTTAGGTTAGTGGGATATTAATAGAGGGGAAATATTATTTTTATATTCATTATTATATTCCATTTTAAGCAATTGCTAAGTGTATTTATTGAATAAAAATTCCTATAATCACATACGATAACCAAAAATCATGAAAATGGACATGTAGCTAGAGTTCGACATTACGGTCCCAACGAAACTGGTTTCGTCGAATTCCGACTCCGTTTGCTCACGCAGCGTATTTTTAACCATCAAAATATCGATTGTTTTTCACATTAAAATCTCGTACGGCAACATACCGACTTCAAAAATCATGAAAACTGAAATATACCAATAATTTAATATTGCAGATCCAACAAAATTAGTTTTGTCGAATTCTGAGGTTGTTTGCAAAAATGGCTATTTTTAAAGTTCTAAATAACCCATTTAAATATATAAATATATTTAAAAACAATTAAATTTAATATTTAAAAATAAATATTATCGTATATATTCACACTAGAATATCATACAGCTCCATTGGGATTTATAACTCGATATTTCAAAATTCCCAGTTGAATCGATATTCAATTTATATTGAAAAATCATTTTTTGTTTATAAATTTCAAAGGAATTCCATAGCGACTTTTCGAAAATTTGATTTGGACATAAATCAAAATCTACACAATGAAATCCCGATTTTTCTCTTCTATTAGAAAAATACACTTCCCCAGCTCCTAACATTTCTTGTTTCATAGAAATCCGATTTAAAACGGATCCTGTATATTCAGTTGAAGTTCAAATCGCCAAATAGCGAACTGCCGCGCCATTACGAGCTCGATTATAATTATAATATAATTATACGTTCAACTGACGTTCAAATTATATATTCGTTATTATAATTCGACTCTAAATTTAATTATATATTTTAAATGGTCCAATTCACAACATATTGTCAATTCACTGTTTTCGACTATTTTAGAAATAAATATATTATTCTATTATTTATATTAATTAAATATTCACTACTATTTAATTCTGGTCATTTTAAATAACCAAACCATTATTTAAATAATTAAATAAATTATTTATATGCCGTAAAAATACGGGTCGTTACATGATTTGATGCTAATTTCTCTTGAGTTGATGTAGTTTTGGTTAATTAGCGATTAGGAAGCGATTAGAATGAGATTTGGAGGATGGAGGTCATTACTAGGGTTAGAGAAATGTTTGTGGCGGCTAAAAAAGTGAAAAGAAATGTCTCCCCAAACCCTTTCATCCCTCCCATAACCCTAATCTCGAAATGGGCTATGGGCTTAGCTGCTAATCACCCAGTTAAGCAAAATAATGCTGTTTTTCATCTACCAAACCTTATTTCAGTCATATCTCCCAACCGGTAAGTCTATTTGATTAATGTGACCACTCTACGGAAAGGTAAACCATCATATGAATCCAATGGACGTGGTTTCAGGTCAAAACTCATTACCAATCAAAAGTTATTGGAGAAACAAGATTCACTAGGTGCAAAATGGTCATTTGAAAATCAGCAAAAATCGTGAACATGAGAAATGACCCCAATATTCGTTTCCCAAAGTTGCACGACCATACGACTTCGTGCGTAAATAATATAAATATTATATGATCCTCCGACACGTAGAATGTGGGTCGTTACAGTTTCGGTTTTAGGAGAATCTGATGGTCGGATCTCCCTTTATGTCAGTTCGAAGTTACGGTGAGACGACCCCAAACCCCGTACTGACGGTGGCAAGGGTAATCTTTGGAATATAACACATAAACAGATAACAGCAGAACAGAATTAAATAAATACACTAGGTAATGCACAATAGAATATACTGGATAAACGTAATCATCAGAGTTACACAGTATACTGGAGCATACTTAGTACAAATACAATTCAGCTATACATAAAAGTGTACAGCGGAAAACAAACATAATGTACAATAGGAGCTGAACAGCATAAAAAGAGATAAATAATAGAATCCATCTTCAGCTCCAGCTATCCAGAAAGAGCCAGCTAAACCTGAATACAAGGCTGCCCGTGTAGAAAAAGGGGCACCCGAGTTTGAAAGTGAAACAAACTACGAGTCAGTCATGGGACTAGTATGTGAAATCAACTCAACACATTTGAAATATGGCTAATCACAGGACCACGCCACTTTCGTGGAATGGGTTTACTCCATCGGATTGCTAGTGCTTTAAAACAAATAATTCTTTTACACATCGCAATGCTTTTTATAAAAATTAAGCCAATATAAGACTCAGTTCCCATCACACAATGCAAAGCAAACCGGAGGATAGAGTTTTACCTTATAATGGCTAAAATATGCTTGATACGAATATAACAAAAGCATTTGATATTATTACTAGTGTTTATATGTTTCAAAAACAATTTCAAATCATAACTATCAATCATAGACGACATGAGCGTCCCATGCCACTATGTCGCCAGATATAGGTATACATTCAAAACCACACAGTCACATATTTGGAAATTGGATTTCCGTCATGAACCAAGGCAAAAGATAGTCCTTACCGAATTTGAGACAATCTAGCCCATGTCTCAGGGCCCAGACTCAGGTGGGCCCTTGGAGCGACAGGGTCGGTCCACCGATGTGGATTAAAATTCCTAAACACTACGTTTCTCCGCCCTATGGGGCGTAAATGAGCCAATGAATGACTCCATCGGTCCCAGATCGACCGATATATCCGAGGCGCCTCGCTATCCATCTTCCACATAAGTAAAATGTCAGGCCGTATAAAAACACCAACACAACTCCTAGCTAGAAAGAAACGCATGCCCTCCCTGAGGTCCTTCTCCCGTTTCTGGTTCATACCGGGATGTGAGGCTCGCGAATTCACGTTATACACAAAGCTACGCCACATAGGCGGTGCTTTGATCATCACCACAAGACTTTGCTTTTCAACAGAAGCCCTGATCACTGCATCTTAGCATGCCACAAAGGCAATTCACTCCACGCAACTGATGGTTATCAATCGCACAGAATGAATTCCAATGTCAGACACACAGTCCATTTGCAAGTCCGTTCTGGGTCTGAACGAAACCGGAGACACTAAATACCTCGCATATTCATCGATCTCCACGTACGTATGGACGATCACCACTCATTATCCATATTTCAGGCCGAAACCAACATCAGATCAACACCCAGGAAACCATTCAACTTAGTCAACCTTCAGTTAGTTCCTAAATTTCAAATCCATATCGTTTATAATATTTTATAATGATTTATCGCTATTTTTATTTATTTTAAAATAGCCAATTTATTCAAAACGACGCTTCGGGCCATAACGCGGCCGTGGCGCTGTTTTTCTTCAGATTTGATTTACATATATGAAAATCTAACCGTTGGATCTTTACAAAATTTACTTCATTAGAAAGATCTTTTCAAAACGAATCCAACGGTTCCAGTTTCGGGAAAATCCGACGGTCGGATCTCCCGGTATAATCGTTTGAAGTTTCGATTTCAAAATACGAACTGCAGCGTCGTTATTCGATTATATATAATTATATTTATATATATATATAAATATAATCGATTCTGGCGCTGTTTTTCTTCAGATTTGAATTAAACATTCCAGACAATCAAACCGTTGGATTTTTACAAAGTTGGTGCCTTTGGAAAGATATTTCAAAAGCGAACCCAACGGTTGCGGTTTCTGGAAAATCCGATGGTCGGATCTCCCGCACTAATCGTTTGAAATCATGGTTTCAAAATACGAACTGCAGCTTCGTTATTCGATATATTTCAATTCTATCTATATATATATATATATATATATATCGATTCTTCGATTTCAAAGCTATATTCTTTTCATACATTTGATAAAATTGATATTATTGTCTAACATACATTCATTTCGACACTTCACTATTTTTAACAATTCATGTATATAGTAAAAATGTAATTTTTATTGTAAAACAATTTATTTCAAAACAAGATAATTTTATATAGTTCATATTGATGATAAAAATAGGATTTTTATTATAAAACAATTTCTTTCAAAATATATACCATTCAACGCATGAATTTCAATTCAACGAATGAATTTCGATTCAACACATGAAGGTTTTCTATAGTTTGTATATATAGATAAAAATGTGATTTTTATATTTAAAACACGAATACCATTCAACACATGAATTTCAAATCAACGAATGAATTTCGATTCAACACATGAAGGTTTTCTATAGTTTGTATATATAGATAAAAATGTGATTTTTGTATTTAAAACACGAATACCATTCAACACATGAATTTCAATTCAACGAATGAATTTCAATTCAACACATGAAGGTTTTCTATTCAACGAATAAATATAGTTTCAACAAATGGAAATAATTCTAACACATGAATATTATTCAAAATTTCGGCAGTATAACAGCAGGGTAGTTAAAACCGTGACCGTCCCTAGTACGGCTCCTCGCTCTATCTTAAAGCCTCACAGCTTTTGACAATGGGGAATCATGCATCTAGTTTGCACGCAGGCGGCATGTATATTTTTTTCATTTCCACAAACTAATCCTATGTGGTTTCAACCAAATATTTCTCAATCACAAACGGGTATTTTTCAACCACAATCAATCAATTTCAACCACAAATAATTTCAATCAACCATTCGCTATCAATCAATTTTCACACCAATCACAACCAATAAATATCGTCCATGGTTTGTGGACGAGGGGCATATATATATATATATATATATATATATATATATACATACATACATACATACATATATATATATATATATTTATATATAGCATTTCACTTCTATTTCAACACATATATAATTTTTACAACGCATATATAACTTATACATCGAACGTACAACTTATACAATGCTTACATGAGGTATACAACGCTTATATAACCCATACATCGACTATATAATTTATACATCGTCGTTTTCCATATCGTTTATAAATTAAAAATCTCACATTGGGTTCCACTCCACCAAAAATAGCAGAAGGCTCAGAAAAATATGCGGTCTCTTCTAAAATGTAGAAGGCGTCCACACGAGTCCACTGTCTCTTGTTTCACTGAATTTCGTCAATACACGAAAAAGATATGATTTTTCAAAGTTTTCAACGGTTTAAAGGTGTTAAAACTGTTGAAAATAAACATAGTCGATACCTCAGCAGTTTGGTTCGAAACTAGGTTGGAGTTTTTCTTGCAATCCGTGAGGTTTGGTGATGATCGGAAGATGCCACGTGGAAGAGGATGGAGAGGCGCCTGTTCGCCTGGAGGTGGGGCCAGTTCGACGGCCTCAGGCGTGCGTGGCGGTGGTTCGAAGTGCTGAACTTCGTGACGTCGGTTCTCCTAAACCACATAATGAAAAAAATCCAAACTATATATGGATTTGAAGATCATCTCGTGCTCTTCAAAATCATCAACTGGAGCTTTTGATATTAGTGAGTGGATGAGGAGAAATCGAAGAGAGAAGGTCTCAAGCCCTTTCCGCCGTGCGTCGCGATATATGGGGAGAGAGAAAGCTGGGGTGTCGATTTATGATTGGCCAGGATTTTTTTATATTTATATATTTTTAAAATTTCAAAAATACCCCTCTTCGCATACTAACTCCAATTCGAACCCAACGACTGTCGTCCCTAGCGTTTTACCCCCATTCCAAACACAATGGGATAGTTTCGTAGGCCCATTCGACTGTTTCAGTCAGTTTTCCTTCAAATTAAAATATAAAACATTCAATATTTGATTTGAACTTACATTTCAATTTTCCAGGGCCACAAACTGATTCGAAAAATTCCAGAAAAATAAATCTAGCTATGTTTTGACGATACGGTCCCAACAAAACTAGTTTCGTCGAATTCTGAGTCCGTTTATAAAATGTCCCTTTTCTGGTCGATCCAATTTAACTATAATTGACCAAAACACGTTTTCCTTTGCTACGCTCACATACTAGCTTCAAAAATTATGAAATTTGAAACTTAGCAATAATTTGACATCCCGGATCCAACAAAAGTGGTTTTGTCGAATTCCGAGGTCGTTTGCAAAATGGCCACTTTCACGGGCTATAAAATTCCATAGTGACCTTTCTGAAAATTCATTTAGCCATAACTTTTGCTTTCCTCTATGAAACTTCGATTTTCAGATTCGTTAGAAAGATATTCACTAACAGATTTAAATATTTTTGGTTTCACTTAAATCCGTTTTGTTTTGCACCTGGTACAGTCAGTCAAAGTTTGAATTCAAATTCTGAAACTACCGCGCCATTTCAGGCCTTGTTTATAATTAGAATTAATTATATTCGTTTTCAAACATCGATTCAAACTCTGTTTTCATCTTTATTATTTAAAATATTTATTTTAAATATTTAAAATCCACTATTTTAGCCAATTTAAAAATTTTAAATTGGTTCAGATTTTCCGGGTCGTCACAATCTCCCCCACTTAAAACTTTTCGTCCCCGAAAAGGAACAAAGTCGAAAGTGGTTTGATTAATCAACTCTACGTTCAATCTGGCTTCCATTCTCCAACTTTTCAGTTTCTGAGAATTTTCAAATTCTTCAAAAATTTGGCTAACACCCGGAATTTTCGAAAAATTTCGCCATAACCTCCTTTGTACGGGGAGAGGTTTGGAAATTTATTGGGCCGTATTAGGTACCCAATAAATCCTAATAAGCATACACATATTTATAGTGATATATTCTGGTGTTTATAGGGGAGCGTGTATAGATAATAACTCTAGAGAATAAATTCTCGTCACCCTGTCAAAGCCTGAGGGAGTGTGTATATTAATTGCTCCAGAGGATAAATCCTCGTCACCTCGTCCCATGTGGGAAATAAATAGTCCATGTGCTGTATTTAATGACTAGAGAGACGTGATTATTGTCAACTCCAGACCCGTGTGGGGTTTTTATTAATCTGGCAATTTTATCGTTACAATTTTATATGTCCATATCAGTCATCAGTTCAACCTGTAAAATATAGTCATCGCCATAAAAGCCTCTCGCTCGTATGGTAAATCTTCCACCTTGTCACACAAGCTCCAAATGCTTATGTGGTACATGATGAAGTATGCCTATCTTTAGAAGTATGCCATGCAGTGTAGTTCAAAATTAATTGTTACTATCATATGGCGATGTTTATTATTTCACATAGAACAACCAGCACTCTACATCCAATGGCATTCACAGGAGTAGATATAATAATATTTTGCATCCAACTCATTAAGGTTTACCTATTTGTCGGGCACGCAAATAAAATCTTTACTCAACAGCTATCCATTTACCTGTTCAAACATATATAATGCACATGTATATATTTCTATCTATTTTCTAATCAGTTCAATATGTGATTTAATCGAATAAATTCTACTATTCATTCCATTATTGATTAAATTAACTATCGTTTCAATAATTTTAATTAATCAAATCTACTATCACACAACACAAACAGCAATCAATTTGTTTATAACTCTTCAAAAATAACTAATCAATTTCTACATTCTTTTAAAATCATTCAGACCATAGAATAAAAGTGCACATCCATGGAAAGAAAATAACAACAGAGTAGAGAACTAATTGGTAATGCAAAGTATGGTAAATGTACCTTGCACTGGAGTCAATCAGAGATATCTACTCGACACTTAGGATAGGCTTTCTGAATGCTCTCCTCAGTTTCCCAAGTACAATCTCGCGGATCTCCACTCCATTGCACTTTGACTAAGTCAACCTTCTTGTTCCTCAGCTCTTTGGTTTCTTTGCTAATAATCTTGAGCGGCTCTCTTCTCACAGCCAATTCTGGGGTAATTTCAATATCCTGTTGCGCTGCTTCTTCCACGATCAAGTCTGGATCATGAATGTGCTTTCGAAGTTGAGATATGTGAAATACATCATGCACTCCGGGCAACCAATCAGGCAATTTAACCCTATAAGCGAGAGTTCCGATCCGTTCAAGAATAGGAAACGGGCCAATGAATTTGGGCGCCAACTTCCCAGTTTTACCGAACCGGATAACTCCTCTCATCGGCGATACTTTCAAATATACATAGTCGCCAACAGCAAATGATATATCTCTTCTTCTCCTATCGGCATAACTCTTTTGTCGGCTTTGAGCGGCAAGTAATCGTTTCTTAATAAAATCGACTTTGTCGGCAGCTTCTCGGATCATATCCGGCCCCAATACAAGTCTATTACCGGGTTTGGCCCAACAAGCAGGAGATCGGCACGGTCTACCATACAACGCTTCGAATGGTGACATGGTCAGACTCGCCTGGTAGCTATTGTTATAAGAGAATTCAGCCAAATGCAGATGGTCTTCCCATGATCCACCAAAATCTAGAACACAAGCCCGCAATAGATCTTCTAAAATACGATTCACCCTCTCAGTCTGACCATCTGTCTGAGGATGATAGGCGGTGCTTAGTTTCAGCTTTGTTCCCAATTCTACTTGAAATGCCTCCCAGAATTTGCTAGTGAATATTGGATCTCTATCACTCACTATACTGATTGGCACTCCGTGTAGTCTAACTATTTCCTTGAAGTAAATCTGCGCCAGACTCTGAGCAGTTCTGTTTGATCTGACAGGTATGAAATGGGCGGTCTTCGTGAAGCGATCTACGATCACCCAAATACTGTCATTTCCTTTTCTAGTTCTGGGCAAACCATCTATGAAGTCCATGGAAATATATTCCCACTTCCAGCTGGAACGTCTAGCGGTTGTAACAATCCAGCCAGTTTCTGTTGGACGCTTTTGACTAGCTGGCAAGTAGGGCATCGACTAACATATATCGTGACGTCTCTTTTTAACGACTTCCACCAGAATGTTCGCTTGATATCGTTATACATTTTACTCACACCCGGATGGATACTGAGCTTAGATTTGTGGCCTTCATCAAGCACATCTCTTCTGAGTTCAGGAATTTCTGGAACACAAATTCGTCCTTGTAACCTCAGAATCCCTTCGCTGTCGAGCTGGAAATCCGAAGCATTGCCTTCACGAATTCACTGACTCATTCCTTTAATAAATTGGTCGTCTTTTTGAAGAGCCAATATCTTGTCAATCAAAGAAGTCGCAACGATAAAACTGGCGATCATTTCATTCTTTCGGCTTAACGCATCGGCCACGACATTGGCTTTCCCTGGAGTGTATAGAATCTCAAAATCATATGCTGCAAGGAACTCTAGCCAACGTTGCTGCCTCAGATTCAGGTCTTTCTGGGTGAACAGATATTTTAATGACTGATGGTCTGTATACAGTTCGAATTTCTCACCCAGAAGATAATGTCTCTAGATTTTCAAAGAGAATACGATTGCCAACAACTCAAGATCATGAGTGACGTAGTTTTTCTCATGCGGCTTCAGCTGACGGCTAGCATAAGCAATGACTTGACCTCTTTGCATTAACACTGCGCCAAGGCCTTCTCTAGAAGTATCTGTCCAGACTTTCAAATCCTGATTGCCATCGATGATGGTTAACACTGGAGCTGTCGTTAATCTTAACTTTAGCTCTTCAAAAGCCTCTTCACATTCTGGAGTCCATTTGAATTTTGAGTGCTTCTTTGTAAGCTTCGTTAAGTGACCGGATATCTTCGAAAAGTTTTTAACGAACTTCCGGTAATAACTAGCCAATCCAAGAAAACTGCGAACCTATGTAGGAGTACTAGGCTGTTTCCAATTTTGAATAGCCGTGATTTTACTTGGATCCACAGCAATTCCTTCTTTTGATACGACTTGGCCTAGAAATTTTACTTCATCTTGCCAGAATATGCATTTGGATAGTTTGGCTTTTAATACATTCCTTCTGAGGATTTCCAGAACCTGTTCCAAATGCTTTTCATGTTCGGCCTTTGATTTAGAGAAGATTAGAATATCATCAATAAAAACCAGAACAAATTTATTCAGGACTCCTCTGGACACTATATTCATCAAATCGACGAAGTATGCTGGAGCGTTACATAAGCCGAACGGCATTACTAACCACTCATAAAATAGGTCTGGAACTCTGAATGCTGTCATAGGAACACACTCTTCGGCAATTCGAAGCTGATGGAAGCCTGTAGCTAGGTCCATCCTTGAAAATACTTGTGCTCCATTCAGACGATCCAATAAATCATCAATTCGCGGCAATGGATATTTGTTCTTTATTGTCTTCTTGTTCAAATCACGATAATCCACACATAGACGCAGAGTACCATCAGATTTTGGGATAAACACCACTGCTGCTCCCCAATCGGAGAAACTAGGCCTGATCAGACCCTTCTATACTAGCTGTCGTGTTTGATTGTCAAGTTCTTCTTTCTCTTTCAAGGACATTCTTCGAATAGCATGAACTACCGGCCTTGCATTCGGAATCAAAGCAATCTTGAAATCTATTTCTCTCTGCGGAGGTAAGCGAACAACTTCTTCAAACACATCCGCATAATTTTTGACGATAGGAATATCTTTTACGAGGTCGGGAATATTCTCTGTGACTTCAGGGATCTTTTCTATTTGAGCAGGAGAAACATTGAGAGCTGCCCAGAAGTCTTTCCTATTTGAATTCGAGCCTTCACATGGTATGGTTATATAATTCCCTGATTGGGCCTTCGCCTTAACAACTCTCTCGGCGCATCTAACCTCAGCTTCATATTTGGTTAGCCAATCCAACCCCAATATAAGATCAAACTCCTTAAAATTCATGACGACGGAGATGGTAGGGAATTTATTGCAGGAAAAAGAGACAGGTACCGCACAAACCCAACTAAGATCGATGGAACCCCCAACCGGATTTTGGACAGTCATTGGTTCTTTGAGCTTCTTCAAATTCAAATCCAGTTTCTTAACTACATTCTTGGCAATGAAGCTTCGTGACGCGCCTGTATCAAACAGCACTTTGACTGGAATGTTTTTGACATTAAGTGTGCCTTCCAAAACATCTGGTCTTCCCTGGCTATCTGAGGGCTCAGAAGTTTCTGCTACTTCATTTATATGTACTGCTTCAGATTCTTTCTTTAATAGCGGGCAATTTTTCGCAATATGACCGGCCTGGTGGCACTTATGGCATCCTCTGCCCTCATGAACCCTCTTATTAGATTTAGACCCTTCCTTTCTTTGCTTCTTTAAAGATTTACATTTTCCTTGCAAATGCCCTTGCTTATGGCAGTTATTGCATATGGCAGTTGTTACTGGCTCTTTCTCAAATCTGGCCCTTTTCCGATTGTCCTTGGGCTTCTTGCTCACCTTAGACATCGTACTGGCCTCAGGGCGATCAGTTTCAGACTCAACTTTATTACTAGAACTGACTTCCTCTTCATCGCACAACATGCCTTTCTTATGGAGATCTTCATACTGATAAGCCATATAAATCATTTCTGAAAAAGGAAGCTTCGCATGCCCCATTTCTTTATTCTGGTATTTCCTTTGAAGCCTGTTAATAAATCTCAGATTCTTTCTCTTCGTATTTTGAATTAGATGGGGAGCAAAGTGAGAAAGTTCGTTGAATTTCCTATGATATTCTGGAATGGTCATATCTCCTTGTATCAGATAAGAAAATTCATCACATAATCGCTCAGTCGCTTCGGGAGGAGTAAATCTTTCCAGGAAAATCACTTTGAATCTGTCCCAGGTGATATCACCCTCTGGATTATCCTTAATAACCAAATCCCACCAGAACAAAGCTTCGTCTTTGAGTGCCCAGGAGGCCAGTAATCTTTTCTGGTCATCCCTCAGCTTTAAACCCTCAAAGATCTTTTCAGCAGAACGAATCCAAGCCTGTGTCTTCATAATAGATTCTTCACCAAAGAACGGTATTCCACCCATATTTCGATACTTGATTAATAGGGCCTCAATATCCGGTTCTGCATTCCTTCTGTTTCTGACACTCATTTTCTAGTACTTCTGCAAATAGCAGATCAAGTGTCAGGTCACAGAAAAGATATTTTAAAACATAGAAACATATACTTCAAATGTAAATGTGTCCATTGGGGTGTATTTCATTCTGCTACTCATACTAGGATATTACTGATACTATCTGTAATGAGTTACTCGTCCTAGAACACTACTGGTTCTATTTCTGACGAGTTCGTTAATATGTTATTTTCCAGAATTAAGCTTAACCAAAGCTCTGATACCAAATGAGACGACCCTAAACCCCGTACTGACGGTGGCAAGGGTAATCTTTGGAATATAACACATAAACAAATAACAACAGAACAGAATTAAATAAATACACCAGGTAATGCACAATAGAATATACTGGATAAATGTAATCATTAGAGTTACACAGTATACCGGATCATACTTAGTACAAATACAGTTCAGCTATACATAAATGTCTACAGCGGAAAACAAACATAATGTACAATAGGAGCTGAACAGCATAAAAAGAGATAAATAATAGAATCCACCTTCAGCTCCAGCTATCCAGAAAGAGCCAGCTAAACCTGAATACAAGGCTGCCTATGTAGAAAAAGGGGCACCCGAGTTTGAAAGTGAAACAAACTACGAGTCAGTCATGGGACTGGTATGAGAAATCTACTCAACACATTTGAAATATGGCTAATCACAGGACCACGCCACTTTCGTGGAACGGGTTTACTCCATCGGACTGCCAGTGCTTTAAAACAAATAATTCTTTTACACATCGCAATGCTTTTTATAAAAATGAAGCCATTATAAGACTATGTTCCCATCACACAATGCAACGCAAACCGGAGGATAGAGTTTTACCATATAATGGCTAAAATATGCTTGATACGAATAAAACAAAAGCATTTGATATTATTACTAGTGTTTATATGTTTCTAAAACAATTTCAAATCATAACTATCAATCATAGACGACATGAGCGTCCCATGCCACTATGTCGCCAGATATAGGTATACAATCAAAACCGCACAGTCACATATTTGGAAAATGGATTTCCGTCATGAACCAAGGCAAAAGATAGTCCTTACCGAATTCGAGACAATCTAGCCCATGTCTCAGAGCCCAAACTCAGGTGGGCCCTTGGAGCGACATGGCCGGTCCACCGATATGGATTAAAATTCCTGAACACTACGTTTCTCCGCCCTATGGGGCGTAAATGAGCCAACGAATGACTCCATCGGTCTCGGATCGACCGATATATCCGAGGCGCCTCGCTATCCATCTTCCACATAAGTAAAATTTCAGGCCGTGTAAAAACACGACACAACTCCTAGCTATAAAGAAACGCATTCCATCCCTGAGGTCCTTCTCCCGTTTTTGATTCATACCGGGGTGTGAGGCTCGCGAATTCACGTTATACACAAAGCTACGCCACATAGGCGGTGCTTTGATCATCACCACAAGACTTTGCTTTTCAATAGAAGCCCTGATCACTGCATCTTAGCATGCCACAAAGGCAATTCACTCCACGCAACTGATGGTTATCAATCGCACAGAATGAATTCCAATGTCAGACACACAGTCCATTTGCAAGTCCGTTCTGGGTCTGAACGAAACCGGAGGCACTAAATACCTCGCATATTCATCGATCCCCACGTACGTCTGGACGATCACCACTCATTATCCATATTTCAGGATGCCTCCAAATCAAGACATCAGTTACCATCCAAACGAGGTGAAGATCGGTCTTCAACCCCCGTCTTCATCTTCGACTTCTTATCGTCGATTCAGTTATTAAAAATGGGATAAACCCGGTCTTTCTGAGCAACTCACGTATATAATAAACAAGTGCAACACAAACATACATACGCATCATTTCAATTCATTAGTCACTAACCGTCAATCAGTAAAAGAGAACGATTTTCCAAATATTAACCCCGAAGGCCGAAACCAACATCAGATCAACACCGAGGAAACCATTCGACTTAGCCAACCTTCAGTTAGTTCCTAAATTTCACATCCATATCGTTTATAATATTTTATAACGATTTATCGCTATTTTTATTTATTTTAAAATAAACAATTTATTCAAAACGACGCTTCGGGCCATAACGCGGCTGTGGCGCTGTTTTTCTTCAGATTTGATTTACACATATCTGAAAATCTAACCGTTGGATCTTCACAAAATTTACTTCATCAGAAAGATCTTTTCAAAACGAATCCAACGGTTCCAGTTTCGGGAAAATCCGACGGTCGGATCTCCCGGTATAATCGTTTGAAGTTTCGATTTCAAAATACGAACTGCAGCGTCGTTATTCGATTATATATAATTATATTTATATATATATAAATATAATCGATTCTGGCGCTGTTTTTCTTCAGATTTGAATTAAACATTCCAGACAATCCAACCGTTGGATTTTTACAAAGTTGGTGCCTTTGGAAAGATATTTCCAAAGCGAACCCAACGGTTGCGGTTTCTGGAAAATCCGATGGTCGGATCTCCCGCACTAATCGTTTGAAATCATGGTTTCAAAATACGAACTGCAGCTTCGTTATTCGATATATTTCAATTCTATCTATATATATATATATATATATCGATTCTTCGATTTCAAAGCTATATTCTTTTCATACATTTGATAAAATTGATATTATTGTCTAACATACATTCATTTCGACACTTCACTATTTTTAACAATTCATGTATATAGTAAAAATGTGATTTTTATTGTAAAACAATTTATTTCAAAACAAGATTAATTTATATAGTTCATATTGATGATAAAAATAGGATTTTTATTATAAAACAATTTCTTTCAAAATATGAATACCATTCAACACATGAATTTCAAATCAACGAATGAATTTTGATTCAACACATGAAGGTTTTCTATAGTTTGTATATATAGATAAAAATGTGATTTTTATATTTAAAACACGAATACCATTCAACACATGAATTTCAATTCAACGAATGAATTTCAATTCAACACATGAAGGTTTTCTATTCAACGAATAAATATAGATTCAACAAATGAAAATAATTCTAACACATGAATATTATTCAAAATTTCGGCAACATAACGGCGGGACAGTTAAAACCGGGACCGTCCCTAGTATGGCTCCTCGCTCTACCTTAAAGCCTCGCAGCTTTTGACAATGGGGAATCATGCATCTAGTTCGCACGCAGGCGGCATGTATATTTTTTTCATTTCCACAAACTAATCCTATGTGGTTTCAACCAAATATTTCTCAATCACAAACGGGTATTTTTCAACCACAATCAATCAATTTCAACCACAAACAATTTCAATCAACCATTCGCTATCAATCAATTTTCACACCAATCACAACCAATAAATATCGTCCATGGTTTTTGGACGAGGGGCGTGTGTGTATATATATATATATATATATATATATATATATATATATATATATAGCATTTCACTTCTATTTCAACACATATATAATTTTTACAACGCATATATAACTTATACATCGAACGTACAACTTATACAACGCTTACATGAGGTGTACAACGCTTATATAACCCATACATCGACTATATAATTTATACATCATCGTTTTCCATATCGTTTATAAATTAGAAAACTCACATTGGGTTCCACTCCACCAAAAATAGCAGAAGGCTCAGAAAAATATGCGGTCTCTTATAAAATGTAGAAGACGTCCACACGAGTCCACTGCCTCTTGTTTCCCTGAATTTCGTCAATACACGAAAAAGATATGATTTTTCGAAGTTTTCAACGGTTTAAAGGTGTTAAAACTGTTGAAAATAAACATAGCCGATACCTCAGTAGTTTGGTTCGAAACTAGGTTGGAGTTTTTCTTGCAATCCGTGAGGTTTGGTGACGATCGGAAGATGCCACGTGGAAGAGGATGGAGAGGCGCCTGTTCGCCTGGAGGTGGGGCCAGTTCGACGGCCTCAGGCGTGCGTGGCGGCGGTTCGAAGTGCTGAACTTCGTGACGTCGGTTCTCCCAAACCACACAATGAAAAAATCCAAACTATATATGGATTTGAAGATCTTCTCATGCTCTTCAAAATCATCAACTGGAGCTTTTGATATTAGTGAGTGGATGAGGAGAAATTGAAGAGAGAAGGTCTCAAGCCCTTTCTGCCGTGCGTCGCGATATACGGGGAGAGAGAAAGCTGGGGTGTCTATTTATGATTGGCCAGGATTTTTTTATATTTATATATTTTTAAAATTTCAAAAATACCCCTCTTCGCATACTAAATCCAATCCGAACCCGACGACTGTCGTCCCTAGCGTTTTACCCCCATTCCGAACACAATGGGATATGTTTCGTTGGCCCATTCGACTATTTCAGTCAGTTTTCCTTCAAATTAAAATATAAAACATTCAAAATTTGATTTGAACGTACATTTCAATTTGCCAGGGCCACAAACTGATTCGAAAAATTCCAAAAAAATAAATCTAGCTATGGTTTGACGATACGGTCCCAACAAAACTAGTTTCGTCGAATTCTGAAACCGTTTGTAAAATGTCCCTTTTCTGGTCGATCCAATTTAACTATAATTGACCAAAACACGTTTTCCTTTGCCACGCTCACATACTAGCTTCAAAAATTATGAAATTTGAAACCTAGCAATAATTTGACATCCCGGATCCAACAAAAGTGGTTTCATCGAATTCTGAGGTCGTTTGCAAAATGGCCACTTTCACGGGCTATAAAATTCCATAGCGACCTTTCTGAAAATTCATTTAGCCATAACTTTTGCTTTCCGCTATGAAACTTCGATTTTTCAGATTCGTTAGAAAGGTATTCACTAACAGATTTAAATATTTTTGGTTTCACTCAAATCCGTTTTGTTTTGCACCCGGTACAATCAATCAAAGTTTGAATTCAAATTTTGAAACTACCGCGCCATTTCAGGCCTTGTTTATAATTAGAATTAATTATATTCGTTTTCAAACGTCGATTCAAACTCAGTTTTCATCTTTGTTATTTTAAATATTTATTTTAAATATTCAAAATCCACTATTTTAGCCAATTTAAAATTTTTAAATTGGTTCAGATTTTCCGGGTCGTTACATACGGGTTGACATCGCGAACTGCTACTGTGCAGTGCGTTCTTTTTAAGCCCGAATCCAATTTATAAATAAAAATAAAATCAAGAACATTTCCAAAATAATTTATAAATAGTATAAATAATTCACAACTACCATGTGAAATTTTATTTCAATCATTTGACTTCAAAATCAAATATCTTCATAAATGTATGTTATAAAACATTTATAAATTCATTTAAAAAAAATTCAATCGCCATTTCAATTCTAAATCAAAATTGAACATTTCATATTATTATAATATTAAAATAACAATATATTCAAAATATCAAATTTTGAAATCAAATCTTTTTTATATTCATTATAAAAATGAATAAAATCAATAAAAAAATCTGTTCAAGTTAAAATGGCGTATATATACTTAACTCGGCTTTCGTATTTCAACATTTTCGTATCCATCAAAAATCGGACATCAAAATCATATTTTGAGTCTTATTGAATATTATATTAAAATATTCGTTATTTCTGAATTGGAATGTAACTCAATCAATTACCCTATAATTTTAATTATATGGATTCCATACATTGCATGTATTCAAAATAGTGATGAACAACTATTAAACATTCAGTTCTCATCCAAAGTGCATCTACCACTGTATAAGCATTAAACAATTAAATAACGCTTACTACAATTTGTCAATCAATCGATTGATTTACAAATTAAACACAAGGGAGATGTGAACTAGTTATCATCCTCGGACCCGTGTGGGGTTTTCAATCATAAATCATGATTATTATTTGCATACTTCAACGATGTGTAAAATTATCATCCTTATACCCATGTGGGGTTTACATCACAATCCATGTGAATTTATCTAATATTTGGGAGACGGGTGGGTAAATTGTTATCCCAGAATAATTCATCATATAAATGTTTTATTTATCAACATTTATCATTACAGTTTAATAATGATAATATTAAAATTGTAAACATCCATCGGTCACCAAACATATATTGTAATCACAGGCAATCAATATATATTCAGTTACAAAAATAAATAACTGTATAAATAATTTGAGTTAAAGAGTTCTCACAGTGACCAGTTTCGAAATAGTTATTAAACGACGGTTCTGATAAAATTAAACAAACATTTAATTTTATCCAAATTTCCAACTGTATCTGTTTCTATCCTGGTCTGTTCCATCATGTAGATCTTGATTTTACGGTTCCAACGGGTCCAAGTTTGTCAACTTCTGTTTTCGGATGCAAAAGATACGATAGTTTAAATATTAATTACATAATTAATCTAATTACTTTTATAATTAAATAAATTATTTACTAATTTTATTAAAAAAATCGTGGCGCACATTTCATCTTCTACACCATGTATCCCTTCCAGTACCAGATTCACGCTTAAACCCACCACGCTCGCACCTATGGTTTGATATTGCTCTTCCTACATGATGTCGGCTACCCATATGAGTTCACCATGCTGACTGCCTACATCCCCTCCTCCATCGCCTAAAGGCACGCAAATCTCAGTGGTCAGTGGGACAAAAGATTCCAGTTGAAACCGCTGGCTTTTGAACCCGAAAATTTCGCGAGATACTCCACGAATCATGATCGCCACTGCTGAATATGTTCATCTCACCTAGATCTAGGATTTTGCTTTTGAAAGATTCTTGAAATATTGAATGGACTGCGAGATTTTTAGCGATTTAATCTGGAGAAAAATCGGCCATTGAACAAGAATATGGCGGCGGGTTTGATTATGAACTAGGGTTTCAGATAAATTTATATATATATATATGTGTGTACATATTATATTTTAATAATATTAAGTTCCAATATAACTTGTTTAACGCTCCGAACTCTAAACGAATCCCAATGATGGTCGCCCGCAACCAAATACCTTCATTCCAGACACAATGGGATATGTTTCGTAAGCCAATTCGGTTGTTTCGGCGGTTTTTATCAAAATTAAAGTATAAATTAATTTAACATTCAAAATTGAATTTTAGCATACATTTTAATTTGCTACGGCCACATACTGACTCCAAAAATTACGAAATTTGAAATTTCGTTATGTTTTACAAATACGGTTCTGACAAAATTAATTTCATCGAATTTTGAGATCATTTGAAAAATGGTTTTTTATTTGCTTATTAATTTATACCTGAAACTTAATACGTGTTTAAATTTATCATGCTTAGATGCTAATTCAAATTGATTTGAAATTTTAAACCTAACAATAACTTGACATTTCGGATCCAACAACTAATTTCGTTGAACATGGAGGTCATTTGCAAAATGGCTCTTTATAAAGGCTTAAATAATATTAAAATATTAATAAAATCCCTAGCAACTATTTTAAATTTTAATTTGGCCATAACTTACAATTTATAAAGTGAAATCTCAGTTTCTTACATTCGTTAGAAAGATATAGTTAAATATATTCTAACGTTTCTGGTTTTATTGAAATCTGATTTATTTTGCATTCTGTATAATCAAATAAAGTTCAAAATCAAATTTTCAAACTACCGCGATGTTACGTGCTCGTTTTAATTAAATTTTAAATTTATACGTTCAAACTTCGATTTAAATAAATTTTAAATCGTTAATTCTGAAAACAAATCATTTTAAATATTTAAAATCCATTAAAATCAATTAAAAATAAATTTTAAATTGCTTCCAAAAATGCGGGTTGTTACAACAATGATAGAAAGGGGGTAGGGAAGAAAGATGTACATGTAAACAAATAATAACTAAAAAGGGAATAGGTAACTGACAGTAATTAAAAGAATAATAACATATAAGAATAAACTTATGAACACCGATACTTTTAGATCTAATATATTTACTGTCAAATATCCTTTTTAAATTGCAAGTCTAAAAACAATGTAAAACTCACAAGGATTTGCAATAGATCCAGAAAAGGTCTTTAAAATAGTAGAAGAAGAAATATCTTTTCAATCTATATTTTGACAGCACCCTAACCCTTTTTCCCTAATCTTATTTCAGAACAAAACTGAGTGGAGGAAGAAGATATAGAAATATTTGGTGTTGGAAAGTAATGAGGGTTGTTAGTCAATATATAGATGTGCTAAGATAATTTGGACCATAAGATTTTAGAATTTCAATCCATACCATAGAAGAGACATCATGCTTAGTCAGCAAAGAACCTTACGCACAAAATCGACCAGGTGCAGGTGCAGGCACGCTGCCTGGCCTCGGGTGGGTCGACCCACCTCTTACGTGAGTCGACACAGGGGTCGATCCATGTAGGGTTTGGGTCGCCCTTTTACCATTGCATCCATTTGTTAATCTTCTTTATACAATTATTGCTTATTAAATTTGGGGTGTTACACTTTCTATCAAAAAGGAATATAAAATCATAACAATGGATTTCTCAAAAGATAAATTCACAGGTTAAATACTTAGATTATTTGTGAGTGACACAAATACATGAAAGGGTTTCAACAAATGTTAAGCATCCAAGCTAAACAAGAATATAAAATCCCAAAATTGCAAAGCAATAAAGGAAAATACATCAAATGCCAATATATAAATCTCATGTGAGATTATATTCAATATATGATTGATCACTATGTATATATACGAGTATATAGGCATGTCCAACTGGGCTTGCATCTACTCATAATATGTATGCATTAATTAACTATGTGTGGACTATCTACAGTATGAACCCATGCTACGCACACGGTTACAGATGAATTTTTATCATAACTCATAATGGTTAATCTTGATAAGTTTAATTGAATTCATATTTAAGAACGTAATTTATTTACCTCCATGAACGTGTGTATATGTGCGTGCCACACAAATTAGATATGGGTGAGATGGTTTTATGATTATTAGTTGTGTATAAATGGTTTTCCAAAAATATTGAAGCTTCAACTTACAACTACAGTGAATCCCCTGAACTAATTGCCAAAATTTTGCAGTATATGATGTTAACTTTTAGCCACAATCTCATGATTTATGTATATGGGTTCCAAACATATCAGATATTTGTATATCGGTTACATAATGTAACCACTGGGTCCTATGCACTAATATTGTTTTCTTTATTTTTTGCCCCATTTTCTTGAAACGATTCGGAACTTTTACTACCAAACAAAGGTAAACATGCATAAAGAAATAGGTAAGTGCGTGCATAAATGAAATATGCTCAACCTTGTTATGCTGCACTGCTAAGAAAACGGTTATCCAAGCCCAAAGATAACCCCAAAATGCCTACGTGTTTTATAAAAAACATGACAAACACAGCGAGCAAGCTCAAAACAGTGACTACAGCCAAACTACACCATACCAAAAAAAAGGAAAAAGCTACTTTACTCGTAAGCACATCTGAAAAGCAATGGCGGAATCATTCTGACCGTTAAATTATTTACCACCCTTCGCCCTTCCATCTTATGTTGTTTCATATACTGCTATTTTCATTTATAGAGGCAGTGTTCCACTAAAAATAAGTCGGAAATTAAGAGTCAACAGTGGCACCACCAGGTGCAAAATTTAGAAAATAGAAAAATCACCGGATAGTACACAAAAACATCACCTCCAACAAAATAGCCACTGATGGAACCAAGTTCAAAGAGGAATGAAGCAACATCATAGCAGACTAAGAAGCGAGCACATCCCTCTTAAAAACACCTAAAAAAATCTTTAAATACCATCATGGATATTAGAAGATTTTCAGTGTTCATGCAACCTTCAACCCATGAGGTGAAGAAAAACACCGAAAACTTCTTGCCTGTTTGTTAGTTTTTAGGATGTACATGCATTTTCTGTTTAATTGACTTACACTACTTTAGCTGCTGAGAATGTGCAGAAAAAATTGATCTTACCATCCCTTATCAAAATAGTAATGAAATTAAGGAGAAATAAAAATAGGCAGTCTAAATTCAGCACGAACTATTATCCTCTTAATTATATACAATGCAATCAAATGATATTATACAATTAACTGTATTCACATTAACTCATCCCATGCCAACTGTCATTTAAATAAGCTTACATTTTCCATTCTATATCTTACAATAGTGGAAGGATTGATTTAGATGAAACTTGAGCAGATATGCTATAAATGTTTGTAACAGGATAAACATAATTTGAACAAAAGAATCTAATAACAAACAAAGTTAAGTTACCTTAATATCTCCCTAAGCCGAGGTTTTGCCAAGCACGCTATTTTGTAATGTGTTAAATGCGTCGTATGCAAACCATATATCACCACTTAATCCAAAGTCCACATAAGTTAAAAGGAGTTGAAACAAATTTGGGTAAAAAAATATGACTACATGCTCTGTAAAAAGAAATTTATAATAGTTGACCAAAATAATGTATATGAAACAAAACTCTAACCACATGCACTTGTAACTCATAAAACAGATATGATGGTTCTTGCAAAAAGCGTACAACACACTAATAAACCACACAAATGGAGACAAAATGGGTGGAGTAGTTTACTACTCAATTCCAGACATGATAATCCATTCATTTTTTTCCTTCGGCTTTCAACTGTCTTGCCATGTGTTGGGACCAAATGAGTTCTAATTTCTTCATTGCCATGAAAGTCACCATCGGAAATAAGTGGTCCATTTTGTAAGCTACTGCAACCAGTGTATACTTTATTGAAGCATAACAGTCAAAGCAACTAAACTATAGTATTAATAGTAAGTTAAATTTTGGGTGAAAAATAGGGAGAAGGAGAAACTTAACAAAAAATTTGGTTAAAAGTATGGAAAGTTTACAATTTAATGAGAAGGCCAAATGATAGTGTAAATGGGAAAATGTGAGTGAGCCCCTTGAATTCCACCTTTAGTGTAAATATGTCATTCTCCCTAATTTTGAAACTTCTCATACTTTTCACCAATTTTTTTTCAAAGTTTGTTCTTTAAAAGAAAATCCTCTTGATTTGGTAGTTACATAAATGATATATATAAGCATGCGTAGATTTTAGCATAACAATAATTAGAGTAACGGAAAACTATTATTCAGAGTAAACATGCACACAAAAAATCAACTTACCACTTGCTTTCCTTTAAAGTCAGACTTTAAAGGGATGTTTCCACTGTTCTGTATTGAAACACCACTGATCGAGCGCAAAAGTCTAAAATTGACCATTATTTATCTCTATAATTTGTGCTAAAAAGTCGCGCTGCATACAAGTTAGCCAGAGCGCATGCTTACTCTTTCTTGTTGTAATCGTAAATTAACCGAAAGGCCATTTATATATAAGAAGTTGCAACAAAGCAGAATCATCCAGGATATACTTACAGGCAAAAATAAAACCAACTTAAAATCCTTAATAGACAGAAGTAAATAATAATTTAACTATCAATTTATTAATTTGTTTTTAATCTCAACTAAAAAACTTGAACAACAACTCAAAACTCGTTATTACCTAAATCATAACTCGCAAAATAAACATCTAATCATGAAATCTCATTCGAAGAGGGAGGAGCGTCACTTCGCTAGTGATGAAATCCTCTATTGCAATCAAGTTTCATGCACCTTCACTCTAAACACCTCATAAAAGAGGATTTTTAAAAAATATCAATATTCAGTTATGTAATCACATTCGCATATTGAAATAGACATACGTGGAAGTGAGAAGATGGATAGGGTAGAGATTCGATTGAGAACCCTAAATAGTTCTAATGATCCGGAATCAAATACCTTAGAATGGTGAGGAAGTCGGTTGTGGAGTTGAATCGACTGGAGGCTGCAGACGAATCGATCGAAGGTGGATGAATCGGCTCGAGATGGCGGAAAAGCGAGTGGTTGTTGAGGCAGAGACGATGAAAGCGGATGGTTGTTGAGGCGGAAGCGGATGTAGGATCACACAAGGGGAGAAGGAAAAAAAATTGGGCGACTGGTAGATTGAAATTTTGTGGAAGATGGAAAATGGGATCGCACAGAGGGATGGTCTTTTTGCGGAAAATGGAGGCAGCGCAGAAGGTAGTTCGAAATTTTTAAGCAACTGGTGAATAACATGAAGGGTTAAGGGCAATCTCGGAAGCTGAAAAAGATGCCTAGTAATTTAGTGGAAAGAGTTTTCATAATTAGCAGTGGAGATGTACACAAGCACTAAGATAGCTCTCATCTATGTAAGACTATAGATAACTCTTAGCTATAGAAAGAAATAAGGTAAATCTTGAATTCTCATAAATTGGATCCAAAGCAGCATAGAGAGATAAAATGATTAAAATCACCAAAATGAGGATCCAAAACAAAAAATTGCATATGCATAGAAATATAGCTCCCCGAGCTTTGCACTATACAATATATGTATTCAGGCGTGCGACACTACTATCCCCGCATGAGTGTAACTTAGTCCTGCCAAGTGAACATAAGCGCCTTCACTATGACCCTTGGTCGAGTGTGTCTTGTCCCCTGGCCAAGTAAATATGTATATAAGATCCCCCGAGCCCGTACTGGCACCAAAAACAACAGTCATGTATCACAGACTTCTCCATAGTAACACAAAAAGTGAAGAAAATATGTTCCATATACCACATTTCACTAATTGTTTTAGTACTAGTCAGCCTACTCCACACTCGGAAAATAGCTTCAATTAATGAGTCTGGAATTAACCGATCTAATAAACCTTCGTGTCTCATACCACGAGGTTCACCAAATCGTTTAATCACATCTTCGCCTTCTTGAAAGGTGCAAAATCGTGCAATTATTCATATATAATATACTTGGATTTGAGAAACAAACTTATGAACCAATTTCAAAATTATTTCTTTAAAAATCTCTATACGTCTGAAAATATTGAATATAGTATATCCTTGAGACAGTTTTATTTTTATAAATAAAAAAATTATCGAAAATTCTTTATCCTAAATTGAATATAAATAACGGTTTTTAAATCGCATACATGTATAGAAGAAATACAGAAATGTCATGAAATCAACATAGGTAAATTTAATCATAAATCACACGAAAACTACAAAATCCAAGGTTCGAATTCATATAAATATTGGTTTGTGCATATATATTTATCAAGCTCATAGAAGTTCATAAGAATTCAATAATAAATTTCAAGCAGTAGGAGTACAAAATACCCAAGAAAAAACACTAAAACTCAAAACCAGAAAGCTAAATCTTTAGGCAACAAGGCACAACCCGGCCTAGTTTAAAACTAGCCAGGTCAACCTTAATAGACGTTAAGGTCGACCGTACTGCATTGAAGTTCGACCTTGGCACGGGAACCTCTTCACGTGCCCAGTCTTGCTCGATCCAAACTTTGATCCATATTTTGAGTTGGTTATAATATTTGAAACACATCGAAATTGACAAGCCTAAATATAACACTCATACTTCATTTAAGAAAAAGAATTACACTAAACCAACATGAGTTGAGGGAGATATGGTGTTTCAAAGTTGAATCCATACACTATTTTCATTGAGCTCGAAATGAATTTACATGGTATAGTTTATTGTAACTTATGATTTGCATTACAGAGATTTAGACTGAACACATATAAATGTTTAACTAGAAGGAGTGCGTGCAACAATTGAACTTTCTAGGATTAGAATAGATTTGGCTTGAAATATTTGCAAGGACGAAGCCTGTAGCACTTGAAACCTATCAGGATGGAAAATTTTGTCATGTAGAAGAGATAGTTATTGCAACCGATGATCCTCATTTTTTGAAACCTCGTTGACGAGATTGCTAGCATGAATTCATTTATTGATAGACTAGATCCCTCTCATCTCTTTTATATTTTTTTATTTGTAAATGGATTTGGATCTTGGAATATTTAAGAGGAAGGAGCCATTTTTCTTCCTTTCTAAGTGTATTTTTTCCCCAAAAAGAAGACATGTGAGTCGAAAAGAGAAGGTACATATTAAAATTTGTCACTAGATACTTTTTTTAGGCTTTTAGTTTAAATCCCCTCTATTCGCTAACCCAAAAGCTCAAGTAGTACAAAATTCTAAGTGTTGCAAATTTTGCTCTAATCAACATAACACAAGATAACACAACTTAGACATTTTCACTATTTCTTTGTTAGCACTGAAAAACTTTACAGTGTTATACACATGTAATAAAATGTTTTCAACTCGTTTAATATTAATTTACATATAACCACATTGATATTTACATGTTTGTAAAAAATGAATATTTCTCCTTTCTTAAATTCAAATCTCACATTTTTTAAACAACAAAATATGTACAACATCATTTTTTCAAACAAAATAACTTTACAACTTTGTTAGTATGTTTTTAATACTTAGATTTTGATTCTCAATTGATATTCATATTTCTTTCTCTTATAACAGCACAAAAATTCACAAATATTGCTGTTGTTGCCAAAATTCAATTTCAACAACAATCTACAAATTTAATTCACCATTATCACTCTATCAACTTGTTTTATCATTTCCAAACATGGTTTTAAACACGATTTTTCTTTTATTTTATAGTTTCTACAATTTACGTTTTCATACTCAAATTTACAATTTATTCATAATCTCATTAAAACAACTTAGCATTTCATATTAAATATATATTTTATTCTTAATATTGATTGCAAATCAATATTTTATATTCTCAATATTCATTTGAACCACTAAAATATTATTTAGCAATACTTTCATAGAGTTATTTTAACGAACTGACCAATTCCCAATCCTGATTATCAACACAAATACCATATGGACTAACCAAACATCAAAAATTAAAGGATCATTAATAGAAAAAAGTTAGAGGGTGAGAAATATAAAGAAAAAAAGTTAGAAATGAAGAACATAAATCTCATAGCGGAACGAATAAAATATATTAGATAACATAACTTTTTGAAATACAATTCTATTTGGACATATGTGCCATTATTAGAGTACAATACATTCAACATCACAGCGGAAATAAATAGTAGTTATCTACTGTTGAAGCCTCCTGCTCCAAGCTCCTCCAAGTGTATCTGAAAAATCCTGACAACTTGACTGTCCATATAAATTTGGGCACCCAAAAGTTTAGGGTAATACAAAATAAACTCTGGATCAGTAATGGGACTGGTGTGAGTAAACTTCAACCATTTGATTTAAATTTCATCAATCATTTTGAAAGAAAAGATAATCGTAAGACCGATCCATACATAAACATGGATGGTTTTTACCTTATAATAACCCAAAATATCATTTGTATCCAAATTCAGTGATATTATAATAACGTCTAAATCAATTAAATAGCAAATCTATTAGAACGCTTGCATCTCACGCTCCACATACATAATATATAATCAAAAACAGCAGGGTGGTGATTGGAGAGTGGATTTCAAACTATGACAAGGTATATGACTACCTTCCGATAATGTATCTCCAGAGAGGAATACACTGGGATCAATAAGAACATCTTGCAACCCGGCCACACATGACTGACCACTCATTCAAGTTGAGTGTACCGAATGTGTATCTCCTACGTTTGTGATCAACAACCGTCACTGAAAGCATACAACAACGATAGAATAAGAAGCAATTTAATTTTCTCTAGGTCAGGTGATAATACATCCTTATGGGTATGCCTACTTAGCCATGCTGCTTGCCCGATTTCTGTCATTTTCCAAGGTGTGAGGCCTTAGGTCATTATTACCTTTTAGAACATCACAGCATCATTCGATTTGAATGTCACATCGTCGGATCTACCAAATCACTAATTGACGTCTACAAATATACTCTGGGTGTTAAGCTAAAATAAGTTTCCTTCTTCACTACCAAACTTGATATATTTGTAAAAATCAACGTACGTGAGTTTTTGGAAATACTTTGTCAGACATGATCCATAAACATTGTCCTGGGATTGGACAAACTGAAGGCACCATTATATTAAGCCATCTTGGGCAATTTCTATCTAGGATTAATAGAACACCCCTTACACTCTTCTCTGTCTTCAATTATCTTCAACATAATTTGATTCGCAACGATTATGCCCATACGGAGTGATTTTCAAATATTAAACCTGATCCCGGTCTCTCCATATTGACAACAGAAGTATAAAATAAACTAAACTTTGCTAGTCGGTGATTTAACTATCAAGGGAACATCCATACAACCAATGATCCTGTTTCCAAATGGAAATTCTATCGATCAAGCATCAAAAAACATTGGGTCCTTTTAATCAATTTCTAATTAATATTTTTATTTCCCAATTCCTTTCAGTATCATTACCCAGATATTATTCAAAACCCGTTTAGCCTCTAATAATTCTTAGGAAAACATTTCCAAAATATTATAAACTCTTTATTTTCCATATTCAAGAACATTAACGTCGGAAAACATTTCCACTTTCCATTTCTTAACTTCTTGTTAACCAAATTATTTCTTTTCCTGTACTTGGAAAATATCTCTAGTTTTTTTTGCAAAACATTTCCAAAAAACTCATTTGCTTGGATTTAAACGAAAGTTGTATAAAACATCATTATGATAGTTCAATTCATTAATCACTCATTAACTATCCATATCTCTAACCAATCTTCGCCATCGAACCTTACCCCTTCCTCGGTCAATCATGAAGTCAATCAAGTTGGGGTATAATTACCTCTCAGGCCTTAACTGAACAGCATTCTCAACTTCGAAATGGAAAAACTTCACAAGCTCAAATTCCAACAAACATCGCTTACACGACCCTCGGATTCAATTTGAGAATCCACTTCTTTTACGGAAACATTGATTATAACGATAGTGTTATAATCCCTGCTTATAACTTTTATTTATTAATTTGAATAAATAAACTAATAAGTAAATAAATTGTAATTAAATAATGTAATCTTGATTAAACGGAAATTAAAAATACTTTCCTAAATTTGATATAGTCAAATTCGATAAGTAACTCTTCCTCGAATAATCTATATTTGATTAATATTCTAAGCTTCGGAATAAATCTACCATTTCAGGTTAAGTTAACTTCCCTTTATAAATATTTCCATTTGCAAAATATTTGCTTTTAAATCATTTTTCACTTTCGATCGTGAATAATATTTCTTTTATATAATCAAATTCGTTTGAGTTTATACTTGTGAATAACATCTCAAATCAAAATTTCATTAATAACTTCTATTTAGAGTTATTCATAGAAAATCTCATTTTCATTTCAAACATTTATAATTTCATTTATAATTTTCTTTATAATCACTAAGCTCAAATCCAATTACAAATATCGGTTTCAAAATTGATTTCCACCTTTCTATATAAATTCAACTTGAATTTGTATTTCAATTTATCCAATGATAAATATTTTACTAAATTTATAAATGTTGTTTATAATCAACTTCGTGTTTTATTCATTAAAACAAGTTTCTATTATCAAGTCCATTTGAAATCAAATTTCTTTTTTGGAATTAAATTTCATTTCTAAATTTCAAATTCCCTTTCTACATTCAGAAATATTTTACGGTATTTAAATACCAAAATTCTAAGGCTAGTGTAATTCAAACTCAACATAATCAATCACCGATTATATACCACATCATATAACACAACAAATGAAAAACAGTAATATAAAAGTTGAGAAATCCAGTTGGATCCCTCCAACCTGTTTTCCTGCATCCACAGTTGTTAATCGACATAAATTTCACTTTAATATAAGATATCATGGTAAACAGAATCACTATTCAACAAACGATTATACATATATATATATATATTTAATCAATCATTTCAACCAGTTATCAACAATTCATCCAAATAACCATCAAACAACATAAAATTATTATATATTAATTTAAAAATCGTTTATATAAAAATATAAATGAGTCAGAGTTAGTGAGTTTACTCACATTGTGTCGCAGTTGACGATTCTATTTTTATTTCGTTTTAAAATTAAACAGATGTTTGATTTTATCGTGAAATTCGGGTTCCTTTGTTCTTAGCGAAATTAGTTCCACAATGTAAATTCTTCATTACAGTCCCAACGTAACTTGTTCTGCATGATTCTGTAAATGAATGAACAGGTCATCACTATTATAACGCTTAACATAAATTAAATATATATATTACTAATTACCATCATTAGTTTTTAACTAAATTAAGGATTAACCTCAATCAAACCACCATGATTCACGAATTAGCCTGTAACAGCTGATTAGCTCTCTTTTTTCAGGTACCCTCGACATTTCCTTCCAGATGAACACGAACTCCATTCCACCTTAGGATATGATCGCCAATCCTTCCTGGAAACCCCGGGGACCACCGTGCCACATTTCCCAGCACCGCCGTCCTCCACCGATTCTCCTCGACCAACCCCCAATAATTCCAGTGTCCCGTAACTCCCTAGAAACCCTCAAAAACCGACATCGTCCATTTCCGGTTCAATTCGTTAGTGCGCCAACCACCTACTACCTGCACCCACCCAATCACCACAAATCGAAGCGGCTACCCCCTCTCCACGTTTGCCTAAGGTGGCTCAGCCTATAACCATCGACGTTCTCCTGAAAAAACCAAGAATTGTCGCGACTTTATACCCAAATTTCTTTGCCTCGCGTCAGCGCATAACCTCCGCCTACTTTCGACTTGAAGTCCACTCCACCTTCTACAACTTCCGTGAAGGGGCCTTTGCCAAATTCGAAATCATTTTTTGATTCGATCGATTTAAGGAATGAGGGTGCTGTGTTTTTTAGGAAAATAACAAAGCAGCTCCTTCGTTTGTTTTTGTTTGGTAAATGAGAGAATATAGTGTTTTATATTTAATTTTATATGATTTGGTACTTGATTTCCTATCTCTTGTTCTATTGAAGAATTGATTTGGGTATAAGAACGGAAATGGGGAAGAAATTTTGAGCTTAGGTATTTAGGAACGAACAATTTGTTATATAAGTGAGAATATATTATTTTATTAATTTTTATTATTTCATACCTATCGCCAATTTCATTTGACGTTTATAAGTTCGTATGAGCACATATGAAATCCGTTCGCAAAAAAATAGACCTCTATCTATAGTTTGATATTCAAGACCCAACGAAAATTGTTTCGTTGAAATCGAAGTTCATTTAGAAAAATAGCGAAATTTTAAATATTAAATCTGTTAGTTGGTTCATGTTTATTTTTCGCACACTCACAAAACAACCCCGACTGGCTTGAAACCTGAAATATTTCAATAATTAAATATTCCAGACATGATGGAACTGGTTTCGTCGAATTCTAAGATTGTTTAGATAAGCTCCCTTTTTAATTCACAACATAGAACAATACACGTTTATATCGCATACAATAATCACAATAACTCCAATGGACTCCAAACTGAAAAACTTACAATAATTAATCACTATGGATTTAATAAAATTGGTTTCATGTCTTAATTCGATCAATATCTCAAGTTACGTAGAAATTCCTTTTAAATCGGTTAAACTTATTTAATCAGCCGCTACGTAAAATAGCTGCACGTTTATCGCTATCGCGGTCACATATGATATTGAATCGCTACGAAACTTACTTTTGTAAAATAATTTACTATTACGAATCCAATGAAATTGATTTCGTCGAAAACGGAGATAGTTTGCAAAAAGGCTATATTTAAGGCTTAAATAAATCGATAAAATATAAATAAATTCAAAACAACTCAATTTGATAATAATAAATTATTATTATTATTATATATCCGAGTAGAACATCATCTAGCTCTAAAATAAACATATTTGGACTTTAAACTCAGTATTTCAAATTAAACGACGTTCAGATTACTCAAGATCGATTTATTTATATAGTAATTCGTTATAGTTTACAAACGATTCCATAACAACTATTTGAAAATTTGAATTGGACATAACTCACAATCTACAAGTTGAAATCTCGAAGTTTCACTTTCATTAGAAAAATATAATCAAATAGTTCCAAACATTTCTTGTTTCACACAAATCCGACTTATATTGGATCCTGTATATTCAATTGAGGTTCAAAACATTAAATTACGAACTACCGCGACGTTACGAGCTCATTTTAAATTTAATTATCAATTATATGTTCAGATGTCGTTTTTAGTTAATAAATTCCTTATAGGAATCTTTTTATTTTCTAGTACAACATTTAAACAATTTAAATCTTCAACAATTAAGCAGAAAACATCGTAGTTCAAAACATGGTTACATCATATGTCTGAAATGCATAAAACCCAGTACATCATTAAAATTTCTGTCTTGTACTTAAAACATTATAGTACAATAATAAAAGAAGCATAATCCCCAAAACATAGCCATAATAGAGAGATATGAAATCAAGCAGTACATCTAAGCGACTCCAAGCAAGATGAAAGCAGAATCCTGGTCAAGCTTGAGTATTTCCACCCTAAGAACATTGGGGGGGGGGGGGAAACGGAAGTGAAAGAAGAGGAAACAAAATGGGTCAGACATAAAGTCTGGTGAGTCCAGTTACTTTTAGCATATAAATAAGTAAAAGTATCATGATAGGCATATAAAGTGGATAAGAAAGATAACATCATAAAAAGGCAGGTATGACAAGGTAAATAGGATAAACATGATAGAATGTATTGTGCCTCTAGTACTTTCTCTTTCTCTCTACACCAACACTAGTATAACTAGAATGAGACGGTCCCCAGCAAGCATAATATGGTAGACTTAGACGTACTTATAGTGAGAGGTTTTACCGCCATACAATAACAAGCAACCCAACATACCGGAGTTACCTCTAAGGATAACAACGGGCTCCTAAACATACCAAAGTCTAGATGTACCCTAATTACTACCCCAATCAATCGGCTCCCTACTCTGTAGATACCATATGCTGGCCCCACAGTAGGATGTATCACTTCCTAAAGTGGCAACCCTTCGTTTTCAGGATGCACAACTATATCTACTGATGTCACGGCATCTGAACCTCCTCTGCCGGACCCATGCACGCACATGACCCCGTCGGAACGCGCCGCCCACACCACCCCTTCATTTGGATCTCTTACAATCAGCCTCCCCCCCAACTCTGACTTAGTTCGGAGTACTCGTTTGATACCTATATATGGGTTATTGATAGAAACAGATCCCGCACACAAGATGATACAAGCTCCCCCCTACACTAGCATCCCCACTAGGTTTTCCACAGGTTATTCCATACTAGAGTAAAAGATTGCATAACCCCACAGGCTAAGTTTGTGGGCCTATATATGAATATTACCCACCACCCTAGATATACTTAACCCACCTACTGTTTCAAACAAGTTTACTTAACCCCTAATCAAGTTAACATGTTCATTCAATCCCTATAGATTTAACCAGGTTAAGTATTCATTATCATTTATACATTTATGGTTATAATTTGCTAGACCTCTCACATTAAGCCTACAACTTGTGGATGTTGGATATGCCGGGTGGTTTTAGGCAGACTTCTTCCGGACTTAACCTCGTGTCTTAGCACGTTACGTGTTTATGCACTTAGACCTCTCACATTAGATTCACCACTTGTGGTCGCTGGATATGCCAGTTGGTTCCGGGCAGACTTCCACCACTAGTGTAATCTAACGTCGTGTCTAAGCGCGGTTACAGTTTCTAATTACTATAATTCTAGGCATTTCCATTATTAACCAATTATGCCTATGTCATTATAGGTTTTCATGCCCCTTTCCTAAGTCATGTTCATATTGAACCATATGCCCCAAATTAAGTCTTTAATCATAATTGCGGTTTATGCCCCAAATCCACATTCATATATTTCATTCAAGTTATTCCCAAATTTCCCAATACAAATTATGCCCCAATTTTAACCTTTTCCCCTCATTCCCAATTTAGTGCATTAGCATATTTCAGAGGTATGCCTAGGCTCGAAGGTAACCTGGTTATATAAAAAAAATAAAATGGAAAAGAAGAAGGGAAGAGGAAAAAAATGGACATAATAACAAGATTGACATATAATGACAGAAATATGCATAGAAACTAATAAAGATACTGTAGGATCTAAATTAACCCTAGAGGTGGGGTGAATAGGGTTTATTGCAGATTTTTACAGAATAATTAAATAAAAACAGCACAGATAATAATCAGAATAAATGCGGAAAATAAATAACACAAAGATATACCCAGCTTCGGCAAAACCCTGCCTACTGCTGCATTCCCCAAGGTTTCTACTAGGAGTTAAAACAATCTCTACGCTTACAATCCCCTGTAAACTCGCGACACTCGCTCCCAACTGTTCTTAACCCTACGCTCAAAAACCCTGCACTGGTTTTTATCCCCAAAACCAGATTTCCCCGAATTACAAACCCAGTAATTCGTCTCCCTAGTTTTAGAGACAAACTAGAAAACTCTGGACTGATTACAAAACAAAAAATAAAATGGAGACCCTAGTTTAAAACCCTAGTTTTGTTTTAAAAATCCTTCTTAAAAAAAACTTAGTCTTTTGATATAGACTTTGGCCGGTCCCTTTTTTATTTTGCTCCACCACTTTTCACTTGAGCCCGACTTCCTTTAATTCTCTCTGGAAATAGAAATGGCGGCTAAAAGAAAACTAGGGTTTCTCTGAACACACTGAATCGAGATGCCTGGTTGATGGAAATCAGTTGTCTGCTACTCGATTCTTCGGCTTCAATCTCTGGTGACTTGTATCTTCTTTGATTGAGTTTATGGACTCTGATTTGGATCCAAGTTTTCTCGATTTCTGGTATGATTTTACTATTCGATTTTTATGCTTTAATTGTGCTTGAACTAGGATGATTTAAAAGCCAGTGATGTTTGGTGTATTTATAGGATTAAAATCCTGAATATTAGCTCTGATTTCTACGTTGAGACTTGGCCATGGTATATACGAGAATTTTGGGGCTTTTTGAATTAGCTTTCTTGCGAATAATCTAGTGATTTTTTTTTGACTGAGTCTTCCTTCTAGAATTTCTCGATATAACAGATTTGTAAATCCAATTTTCTGGAAACGTTTTGCGTGATGAATCTTTCTTGCCTCGTATGCTTCTGGAACTTTGAATTGGTCTTGAATTCCTTGATTTTTTAAACTTGAAATCTTCAAACTTGTATGTGAATTCCTGAATACTCGCATGAGAATTCTGGGCTTTCTCTAGTTGAATTTGAATTAGTAACTTGAATGGTTTTATATTTCATACTTCCAAATTTAAACCTTGATTTCTTTGAATCATTCTTTTCAAAACAAAACCATTTTTCCTGTCTTTAAATCTGATATGAACAGTTGCTTCTTTTTTTAAAAAACTGGACATATACTTTTGCCTCGACCTTGAATTGCTGCCTTGATTTCTAGTTATTCAAAAACTGGTAGTATACTCTGATTTTCAACATATTTAAACTGATGCTTATCTTTGATAAGACCAGAAACTATATTTTGATTTTCCAAACGTTTGAACTGATGCTATATTATTATACTTTGGTGTTTGGCATGTTTGATCTTTAGCTGCTCCACTGTTTTGAGTTTGTGCCTTGTCTTTGCATTACTTGCTTTTTCCCATGACTGGTTGAATTGATTTATTCACGCTTTGATAAGATCAGACACTATACTTGATCATGTACACCCTTGAATCTGAATCAAACAGTTTACTCATGTATATACTGCCTTGAGCTCCTGTGAACTATGTATAGTCTTGTTGCATCATTCATACCCTGTGTATCACCATGACGCTGAACCATTTCAATGTTTCATTGATGCTTGCCTTGAGTCATTGACTTTTATGTTGACTTGTACCTTGCCGAATCTGATTTGAACTGATAAGTTCAGATGAACACTTGAATTTAACAGTGCCTTGCATTCTCGTTCTCCATACTGCTTTGATCAAATGTTATACTGTTTCATTTATCACTACTTGTACGTTCTTCATCTAAGTTGATGACATCATGTTGTTCTGACCATACCATTCTTGCATGAATGCTTGTTTACTACAACAAATTTGCTTGATATTGAACTTTTTGTTGGTCTGTTGATGCTCGAGTAGTTTGTTTTATTTTGTTTTTAAACTATGATGTTTATGCTGTTGCTCCTGTCTTGTTTAAAAAATTTTGTACACACATATAAGCATGCACTTCCTCGACTTTGACAATCGTTTTTGAACATATGTTCACAGCCATCTTTAAAAAACATGTAGAACTGCATCACTTTGTTGGACTATGACCTATATATGTTGAAGCATATTTGTATTGATCATTTCTTGAGTCTGTAATGGCTTGTACTTGTCCATTTTTCAGCTTGCATTTATTCTTGGTTAATTTTTTTAATGTGCACTGAGTCGAGACGGTCATTGTGGCTACTCCTCAGTCGTACACTGATCGGCGAGGCAGTGCACACGTATATACGTGTGTACATGCAGCCATCAGACAAGATTTTTTCTGTCCCTGCATATCAAACCAAGTCTAGAAAAATGATGAGAAACACAACGTAATTCTGAGGCAAATAAAATTTAAAAATAAATTTTTATTTGCTTTTATTCTATTTTATTTTTGTTGCAGTTTACTGTGTGTTCTTCTTGTGACAGGTATGAAGACAGGACTTGACCGGAGCTTGTGAAGACATAAGATGGAAGACAGAAAAAATAACAGTGTCAATGTATAAAGTGATTGTATAAGTAATGAATGAACTGTAATGAGGAGCTGTGAAAGAATTGTACTGATTGTATGTAATAAACAGATTTGGTTGAAATAAAATATTATTTTATTGTGTTCAATTCAATCTGTTTGTTTTTTTATTTGAATCTTTTAATAGTACAATGTTTGTCATGACAAAAATATTCAGAAATATTTGAAAGTGTAAATAGTGGTGTGTTGTATATGTACTATTTCAAATGTTGAAAATAAAATATTGAATAGTACTATTTACAAACACATTTTAAAATATATATATGTTTGTTATCATCAAACAAAAATCACACTGTTATACTCAACAATCTCCCCCTTTTGATGATGACAAACATACACAAGATTTTGAATGTGTTAAATGTGTTTGTACATGAAATATATTACTCCCCCTATTTGTTTGCTCCCCCTACAACTGAACTCCCCCTATATATGTGGAAAATATGCATGATGAAATCCAATTGACAATTCTCCCTCTAGATATTTAATTTCCAATCTTAAAATATTTTTGAATTAAATACTCATCAGTCAAAATCTTGACAATTCTCCCCCTTTTGTTATCATCAAAAAGATAATAGAAATTGAAACAGTGATGAATATTGACTATAAATATAAATTCAAATCAAGAGAGAGAATATATATCGTAAAACCCATTTAATCAAACAAAAATCATAATAATCTTTAAATCAGAAGCAAATTTCACTTTTAGAATGAATGGATTTACGATGGATTTTATCGAATGAGGAGAGTTCAATAAAAAATTGAATATTTGAATATGAATTTTAAAGATTTTAAATATGCTAAAAAAGTGTTAAGCACTTTCTAACCACGCATAGCCCAAAGGTCTTTTAAATGGGGTTAGTAGTAACTTAACTTTATCCTCTCTAATGAGTTCCATCCATGCACAGCCCGAAGGTCTTTTAAGTGAGAATGGAAGCACATAGAAATTAAGGTAATTCACCCACGCATAACCGCGAGGATTTTTAAATGGGAGTGAATACCAAGGATAAATAATTTTTTTTTTTTAATTTCAAGAATAATTAGAACTCCCCAAATTAAATAAAACCATGATGAATGACAGAAATATGGTAGATATAGAAGATGGTCGTGAAATAAGCTCTAATGCAAAGATATCATAAAATATGTTTAATCATCATGAGATTTAAAATAATATCTCTTCTAGTTATGAATTGTACCATAGTCGCAACTCATCACAGTTTCATAAATCTATCAATAATTTTGATGAGTCCCAAAACGGTTCAAATTAATCAATAATTTCAATTTTTGAATAAATAATCAAAAATAATTTTAAAATTGAAAATATCAATTTTAAGAGGAGTTTTTGAAAAATGCAAGTTGAAAATCAACTTAAAAAATCAATCAGTCAAAAAATGAAATTTTCTAATATTTTTAATACTGATTGTTCCTAGACAATTTTTTTTTTTTAAAAAAAAACTATTTATATATTAATTTGATTCAAATTGCCTATGAATTTTAACTAAATTCAGTCACTGATTTTCCAACTTATCATTTAATTGCCAATGAATCAAATCAATTTCCTTATCAGAGCAGCACAAGATCATTTTCAAAGCAAGAATCACAAGTGACATTCTCAGAGAATTTTTAGACAAACTCAAGAAACAGTCAACTTATCAAATCTGAAGATAATTGTTTGAAATCACCTAAAATCAATTTTTTATAATCCAAGAATTTCAACAATCCATAACAAATGATTTCAAAAAGAGCCAAGTAAAAATAAACTAAAAGGAATAAAAGTACGAGTTTAGAGATCATACCTGATTTACCATAATCATCGTGATGCAATGAATCTCCAACTCTGAATCTATGGCTAAGGAACTCCAAATAATTCGATATATGAATCAACTTGAATTTTATCTTACTTAAGCACAGTTGTTCCTCAGCCTCCCACAGTACCTAAATGTTTATATGATCGAGTGGTCTAACAAAAGTTGTTTTACCACTCTTATCTTCGTTTACACGTTTTGGTACCCAAACCCGTTTATATAACAATCCTTTATTATTCACTAGCGTACCCTTTGGAACCCAAATTTGTTTAGATTTGCTTAAATTTATTTTGTTAATTTTTGGAATCCAAACAGATTTAAATGAATTGTTTTTAAACGAGTTATCAATTTGTTTATGATTTAAAAACCCTTTGAAATTATTAAATTTAAAAAATTCAATTTGATCGTTTTCAAAGCCAATTAAAGGATTTTTAAAATCATTAAAATTTTGTTTTTCAACTTGATCAGATTCAAATCCAAGTCCCTTTTTATTCTGAACAAAAAATTGATTTTTTAACAACATATTCAATGATTTCTCTCCTTTAGAAAATTTAGTCAAAGCTGACTCAAGTCGTTGAATTTTAAATTTAAGATCGCTATTTTCTTTCATTAAATTTGAACAACGATTAATAGCGATTTTCCTCTTTTCAGCATCAGTTTGTTTTAAAATCAAATTTTCGTTTTCAAGTGCTTTGATTCTAGCATTGGACTTGGAAATTTCAATTTCAAATTGTTCTCGCTTTTCAAAATCAAGTTTTTCTGATTCTCTAAACTTTTCAATCACCTTTTCAAAATCAAGATTTTCATTTTTCAAATTCATGTTTTCACTTTTAAGTAACTCAAGATCAGTTTTTAATTTCAAAAAATCGTTACTCAAAAATTGACATTTTTCACATTCTGAAAACGGTGAATTCTTAACTTTTTCAAGTTTTGTTTCTAAACTGTTATTTTCTTGAACTAGTTTTGACCTATCAGATTTTAATTTCTTAACTTTTAGTTCAAGAGAATCAACGGTTTTTGTGAGATCGTGACACATTAAAATTAAATCTTTATAAGTAAAACTCGATACCTCACTTGAATCCTCTTCACTACTTTCTGAATCAGATTGAGCCATAAGACACAAATTAGCTTCATCTTCTTCACTTTCAGAAACTTCTTCTCCTTCTTCGTCATCCCATGTAGCAGCAAAGGCTTTCTTCTTTCTTCTGAACTTCTTCTTCTTTTCATTTTTAAGCTGTGGGCAGTTTGGTTTGATATGTCCGGGTTTCTTGCAGTTGTAGCAAAATACTTCATCGTTTGAACTTTCAGAACTTTCGGATTTGACAGTTTTCTTCTTTTGTGGCTTGTATTTTCCTTTGGCCCACTTTCTCAAAACCATGGCTAGCTCTTCAGCGGGATCATCATCATTACTTTCAACAGAATTATTTAGAGCGATCGTCTTCTTCTTTGATTCAGAATCCTTTCGTTCTTCTCTTGCTTTCAACTCCATCTCGTAAGTAATCAGATTTCCGATCAACTCTTCCATGCTTACTTTATTTAGATCTTTTGATTCTTGAATCGCCGTCACCTTTGCTTCAAAATTCATCGGTAGCACTCTCAGTATTTTTCTGATCAATTCCACTTCAGTATAGGTTTTGCCAAGAGCTTTTGCATTGTAGACCAGTGATGAGAAGCGTCCATACATCTCTTTTATATCTTCGTCTTTTTGCATAGAGAAATTTTCATATTCGTTGCTGAGAAGAGCGAGACGAGATTCCTTCACTTGAGATGTACCTTCGTGTGTGACCTCCAACGTATGCCATATTTCCTGCGCAGTCTCACAATGAGAAATTCGATTAAATTAAGTTTTATCAAGAGCACAGATTAAAGCATTCATCGCTTTGGCATTAGTTGAAAATAATTTTTTATCATTAGCATCCCACCTATCTTTTGATTTAGGAATTTCAACACCACTAAAAATAACAGTGGGAGATCTATAACCCGTTTCAATAATATCCCACACATCATAATCGACTGAACTCAAATAAATTTTCATCCTAGCTTTCCAATAAGCATAATCAGTTCCATTAAACATTGGTGGCCTAGCTATGGACAGACCCTCAGAAAACGCGTTATTGGACAGATTCATGACTCTAGAGTTAAACTAAAATAAAAAATACCTGCTCTGATACCACTTGTAGGATCTAAATTAACCCTAGAGGGGGGTGAATAGGGTTTATTGCAGATTTTTACAGAATAATTAAATAAAAACAGCACAGATAATAATCAGAATAAATGCGGAAAATAAATAACACAAAGATATACCCAGCTTCGGCAAAACCCTGCCTACTGCTGCATTCCCCAAGGTTTCTACTAGGAGTTAAAACAATCTCTACGCTTACAATCCCCTGTAAACTCGCGACACTCGCTCCCAACTGTTCTTAACCCTACGCTCAAAAACCCTGCACTGGTTTTTATCCCCAAAACCAGATTTCCCCGAATTACAAACCCAGTAATTCGTCTCCCTAGTTTTAGAGACAAACTAAAAAACTCTGGACTGATTACAAAACAAAAAATAAAATGGAGACCCTAGTTTAAAACCCTAGTTTTGTTTTAAAAATCCTTCTTAAAAAAAACTTAGTCTTTTGATATAGACTTTGGCCGGTCCCTTTTTTATTTTGCTCCACCAGTTTTCACTTGAGCCCGACTTCCTTTAATTCTCTCTGGAAATAGAAATGGCGGCTAAAAGAAAACTAGGGTTTCTCTGAACACACTGAATCGAGATGCCTGGTTGATGGAAATCAGTTGTCTGCTACTCGATTCTTCGGCTTCAATCTCTGGTGACTTGTATCTTCTTTGATTGAGTTTATGGACTCTGATTTGGATCCAAGTTTTCTCGATTTCTGGTATGATTTTACTATTCGATTTTTATGCTTTAATTGTGCTTGAACTAGGATGATTTAAAAGCCAGTGATGTTTGGTGTATTTATAGGATTAAAATCCTGAATATTAGCTCTGATTTCTACGTTGAGACTTGGCCATGGTATATACGAGAATTTTGGGGCTTTTTGAATTAGCTTTCTTGCGAATAATCTAGTGATTTTTTTTTGACTGAGTCTTCCTTCTAGAATTTCTCGATATAACAGATTTGTAAATCCAATTTTCTGGAAACGTTTTGCGTGATGAATCTTTCTTGCCTCGTATGCTTCTGGAACTTTGAATTGGTCTTGAATTCCTTGATTTTTTAAACTTGAAATCTTCAAACTTGTATGTGAATTCCTGAATACTCGCATGAGAATTCTGGGCTTTCTCTAGTTGAATTTGAATTAGTAACTTGAATGGTTTTATATTTCATACTTCCAAATTTAAACCTTGATTTCTTTGAATCATTCTTTTCAAAACAAAACCATTTTTCCTGTCTTTAAATCTGATATGAACAGTTGCTTCTTTTTTTAAAAAACTGGACATATACTTTTGCCTCGACCTTGAATTGCTGCCTTGATTTCTAGTTATTCAAAAACTGGTAGTATACTCTGATTTTCAACATATTTAAACTGATGCTTATCTTTGATAAGACCAGAAACTATATTTTGATTTTCCAAACGTTTGAACTGATGCTATATTATTATACTTTGGTGTTTGGCATGTTTGATCTTTAGCTGCTCCACTGTTTTGAGTTTGTGCCTTGTCTTTGCATTACTTGCTTTTTCCCATGACTGGTTGAATTGATTTATTCACGCTTTGATAAGATCAGACACTATACTTGATCATGTACACCCTTGAATCTGAATCAAACAGTTTACTCATGTATATACTGCCTTGAGCTCCTGTGAACTATGTATAGTCTTGTTGCATCATTCATACCCTGTGTATCACCATGACGCTGAACCATTTCAATGTTTCATTGATGCTTGCCTTGAGTCATTGACTTTTATGTTGACTTGTACCTTGCCGAATCTGATTTGAACTGATAAGTTCAGATGAACACTTGAATTTAACAGTGCCTTGCATTCTCGTTCTCCATACTGCTTTGATCAAATGTTATACTGTTTCATTTATCACTACTTGTACGTTCTTCATCTAAGTTGATGACATCATGTTGTTCTGACCATACCATTCTTGCATGAATGCTTGTTTACTACAACAAATTTGCTTGATATTGAACTTTTTGTTGGTCTGTTGATGCTCGAGTAGTTTGTTTTATTTTGTTTTTAAACTATGATGTTTATGCTGTTGCTCCTGTCTTGTTTAAAAATTTTTGTACACACATATAAGCATGCACTTCCTCGACTTTGACAATCGTTTTTGAACATATGTTCACAGCCATCTTTAAAAAACATGTAGAACTGCATCACTTTGTTGGACTATGACCTATATATGTTGAAGCATATTTGTATTGATCATTTCTTGAGTCTGTAATGGCTTGTACTTGTCCATTTTTCAGCTTGCATTTATTCTTGGTTAATTTTTTTAATGTGCACTGAGTCGAGACGGTCATTGTGGCTACTCCTCAGTCGTACACTGATCGGCGAGGCAGTGCACACGTATATACGTGTGTACATGCAGCCATCAGACAAGATTTTTTCTGTCCCTGCATATCAAACCAAGTCTAGAAAAATGATGAGAAACACACCATAATTCTGAGGCAAATAAAATTTAAAAATAAATTTTTATTTGCTTTTATTCTATTTTATTTTTGTTGCAGTCTACTGTGTGTTCTTCTTGTGACAGGTATGAAGACGGGACTTGACCGGAGCTTGTGAAGACATAAGATGGAAGACAGTAAAAATAACAGTGTTAATGTATAAAGTGATTGTATAAGTAATGAATGAACTGTAATGAGGAGCTGTGAAAGAATTGTACTGATTGTATGTAATAAACAGATTTGGTTGAAATAAAATATTATTTTATTGTGTTCAATTCAATCTGTTTGTTTTTTTATTTGAATCTTTTAATAGTACAATGTTTGTCATGACAAAAATATTCAGAAATATTTGAAAGTGTAAATAGTGGTGTGTTGTATATGTACTATTTCAAATGTTGAAAATAAAATATTGAATAGTACTATTTACAAACACATTTTAAAATATATATATGTTTGTTATCATCAAACAAAAATCACACTGTTATACTCAACAGATACAGTGACAAAGTTGGGTATAATGACAAGTTAGGCATATAGGAACAGATCTGTGTTGAATCAAGACTTTTATAGAGTTTTGATTTCTGACATAGAGATACACGCCGTGATCGACAAAAAGAACAAAAAGAAGATTTTCATTGGTTTGAAGTGACAAAGAGCTACATATGGTATTATACATTAGAGGTTGATTATTTGGTATGTTAGTAGAGTTATTTATGTTAAAATCTATCCTCAAATAATCTCACACCTCCAATATTTGAATATATATATTAGAATATATGAGTGCACATTAACTGTGCAATCTGGGCTAAACCGGTCGACCGGTTGAGAACCAGGCGGTCGACCATTTCTGCCCAGAATGCACAAATAACGTGCACAAAGATACATAACGTATATATATTCAAATTCCTATCTACTGGTCCTTTTTGACCTGTCGACCGTTTTATTCTAGAAAGCAACCTTTCGTATAGACACTTCCATTTCTTCAACGGTTGCTTCTCTTTCTCCTCTCCAATAAACATGACCGTCGATTGTAACTCTTCATGAATGGTTACAACTATTTATTCCTTATATAAACATCATGTAATCATCATTTCAAATTACCAAATCTATCAATCTAATCTCTATTCTCTTGATTTCATTCTTGAACTCTCAAGCGCTCAAATTGCTCATATTCTATCATATATCGTTTGAATCCTAGAATCTATTCAACATTCTTTTGATTCAATACGATATCCACTTCCAAATCTTCATATATACAATTATATTATTTGAGGATAAGATAATAGGAAGTTTGTACTACAAGTGACAAAATCGTGTTATCAAGAATACATATTGTCAACAACAAAGTATATTCATCTTACCTGAAGTCCTTGGTGTTGTAAGAGGCATGTGTTGAAGTCCTCAGTGTTGTAAGAGGCATGAAATCCCATTCATCTGCTCGGGTGATGTATGCATGTTCCTCCGGGTGAAGTGAGGTGGTTATTATTGAAAATTCAGATAGAAGTCTGGGACTGGACGGTGCTTCGAACCAGTATAAAAATCTCTGGTGTGATTTTTCTAGTTTACTGCATCTACTCTTATATATATATATATATATATTTGTGATTAGCTACTATTTCATACTTGTGTGTTATACACCATATACACGATCTGTGTGTATTATATTAGCACATACACGCATTTTCAACCTGATGAACATATGATAGTAGAACTGATTCTAACATAATAGGGACATTATAAACAGACATGATGAGATCTAAGCAATGAATTAGATCAACGAACAATGGCAGATTTGGCATGATAAATAGGTGTAGGCTCAGAACCAGTTCATAGTCATGTCAGAATAACTTAAATACATAGTTTATAGCGGATTTGGTATGATTCAAATAGTCACAGGCTTAGATCCAAGTTATAGTAATGTCAAGATTAACTTTTAAGTATTTAGATCTAAAATTAATGTAGACTCACTGTGATTGGATCTAAGAAATAAAAGAGTAATTGCAGACGTTGAATCACAGATCTCTAAACTTGAATGACTTGATTGTTGAAAAAGAAAAGGCTTAACTTAATCTGGGCATAGGCAGCATTTAGTTCTCCATTGTTTTTGAGTGAAGAAAACAATGGGTATATGGTCTTATTTATAGCCTAGAATCAACGAATCTGGTCAAGAAAGGAGTCTATGTTCAGAAAAATGAATTCTTCCTCGGATCTACATGGGGGTCGACCCTCCCTTGGTGTGTCGACCCGAGGGTCGACACCCCCGTTATGGGGTTGACCCATGGGTTGACACCCCCTTGATAGGGTCGACATCCATGGGCGGGATATTTCCCGCTCTCCCATTTTATGGGATTTTGAATTATTTTGAACTGATTTTGATTACTATGTATATATATAACTCTCTTGTGCGTATATAAACTTCAACCCTTAATAAATTTTTCATACGGTATCCGTTTTATGCAAACCAGTGTCTATTTTTACCAGAATTCCGAGACGAATACAATGGCGATGACTGTTTCCCTTAGTTATGGAATTTAATTAAGTATTCTTTAATTTATCATCTTTAGTATTGTTAAAATTAAGGGGTGTTACATTCTCCCCTACTCAAAGGATCTCGTTACCGAAATCTCCAAGTTAAGAAGAATGTATATCCTAACATCCACATCCATATACTCATGCACCAATCACATGCATCCATTGTCTTTAAAAATTTCTAATTCTTATATGAACATATCCAAAGGCGTGCGTATATGTCCCTATACTAAGGGGAAACATCAGGTGGTCTACTGATACAGTTGACCTCCTTAATGCAATGTATGTTAGTGTCATGAATCCAACATGTATGCGAATAATCCTATTATAACATGTAAGTTCTATATGTGTGCACAATCATTCGTCCAAATGCAACATTCTTATGATGATACATCCATTTCCATCCATAAAAAGAAGAAAAATCGCACACACATCAATATGCAGTATGAGAGTGATTGAGTCGATCTAGTGCCTAATGTGTGTGTATATGCATCCACGAGCAACCACTAGCAAACACTTGCATCCACTTGTATCCATCAAACATAACTTGTCTCAAACACATGTTTACATCCATGGGATTCCTATCTAAAAGTTGAAGATTCGATAATTAAATGATAGAAACAAAGCGTAAATAAAACCTTTGGAAAGTAAGTTAAGAACATACCCTTGAAAAGAAAAAGGTACGAAGCGCGAATCTTGTCTTCGGTCACCCAAGTTGCATCCTCTTGGTTGTCTCCCCATTGGACTTTCATCAACTTGACTTCTCTGTTGCGTAGCTTCTTAACTTCTTATCCGAGAATACAGGTATAGACTCGTCTAACTATCGCCTCCCGTTCCACCTCTACTTCCTCCAATATACTTGGCTCAGCTACTTTTGGGGTATCATGCAAGCACTTCCATAAATGAGAAACGCGGAAAACATCAAGAACACCAGGCAGTCTCTCTACTTTACTCTATAGGCCATTTGACCGATCTTTTCTGTTATGGGAAATGGCCCTACAAATCTTGGTGCCAATTTCCCTATAGATTCAAAGCGAACAACATTCCTTAATGGTGATACCTTAATGAAAATCATGTCTCCCACCTCAAACTCAATGTCAGTCCTTCTCCTGTCTTCATAGGATTTTTGCCTATCCTGAGTGGTCTTCATTCGCTATCTAATAAAATCTATCTTTTCGGAAGTTTCTCTAACCATATCCGGTCCAAGTAGAAGTCTTTCTATAGATTCTCACCAACAAGTTGATCTACAGGGTCGTCCATACAATGCTTCGAAGGGTGTCATGCCAATGCTAGCTTGATAACTGTTGTTGTAGGCGAACTCTACTAAAGGAATATGCTCTTTCCAAGTCCCTCCGAAGTCTAGGATACACAGTCTTAAAAGATCCTCAAGAACTCTGTCACCCTTTCCATCTGTCCATCGGTCTGAGGGTGATAAGCGGTGCTCAAACACAACTATGTACCTAATGCTTCTTGCAAGCTCCTCCAAAATTCACGGGTAAAAATGGGGTTACGATTACTTACGATACTGGAAGATACTCCATGAAAAAGGACTATCTCACGAATGTAAACTGCTGCCAACCATGTCATCGTCCTCTTACTCTTAACTGGGTTGAAATGAGTGCTCTTAGTAAGTCTGTCTACTACAACCCAAATACTGGTGTCGCCCTTCCTTGATCTAGGCAAACCATCAATGAAATCCATTGAGACGCTCTCCCACTTCCACTGTAGGACCTCCAAAGAATGAAGAAAACCGTCGGGCTTCTTTTGCTCGGCTTTGACTTGCTGGCAAATCAAACATTTAGAAACAAACTCCGCCACATCTTTCTTCATCCTAGCCCAAAAGAAAACTCTCTTCATATCTCTATACATCTTATCACCGCTTGGATGAATAGTCATCTTAGAATGATGGACTTCCTGTAGGACTGTCTTTAATAAACTCCCAACTCGGGGAACACGAAGCCTTCTATCTCGTCGCAACCACCCTCTATCGTCTGTGGAATATATACTAAGATGACTAGAAGTCTCCACTTTACTGAGCATATCCAAGATGTTTGAAATTTGTGGATCCTCTCGCTGCGAAGCTCCTATCAGATCCATAAAAGTAGGTGGCACCTCTAGTGATGCCAATAAATCAGGTATAAACTCGGTGGAGGGTCTAAAATCAAAAGTCGATATGAACTCCAAGCTTTTCCTCTCCACAAATAGAGGACATAAGGTCATCCTCTGCCTACTCAGTGCGTCTGCCACCACATTACCCTTGCCAGGGGTATAAGCAATCTCGAAGTCATAAGATGCTAGGAACTCCATCCACCTTTGTTGCCTTAAATTAAGATCCTTCTGCAAGAACAAGTATTTGAGAGATTTATGATCGGTGTACAACTCGAATTTCTCTCCAAGAAAATAATGGCGCCAACGCTTAAATGCGAATACTATGGCAGCTAGCTTTAAATCATAGGTAGGATGGTCTTCTTATGAACTCTTAGTTGTCTACCCCCATAACATACTACCCTTCCCTCTTGGATCAGAACCGCACCAAGCCTTGTACCACATGCATCAGTGTATACTGTAAACACTTTATTCCCATCAGGAAAGGTCAAGACAGGGGCTGTTGTCAGAGCCTTCTTCAATCGTTGAAAAGCAGCCTCACAATCTATATCCCACGAAAATGTCAGATTCTTCTTCATTAGCTGGTGAGTGGGCTGATATCTTCACGAAGTTCTTAATGAACTTCCTATAGTAGCCTGCCAATCCAAGTAAACTTCTCGCCTCTGTTGCATTCTTTGGGATCTACCAATCTAGAACTGCACCTACCATCGCAGGATCCACTGCTATCCCATCTTCAGAAAACCACTTGCCCTAGAAATCTCACTTCTTATTTCCAAAAATGACATTTAGAGAACTTTGCCTTAAGTTGGTGCACACAGAGAGTGTTCAAAACCTCTCTCAAATGTTGGCCATGCTCTTTTTTGCTCTTTGAGAAAATTAAGATGTCATCAACAAAGACCACAACGAACTTATTTAGAAACTCCAGAAACACCATACTCATTAGATTAACAAAATAGGCGGGTGCATTTGTCAATCCAAAAGGCATAATGAGCCATTCAAAGAAACCATCTGGAGTCCTAAAAGCGGTCTTGTCTATACTGCCCTCGGCCACCCTCAACTGATGAAACCCCGTGGCTTAGTCTAACTGAGAGAAAACTAATGCACCAACAAGTTGGTCAAACAAATCATCTATCCTCGGGAGTGGGTGACTGTTCTTCTTGGTGAGTTTATTCAACTCCTTATAGTCTACACATAAGTGAAGCGAACCATCCGCCTTAGTTGCGAATACCACCAGAGCACCCTATTCATATATGATTCGTTAATAAACCCTTTCTCAAGTAGCTCCCCAACTTGCTTGCTAAGCTCCCTCCTTCCCCTTGAAGCCATATGGCGCACAGGCAATGCAACTGGCTTTGCATTGTCCACCAAGTATATACGAAAATCGATCTCGCGCTTTGGAGGTAATCCCTGAACCTCATAAAAAACATCAGGTCTGGTACAGATTGCAGATGATCGATAGATGCATCAAGTGACTCTAGAAAACTAAGCATGACAGACCCATTTGTGTCACAAGAAATCTCGAGGGTCCTCCCAGGGCAAGTCAAAAGTCTAACGACCCTCCTCTCACAATCGAGAATGACACCATATATGGTTGGCCAATCCATCCCTAGAATCAATCCATAGCCCATGAAACCAAGCACATATGTGTCGCACTCAAACTCGACACCTAACACAAATATTCTCAAACTCCGACAAATCATGGACAAATGAGCCGTACCACTAATGTGATTCGAGACAACAATGGAATCCACTACCATACTAGTACTAAGGTGCAAAGACTCAACCACAGAATTAGATATGAAAGAATGTGAAGCGCCAAAATCAAAAAAAGTTCTAACTGGATGATTGGAAAGAGAAATCAAACCTTCAATGGAAACTTTCCTACCTCGATCTGGAACACTGGTCACGAGAGCATGCACCTGCCCTCCAGAAGCTCCTTCCCTTTGACCTTGCCCTTGCTTCTTCGGGCACTCCTTAGACAAGTGTCTGACCTCTCCACAACTGAAGCAAGTAATCTTCCTTCTTTTGCAGCCCTTTACCAAGTGACCCTCGCGTCCGCAATTATGGCACTTCCTCTTATCCTTAGCCTTGTCGTTCTTTCTGCCCTTCTTTTATTGTTGTTGTTGTCCTTTCTTTGGCCACACTTTCTTATTTTGTGTTTCCTCCACCTTAGTTTCTTTCTTGTTGCCATTATCTTCCTCATGCATTAATGCCATATCAACTAGCCTCTCAAAAGTTGCTCCCATTGGAATATGAGACATAGCTAACCCATGAAGGGGTTCATTCAATCCTCTAGCAAACTGCAAAGCTTTCTTATGCGGAGTATCCACTAACTCCAACCCAAACCTCGCTAGTTGATTGAATTTGTTAACATACTCCTTGACATTCATGCCTCCTTGCTTGAGTGCCAGAAAACTTTCCATTTGCATACTTTTCTTAGCTTGAGAAAGAAACTTCATTTCAAAACTCTGATGAAAATCATGCTAAGTCTACATTGGACGTCCTGCTTGCGTCACTTCCCACCAGAATGAAGCCTCATCTTTTAGTAGCCAAGCAGCTAACTGAATCTTCCTACGATCGTCAACTTCAAAAATTCCAAATAACTCCTCCGTCTCTTTAAGCCAATTCCTTACTTCTACGAAAGTATCGGTTCCTCAGAATGGCTTTCCACCCGTAGCATAGAAATCTTTGCAGATCTTAGAGAAGTTATCTACTCGCGGAGGAGGAGGATGAGGAACAACGGGTGCAGCTGGGGAAGGAACGTTTTCTGGACCACCGGCATGCGTCGTGGCCTCAAGATACCTACGGAACCAACCTAGTATCGTAATGCCCTTAGGAATATTTGGTTCCCTAGACATGCTTAAAAGAAAAGAAAAGAAAAGGGATTCAGACAGATAATTGAAAGATATTACATATGGCTTTGGGGATTTTTTTTTTCAAAACAGGCTTTTCTTTTGAAATTACTTTCTTTTAAAATCTTTTTGAAAATAATTTTCAAAATCTTTTATCCGATCTGGTAACCTTCAACTTTGATACCAAGTGTGACACCATACATCCGTTAATGTCACTATTAAGAGAATGCATTAAGTTTCATGAAACGTTACAGGTAAACAGAAACAGAAACATTACAAGACAAATAATAAATAGCAGCAGAATTCAAAAATTTATTAAGCAGAAAACATCATAGTTCAAAACATGGTTACATCATTTGTCTAAAATGCATAAAACCCAGTACATCATTAAAATTTATGTCTTGTACTTTAAACATCATAGTACAATAATAAAAGAAGCATAATCCCCAAAACATAGCCATAGTAGAGAGATATGAAATCAAGGAGTACATCTAAGCCGCTCCAAGCAAGATGAAAGAAGAATCCTGATCAAGCTTGAGTATTCCCACCCTGAGAACCTTGTGGGGGAAACGAAAGAGTAAGAAGAGGAAACAAAATAGGTCAGACATAAAGTCTGGCAAGTCTAGTTACTTTTAGAATATAAATAAGTAAAAGTATCATAACAGGCGTATAAAGTGGATAAGAGAGATAACATCATAAAAAGGCATGTATGACAAGGTAAACAGGATAAACATGATAGAATGTATTGCGCTTCTCTAGTACTTTCTCTTTCTCTCTGCACCAATACTAGTATAACAAGAATGAGATGATCCCCAACAAGCATAAGATGGTAGACTTAAGCATACTTGTAGTGAGAGGTTTTACCCCATACAATAACAGGCAGCCCAACATACCGGATTTACCCCTAGGGATGATAATGGGCTCCTAAACATACCAAAGTCTAGATGTACCCTAATTACTACCCCAATCGATCGGCTCCCTACTCCGTAGATACCATGTGCGAACCCCACAGTTGGATGTATCGCTTCCTAAAGTGGCAACCCTTTGTTTTCAGGATGTGCACAACCATACCAGAGTAAAAGATTGCATAACCCCCAAGGTTAAGTTTGTGGGCCTATATATGAGTATTACCAACCACCCCAGATGTACTTAACCCACCCACTGTTTCAAAGTTTACTTAACCTCTAATCAAGTTAACATGTTCATTCAATCCCTATGGATACAACCAGGTTAAGTATTCATTACCATTTATTCATTTATGGTTATAATGTGCTAGACCTCTCACATTAAGCCTACAACTTGTGGATGTTGGATATGTCGGGCGGTTCCGGGAAGACTTATTCCACAAGTCGGACTTAACCTCGTATCTTAGCACGTCATGTGTTTATGCACTTAGACCCCTCACATTAGTTTCACCACTTGTGGTCGTTGGATATGCCGGTTGGTCCGGGCAGACTTCCACCACAAGTGTAATCTAACCTCGTGTCTAAGCGCGGTTATAGTTTCTAATTACTGTAATTCTATGCATTTCTATTATTAACCAATTATTCCTATGTCATTATAGGTTTTCATGCCTTTTTACCAAGTGATGTTCATAATGAACCATATGCCCCAAATTAAGGTCTTTAATCACAATTGTGATTTATGCCTCAAATCCACATTCATATATTTCATTCAAGTTATGCCCAAATTTCCCAATACAAATTATGCCCCAATTTTAACGTTTTCCCTTGTTCCTAATTTAACGCATTTGCATAATTCAGTGGTACTCCTACGCTCGAAGGTAGCCAGGCTATATAAAATAAATAAAAGGGAAATGAAAAAGGGAAGAGGACAGAAATGAACATAATAACAAGGTTGACATATAATGGCAGAAATAGGCGTAACAACTTATAAATATACAGTGACAAAGTTGGGCGTAATGGCAAGATAGGCATATAGGAACGGATCTGATGAACATGTGATAATAGAACTGATTCTAACATAATAGGGACATCATAAACAGGCATGATGAGATCTAAGAAATGAATTAGATCAACAAACAATGACAGATCTGACATGATAAACAGGTATAGACTTAGATCTAGTTCATAGTCATGTCAGAATAACTTAAATACACAGGTTATAGCAGATCTGATATAATTCAAATAGTCACAGGCTTAGATCCAAGTTATAGTCATGTCAAGATTAACTTTTTAAGTATTTAGATCTAAAATTAACGTAGACTCAATGTGATTGGATCTAAGAAATAGAGTAATTGCAGATGTTAAATCATAAATATCTAAACTTGAATGATTTGATTGTTGAAGAAGAAAATGCTTAACTTAATTTGGACAGAAGCCTCAACTAGTTCTCCATTATTTTTGAGTGAAGAAAACAGTGGGTATAAGGTCTTATTTATAGCCTAGAATCAACGAATCTAGTCAAGAAAGGAGTCTACGTTCAAAAAAATGAATTTTGCCTCGGATCTGTAGGGGGGTCGACACCCCCTTGATAGGGTCGACATCCATGGACGAGATATTTCCCGCTCTCCCTTTTTCTGCGATTTTGAATTATTTTGAACTGATTTTGATTGCTATGTATATATGTAATTCTCTTGTGCGTATATAAACTTCAGCCCTTAATAACTTCTTCATACGATGTCTGTTTTACGCAAACCATGTGTCATTTTGACCAGAATTCCGAGACGAACGCTGTGGCGGTGTCTGTTTCCATTAATTATGGATATTTAATTAATTATTCTTTAATTTATCATCTTTAGCATTGTTAAAATTACGGGGTGTCACACATATATTACAAGATTTTCCCATTTTATTAAACTTCATATTTAAATTTATTTAGAAACACGGATTGAAATAAATTTCCTTACTACATTTTTGAATTAAATTTATTTCAACCTACATAATTTCTCATAAAACCCCAAATTTTCTCTTAACCAACTTACATAAGTTTCAAGTTTGGCTTTCAACTTGCATTTTATTTTTCTCAAAATTTAAATTATAGAACATTTTATTATCTGTTTTACCTTGGGTATCTAAAAGAATGCGTTGTTATAGAATCCCTACCTCAAAACTGTTAGGCTCCGATAAGGGATTGGTACATATCTGGTATTCAGAACTCAACACATGTTTAGTTTTTCGGTCATAATTTGAGCTTAGAGCATTTGTATAATGAACCGTTAGTTGGAGGTGAAACCTAATAGAAAATTCCATCTATCAGAGGAATCCCAATTCCTAGGGAGATAATCGTTTCCAATCCCTTTTTGGTGATTAGGCACCCAGAATTTTAGAACTACAAAATTCGATACCTATTTGATATTTCGGCCATAACCTGAACTTAAAATATTAAAATGATGAAAAGTCAGTTGAAGGCGAAAGCTAACGAAAAATTGGACCTAACGTAAGGATTGCGCCCCATTTGGTGCAATCCCCAATAGACCCCTATTGAGGGTTCCATGTCTATTCCTAAAAGAGGGTGCAACCCCGACCCCACTTCATGAGTCAGGTCGTATCCCCTTGATGGACCGGCCTTTGTGATTTCTGGTTGCTCCAAATTGTTCTCATTCCTATAAATACATCTCCATGTGAACTACAAAAATGATCTTCTCTTCTTCGTGTGCGAACTTTGCCAAACCTTGGAAATAACTTCAACCTCTTATCTCCTCATTTAAACATAAATAATTGTACTTGCAATCAATAGTATAATCATTTGATTACTTCAAGTGGATGTAGGCAAATATTTGCGATAAAGAATTGCAAATTTAAACATTTCTAAATGTGCATCATTAACTAAATTTAACTTTGAAATTTAAAACTTAATTTATTTTGAATGTATGGATCTGATTCTGAATATAAATTTGAAATATATATGATTAATTTGAGAATAAGAATTTAAAATAATAAGCTAAATTCATGACTAATTATTTAAAAACAAATATGAAATCAATTATTAATAGAAATATTGATTCTTAAATCAATTTTTTTGTTATGTAGAAACGATCTAAAGAATTATATGATGAAAACTTCAAAATTCGCTTGCTTCGTTTGAATCGATTCATACGATCAACTCGTGGTAGCGACAACGGATAAATCGTAGTTAACGTTAAAATATAAAATTTGAAAGCAAAGGATTGAAATTCATAGTAAAATACGTAATTTTATTCCATTTGCTTATTTTAGTTAAACATTGAATAAATCGTTAGGAATAAACTGTTGTTCGAATTTAGGCATTTCTTCACTAAAAATACTAGATTATATTCTAAGACTAACGACATTTTTTGTTTCGTGAAATTCAAATGTTCGTCTCTGCATATTCGCGATGTTGACTAAAAAACGTGCAAAACAAACACTGTTGTGCATGTGTAATTTATCCTATATCTCATCCATGTTTAATAATGATATGTATTAGTATGTATTAAGTTAATATTTCACTTTAGAAAATATTCAATTTAAAATAAAATATAAGTATACACTTGTTAATTTTAAATAAAGCGTCTTGAACACATGTTCACAATTGTTGATACCTTTTTCTTCTTTCCAGAAGAAACAATTGCCAATAAAAAGAAAATCAAATTGAAACAAAAGGAAAAGAAAAAAAAAACTCCATCTTCCTCAAAAGTCATGCAACCAAACCCATCCATTTTCCTTCTTACTTGCTCGCTGCCCACCCTCACAGTTTGTTAGTCAACCACCACCAACCTCCGATATCCTCTTTTTTTCAATTCGAACCCCGTTCTCAATAAAAAAAATCACGACTTAAACCTTAAAATATGAATCACGAGAATGCCTGGCTGATTCAGTGACCTCAATGATATAAAGAGACGGGGAGAATGAGACGCTCACATTCAAGCTACGAGCACGACCTGATTTTGCGACTTGAATCATCGTGATGTAGTTAACGATGCAAATGGAGGCTAACGTCAATATTAAACTACCTAAGCAGGGTGGAGACGTGATCTAATCGGCAATGGCAAATGGACTAAAGTGCGAACTAGGGCTGGGTTATCCCAGTCATTCGAAAGATTGCAAGAGGTGATAAAGCGATGTCGTTAGCTTAGTTTAAGTAGATGGAGAATCTTATATAAGTGTGGATTTGGCTATAGCTATGAAGGTTGGGCATAGGTTGATTTCAGGTTGTAGTTCGTAATTGGGATAGGTGATTAGCGATTGGGTGTATTGAGATCAATGGCAACAACAGGTGATGTCCAGGGTTAGCTGTAGTTTTAGGATGCAGCTTTGATTGGCTTCATCATTTTGTGGTATTAGTTGTCATTTACTTGGGAATTTCTTTTGAGTGCTTGGAACTTAGGGATTCAGCACTTATGGTTGGTTCATATGTCCATCGTTGAGTTCTTGGATAGAAAGTCATAAAAAATTAGGTCTGCTTTTGGCTGCTGCCTTGGCTCGATTACCGCCATTCCGAGTGTTCGAGTTTTCACATGCGCATCCGTGTCATACTGGTAGGAATTCAATAACCACGCAAGGTGAGTTTACTCGCTCACAACTACCATTTTCATTAGGTAAATTAACATTTTAAAATGACACATGAAGTGCTAGGATTATTTAGGAAATTCGCGAATATTTGTTATGTGATTTGTGTACATGCACACCTACGATATATGACACCAACTCTGTATAAGTGATTATTATGATATGTACTGATTTATGTTCAATATCTATAATGTTATCTGTATTTTGTTCTCACATTACAAGTTTTCATAGATTTAGAAAAAACACTATAGGTTTAAATGATACATACTTGAACAATTTTATAGATTTTAAGAATTGAACACTTATTTTCAAAATTTTAAATTAAGGTTTCCATCGAAACTTAGATTCCAATATAATTCATTAATGATCTAAGTAAAGATTTAAAATAAAATTAGACATTTAAGATTGTAATGTATAATTTAATGTATGCGTTAAATTATAAATTGAAGAATTTTATTTACTTTATAATATATGAAATTTAAATAATATAATATATTAAAGTAAGTTAGCAAGTAATTTTTTTGACAAAGCCGACTGGTTTTTATTGTGATCCGTGACAATTTATGTATAATAAATAACAAATACAAATAAGTACAAGAGAAAGCCAGATTGTCTATCTACTACGTTCAGGTTTTAAAGTGAACCATCCAGCTAAACTAGTCTAACTTACAGCGCAGGAGCTAGACCACATGTCAAGACTACTATTAACGCTCCATGCAGGAGCAATAACATGCAGAAGACTGCCAAGAGATAGATCCATCTTGCACAACCTACACAAATATGCCAAATGCATACACATTAACATACGCAATCACTGTGACATCACACTAAAAAAATTACATAGCAGAACTTTTGAAAGCAGTAGAAAAAGCTAACTGTACCTCCTCATCATACAACAGAGCACCATTATTTTTAGTTCAATCACCACATACTACAAGCAACATAAGAATAGCAGCACCATTTCCATAGTAGCAATTCATCACAGCAGAGCTCGGTGACATTAAAAAATTCCCAACACACCAAAGTAACATGGTTCAACCTAGCTCCAAAACATGGAAAATCGAAACAGCAACTTACATGACAAATTTAGTATAAAGAAAGGGATAATCAAGGCATTAGCTGCCGTAATTTGTGGGATAGGAAAAGAGCAATAAAACAGTCCCCTTCGTTTCACGCAATCACTGAGGGACGCACACGGTGCACTACAAACTCTCGAAAACCAGAGAAAACCACAACAGCAAAAGCCAAAAAAAAAAAAAGACCGAGATCACAAGTAATTCCACCATGCTAGTTGCTCCAAAAGGAAACAGCCAAGCCCCAACACATCAAGTAAAACAAGACAAATTCTGAGCCAAATTCATGAGGGAACTACCAGCGAACCACCAATACCTTATCCTAGCCATAGTCATTGATAAATCAAACCGATAACCAAAACCAGCTAAGGTTGGTCTAGTTATAGGCAGACGAAGGGATTAGCAAATCAAAGAGTAAATCTGATAAGAATCGGTGAGGATAATTAAATTAAAGAGTAAACAAACAGCAAAGGATGCGATTAACTTAGGAGCAAACAAAATTAGGTCAACGCACTATTAGATATGAGGTGGAGACGAAGGGTTACTAATAGGGTTTTCAAAGAGATGGATTCTTATAACAAGGAAAGGTAGGATGAAGAGGTGAAAAGGAACAAGGAGGTGATAAAGAGATCGAAGAAAGTAGGATAAGAAGAGAGGCGGCAGAGAAAAAAATTGGATGACCTATACAAAGAAGGCTATTTCTATTTTCACCCCTTCTTTTTCCTTTTCCACCCCATCAATTTAATCTAAACTTTATTAACACTTCTACCCTCATGTGGTAAATAATTTGTAACGACCCGCCTTTTTGCCCAGTTCTTGCCGGTAATTAAACCGACTCAAACCGTTCAAAAAGACGAATTGTTATGGGTGCATACATATATTGAACAAAATAACAGAATTATTCATTGCGAAATACAATGTTACATCAGAGTTACATAGAATATCAAAGTTACAACTCATACAGCGGAAGAAAAGAAAATATACTCTCAGCGGAAGAAAACCGTATGATATAGCGGAAGCTCCAATCTCCATCGTGTACTCCAACTCAGAAAGCGCTCCGAACTTTGCTCCAGCGAACTAAAACTGCAAAACTAAACTACTAGCTGCCCGTGTGAAAGTTTATGGGCACCCAGAGTTTAGGAAGGAACAATAAACTCCAGGTCAGTCGTGGGACTGGTGTGAGAACTCAAAACAGTTATTATTAGGTTCATTTTAAAGTTGGGAATTTCACCGGACCACGCCGCTAACGCGGAACGGGTTTACTCCATGTGAACACCCATGCATATAAATGAGCAATGACTTTTGAAAATGAAGCTATCATAAGCTCGTCCCACATCACACAATGCAAGCGCACACCAGATGGGCGAGTTTTATCTTATGATAACCAAACATGCTTTCATACGTAAAAATCCTCTTTCAAAAACATAATACATATATATAATGTGGAAAACATTTCGCAAATAAATGTATTAATCCTAGACGACATAATACCCCATCCTATTATGTCGCCATATATATATACAAACCAAAACTGTGTGGTACGTATTGGAGATTTGGTTTCCAACTTGATGATTCCTGGCACGAAAGATCAATCGGAACACAAACGAAATGTAATCAAGGGTTTTTCATCCAGACGCGGACACCAATACAAATCGCGAGGTAGATCAACGGTTTTCGACCAGACGTGGCCCCCCGAACATACCCTATTCCATAAGTCATAAGTGGTTTCCCACTGCAGCAGCGGTCATCATCAATTCATATATATACACAACCTAACCGCCAGTTTCTCATCATCCGGGGTGTGAGGTTTGTCGATGTCATGTCATACACAAAGCTATGCTTCGATAAGCCATTCTTTGATCATCACTAGCTCGTTTCTTAACTTGGGTATGTCATATTGACAATTCACGACATATCACTGATTTCAATCAATGCATACCCTCTAGGTTCATATGACTTAGAGACGAGGATAATATATTGCCACAAATCTGATGTCCATTAATGGAAATCAGTGCTATGCAGTCAATTTCAATGTCAGACACACCATCCATACAAGACCGTTCTGGGTCTGAACGGAACAACCCGAAAATACTTAAATTTGTTCAGGTCTCATGCAACTCACATCTCGTATCGGGTGGCCTACCCAACCGAGACATTAATCAACAATCAATCTAAACAATTCAAATATTCCCGGTCTTCATTCGTCGTTTACCAAGTCCTGAATTGCTTCATAACGTCGTATTATTACTTGGAATGGTTTTCGAACATATGCTCGATCCCGGTCTTTCCAAGTAATAAGCGTACTTTAAACAGTAGCTATGGTTCACACAGGCTTTTCAATTCAAATATCTTTCCACATAGTTATCAATTCATTTACAACTAAAGATTTGAATTTCTATAATTTCGTACATCTCGTTATCATCTTAAATTCTTCTTTGAAATCAAAGAGTATACCTTCGCTTCAATTTCTTACTTTTAATTCCCTCGGATCGAAGATTTTGACTAAATTCCAATTACGATACGAATTTCCACAACTCAATCTTATTGGGTTTCAAGAATGGTATTATTGAAGATACGATTCACGACAGAACCCAATTCAATCGTCATTGAATCATAAATTACACAGAAATTTTATCCACTTATATTCGATATAAATTCTCATAATCAACGAATACTATAAGTAGAATAACGATATAATAATATCTTTCAAATTCCCCAGATAGTATACATTTACATCATGAGGTTCATACCAAATATCGAAGATTATTTCTATCTAGCTTATTTAAATGAAGGTGAGAACCCGTATCTTAATTGAAAGGTTTATTCAACTCTTTGACATTAGATCTGGATAGAGATACCATCAACTTATCTTCAATATTAATTTCCGTATCCAACTCATATTATAAGCGGAATAACGGTGAATTACCTTTTAAATTCCTCAGATAATAAGAGTTTTCATTTACCGAACTAATATCAAACATCCGAAGATTTATCTCCAACCATATTCAATTATTTAGTATTAAAAACCCGTATTAGTATCAATTTATATTCCATATAAAATATTTCTAATACTCTTAAACCTTTGAAAACATTCCACAAATCATTACTTACAGTTCGGAAAATCGTTTACTGGTTAAAACTTCAAAATAGATTATTTTCGAAGAAAGCGTTACAATAGCGTTCCAAAAGTGTTACAAAAGTGTTACAAAACAGTTATCTTAACTATTTTGATCAAAATATCGTTTATCTTAGCCAAAACTTAAACTTTACAATTGAAAACACCTTTCATAATTTGTAATGATTTTACAAATTTTTTCCATATTTTTAAATAATTTAAAAATAGCTGTTTATAGTTATGGGCAACTGTAACACCCCGAATTTTAGTTAATGCTAAAATTCACTAATTACAGAATAAATAATCTCAGATGTGAGAATTGGGAGAAACGGGCTGCGTCATTGCGTTCGTCTCGGAAAAATACGCAGAATAGAGTCCGAAATTTTGTAAATCGGAGTCCGTTTGGCCCAGTTATGGCCCAATGAAGTTGGCAGAAAAATCAAGTTAAAAACAGATTTAGAAATGCAAAATCAGATTTCGAAATTGGAGCCAGCAGGGGGCCAGGCGGGAAACTTCCTGCCCTACCCATGTCGACAGGGCTGTCGACAGGCCTGTCGACTGGGGAGTCGACTTGCCTGTCGACTTGCCTGTCGACCTGGGCGCGGCGTCCAGAGAACCTGGGTGCACCAGGTTGGGTTTCAGGCTGGCTTGGAGGGCTGGGTTCTAGAGATTTCCTAAATCTAACGGACCTAATCTAGCCTAGGGTTAATCTAAGGGCCTAAAACACTCACCTAATCTATAAATACACCCTAAACCTACCCTAATCCATACTAAAAATAGTAATGATGGCCTCATGCCGCCAAAATCAAACTTGAGAGAGCCTCCACTAGTTTATGAAGGAAGTTGCAAGCTAATCACTCTCTAATCAATCTCTAATCATCACCATCTTCATATTTAGCAACTAATTCCACTTCATAAGTTTGCTAATCTTGGGTTTGGTGAGTTCCTATCACTTTAACATCAATTGCTAAAGTAAGTAGATTGGGTGTAATGAGACTTATGGTCTTGAATGCGGATTAGTGAGTTTGAATCATTTGTAATGATATGCTACTCTATGTTTTCTTATGTTTATGCATATTTAATAAGTGGGTTTATGCATGTTTAATAAGTTGGTTTATGCATGTTTAACAAGTGGGTTTATGCATGTTTAATAAGTGGGATTATGCATATTTAATAAGTGGGTTTATGCATGTTTAACAAGTGAGTTATGCAAGTTCCTATGCAAGTTATGTATATGATTAAATGCAAGTTTAACATGATATGCAAGTTATGCATGCTTATGCAAGTATGTGAATGCTTATGCAAGTTATGTGTATGCTTAAATGCAAGTTTAACATGATATGCAAGTTATGCATGCTTATGCAAGTATGTGAATGCTTATGCAAGTTATGTGTATGCTTAAATGCAAGTTTAACATGATATGCAAGTTATGCATGCTTATGCAAGTATGTGGATGCTTATGCAAGAATGTGAATGCTTATGCAAGTTATGTGTATGCTTAAATGCATGTTATGCAAGTTATAAGAATGCTTATATGCAAGTTCAATATGTTATGCAAGATATGTGTATGATAATATGCAAGTTCATATGCAACATGTTATGCAAGTCATGTGTATGATAATATGCAAGTTTGGGTTAAGTGTAGTTGGGTTAATATATGCTCATATATGCAAGTTGACATCCTCTTAACCCATGACAAAGTTATATGTTAAGATTTGGTTAAACCCATGATATTTGTGATGGATCTTCCCTTTATTATGAAATGAGAACGATTTGCGTGGGGAACGATGGGGTTAATAAATATGTTAAGGAAAGTATGATTGGGTATGATTAAGCATACCATAAAAAAATAAATTAACATAAGTGGGAATTTACCTATTGAGTTAGGTCTACCCCATGGGAATTTACCTATTGAGTTAGGTCTACCCATGTTATGAAAAACTTGATATTAATGAGGGATAATTAATATGGGGGTGATTAATTAGGTGTAATTAATCAACTAAGACACGAGGTTGGACCCTTTTGTAGCGGAAGTCTGCCCGGAACCGACCGGCCATCCAGCGGCTACAAATGATTGGCCCAATGTGAGAGGTCTTAGTCATAAATTAAATACGTGATTAAAGTAAAGACACGAGGTTAGACCCTTTTGATGACAAGAAGTCTGCCCGGAACCAACCGGCATATCCAGCAGTCATAAAAGACGGTCTAATGTGAGAGGTCTTTATGAGGTCATGATCTTAATTAATTAATTAAGAAACACTTTACCATATTAGCATGTAGAGGGACATGAGGGGTTAAGTGGGTGCCTTGGGTGGCATGTGGAAATCTAGTGGTTGCCTTGGGTGGCAATAGAAAATACGATTAGAATACTTAACCAAAGTGGAAACATGTAATTAAACATGATTAAAGGGTTAAGTGGGATGCACTAGAAAAAGGGACAAGCTTAGGTGGGTAGCTTGTGGGGGCCCATTTCAACCAGTAACCCATATGTATCTTATTGGGCTCGACCCATGTCGAGGACGGGACACGCGTACTGGGCTTGACTATAAGAGGCCAAAACGGGTTAGCGGTGGCAACGCAAGTCCAACGGGTTTTCATATGCGTGTGTGGACCCGGGCTGGTAGGTAAGACGTTGTTGCATCGTGTAGATATAAGCCGTGCACCGTTAATTATATCGGGTTGCCACTTTGGGGAGTGATACACCCCACTGTGGGGCCGGCACGGGTATCTACGGTAGGGAGCCGATCGCTTGGGAGTAGTGGGTACACCTAGTGGAGATAGGGGCAGACGGCACCTATGTAGTCAGCTAGGGGTACACGAAACTACTGGGTAAATTTTCTAAGTCCTTGGGAGGGATCAACCTTTAAGTAGGAATGACTGGTGTGGTGCAGTGTAGTAATTATCCTTGGGTGGGTAAATGCGTCTTTACAGTTATCTTAGTTTATCCTAAGTCTACCAAGCTACTTAGTGTAGCCATTCATCCCCAGACATTACCGTATGTCAAATTTATATCTTCTCTGGTTACTTTAATGATTGTATTGTTAAAGTTATAGGACTCGCTCAGACTTATGTCTGACCCTGTTGTTTTTATCTTTTTCCAACCCTCAGGTTCTCAGAGTGGGCCCAGTACGAGTGGGCTTTGATCAGGCTGCTTTTATTACTCTCTTGGAGCTTGGACCCTAGATGTAGAGCTCAGCTTACCCTCTCCTTTTATGGCTATCAGTTCATGTATTGGGATTATGTATTTTTATTTATCATGATGGATATTTGTACTTGACTCCTATTATGGTTTTGTGATGTAACCAGACATGTTTTATTTTCCGCTGCAAATGAAATGATGTTTTAAATTTTCAAGTACTACTTATATCTGTCTTGCTGTAATTACTCTGTTCTATATTCACTTAAAATACTCCACCAATGTTATGGCATTCCCTTAGAGAGTGATCATAGCGGGAGTGGGGTGTTGCACGTGGTATCAGAGCAAAGGTTACCGGAACAGATAAAATTTTTAGAAAACTATTTTTCTAAGAATATTTTTGGAAGAGATATTTTCAAAAACATGTCTTTTAAGAAAAGAGTTTTTGAAAGAAAAGCATAATCCCCAATAGCCATATCTTTATCCTTCGAATTCTCCGTTTTGAATCTTTCCTTTTTTTCGTTCCAGCATGGCTGAGGATCTTAACTTTCCGGAGGGTGTGACGATACCAGTATGGTATAGGAGATTGATGGAGGCTAGGGCCACCACTGCGGGTCCAGCAAATGTTCCTCCACCAACCGTAGCACCCGATCTTCCTCCTCCCCCTCCTCCTCGCACGGATACTTTTGCTAAGACTTGCAAGGAATTCAAAGCTATGGGAGGGAAACCTTTTCAAGGATCTGAAACTTTTGTGGAGGCTAGAGCTTGGCTTAAGGAGGTGGAAGAGTTGATAGATATCTTTGAGATGGAAGAAGGAAAGAAAGTCAAGTTAGCTGCTTGGTTAATGAAGGGAGAGGCCTCATTCTGGTGGGAGGTCACTAATGGGGAACGCCCCGTTGACTCTTGGGCGGATTTTAGGCAAAGATTTGTGGCAAAGTTTCTCTCAAGGGCGGAGGAAAACTTGTATATGGAAAGATTCTTGACTCTAAAGCAAGGAAATCTCTCAGTGAAGGAATATGTCAACAAGTTTAATCAATTGGCAAGGTTTGGCCTAGACATGGTGAATACACCGGAGAAGAAGGCTTTGAGGTTCGTGAAAGGCTTGAATGAACCGATGCATGGGTTGGCTATGACTTACATCCCTATGGGGGCCACCTTTGAGAAGCTAGTTGACATGGCACTCATGCATGAAGAAGAGAAGGGTCCCAATGCTAATAAGGCACCCGAGAAGAAGGGAGATCAAAAGAGACCTCAGCAGCAACAGCCAAACAAAGGTGGGAAAGGCAACGGTGGCAAGGGGAAGAAGAAGTGCTTCAATTGTGGGATACCAGGTCACATAAGCAAAGATTGTAGAAAGAAGAAGAAGACTGGTTGCTTCCACTGTGGTGAAGCAGGGCATCTAGTGAAAGACTGTCCTAAGAAGGGGCAAAGGACGGGATCTACCTCAGGAGGACAGGTGCAAGCTCTTATGGCACCGGGTCAGGCTAGGGGGCAAGTACAGGCTCTCGCGGTCCCACCAATTCAGGAAAGAGGTAGAACTATTTCCGTTGAAAGTCTGGTTTTTCTATTTGATCATCCTGTCCGTACATTGTTTGATTCAGGCGCATCGCATTCGTTTATCTCATCATCATTAGTTGAGTCACTGCACTTAGACACCAGTCTGGTAGATGATCCCTTGGTTGTTTCAAACCCAATTGGGGGCTCCACTTATTTGTCCATGATATGTTTGGGTTTGAAGATTTCTATACTTAGCATTGAGTTTAGATGTGATGCTTTCGTTTTGGGCTTCACGGGCTATGGATTAATTTTGGGCATGGACTGGTTATCCAGTAATGGTGTTGTTCTTGATTGCGAAAGGAGAGTTGTTAGGCTCATGACCCGCTTGGGTAACACTCTCGAGATCTCTTGTAATCCCATGGATTCTGTTATGCTAAGTTATTTTGAATCGCTTGACGCTTCGGTCGAGAGTTTGCAATTTGTTAAAGTGGTCCGGGAATATCCGGATGTGTTTGAGGAGGTGAAGGGCTTACCTCCGAAGCGGGAGATTGACTTCCGAATATATCTGGTGGATAATGCTAAACCTGTATCTTTACCAGTGCGCCACATGGCTCCTCGTGAGAGGAGGGAACTCCATAAGCAAGTAGGGGAGTTGCTTGAGAAGGGGTTCATAAGACGAAGTATATCGGAGTGGGGTGCTCCAGTAGTTTTTGCTACGAAGGCGGATGGGTCCCTCAGACTTTGTGTAGACTATAGAGAACTCAACAAGCTCACAAAGAAGAATAGACACCCATTGCCGAGGATTGATGATCTTTTCGATCAGTTGGTTGGCGCTTCAGTATTTTCTCAGTTGGACTTAGCCACGGGGTTTCATCAGTTGAGGGTGGCTGAGGATAGCATAGACAAGACTGCCTTTAGGACTCCGGATGGTTTCTATGAGTGGCTGGTGATGCCATTTGGGTTGACGAACGCCCCTGCATACTTTGTTGATTTGATGAGTAGGGTGTTCAGGGAGTTCCTTAATAAATTCGTGGTGGTCTTTGTGGATGATATCTTAGTATTTTCTAAGAGTGAAGAAGAGCATGCCCTACATCTTGGGGAGGTATTGAAGACTCTTCGAGCACATAGCCTTAAGGCTAAATTCTCTAAATGTCACTTCTGGAGGAAGGAGGTGCGTTTCTTGGGGAACGTGGTCTCCAAGGAAGGGATAGCTGTGGATCCCGCGAAGGTAGTATCAATACAAGATTGGAAGGTTCCGAAGAATGCTACCGAAGTAAGAAGTTTCTTAGGGTTGGCGGGTTACTATAGGAAGTTTATCAAAGACTTCGCAAAGATATCAGCCCCATTAACCCGCTTAACGAAGAAGAATCTTGTTTTCACATGGGACGTAGATTGTGATGATGCGTTCCGACGGTTAAAGAGAGCTTTAACCACTGCTCCAGTTTTAGTGTTGCCAGATGGGAGCAAGCCATTTGTTGTCTATACCGATGCTTGTGGGACAGGACTAGGCGCAGTCTTAATGCAAGAGGGAAGGGTAATAGCCTATGGTGGAAGGCAGTTGAGAGTGCATGAGAAAAATTACCCTACCCATGATTTAGAGTTGGCCGCTATTGTTTTTGCGCTTAAGATTTGGCGCCATTATCTTCTTGGTGAGAGATTCGAATTGTTCACTGACCACAAATCATTGAAGTACTTGTTTTCTCAGAAAGATTTGAATTTGAGGCAACAAAGGTGGATGGAGTTCTTAGCATCCTATGATTTCGAGATAGCATATACCCCAGGCAAGGGTAACGTGGTGGAGGACGCCTTGAGCAGAAAGAGGTTGTCCTTGAGTCCATTGTTCGTAGAACAACGAAGCTTGGAATTTATCTCGATGTTTGATTTCAGACCTTCCATTGATTATGTACCCGGTTTGCTAGCATCCTTGGAGGTCAGACCTACTCTTCTGGGGCAGATTGGAGAAGCACAGAGGGACGACCCACAGTTGGTTGAGTTGGTGGAGAGGCTCATAAGGGGGGAGTCGTCCAGCCATTTGAGTAGGTACACCCTAGACGATAGGGGGTGCTTGCGTAGAGACGGTAGACTTTGTGTACCGCAAGACGAAGGGTTGAGGAAGGCTATTCTAGAGGATGCACACCGTTCTAGGATGACCATTCATCCCGGTGGGGACAAGATGTACCAAGACATGAAGAGGGTTTTCTTCTGGGCCGGTATGAAGAAAGATGTGGCCGAGTATGTCGCTCGATGCTTGGTGTGCCAACAAGTGAAGGCGGAGCAAAAGAAACCTGGTGGGTTGCTTCACCCATTGGAAGTTCCGCAATGGAAGTGGGATAGCGTCTCGATGGATTTTATTGACGGGTTACCCAGATCGAGAAAGGGTAATACAGGAATTTGGGTGGTGGTAGACAGACTTACTAAGAGCGCCCATTTCATACCTGTGAAGAGCAAGAGGACTGCTCCATGGCTAGCTTCAGTATATCTTCGAGAGATAGTTCGATTGCATGGGGTACCCTCTAGCATAGTGAGTGATCGAGATCCTATCTTCACTAGCGAGTTCTGGAGAAGTTTGCAAGAAGCAGTGGGGACTCAATTGTGTCTGAGCACCGCATATCGTCCTCAGACGGACGGCCAGACTGAGAGGGTGAATCGTGTTCTAGAAGACCTTTTTGAGACTTTGTATCTTAGATTTTGGAGGAACATGGGAAGAGCATCTTCCATTGGTGGAGTTCGCATATAATAACAGCTTTCAGTCCAGTATTGGTATGGCTCCTTTCGAAGCTCTCTATGGAAGGCCTTGTCGATCACCTGCATGTTGGTGGGAATCTACAGATAAGATCTTGCTTGGGCCTGATATGGTTAGGGAGACTTCTGAGAAGATTGACTTGATTCGAAGAAGGATGAAAGCAGCGCAAGATAGGCAAAAATCTTATGCGGACAAGAGAAGGACGGATCTTGAGTTTGAAGTTGGGGACATGGTCTTTGTCAAAGTGTCTCCGTTACGAAATGTGGTTCGCTTTGGATCTGTTGGGAAGTTAGCACCAAGGTTCGTAGGGCCATTTCCCATTAAGGAAAGAATTGGACGGATGGCATATAGAGTGGAGTTGCCCGACAGACTTAGTGGTGTACATGATGTATTCCATGTGTCGCATTTGAGGAAGTGCTTACACGAGACGGCAGAGGTGGTAGAGCCGAGCTTGCTTAAAGAAGTGGAAGTAGAGCGTGATGCGACTATTCGACGAGCTCCTACCTGCATCCTTGGGTCAGAGACTAGGAAATTGAGGAATCGAGAGGTTCAACTAGTCAAAGTACAATGGGGAGAAGACGAGAGCAACGCAACTTGGGAAACGGAAGCGAAGATGCGTTCATTGTACCCGTTCCTTTTTGAGGGTATGTCTTTTAACTTCTCCTTTATCGTTCGTCTAATACTTATCTTATCTTTAGTATGTCCTCTCATTTGTACCTTTGACCTTTAGATAGGGTAAACCTATGGTTGAAACATGTGTTTGAGACATGTTATGGTTGATGGATGCAAGTGGATGCAAGTGTTTGCTAGTGGTTGCTCGTGGATGCATATACACACACTCTAGGCACTAGATCGGCTCAGTCACTTCATATTGCATATTGCACAAAAAAAAATGTGTGTAGGAAGCTATATTTATGGATGTATAATGATTGTGTTATCATATGGATGATGCATTTTGGTGAATGATTGTGCACTCATGTAGATATTGTATGTGTCGGTAGGGTTCTCTCGCATACATAATGGATGCATGGCACTATCATGGTTTGCATATGTTCATACATTAGATAGGGAACATATACACACACTTTTTGCATATGCTCATACATCATTAGAAATTGTTTTAAGGACAATGGATGCCCGTGTTTGATGGATTGAGTAGATGGTTGTTTGGATGGTAGGATATGCATTCTCCTTAGCTTTGAGATTTCGGGGACGAAATCCTTTAAGGAGGGGAGAATGTAACACCCCGAATTTTAGTTAATGCTAAAATTCACTAATTACAGAATAAATAATCTCAGATGTGAGAATTGGGGGAAACGGGCTACGTCATTGCGTTCGTCTCGGAAAAATACGCAGAATAGAGTCCGAAATTTTGTAAATCGGAGTCCGTATGGCCCAGTTATGGCCCAATGAAGTTGGCAGAAAAATCAAGTTAAAAACAGATTTAGAAATGCAAAATCAGATTTCGAAATTGGAGCCAGCAGGGGGCCAGGCGGGAAACTTCCCGCCCTACCCATGTCGACAGGGCTGTCGACAGGCCTGTCGACTGGGGAGTCGACTTGCCTATCGACTTGCCTGTCGACCTGGGCGCGGCGTCCAGAAAACCTGGGTGCACCAGGTTGGGTTTCAGGCTGGCTTGGAGGGCTGGGTTCTAGAGATTTCCTAAATCTAACGGACCTAATCTAGCCTAGGGTTAATCTAAGGGCCTAAAACACTCACCTAATCTATAAATACACCCTAAACCTACCCTAATCCATACTAAAAATAGTAATGATGACCTCATGCCGCCAAAATCAAACTTGAGAGAGCCTCCACTAGTTTATGAAGGAAGTTGCAAGCTAATCACTCTCTAATCAATCTCTAATCATCACCATCTTCATATTTAGCAACTAATTCCACTTCATAAGTTTGCTAATCTTGGGTTTGGTGAGTTCCTATCACTTTAACATCAATTGCTAAAGTAAGTAGATTGGGTGTAATGAGACTTATGGTCTTGAATGCGGATTAGTGAGTTTGAATCATTTGCAATGATATGCTACTCTATGTTTTCTTATGTTTATGCATATTTAATAAGTGGGTTTATGCATGTTTAATAAGTTGGTTTATGCATGTTTAACAAGTGGGTTTATGCATGTTTAATAAGTGGGATTATGCATATTTAATAAGTGGATTTATGCATGTTTAACAAGTGAGTTATGCAAGTTCCTATGCAAGTTATGTATATGATTAAATGCAAGTTTAACATGATATGCAAGTTATGCATGCTTATGCAAGTATGTGAATGCTTATGCAAGTTATGTGTATGCTTAAATGCAAGTTTAACATGATATGAAAGTTATGCATGCTTATGCAAGTATGTGAATGATAATATGCAAGTTCATATACAACATGTTATGCAAGTCATGTGTATGATAATATGCAAGTTTGGGTTAAGTGTAGTTGGGTTAATATATGCTCATATATGCAAGTTGACATCCTCTTAACCCATGACAAAGTTATATGTTAAGATTTGGTTAAACCCATGATATTTGTGATGGATCTTCCCTTTATTATGAAATGAGAACGATTTGCGTGGGGAACGATGGGGTTAATAAATTTGTTAAGGAAAGTATGATTGGGTATGATTAAGCATACCATAAAAAAATAAATTAACATAAGTGGGAATTTACCTATTGAGTTAGGTCTACCCCATGGGAATTTACCTATTGAGTTAGGTCTACCCATGTTATGAAAAACTTGATATTAATGAGGGATAATTAATATGGGGGTGATTAATTAGGTGTAATTAATCAACTAAGACACGAGGTTGGACCCTTTTGTAGCGGAAGTCTGCCCGGAACCGACCGGCCATCCAGCGGCTACAAATGATTGGCCCAATGTGAGATGTCTTAGTCATAAATTAAATACGTGATTAAAGTAAAGACACGAGGTTAGACCCTTTTGATGACAAGAAGTCTGCCCGGAACCAACCGGCATATCCAGCAGTCATAAAAGACGGTCTAATGTGAGAGGTCTTTATGAGGTCATGATCTTAATTAATTAATTAAGAAACACTTAACCATATTAGCATGTAGAGGGACATGAGGGGTTAAGTGGGTGCCTTGGGTGGCATGTGGAAATCTAGTGGTTGCCTTGGGTGGCAATAGAAAATACGATTAGAATACTTAACCAAAGTGGAAACATGTAATTAAACATGATTAAAGGATTAAGTGGGATGCACTAGAAAAAGGGACAAGCTTAGGTGGGTAGCTTGTGGGGGCCCATTTCAACCAGTAACCCATATGTATCTTATTGGGCTCGACCCATGTCGAGGACGGGACACGCGTACTGGGCTTGACTATAAGAGGCCAAAACGGGTTAGCGGTGGCAACGCAAGTCCAACGGGTTTTCATATGCGTGTGTGGACCCGGGCTGGTAGGTAAGACGTTGTTGCATCGTGTAGATATAAGCCGTGCACCGTTAATTATATCGGGTTGCCACTTTGGGGAGTGATACACCCCACTGTGGGGCCGGCACGGGTATCTACAGTAGGGAGCCGATCGCTTGGGAGTAGTGGGTACACCTAGTGGAGATAGGGGCAGACGGCACCTATGTAGTCAGCTAGGGGTACACGAAACTACTGGGTAAATTTTCTAAGTCCTTGGGAGGGATCAACCTTTAAGTAGGAATGACTGGTGTGGTGCAGTGTAGTAATTATCCTTGGGTGGGTAAATGCGTCTTTACAGTTATCTTAGTTTATCCTAAGTCTACCAAGCTACTTAGTGTAGCCATTCATCCCCAGACATTACCGTATGTCAAATTTATATCTTCTCTGGTTACTTTAATGATTGTATTGTTAAAGTTATAGGACTCGCTCAGACTTATGTCTGACCCCGTTGTTTTTATCTTTTTCCAACCCTCGGGTTCTCAGAGTGGGCCCAGTACGAGTGGGCTTTGATCAGGCTGCTTTTATTACTCTCTTTGAGCTTGGACCCTAGATGTAGAGCTCAGCTTACCCTCTCCTTTTATGGCTATCAGTTCATGTATTGGGATTATGTATTTTTATTTATCATGATGGATATATGTACTTGACTCCTATTATGGTTTTGTGATGTAACCAGACATGTTTTATTTTCCGCTGCAAATGAAATGATGTTTTAAATTTTCAAGTACTACTTATATCTGTCTTGCTGTAATTACTCTGTTCTATATTCACTTAAAATACTCCACCAATGTTATGGCATTCCCTTAGAGAGTGATCATAGCGGGAGTGGGGTGTTACAGCAACAATTGTTCTTACATCGATCTTTTCCAAAACGGTTTCAAACATAACTTGAAAATTATAACTCGAATTTAAAATCTGCTTTCACTCATTTGAAAGTTCTTGTTTATATAAATCAAATGTTTTTCGTTTCATGGAAATCCGATTTAGATTGCAAAAGTTATAAGCGTTTAAAGTTTGCATCTAAAATACGTAAATTGTCGTTATGCGACAAGCTCTATTTTTACCATAATAACCATTATTCTACGATACTTCAAAATATCTTAGAAAATCGTTATATCCTTATATAACCCTTTTAAAATCATTTAAATTTACTTTTCAAATTATTTTGGATCTAAAATTCAACTTTCATAAATTCCAATTCATTTCTGAATATGAATAACTTCAAATTAACCTTCCCATTCATCGGATCAGTTAGGGATAGCCAGGGAGAGCAGGAAACTTCATTTCCAAACCCAAGCCTAGACACTATCCTCTCTGTCATCCTAGAATGTTCTGGTGTATATTCTATTATTAATATAAAGAGACATCGTTCATATTCAAATTTCAAAATCTCATTTCGAATTTAAATTGAAAATAATATATTTTATCAAAACTGGTTTCAGATAGATATAAAGATCGTTGTACAGAATCAATACATAATTCAAATCATTTCCAATCCTAATTCAATATTTAAAAACTTAATATTTAATTCAAAACTAACAATTTAAATATTATTTAATGATTGAATAAAATCGTATATAGGAAGGAGATTTTAAATCGATCACCCATATATTTCCACAACCACGGGGTGTGTGTGTAATATCATGCAATGCAATTATATTTATCCAAATGAACCATATAACCAGATGGATACGAATTCATTCATCACAAACAAGCAGTTAAACCGTGCACAAGCGTTACGGTCAATAATGCTTACCAGTGTTCAGTGTATTATCTAACTACATGCACATCCATTCACATAATAACATCCATCACACAATCATCATCAACATATTTTAATTATCTCAGCTAATTATAGTTAACTAATTTAAAAAAATAATTTTAAATTAGAAGTTCTCACCTAACAGCTTTCCAAATCTTCACGGTAGGCGAGCCTAGCTAAGCGAACCGTCGGACAGTATTTCAGCGCTAACGTCTTCTTCACCAAAATATATATAATATACATTAATCTCTCTTTATATTATAAGAGGAGGAGGAGAATGACGAACTTTGGCAAGGTGGAGGTGGAAAAGAGGAAGACTTATGCCATGGAAACCATGGCCATAAGCTTTAAGAAGAAGAGAGAAAGAAAAGAAGTGAGAATGAATGAAAAAGTGGAAGGAAAGGGTGGTATTTATGGGAAAAGAGGAGTAAGGAGAGAGTGACACATCATAGGACATGTGTACTTCATGCATGGAATGTTGCAAGCAAATTTACAAGTGTCTTAACACTTGATAAAAGGAGAAGGAATGTGTTTTTGGTAGCATTTACCTTAAACGTTATGAAAACAAAGAGCAACGCATAATACTAATGCTACTAATTTATGTTATCTTTTGACAAATCCGATCGAACGACAAATAATATCAGTAAATCCAACTTATTAATAATCATTCTTGTAAAACCATAAAATAAAATTTCCTTTACCAAATTCATATTTTACAAATCAACATTATCAAAATTTTCAAAATTTGAAAATGTTATTACTTAAACATAAATCTTATAAATTAAATATATTTTTTAAAAATAAGTTTTTCTTATACAAAGTCATATTTAATGAAACAAAATACTTATTCAATAGTTAAAATTTATATTCAATCCTTATAAAAATCAATTTATATTAAGAAAATCAAAAATTATATATATAAAAATCCAAATCAAACTTAGTTAAATTTCTGGAATGTTACATTCACCCCCCTTAAAAACTTTTCGTCCTCGAAAAGGAAGTCGGGTAAATTTAAACTCCTTAACCAATTTTAAATTCCCATTTCTGTCTTAATATATCGGAGATGTAATGGTCAGAACTAAGGCTCATATCATTCTCAGGGTACTCTGTCTGATTATCACTAAAGGTAGAGTCTAAGGTTACTTTTATGATCTCGTGATTACTAAGGTCGTCACGGGTCTTGTTTAAAAATCGCATCCCCTGAGTTAGACTCAGAGTTGTTATCCTATCATTAAGGAGAAAATGGGATAGAGTACTTAGAGGTCTATGACCCTAAGAAAATTATCTTTCTACTTACTCTTACGGAACCCATGTTTTTCTTATCAATTATAAGACTAAGTGCTTAAATTAGAAATTTAAATCCAAGTTCTCAAATAAATCTTTTCCCCTAATCATTCAATTATCTTGCAAAACAACATCTTGGCTAAATTCAGTATTAGAAATTCTATTGTACTCAATACAAATTCAAGTTCAATTTAAGAGATAATTCAAAATACTGGTTTCAAATCTAAATTAGTTCACTTGTCCAAGGCTTTATCTGAACAGGGCAAAAGGAAGAATTCCGAAATGAAGTTGAATAATGACAATTCAGGGTGATATTCAAAATATGACAATGGGTCGAGCAAAACCCAGCGACAAGGGAAAAGATAGAATTATATTTCCGAAATACTCATTCTATTTCAAAAGTTTTATTTTAATTGTTTCCAATACAATCCCATATTAACCCATTTATAAGTTAACTTTTATACTCATTTAATATTCAAATTTTTGTTGTCATATTCACCTAATCGAATAACACTTTTTCTAAATCCACTTTAAAATTAAAAATATATAAAATCTTTTTCATTCTTGTTTAAATATCATGTCTTGTTTAGAAACATTTTCTTACTTAACTAGCCGTAAAATCTCTTAAAACAGTTTTATTTAAGAAAAAAAATACCATCACGCTTCCACTGCGCACTCTGATTATGTATATACATGTTCAAGCTAGGGTTGTTTCAAATATTAATCTTAACATTTTCCGAACTTACTTCTTCAAATTTAATATTTCAAAGATCTAAATTTTCCTACTTCGATGTTTGTTACGATTTAGATTAACCTTTTAAACTCATTCCTAACTTAAGTCAAAATCATTTCTTTAAACAAATTCTTAACTTAAGTCTAAATCGTCTTCAGATTCCTTAAGGGGTGGTATTGATATAATTTCTTAATGGATTTTCACACTTACATGTTCTTTCAAATTCTTAAGTATAGTTTACTTCTGCAATATCCCTTTTTGTTATTAACAAAATAGTTTGTTTGCATCTATAACATATTGTCCTTACATTATATTCCATTAACATATCGAAATAGTTTAGGTATTCCTCGACGTATTAACTGGAATCATATAGTCATCCCACTTTCGAAACTCAAAAATAAGACTGATGATGATGCATCAATCACCAGAATCATCCCCAAGCGACTAGAGTGTGACTCTATATCTATCTAGTATATATTGGCTTCGCATATACGTTGATCAGACGTATATTCAAAACTTCTACGTACTCGATAGTCCAATCATGATGCCGAGTAAAACACTTGAAACCCTTATTTCCAATTATATTTCAAAATATATTTCAAATAATTATCTTTTTCAAATGATTTACTTATTCAAAAATACCTTATATAGATTTCAAATATTCGCTCTCTCGTCATAATATTCCAAAATCTCATTCTAGGGCATTTCTAACCCTATCTCTAATGAGATACTATAGCTATGATGAGTCCTATCCTTTGTTCAAATTATGTTGTACCCGATAGCTTTGTATAACCAAAGCTCTGATACCACTTCTAACGACCCGCCTTTTTGCCCAGTTCTTGCCGGTAATTAAACCGACTCAAACCGTTCAAAAAGACGAATTGTTATGGGTTACATATATTGAACAAAATAACAGAATTATTCATTGCGAAATACAATGTTACATCAGAGTTACATAGAATATCAAAGTTACAACTCATACAGCGGAAGAAAAGAAAATATACACTCAGCGGAAGAAAACCGTATGATATAGCGGAAGCTCCAAACTCCATCGTGTACTCCAACTCAGAAAGCGCTCCGAACTTTGCTCCAGCGAACTAAAACTGCAAAACTAAACTACTAGCTGCCCATGTGAAAGTTTATGGGCACCCAGAGTTTAGGAAGGAACAATAAACTCCAGGTCAGTCATGGGACTGGTGTTAGAACTCAAAACAGTTATTATTAGGTTCATTCTAAAGTTGGGAATTTCACTGGACCACGCCGCTAACGCGGAACGGGTTTACTCCATGTGAACACCCGTGCATATAAATGAGCAATGACTTTTGAAAATGAAGCTTTCATAAGCTCGTCCCACATCACACAATGCAAGTGCACACCAGATGGGCGAGTTTTATCTTATGATAACCAAACATGCTTTCATACGTAAAAATCCTCTTTCAAAAACATAATACATATATATAATGTGGAAAACATTTCGCAAATAAATGTATTAATCATAGACGGCATAATACCCCATCCTATTATGTCGCCATATATATACAAACCAAAACCGTGTGGTACGTATTGGAGATTTGGTTTCCAACTTGATGATTCCTGGCACGAAAGATCAATCGGAACACAAACGAAATGTAATCAAGGGTTTTTCATCCAGACGCGGACACCAATACAAATCGCGAGTTAGATCAACGGTTTTCGACCAGACGCGGCCCCCCGAACATACCCTATTCCATAAGTCATAAGTGGTTTCCCACTGCAGCAGCGGTCATCATCAATTCATATATATACACAACCTAACCGCCAGTTTCTCATCATCCGGGGTGTGAGGTTTGTCGATGTCATGTCATACACAAAGCTATGCTTCGATAAGCCATTCTTTGATCATCACTAGCTCGTTTCTTAACTTGGGTATGTCACATTGACAATTCACGACATATCACTGATTTCAATCAATGCATACCCTCTAGGTTCATATGACTTAGAGACGAGGATAATATATTGCCACAAATCCAATGTTCATTAACAGAAATCAGTGCTATGCAGTTAATTTCAATGTCAGACACACCATCCATACAAGACCGTTCTGGGTCTGAACGGAACAACCCAAAAATACTTAAATTTGTTCAGGTCTCATGCAACTCACATCTCGTATCGGGTGGCCTACCCAACCGAGACATTAATCAAAAATCAATCTAAACAATTCAAATATTCCCAGTCTTCATTCGTCGTTTACCAAGTCCTGAATTGCTTCATAACATCGTATTATTACTTGGAATGGTTTTCGAACATATGCTCGATCCCGGTCTTTCCAAGTAATAAGCGTACTTTAAACAGTAGCTATGGTTCACACAGGCTTTTCAATTCAAATCTCCTTCCACATAGTTAAGAATTCATTTACAACTAAAGATTTGAATTTCTATAATTTCGTACATCTCGTTATCATCTTAAATTCTTCTTTGAAATCAAAGAGTATACCTTCGCTTCAATTTCTTACTTTTAATTCCCTCGGATCGAAGATTTTGACTAAATTCCAATTACGATACGAATTTCCACAACTCAATCTTATTGGGTTTCAAGAATGGTATTATTGAAGATACGATTCACGATAGAACCCAAATCAATCGTCATTGAATCATAAATTACACAGAAATTTTATCCACTTATATTCGATATAAATTCTCATAATCAACGAATACTATAAGTAGAATAACGATATAATAATATCTTTCAAATTCCCCAGATTGTGACGCCCGCCTCGCACCAGCCTGCATTTCCTCCAAAAGTGCGCTGTACCCATGCCCGACTAGCACAAGACGGTCGTCAGAAGAAAGGAAAGGAGGGAATGAACTAATCAAGAAACCTGTAGAATGTCTCACAGCGCATGGAATAAAATATAATAATAACATACTTGACACAAAACAGGCGAGACAGTGCATAAGCTGATAACTAAAATCAACATCAATCATCAAAGCAGCGGAAATCCAAATACAGCTTATTACAATTTTCCAAATTTACTGTCTCTAAACAAAAGAAAGCTGAAGTAGAAGATACACCAACAATGCCCAAGCAGTGATCTTCAACAACACAGGGAGAATAATATATATATTACGTGGAAGCCTCCTGCTCGTCTCCGGATCATCTACCCGTGCATCACCAGCTAACCTGTCTCTAGTCTGCTCGTGTGAGCACCCAGAGTAATAAGAGGAGACATAAAACTCTGGGTCAGACATAAAGCCTGGTATGAGCGATAAGCATCTAAACAGAATAATAACAGGTATACTAGACCATACCTGAACCTGGACCTGCAACCAAAGAGTTAGTACCACATACCGTACAATACTCCAAGGTGCCATAATAAATAGTGTAAGAATACGGGGTTGGGGTGTGCATGTCAAAATGATAGCAAGCAAATCATCCATAGCAACCATCCTCACATCTCTCATTCAGTGCGTAAAGCATACGACATCTACCACTTTGGAACACTAGACAAACTGAGGCAACGACGAATCCCGACTTGTAGAAACCCTGCTGTGACCAAGCCAAACACTTGGAGTCATGACCAAACATTTCAATGACCCACTTCATTGGTCGTAGCCCTTGGTTCTACCGATGCCATAATGGCCCTGAATCCGCCTTCGTACCTCCTACCATAGTGGTCCAAAGCTATAGACGTCGATAACTCCTTGGCACGCGTCCCGCAGCAAAGCCCAACCATGAAGTGAACTCGTTGATTCCCATCTGAACCTTAAGCTCTAACTTCTCATTTGGACTTCCTTTGCATCTCGGGTTTGGTCGAATTGGAGTGGGTCTTCAAAAAAAAGTTGTCGCGCAGTAACAGTCCTGGAGTTCGGTTCGGTTCGGTAGTCATTGCCCTCGTCGGTTCGGTTCGGGTTTCTTCACTCCGGGTCGGGTCGGTGTCCTCCTCCGGGTCGGGTCGGTGTCCTCCTCCAGGTCGGGTCGGGTTGCTATCCTCCTTCCAGCTCGTGCTCCTTCTTCGACCAGCTCCCTCGTTTCCTTCTACTCCGATCCGATCCGATCACTTCGCTTTACTTCAGTCCGATCCGCTCCGCTTCCTTTTACTCCGATCCGATCCCCTTGTCCACTCCAACTCTAAGTAAACGGCCTTCCTTTTTGCCAAGTCTTTCATGTGCCAAGCTCCAGTTCGGGTCGGGTTTCTTGCCCAGTTCACATTTCCGATCCGAGCCCCCATCCGATCCGATCCGAAGCCCTGCACAACTTTCTGCAACTTTTCCAGCAACTTGTTTACGCCGTTCGACGACGTTTTTGACAAATCTAACTATTCTAAACAATCACAATTCATGTCAAATAGTCATAACAACATAGCAAACTAACCACAAACACCAAAACAATGAATTCATATGTCAAAATGGATCAAATGTGCCCAAAACCTCACATTTTCCTATAATCCCTCTTAATCATGTTTAAGCATACGATTAGCAAAACACATCGAAATTAACCCAAATTTCTAACAGAGCCTTAAAACATTATTTTAGAATTTTAAGAATTTTTCCAGAATTTATTTACGTATAAATTCGCTAATCTTCACTAGTCACCCCTAATTAACTGTAATTAGTGTCAAAATGATGCTATCACTCACCTTGGCCACAAATGAAACACCAAATCTGAAATACTCTCTGTTTGGGTCGAATTCCTATATATAGCAGCAGCTCCAACCTTGCTTTGGTGCTTTTTCTCCTTAATTTGGTGTTGCTAAGCCTAATCTTCAATTAGAGAGTGATTTGGGGTGTTTTAGATGTAGGAAGCCATTACTAAGGTCTCAAGAAGGTTTGTGGCGGCTCAAAACTGAAATGAAAATGATAACCTAACCCTAATCAGTCCTCCTATACCTCTAAACCCGAAATTCCCCTTGGGCCTAGCTGCTAATCACCCGGTTAAGCCCAATTAAGCTGTTTTTCTCCATCTGAAATTTGTTTCAGCCATATCTCCCAAACGGTAAGTCCGTTTGGCTAATGTGACCACTCTACGGAAAGAGAAACCATCATCCGAAGCCAATGGAAGTGGTTTCAGGTCAAAATTCCTTTCCAGTCAAAAGTTATGGCCAAAACAGTGCCAACTAGGGGTAAAATGGTCATTTAAAAATCGAGAAAAATCATGAACATGGTAATGACCCCAATAGTCGTCTCCCAAAGTTACATGACCATACGACTTCGTATGTGAAAGAAATAAATATCCTACGATCCTATGATGCGTAGAACGCGGGTCGTTACACTCTTCCCCCCTTAAGAAATTTCGCCCCCGAAATTCCTTAACTCAAAACATACAAAGGATCCCGCATGCCTAACAACCATATACAACAATCAAATATGCAAAACAAGCAAACAAGCCTATCCTAGCATGCGGAAAAACTAAATCGAAGTCAAAATCTTACCAGACAAAGAGTTCTGGATACTTCTTCCTTATGTCCTCCTCTGTTTCCCAAGTACAATCATTCTCGTCCTCGCTCCACTGAACCTTGACTAGCTTCACCGCCTTCCTTCGAAGTTGCTTCATGTCGTGCTCGACAATACGGGCCTGCTTGCGGTTCCCAACCGCCTCGGGTTCTACCTCGAAGTCCTCTAACTGATCAGGTGAAATAGTCATATCTGAGTCGTGAACGAACTTCCTTAGTTGGGAAACATGAAATACATTATGAACTCCCGCCATCTTCTCTGGTAAGTCAATTCTATATGCCAAATTCCCGACTAGTTCAAGAACAGGGAATGGGCCAACAAATCTTGGTGCTAATTTGCCTCTCCTGCCAAATCGTATTACGCTCTTCAATGGAGAAATCTTGACAAATACCAAGTCACCAACTGAGAATTTTAAGTCTCTTCTTCTCTTATCAGCATAACTCTTCTGCCTATCTTGAGCTGCCTTCATACGTTGCTGAATGATCTTGATCTTATCTGAAGTTTCCCTCACCACATCTGGTCCAAGCATAAACTTCTCGCCAGTCTCTATCCAACATGATGGCGAGTTACACGGCCTTCCGTACAAAGCTTCAAATGGAGCCATACCGATACTGGATTGGTAGCTATTATTATATGCAAACTCTACTAGATGCAAATAGTTATCCCATGATCCACCAAAATCCAATATACATGCCCTCAAGAGATCTTCCAAAATACGATTCACCCTCTCCGTCTGACCGTCGGTCTGAGGATGATATGCGGTACTGAGATGTAACTCTGACCCTAGCGCCTCTTGCAAGCTCTTCCAAAACCCACTAGTGAACAACGGGTCTCGGTCGCTCACAATGCTTTTAGGTACTCCATGAAATCTCACTACCCACTTCATATACAACTCTGCTAACTTAGCTGCCGTTCTAGTCGATTTGACTGGTATAAACCTTGCACTTTTAGTCAGTCGATCTACAATTACCCAAATGCTGTCATATCCCGATCTAGTCCTTGGTAAACCATCGATGAAATCCATCGAGACTTGCTCCCATTTCCATTCGGGAATTTCTAAGGGCTGTAACAACCCACTAGGCTTCTTTTGCTCGGCTTTTACTAGCTGGCAATTCATGCACTTGGATATAAACTTCCCAACGTCTCTTTTCATCCCTTCCCAGTAGTAAGTCTGCTTCATATCTCGATACATCTTATTACCACCGGGGTGTATGGTCAGCTTTGAGTGATGACATTCTCTAAGCACTTCATCCCTCAATCCATTGACATTGGGTACAACAAGCCTTCCATTCTTTCTAAGCCATCTATCTCGATCAAGCCCATACCCGTTCATCTCCTCATCGATACCCATTTCCAACTTGGAGATGATTTCCAATAGGTTAGGATGGCCCCTCTGACTAGAGCCGATCCGTTCAATCAAAGTGGGTCTGATCGTCAAACTTGCTAACATTTCCGGATCCAATTCGCACTTTGGTCTGAAATCAAACCCCGCGATAAATTCCAGTTGCTTCCATTCAAGGAACATAGCCCCTAAGCTGGCATGTCTTCTACTCAATGCATCAGCCACCGCATTGCCCTTTCCCGGTGTATATGCGATGTCAAAATCATAGGAAGCTAAGAACTCTAACCATCTCTGCTGACGGAGATTTAAATCCTTCTGGGAGAACAGATACTTCAACGACTTATGATCTGTAAACAACTCAAATCTTTCTCCCAAGAGATAGTGTCTCCACATCTTTAACGCGAACACGATCGCTGCCAATTCTAAATCATGGGTAGGGTATCTTCTCTCGTGCAGTTTCAATTGCCGACTTGCATAAGCTACAACCCTACCGCCTTGCATCAATACAGCACCCAGTCCGGTACCACAGGCATCCGTGTATACCGTCATCTCTTCATCCCCCTTAGGAATGACTAACACTGGTGCGCTTGTCAACTTGTCCTTTAGATTCTTGAATGCGTTCTCGCACCTTTCATCCCAGATAAAAGCTTGATTCTTCTTGGTCAACTGGGTCAATGGTGCTGCTAACTTGGAGAAACCTTGGATAAACTTACGATAATATCCAGCTAACCCCAAGAAACTCCTTACGTCTGTTGCATTCTTGGGCGTAGGCCAATCCTGTACCGTAGCCACCTTCGCCGGGTCCACGGCAATACCATTCTCTGATACAACATGGCCCAAGAACCTCACTTCCCTCTTCCAGAAGTGGCACTTAGAAAACTTTGCTTTCAATTGGTGTTTTCTCAACACCTCCATCGCTACTCTTAAATGTTCCTCGTGTTCTTCCTCTGTCCTCGAATAGACCAAAATATCATCAACGAACACAAGGACAGACTTATTCAACTGATCTCTGAATACCCTATTCATAAGATCCACAAAATATGCCGGGGCATTAGTCAGCCCAAATGGCATAACCAACCATTCATAAAATCCAGACGGCGTTCGAAATGTCGTTTTAGCTATACTCTCAGCTTCCACTCTAAGCTGATGAAAACCTGTCGCGAGATCCAACTGAGAAAATATTCTCGCGCCACTCAACTGATCGAACAAATCATCTATCCGCGGTAGAGGATACTTGTTCTTCCTCGTCACTTTATTCAACTCGCGGTAGTCTACACACAAACGAAGGGAACCATCCGCCTTGGTAGCAAACACAACTGGTGCTCCCCATTCAGAAACACTCCTTCTGATAAATCCCTTCTTCAAAAGATTGCTGACTTGCACCTCGAGCTCACGTTGCTCTCTTGGTGCCATACGACGAAGTGGCATCACTATAGGTCTGGCATCTTTTACCAAATCAATACGGAACTCAATCTCTCGGTGTGGTGGAAGTCCGGTCACTTCTTCGAAAACATCCGGATACTGGCCAACCACGGGCAAACCTGACAACTCACTATGCGGAATGTCGAGGGAGTTTAGAAAACTAGCCAATACCCCCTTACTGGGTAGACCACCAAACACTATCCTCCGCCCATCATCCGCTCTAGCTGTCACCAAAAAGCCCTCACAGTCTACCACCACCCCGTATCTTTGGAGCCAATCTACTCCCAAAATAATGCCAAACCCAGTAAAGCCCAAAACAAAGCAATCACAAACAAACATGCATCCATGACTCGATAGAACCACATTACGACAAATCATGCTAAGGCTAGTTGAACCACCAATCGGGTTCGTCACTACTAAAGGTCTATCGACAATCTCGGGCTCCAATCCCAACCTATCTACCAGGTCACTAGATATGAAAGAACTGGAAGCTCCGGTATCAAACAAAACTCTAACAGGAACATCATAAACAGAAAGCATACCTTGAATGACGACGTTCTTTCCCTTCTCCGCCGCAGTTGGGGCATTCAACGAAGAAGGAATAGCATTAAGAGCATATGCTTTCACCATTTGCTTTTCCTTAGGGGGCTGCGGACACTTGTCCTTGTGATGTCCCATTTGGCCACAGTTGAAGCACTTCCTATCCGCTGGCTTGGCCCGACAATTACTAGCATAATGGCCCTTCTTACCACAGCTGAAGCACTCCACATCTTGCTCATTCTTTTTCTTTTGGCCATCCTTAGGCTGATTCTGCTTTCTCTTATTCTGGGAACCACTTTTGCCTCCACCACTAGCTTGTGGCTTCGGCTCATCTGCGGATGCAACCTCAGTCTTCGGCTTAGGGTAGAGACTTTCTGACCTTAACGCTTTCCCCACAATCGATTCAAACGTCTCATCGATGTGGTTAATAAGTTTTTCCCCCAAGTACTGATCCAAACCAGTTATAAATTTCTCATTCTTTTTCTCGGCAGTATCTATAAGAGATAACCCATATTTTGACAAAGTATCAAATTCAGCAATATACTCCGAGACAACCCTGCCATTCTGCTTGAGCTCCAAGAATTTCTTAAACAACATTGACTTCTGAGCAGCTGGGATGAACTTCTCACTAAAGCGAGCCTTAAACTGCTCCCAAGTAATCTGATCTTCGGGAGTAGCTGCCTTTATAGCATTCCACCAATTCATTGCCCGCCCTTGCAGCTGACGGGACGCTAGCTTTCTTTTCATCGCATCCTCGATACCCAAATCCTCGAAGATACGTTCGCAACTATCCACCCAATCCTGAACATCCGTAGCCGACTCCGTTCCGTGGAACGGCTTTCCACCAAGGCTAGTATAATCCTTATTCAGCTTGGCGAAGTCGACTCTTGGCGCCTGCACTATTGGACCACCACCATTTCCACCATTGGGAGCTGCCCTCTGCACATCTCTAAGCATCTCTCTCATGAGGTCAGTAAACATCGTCCTCATGTCAGCAGCATTCCCATTATTGGCTCCCCTACCAGCACCTCTAGTATATCGGCTCATCGTCAATCTGAAAAAGGAAATGATTAACGACTCCATAGTGGTGCTAGTGCAGTACGACTTCATCCTTATACTAGTAATAGTATATATATATAGCTTTTAAAAACCAAAGTAATCACAAATACGCTCTCTCGTATACGTATAATATCTCTCCCTGATAACTTCCCTAGGTTAACTACGCAACCTAGAGCTCTGATACCAAGTGTGACGCCCGCCTCGCACCAGCCTGCATTTCCTCCAAAAGTGCGCTGTACCCATGCCCGACTAGCACAAGACGGTCGTCAGAAGAAAGGAAAGGAGGGAATGAACTAATCAAGAAACCTGTAGAATGTCTCACAGCGCATGGAATAAAATATAATAATAACATACTTGACACAAAACAGGCGAGACAGTGCATAAGCTGATAACTAAAATCAACATCAATCATCAAAGCAGCGGAAATCCAAATACAGCTTATTACAATTTTCCAAATTTACTGTCTCTAAACAAAAGAAAGCTGAAGTAGAAGATACACCAACAATGCCCAAGCAGTGATCTTCAACAACACAGGGAGAATAATATATATATTACGTGGAAGCCTCCTGCTCGTCTCCGGATCATCTACCCGTGCATCACCAGCTAACCTGTCTCTAGTCTGCTCGTGTGAGCACCCAGAGTAATAAGAGGAGACATAAAACTCTGGGTCAGACATAAAGCCTGGTATGAGCGATAAGCATCTAAACAGAATAATAACAGGTATACTAGACCATACCTGAACCTGGACCTGCAACCAAAGAGTTAGTACCACATACCGTACAATACTCCAAGGTGCCATAATAAATAGTGTAAGAATACGGGGTTGGGGTGTGCATGTCAAAATGATAGCAAGCAAATCATCCATAGCAACCATCCTCACATCTCTCATTCAGTGCGTAAAGCATACGACATCTACCACTTTGGAACACTAGACAAACTGAGGCAACGACGAATCCCGACTTGTAGAAACCCTGCTGTGACCAAGCCAAACACTTGGAGTCATGACCAAACATTTCAATGACCCACTTCATTGGTCGTAGCCCTTGGTTCTACCGATGCCATAATGGCCCTGAATCCGCCTTCGTACCTCCTACCATAGTGGTCCAAAGCTATAGACGTCGATAACTCCTTGGCACGCGTCCCGCAGCAAAGCCCAACCATGAAGTGAACTCGTTGATTCCCATCTGAACCTTAAGCTCTAACTTCTCATTTGGACTTCCTTTGCATCTCGGGTTTGGTCGAATTGGAGTGGGTCTTCAAAAAAAAGTTGTCGCGCAGTAACAGTCCTGGAGTTCGGTTCGGTTCGGTAGTCATTGCCCTCGTCGGTTCGGTTCGGGTTTCTTCACTCCGGGTCGGGTCGGTGTCCTCCTCCGGGTCGGGTCGGTGTCCTCCTCCGGGTCGGGTCGGGTTGCTATCCTCCTTCCAGCTCGTGCTCCTTCTTCGACCAGCTCCCTCGTTTCCTTCTACTCCGATCCGATCCGATCACTTCGCTTTACTTCAGTCCGATCCGCTCCGCTTCCTTTTACTCCGATCCGATCCCCTTGTCCACTCCAACTCTAAGTAAACGGCCTTCCTTTTTGCCAAGTCTTTCATGTGCCAAGCTCCAGTTCGGGTCGGGTTTCTTGCCCAGTTCACATTTCCGATCCGAGCCCCCATCCGATCCGATCCGAAGCCCTGCACAACTTTCTGCAACTTTTCCAGCAACTTGTTTACGCCGTTCGACGACGTTTTTGACAAATCTAACTATTCTAAACAATCACAATTCATGTCAAATAATCATAACAACATAGCAAACTAACCACAAACACCAAAACAATGAATTCATATGTCAAAATGGATCAAATGTGCCCAAAACCTCACATTTTCCTATAATCCCTCTTAATCATGTTTAAGCATACGATTAGCAAAACACATCGAAATTAACCCAAATTTCTAACAGAGCCTTAAAACATTATTTTAGAATTTTAAGAATTTTTCCAGAATTTATTTACGTATAAATTCGCTAATCTTCACTAGTCACCCCTAATTAACTGTAATTAGTGTCAAAATGATGCTATCACTCACCTTGGCCACAAATGAAACACCAAATCTGAAATACTCTCTGTTTGGGTCGAATTCCTATATATAGCAGCAGCTCCAACCTTGCTTTGGTGCTTTTTCTCCTTAATTTGGTGTTGCTAAGCCTAATCTTCAATTAGAGAGTGATTTGGGGTGTTTTAGATGTAGGAAGCCATTACTAAGGTCTCAAGAAGGTTTGTGGCGGCTCAAAACTGAAATGAAAATGATAACCTAACCATAATCAGTCCTCCTATACCTCTAAACCCGAAATTCCCCTTGGGCCTAGCTGCTAATCACCCGGTTAAGCCCAATTAAGCTGTTTTTCTCCATCTGAAACTTGTTTCAGCCATATCTCCCAAACGGTAAGTCCGTTTGGCTAATGTGACCACTCTACGGAAAGAGAAACCATCATCCGAAGCCAATGGAAGTGGTTTCAGGTCAAAATTCCTTTCCAGTCAAAAGTTATGGCCAAAACAGTGCCAACTAGGGGTAAAATGGTCATTTAAAAATCGAGAAAAATCATGAACATGGGAAATGACCCCAATAGTCGTCTCCCAAAGTTACATGACCATACGACTTCGTATGTGAAAGAAATAAATATCCTACGATCCTATGATGCGTAGAACGCGGGTCGTTACACAGATAGTATACATTTACATCATGAGGTTCATACCAAATATCGAAGATTATTTCTATCTAGCTTATTTAAATCAAGGTGAGAACCCGTATCTTAATTGAAAGGTTTATTCAACTCTTTGACATTAGATCTGGATAGAGATACCATCAACTTATCTTCAATATTAATTTCCGTATCCAACTCATATTATAAGCGGAATAGCGGTGAATTACCTTTTAAATTCCACAGATAATAAGAGTTTTCATTTACCGAACTAATATCAAACATCCGAAGATTTATCTCCAACCATATTCAACTATTTAGTATTAAAAACCCGTATTAGTCTCAATTTATATTCCATATAAAATATTTCTAATACTCTTAAACCTTTGAAAACATTCCACAAATCATTACTTACAGTTCGGAAAATCGTTTACGGGTTAAAACTTCAAAATAGATTGTTTTCGAAGAAAGCGTTACAATAGCGTTCCAAAAGTGTTACAAAAGTGTTACAAAACAGTTATCTAAACTATTTTGATCAAAATATCGTTTATCTTTGCCAAAACTTAAACTTTACAATTGAAAACACCTTTCATAATTTGTAATGATTTTACAAATTTTTTTCCATATTTTTAAATAATTTAAAAATAGCTGTTTATAGTTATGGGCAACAATTGTTCTTACATCGATCTTTTCCAAAACGGTTTCAAACATAACTTGAAAATTATAACTCGAATTTAAAATCTGCTTTCACTCATTTGAAAGTTCTTGTTTATATAAATCAAATGTTTTTCGTTTCATGGAAATCCGATTTAGAGTGCAAAAGTTATAAGCGTCTAAAGTTTGCATCTAAAATACGTAAATTGTCGTTATGCGACAAGCTCTATTTTTACCATAATAACCATTATTCTATGATACTTCAAAATATCTTAGAAAATCGTTATATCCTTATATAACCCTTTTAAAATCATTTAAATTTACTTTTCAAATTATTTTGGATCTAAAATTCAACTTTCATAAATTCCAATTCATTTCTGAATATGAATAACTTCAAATTAACCTTCTCATTCATCGGATCAGTTAGGGATAGCCAAGGAGAGCAGGAAACTTTATTTCCAAACCCAAGCCTAGACACTATCCTCTCTGTCATCCTAGAACGTTCTGGTGTATATTCTATTATTAATATAAAGAGACATCGTTCATATTCAAATTTCAAAATCTCATTTCGAATTTAAATTGAAAATAATATATTTTATCAAAACTGGTTTCAGATAGATATAAAGATCGTTGTACATAATCAATACATAATTCAAATCATTTCCAATCCTAATTCAATATTTAAAAACTTAATATTTAATTCAAAACTAACAATTTAAATATTATTTAATGATTGAATAAAATCGTATATAGGAAGGAGATTTTAAATCGATCACCCATATATTTCCACAACCACGGGGTGTGTGTGTAATATCATGCAATGCAATCATATTTATCCAAATGAACTATATAACCAGATGGATACGAATTCATTCATCACAAACAAACAGTTTAACGGTGCACAAACGTTACGGTCAATAACGCTTACCAGTGTTCAGTGTATTATCTAACTACATGCACATCCATTCACATAATAACATCCATCACACAATCATCATCAACAAATTTTAATTATCTCAGCTAATTATAATTAACTAATTTAAACAAATAATTTTAAATTAGAAGTTCTCACCTAACAGCTTTCCAAATCTTCACGGTAGGCGAGCCTAGCTAAGCGAACCGTCGTACTATATTTCAGCGCAACGTCTTCTTCACCAAAATATATATAATATACATTAATCTCTCTTTATATTATAAGAGGAGGAGGAGAATGACGAACTTTGGAAAGGTGGAGGTGGAAAAGAGGAAGACTTATGCCATGGAAACCATAGCCATAAGCTTTAAGAAGAAGAGAGAAAGAAAAGAAGTGAGAATGAATGAAAAAGTGGAAGGAAAGGGTGATATTTATAGGAAAAGAGGAGTAAGGAGAGAGTGACACATCATAGGACATGTGTACTTCATGCATGGAATGTTGCATGCAAAATTACAAGTGTCTTAACACTTGTAAAAAGGAGAAGGAATGTGTTTTTGGTAGCATTTACCTTAAACGTTATGAAAACAAAGAGCAACGCATAATACTAATGCTACTAATTGATGTTATCTTTTGACAAATCCGATCGAACGACAAATAATATCAGTAAATCCAACTTATTAATAATCATTCTTGTAAAACCATAAAATAAATTTTCCTTTACCAAATTCATATTTTACAAATCAATATTATCAAAATTTTCAAAATTTGAAAATGTTATTACTTAAACATAAATCTTATAAATTAAATATATTTTTTTAAAATAAGTTTTTCTTATACAAAGTCATATTTAATGAAACAAAATACTTATTCAATAGTTAAAATTTATATTCAATCCTTATAAATATCAATTTATATTTAGAAAATCAAAAATTATATATATAAAAATCCAAATCAAACTTAGTTAAATTTCTGGAATGTTACATAATTGGAATGATATATATATATATATATATATATATATATATATATATATAGAGAGAGAGAGAGAGAGAGAAATCATCGACGTATTTTTAATAATATATTAGTGTTATAAAACGAACATAGAACAGAAGAAATAAGGAAGAGAGAACATTTCTATTCATTCAGATGTGTGTTTCTTTCTATTACATTGGCTTCTTTATATATAGGCTTTGGAGCAGATGTTTAATTTTTTTCCCATGATGTGGGACTAAAACAGAGAACTAATAAAAGCATATTCACAACATATATATATATATATATATATATATATATATATATATATTGCAACACTCCTCCTTGAATATGCATCTTCAAAATTTTGAATGCTCTGCTAACTTGAAGTTGTCCCTTTTAAAACATATATGATGTTTGCTCCCCCTTATTATTATCTTGCCAGCATATATCCGTTCATTCGATACAACTATTGTCTGTTGCCTTCAAAACTCTATCAGGAAAACCCAATGGGAAAACCCTTGAACGAGAAAAAGAGTACAATGTTTGACATTATGAATATCATATTAAATTAATATTCCTTAAAAGAGTTTGATTCTTCTGGATTAAAACAATGCCTCATTAAAAACCTTTTTATGAAAAACCCTATGGAAAAAATCATAAATAATGAAAAGAGTGCAAATTCATTTCATCTTTAGGTAACATGTTTTACAATGTTATAGTAAGGGTTGATACTTCAGGATCAAGATAATGCCTCATTAAAAACCATACTAACAAAAACCCAGTGGGAAAAATATTAGTGAAGGAAAAGAGTACATTATAGCATAATTTTATATGCTACCCCTTATTTATAACTCATCATTCAATTAGTCTATTGATGTAGTCGACGCATGCCAATTTTGTATATCATCTTCTGGATTGTTGATTTGGAAATTGCCTTTGAGAACGGATCTACCCGCTTTTCTTGAAACTGAATTTGTTTCTCCTCTTTCTTGTTATACTTTCATTCATGTGTGAAGAGAAATTTAGAAGAAATGTACTCCATCCTATCATCCTTGATATAATTTACTTGAATTTGAGCCATGCAAATTGTCTTGTCTTCATAAGTAATAATTTACTACATCAAAAGATGTTTGATACTTCTGGATCAAAATGTTGCCTCGTTAAAACCTTACTAAGAAAAACCTGATGGGAAAAATCTTAGTGAAGGAAAAAGAGTACAATATACAATGTCATATTTACTACGTCAAAAGTAGTATGATACTTCTGGATCAATGTAATGCCTCGTTAAAACCTTAATAAGAAAAAACCAGTGGGAAAAATCTTAAATAAGGAAAAAGAGTGCATTATAACTTATTTTTGTATGTTACTTTTGGGTTGATGCTTCTGGATCATGACCCATGCCTCATTAAAACCTTACTAAGAAAACCCAATGGGAAAAAACGTAGTTAAGGAAAAAGAGTGCATTATATCATACTTATGGATGTTCCCCCTGATTTAATAATTTCCTCTGAATTCGTATTCTTCTTTCAATAGCTCAAATGGCTTACTAATACTTCTTAATAAAAATTTTCTTTTAAAATTTCATGTGTATTTCCATGCTTCAGGCATGATTTCTTATTTAAAACGCCTCCCTTTTGTGATTTGTATGATACTAATATTCATTTATGAATACACTCCAGGTGCTTATAATTTTCTGTTTCAATCGGACTTGCATGTTGCAATACATATTTGATGAATAAGACAACTTTCATTACTAAGCAGGAAGTAATCTACTCATCTTGAAGTATATCAAGATTTTCATTACAACAATACTTAGAAGAATGTTGCAATCTATCATCCATGTTCTTGGTATTCTTTATAATAACAAATGTTATTTATGTTCTTGAGGAACTTATATATTATAATAAGTTTTGCATATCGCAACTACCACTTCAATGGATATTAAGAGTTTTATTACAACAATTCTTAAAAGCAGGAAGTGATCTACTCATCATGAATTATTCCAAGTACAAACATACATCAATTAACTAACAATAACTAATGCTTTCAATGCATTTATGACAATAAGGTAATATAATATATGTATCAATCACATAATCAACATTTTACATTCTCTAACATGAATGGTTCAATATACGGATCTGTACATAAAATTCACAACTATAAATAAAAATAAACTACATGTCTCATATTCAAATTTTTTTCTCGTTCTTCAATATGAATGATTTGAAAAACCTGTAAATTTATACATAAAATTCACAAACATAAAAAATTACATTTTTTTATTCAAAATATACAACCCATATAAAGATCTTTTAGATCTTTCTTTTATATCAAAATTGCTTCTCTGTTATTGAAGAGATAAAGTAGCAAATGAATATGATTTATGTATGGTGTATGGGGTAAAAGATCCATATATAATATTATAAAAAGAAAATGAATGGATCTTCCTAAAAAGTATTTGGTATACCATAATACCAGATCGAATATGAATAGGTGGATATCTAAAACACTAAGTTAAAAAATAATTAGATTTACAAAGTTTAGATCCACTGGAACATAATCTAGATCTACAAAAAAATATAGATCCATAGATCAAATATTCTCAAACAGAAAATAATTGTAGAACAAATATAGAAATCCATGAATTGATATTCTTAAATAAAAATTACTTACATGAAAAATTCATAGATGTAGATTTAGAAGATTTTAACAAATAACTACAATAGAATCTCGTGCTGATAACGTGTTATAAAACGAACATAGAACGGAAGAAATAAGGGAGAGAGAACATTTCTATTCATTCAGATGTGTGTTTCTTTATATCACATTGGCTCCTTTATATATAGGCTTTGGAGCTGATGTTTAACTTTTTCCCATGATGTGGGACTAAAACATAAAACTAATAAAAGCATATTCACAACATTTATATATATATATATATATATTACAACAATTAGTATATATAACAACAATGTTCGTATGTGTCTAACGACATTTCAACATATATGTTTAACAGTGTTTAGCATTATTTAACAATGTGAGAATAACAAATGTTTCATTCCAGCAACATGCAATGTCTCATCAAAGGCAAAATTAGGTTTTCATGAAATTAATAATAGATAAATGGAAACTTAAAATAAAATAGAATGGCATTGTTTGTGTTTAAATTTGATCTTCTTCTTCGTTGCTACTTCATTAATTCAACGTTTTTTGTTATTAAAAAAACAATCTGCATAACAATAAGATATACGGATAATAAGAAGTAATAAAAAAGGGTATTTTTGGAAGATTCCGGGGTGTGAAAAGAAATAATTGGGGTGTGTGCTTTTTTCTCAAACCTGTGGGGTGGGAAAGGTAAATTAGGTGGTGGTAATAGAATTATCCTACAAAGAAACCAAGATTTTGGTGACATGGTTACAATCTTAATAATATAAAATATGAAAATATAAATATAGATTTTTCAAATACTTTAATTTCGAAGACAAGCTAAGATTGAACTGTAACTTAACTTGTGCCAATGGGAAGGAAAATTAATAAGAAGTTTAATTTAAGACTCTAGTGAATTTTAATAATTTAATACTTAGCAAGTATAATAATATAATAAATCTAGTTTTAAAATATTAGTATTATATATATATATTTGATTTTAAAACTTTAATACAAGATTTAATGTAACAACCTAGATTTTCGGGTTTCCGGGTTAAATAGACCATTGTGTGTTTTCTATATTTAAATCTAAGAAGAATGAAATACGAATTTGAGAGCCCAATTTCGTATAGTGTTTTAAAACAGGGAATAAGGAAATTGTAGGTTTCATAATTAGTGTATTTGGAATAAATTATATGTGCTTAATTTAATAAGTAATTTACTTCAGTGTGTGTTTATAAATTATAACGTGTTGGTTATAGTGAATATTTATAATATATAATATTGATTGGGAATCAATATTTAAGAAGAAAACATATTTTTAATAATTATGATAAATTATCGGCTGAAATAATTATTAAATTATTGTGTTTTAAACTTGGTTGGAAATTTAAAGTGATAATATAACGTTGGATTTGTTGATTGTTGTTAATAATTAAATATGTGACTTTCGTTATGATAATAATAATATTAACGACAACAATTAGTGATTTAATTAGATTGTGTCTCTACAAAAATATAAATATTAATTGTGAATTAATATTTGTGGTTTATAGATATCTATTAGAGTTAATTTATTAAGTAATTGTAGGATATAAACTTTGTTGTTAAAATATAAATATGTTCCTTAATAATTATTGTGCCAAAACATATTTATATCACTACGCTATAGATGGCCTACCACAACGAAAATCCAAGGTGTCACTAGCTAAAATGTTGTCACAGCTATGCTGATTTTTGTCTATTGCAACGCACGCTTCAAGGTGTTAGCATAAATACCAAATTGTGTTGCAGTAGCTGTAGATATATTCTAATTAAAAAATTAATGAAAATATCAATCCATATGAATACAATCCAACAGTCTATATTACTCATCCGCGTCAATCTAACTTCCTACTGATCTATGTTAATCTAATTTCCTTTATCGCCTCAGCTTTACCCCCAAATTTTCATTTCCCTCTAAAACCTGATTCACGCTATTTTCATTCTCCCGCTGAAACATAGGGCTCCGACCTCCATCTCCTTCGCCTGTCTCTCCGTAAAATTCCACTGTCTCTTTTAAATCTGAAACTATTTCTCCATCAATCAAATCTTTTCCACCTTAATCACAACTGACATCAATCCTTACCTCGATTTTATGACAGATCTGGTCACAACTTAACCTTACGGATGGATTTTGGAAGTACGACAGCCATGTCCGGCCCTTTCCTAAAGCTGATAAAGCAATCGCTTATGGACTCGTATAATTTAGGGCACAAAAATCACCAATACACAACCGATTATTAAAACAAAACTAAGAATCGCAAGTTCAGGATTCACGAGCAATGAACGAACTGACTCTAGGCAGCAATCGATTCGCAGATCACGGTTCACAGAATCATAAACATCGTCCCCAACTAGGGAAAAACTCAAAATCATAAATGAACCGCACGATGTAAATTTAGTTTCAGACAGGCTTTCATTGAAGCCCGAAGGTTGAAGATTTGAAGGTGTTTGTTGCAAGTATTCATTTAAATCTGGATTTTGTATGTTCATCGTTCTACAAGATTGAATATTTCTTCCTTTTGTGGGTTTATTTGAAATTGTTTCAGCAGGTTCTCTTCTGAGTATATATCCAGATTATTTTTGTGTTTCTATTTCATGCGTATTAACATAATTCACAAGTTGACGCCGTAAAATTATTACGTTTTATGTGTCATGTTATGTGAAATAGATTAAAGAACCTGATAAACTAAGACCCAAATTGTAGCTAAAGAATTACAAAAATTGGAGATAAAATGCTAAAACTTTATGTAATTTGGGGAAGATAGGCTCAACGACAAAGGTAGTAGAATGCTAGGACTTTACTCGATTTGGAAAAAGGTGGGATGATTACTATAGGGGAAAACGTTATGTTCAAATGTTTACTTTTTGAACATGAGTTGGAGTGTTGCTGTAGTGTCATGAGTAACGGTATGCAATGATGGTTTTTTTGGCCAGACTTAAATAATTAAATGGATTTTTTTGGGTAATTATGGTATATGTTTGGTAAATTACTGTTCATATCCCCAAACGGACGAATTCTTATTCCGAATTTGTAAGAATAAGTCAGTGATGCTATGATGATTTAGGTGCAATTTGTAACATTTGAAAGTTAGGAAGCAGTGGTGTAGTGATTATCCTACTTTCTTTACACCCCAAAGGTCTATAGTTCATTCCTTGGCAGCTTCAATAATTTTTTATTTCACGTAAAACTCATTTAGTTAAAGAACTACTTCTATGCAATAGTCGCATCAATGAATACATGTTAAAATTATTAATTTTTTGTGAATGGCTGATTACCAAATGCGATTTGGTTATCTATATTCTATATAATGTATAAATTTGCATATTAAACCTTCTTGTGGTGCCCATTAATATAAAATCAAGATCTATTATCTCAATTTCTAGGGATGTCTAGTCTTTAAAGGATGTTAACGACGACCAAATGTGAATTGGTTATTAGTAAGAAATGTGGACACCTTATCAAATCTACTTGTGGCAAACCTTATATTTCAATGAAGACCACTTATGTGCACTTGTGCAATTTCATATTTTAACAGCATAAATTACTTAACTTTTTTTGAGATTGTAATCTTAAAAAAACATGCACTTCTTACCATTAGTATTTAGTTATTTAAAACGCACGCCTTTTAATCCATGTTGGCAACTATCTAACTAGCTGCTTCACAAGGGTTTAAGGTTGCAGGCGAATTATATGTACTTTATCTATAATTAAGTTGTATAACCCAATAGACAAACAATAAAACTCAAAAATGTCAATTAGCAAAGCATCGAAGATTGTACTATCTCTTGCGATACTAATTATTACCAAAGCAAAGTCTGAACCTGGTACATTAGCATATGACTATTATTACACTAGCTCTATAGATGTGAACTATTATTACACTAGCTCCACTGATGTTTATAGAAATTCCTAATCCAGTAGCGAAGCATGGAACAGTTCATGATGTCAAACATTGAGGTATTCTTCTTCTTCTTTTAATGTACCATGTCCATTTGATTATAGAAGTTATCTACATGTGCATGTTTTAGTATTTAATGGCATGTACTCATTATCACATGTCTTATACATTTATTTATCAATGCACTTTATTATCGATTTTTATGCGAATTGGCTGGCTGGTGCACAGTGCATCAGCAAGCTCACAGTGGCTTGCTGGTGCATGCTTGCAACAGCAAGCCACTGTGCAATTGCAAGCTTGGCACCTGCAAGTGCACATTTTCTTGCTGGTGCAAGCTTGCACAAAAAATACAATTTATAACCTTGCAATTTCCGAAGTATTCTCCCTTTTGTAATACCAGTATTCTTCTGGCCATCTTTGGATACTATTATATTATTGGAGAAAATGTGTGATGCATGGCATATAGAAATTATATTGAAGTTATATAAGTCTTTTTCTTGCTATTTTTTGAAAAAAAAAACCTTTCCTTTTTTTGGTCTTGTTTATAACTTTATCTTGTTGTCTGAATGTTTTTCTATTCTATAAAGGCTGCTGATTTCTTTTTGCTGACATTCGAGAAAGCATTGTAGCACGAAATGAGGTAAAAAAAATTCTACCATATTATTTTACCTCTTTTTCCCACTAAGCTCTTCAGGTTCTACATTTATGATGTTTCATCATACAGAACTTTATGTGGATATAAGAACACATATCAACATTATCTCCATATTTGTATACACAAAATATCGAAAACATACCTGAGAAGTGCATTTATCATTAACTGACATCACATTTTATACACCAATATAAAGTTTTTTAATAGCTGTAGCTCCAACTTGAAGCAATATTTGTTTATTAAGTTTTTAATTCATTTTCTCAACACTTTTCTAATATCTAGTCTACCATTTATTTCACTGATGTCTTCAGGGAAATAACTTATAAGCAATAGGAAATTGCTACAGGGTGCAAAGTTTCAAGTAATGACACTTTTAGATAATGTAAGTGATCACATTTGTCTGTGAATCTTTACTGTTGCTTGGAATTTATCATGAATGTATGTGATACAGATCAATTCAAGGCAATTAATGATGAGGGAATGCCGATGTATCATAGGCCATTCATGATTGAACCAGAAAAGTTGCGTTTGCGAGTGAATCATCAGAAGAAAAAAAAATAAAGGTAGTACTTTATATAATCATTTTCATGTAATTCTTATTGCTTATGGTTGTATGTGAGTCTGCTTATGAGTGAATTGAGTGATAATGTAGCGAGGAATGTATGTAAATATGAATGATTGTGTAATATACGAGTGAATGTACAATAGTGAGTCAAAAATTTTATACCATTTGAAATGTTAAAACAAAATATTTATTTGAATAAAATATTGTGCTATAACAATACTTATTATAATATTATGAAATCTTTGATTAATAACAGTTGACGTGTAATTACTTTTAGCTGTTATAAAACAAATTTTAACAGCTGCTAGAAACAGCTGTAAAAAAGGTTGACTTTATTATGATTGCAGATATAACTAACATATTACAACTGTTTTTGGCAGTTGTGAAAGGGTATTTTTTTATTGTAGTAGTACCTGTGGCAACACCTGTAGTGATGTCAACGCGGCAAAAGGCAACCCCAAGAAAGTGTTGCCATAGATCATTTTTTTGCCTATAGCAACACTTTTTGGCACCTACTGCGTCACTTCTCTGGGGTTGTCGTAGGCCATCTATGGCGTAGTGTATTAATGATTTATAATAAAGTTGGTAACTAAAGCTTTGGTTTAAAAGTGTTTTGAATTTAACTATCATGATAAGTGTGTTGTTTTTGTAAATTAATACAATTTAATTATTAGTGTATGAATATGGGTATAAATGAAATAATAATGTGTTAACAATGTTGTAATAGTGTATATAAGCTAAATTTGCTTAAGCAGTGTACATTTGGGGATAAAGTAAAAGGTTGGACCAAATGTGAAATAGTGAAAGTTAGGTTGTAAAATTGTTATAAGTTGTGGGGGTTTTAGGGAATTTTTTCCGTATCCGAAATGAAACCAGAAAAAGAGTACATTCCTTTTTCTAGAACCCTCTTCCTCCTTCGGCTTATTTTCTTCTTTTAGTAAAAAGAAATCCATGGCCTTCCCTCTCTTATAAAACAAATGACTTTTTTCCTCCTTTTTTGGCAAAGCCGACCGGTTTTTATAGTGTTCCATAACATTTACTATTATAAAAAAATAATAATTACAATAGTTATAGGAGTTTGGAAGATTGCCAGACTACTGTCTCGATTGTTAAAGTGGACCGTCCACTACGTACGACATTTAAAGTGGGTCGTCCACCATATTTAAACTGGATTATAATATAGGAGCCAGTATGTTAACTAGACTACTATGAATTACCTATTCCAAACACTATACGCAGGGAGGAGGGAATTGCATTTCAAAATTCTCATACACATGCTACAAGCAACATACGTACAAAAAAGCGCCAATAAGTACATGTAACATGCTGAAAAGACAACTCTCCAAAACATCACCCTACTTGTGCGGCATCCATAGCATAGGGATCCCAAAATTTGAACACCTGAAAAGCTAGAAGTCACATGGTAGAAGATCCTACTTGCAAAACAGAATCTGATATAATAACTTTGACAAGAACCATAGCATTATGGCAGTTCTTGCAAGCATAAACTTAGCAACCAACCAAACATGATAGATCGAGAGCAAGGCTCTTCACATTTTGCTAAAACAGGGGATAGCATTACATACCACACCCAAGACCGGCTGCCAACACATTTAACATAGTTGAAACCCTGTAAGTCGAACATGAAGAAGCATGGAAAGGAAGGAAGATCAACAACGATGTGAGCAAAAAGCTTCCCCTGTGTTGCTAAGAAGGACAAGAAACTAATCAGTACACCATTACCATCCAAGACATCCCACGACTCACACAATAACATGAAGACAATTACTTAACTACAAACGATCACCAAGCAACCATAGGAAAGTTCCAAAAACACATGCACCTTAACTAAAAACACCCACAACCGCCAACAAAACGACCAGGCGTTGAATATCCAAAAACACCATTGATTCCAACCCAATCAAAACTACAAACCAATACACATTCGACCAATATTTCCTCTTACCGTGCTAGAGACTGAGAAGTGATTCCCTATAACATAACACGGTAGATAAGTAGGAAAACATACCAGGATATAGATCGGCAAGTTGCATAACCAACAAGAGTCTTCAGAAGTCGTTGCATATGCCAATATTCCACGAACGATCATACAAGAACATAGTAGAAAAGCCGAAACAACAACAGCTCAAGACAAACTCTGCTGAACCAAAATAGGGAACCTGTAACATACCGTCTTTCGTCCACTTCAAGCTGGTAATTAAATCAACTTGAACCGTTCGAAATGACAGAATGTTATTAGCTTTTGAGGTAAATAGAATAAATCACAGAATCATAGACAGAAAAAACAGAATATCTCGCAGCGGAATAAATAAATTATACAATAGTAGTTTATGAAGCTACTAAAAAAAATTCAAAACCTATACATAATATCAGAGTTACAAAATTTAATACAGCGAAAGTCTAAATACAAGAATTTCTAATACAAAGGAGAAATAGCCAGAATCAACAGGTAGAGGTGATATCTTCAGTAGTCTCCAGCTTCAAAAGGTGAAATCTCAACACTGCAATACTCGATCTGACCCGAGCAATGATGCAAAACAAAACAACTCGGATCAGGACTAACAATCTCATGGAAGTAAATCAACTTAAATGAAATGTTCAATGAAATGCATCAGTAACTTAAAGGATGTTTGGGATCACCATCCTCTAAGGACCCGTTTAACTAATATCATATAATATAATACGCTATTATAATAGTGTCTATGTTTAAATATAACATATTAAAATAGCGTAAGCGGGATTACATTTTTACCCTTACACTGTTTATAAACATTATCGTAAACATTGCATATAAAACACCAGTAACGGTCGGTGGATAGGGATGCGCCGCTATACGACAACGTCAAATCAAAATCATAGGGGCTCGATCAGGATAATATGACAAGGCACACGAGGAATGCCCAGAGTAGGAATATACTAGTTGCACGCCCGGACTGGTGGTAATGCATAGCCGCGACTACCGCCCACCTCGAACAACACTCCCAAATCACGGATGCGCATCAATTCCATCAAACCGAGGGACTACAGTAATAAAGGAAAAAGTGTTGCTGATGGAGGTAGCTAACCCCACTTGGTCCGGTATAGCCCTGTTTTAGTCATTTTAATTATGACCCGAAGGTCAAGGATATCCATTATCGTTCTCTTTCTTCAAATCCAGTAATCGCCTCCAAATCAACCTACTTCATTCTGGAACTCCACAACGTACACAGTTGTAAAAGTGGTTTTCGGTATTGGCAGAGAGTATGACAATATCCGATCCCGGTCTCTTTAACAACCAAACGTTTACATTTTTCACACCGTGGCCATTTTATAAAATCATATCTTGAAATAAATTGATTTAAGAAATTTCTTTAATTCAAACCAAATAGTTTATGAATCAATTCCAGATATAAAATTATTTCAATTCATATTCGGTCAATTTATAATCAAATTCATATATTCATATCAATTGTAAATTCAAATTCCAATTGATTACGCAGTTCACGTTCATTACTGTGACAAAAAGGAATTTCGCTCGGTCTGAATCAATCGCTAAACCGATCTAGACCGTTCGAAACGCCTGATTGTTTTGAGAACACGAAAAACTAGAACGCAGACGGAAGAACATTTCATTTATATTATAACAATGCATCAGATTACAAGAATATACAGAGTATAAATGAATATTACACAGAAATATCAGAGATTTAAATTACATTTAAATACATCGCAGCGGAAAATAATACAATACAGAACTAGAAGGAGATATACGGATACAAAGCTTTCCGGATATCGTTCCAGCTGTAAACCAGGATCCTGTGAATATAAATCTGCAAAACCAAAACTACTAGCTGCCCGTGTCAAAATAGGGGCACCCAGAGTTTAGGTTAAAACAATAAACTCCAGGTCAGTCATGTGACTGGTGTGAGAACTAAAACAGTTATTAATCTTTGTTTTTAAAGTTAGGTAAATCAAGGGACCACGCCGTATAACATGGAATGGGTTTCCTCCCAAGAATACCAGTGCATAAAACAACAGCGCAATGCTAAATAAGGAAAATGAAGCTGTTATAAGACCCAGGTCCTATCACACAATGCAACGCAAGCCGGGAGATAGGGTTTCCCTTATAACAGCCAAAGAATGCTTGATACGTTTAAAACAAATCATTTGATACTATAATAAGTGTACAGTGTTTAAAACAATTTCAATCATAAATATCAATCATAGGCGACATGAGCGTCCCATGCCACAATGCCGCCATATATAGGTTCACAAATAAAACCGCAAATGTCACGTATTTGGAAATTGGATTTCCTTCTATGAACCGAGGCCAGGGATTGTCCTCTACCGATTCGAGACAATCTAGCCTACCATGTCTCAGGAACAGCCGCAACTTCCCCCTGGATCATCAGGGCCGGCCCACCGATGTGGATTATTATGCCTGAACAATACGTCTCCCCGCCCTTTGGGGTGCAAATGAGCCAACGAATGACTCCATCGGACCCGGATCGTCCGATCAAACTGAGGCGCCTCGCAACAGCAACAACCACAAAGGTGAAAAGTATATAAATGTCAGGGCTGATAGGTCACTGACACCACCCTAGCTAGAAAGAAACGCATGCCCTCCCTGAGGTTCTCTCCCATTTTTGGTTCACAACCGGGGTGCGAGGCTCGCGAATTCACGTTACACAAAGCTGTGCCACACAGGCTGTGCTTTGATCATCATCACAAGACTTTGCTTTTCAACAGAAGCCTTGATCATTTGCATCTTAGCATGCCACACAGGCAAACCACTCTATGCAACCGATATCAGTCACACAGAATGAAATCCAATGTCAGACACACAGTCCATTTACAAGTTCGTTCTGGGTCTGAACGAAACCGGAGGCACCTAGTACCCCGCATATCCATCGATCTCCAAGTACGTCTGGACGATCACCAACTTTTTCCATCTTCTTGGGTGTACAGCCCAATCAAGATCATCAGTAATCACCCAAACGACGTGAAGACTTCCGGTCTTCAACCATCATCTTCGACTTATCGTCGTATCAGTTATTCAGAATGGGATAAACCCGGTCTTTCCGAATAACTCGCGTATATTTTAAATAAGTGTTACACAAACACAACATACGCCTCATTCCAATTTATCAGTCACTAACCGTAAATTAACAAGAGAATAATTCCCCAAATATTAACCCCGAAGGCCGAAACCAACATCAGATCAATATCCAGAAAACCATTCTGCTTGGCTAACCGACAGTTAGTTTCTAAATTTCATATTCATAGGGAAGGTTCCCGTTAATTTTACCAAAGATAAATTCCTTGAATTTATTCTTTAATCATCCTTTGAATTTCGATTCAACTAGTCGGGATTAACGAACCTTACCGAAGTAATCATTTGTTTTAATTTCCCAACCCCAACCTATTCATCCCATGAAGTAAAACCGGTAATACTTCATGTCTAACACCACGGTGTTATCGGTAAATTTAATTACCATTTCACGTTCAAATCTAATTAAAGATTTAACTAATGCCTAGAGCAAAACTGGTGATACTCCATCCTCGATCATTTCAATCTAATTAAAGATCCATTAAAACTCCACTTAGTTTTAATCGTTAACTGGGTTAAAGAATTAGTGTCGTTTAAAACACGGTTCACGATAAACCCAAAACCACATTCCATTAATTATCGGGTTAAAGAACGAGTGTTATCTAAAACACTATCCACGATAAACCCAAAAATTAATATCAATTCAATTTCAATTAAATATTATTTAATTGGTACACTTCATTAAATCTAAATAAAAAGATTTAATCTTTTCTCAACTGGGTTCAAGAACAGTGTTAGTCAAGACACCATTCACGACAAACCCAAATCACATTTGATATTAAATACAAGGCTCTGAATGGAAAATATCCCGGCTTATATTCAATATCAAATTCTACGACCAACAAATATCGTATTGGAAATAACGATATATATATCTATATCTTTCAAATTTCCATAACAACATCTATATAATCACGAAATCCAACATCGAAATATTCCGAAGACAATTTCGATTCAAATCCATTCCAATGCAATCATTGGAAATTCTGGTTATTTTCAAAACCATTTCAATTTCAATTTATTTATTTAAAAATAAATAGAATTATAATTCTAGTTCAAAACTAGTTCATTTCGATAAAAATTTATTTTTATCTTTTCAAATATGGAGTTTTTCATCCCAATTCTTTCTAAATCATTTCTTATGATTTCACACAAATTATTACTATTTTTAATAATTTTATCAAGGCCCGTACAGTCGATTTCCATCAACGGCCATCGAACTGCACTTACAGCGACCTTTTCCAAATTTGATTTGGACATAATTCCAAATCCCACCGTTAGATTTCTAATTTCTAATATTCGTTAGAAAGCTCTTTTCGATACGAACCTAACGGTTCCGGTTTTAGGAGAATCCGACGGTCGGATCTCCCGTAATATCCGTTCGAAGTCAATGGTCGAAATTCGCGAACTGCCGCGGCACGGCGCGTTCTATTCAGGCCATTATATTATATATATAATATATACTTCGTCGATTTAAATTCAAAACGTGCTTTATAAATCGTTTTTAAATTTATTTTCAAAACGGTTTCAACTTCATATTCAATTTCAAATCAAAATTGAATATTCCAATCTAAATTCATTTTAAATTCATTTCAAATTGATTTCAATTCAAATTGATTTCTAATTCAATTTCAGTTCGTTTTCAATTCAATTCAATTTCAATTCGAATTCATTTCTATTCCATTTCAATTCGAATTCATTTATATTCAATTTCAATTCGAATTCATTTATATTCAATTTAAATTCGAATTCATTTATATTCAATTTCAATTCGAATTCGTTTATATTCAATTTCAATTCGAATTTATTTATATTCAATTTCAATTCGAATTTATTTATATTCAATTCTTTTCAAAATATCAGATTTTGAAATCACTTTCGATATTCATTATAAAATGAATAAAATCGATATAAATATCTTTCACGTCAAAATGGCGTCAATCTAATCAATACGGCTTCATATATTCCTATTTCCAAATATTCTATTTCAAATATTTCTTTTTCAAATATTTCTATTTTAAAACTGGAATGAGGCCCAATCAATTACCATATAATGTTAATTATATGGATTTTCTACAACACATGTATATATCAACAACGATGAATAATCAACCATCATCCAAAGTGCATTCTACACTGAATAAGCATCAAATATAAATATTCAACGCTTATAACAGCCTGTCAATCAATCGATCGACATACAACTAAACAATCGGGATTAGTGTACGTCAAATATCATCCCAATACCTGTGTGGGGTTTCAAGCAATCAAACACAGATTTTTATTTGTGCAGTTGGGCGATGTGTAAAATTTATCGTCCTAATCAATGTCCTTCAAATAGGTGTACATAAACAAACCGTCCGGTTTGTAAATGAATTTTTATTTATTCACATTCACGTTAAAAATTATATTTTTAACGATCAAACTATTTTATTCAACCTATGAATATACTATTCGGTTCATTTATTAAATAAAATGTTATCTTTATTTTTCTAACTTATTTTTAGAAAATTTCGGCGGCATAACGGCACGATACTAGAAACGGGACAAGGCCTAGCCTTATCCCCGGTCTAGTGAAGGCCCACGCCATTCACACATCAATCAAATCAATTTCATTTCACCAAACAATTCAATTCAAACCAAATAATCTAACCAACTACACAACCAAACAATTAAACAAACAAGCCATCCATGGTCTGTGGATGACGGGTGTCGGGTGCTGCTAAGCACCGTCTGCATCCTAGTATATATTTATAACTAGAAAAATTAAATTAAATTAAAAGGTGAGAAGTTCTCACCGATAGCTATCCCAACTTCACGACACTTCATTTAGAAATCTTCGTCGTTCTTGCCTCTTGTCACTTTTCACTGCCCGTATTCTCTACATATATAAAAATCACATTTTTACTTTGCTATTCAATATATAAAAATCGAATTTTTTACTTCGCTATTCAATATATAAAAATTGAATTTTTACTTCGCTATTCAATATATAAAAATTGAATTTTTACTTCGCTATTCATTATATAAAAATCGGATTTTTACTTTGCTATTCAATATATAAAAATCGAATTTTTACTTTGCTATTCAATATATAAAAATCGAATTTTTACTTCGCTATTCAATATATAAAAATCGAATTTTTTACTTCGCTTTGAATTTTTACTTCGCTATTTAATATATAAAAATCGGATTTTTACTTTGCTATTCAATATATAAAAATCGAATTTTTACTTTCAACGCTAAATGGATAAAAATCGCATTCCTAATACGGTGTTTACATTTCAAAGATCCTTATTTGAAGCTAATTACATTGAACAAACAAATATAAATAACGATAAATAACTTACAGTAGGAGTTTGTGAGCAGGGAGGGGCTGTTGGGCGGTCTCGAGGTGGCGCAGGGGGTGATGGCGGCGCGTGATGTCGTCGATGGGGTGAGGGAGGTCGGGATCTGGCCGGCGACGCCTGAGGTGGGCCTTTGGGCGACTGGTGGCGTGGTTTGGGCGGATGAGGATTTGGGGGGGATTGAACGAGGAGAGGAGGAAGAAGAGGAGAGGAAGGCGGCGTCCTTGGAGGCCGATGGGGCGGCTGGCGGAGCGCCTGATGGCGGCGGCACTAGGGTTAAGGGGAGGGATCGACGGGTTTAGCTGAGCGTTTTTTTTAAATTTCTTTTTGACTTTGACTGAAGAGAGAAGGGGAGGGGTAAGGGTTATATTAATATAATTATATTTTATTCAGTTTTAAATTCCAGAAAGCAACCTTTTATTTTGAACTCGAAATCGGACCCACCGACTGTCGTCCCTTGCTAATTACCCCCATTCTGAACACAATAGGATATGTATCGTAGGCTGATTCGATCGTTTCAATCAGTTTCCGTTGAATTTCAAATATAAATCAGTATATATTCACTTTGAACGCACATTTCAATTTACTGGGGTCACATACTAACTCTATAAATTGCAGAAAAATATTTTCTAGCTTCGTATTAACGATACGGTCCTAATAAAACTAGTTTCATCGAATTCTGACACCATTTGAAAAATGGCCATTTTCCAGTCGATTAAAATCAACTGAAACTGGTCAAACGCGTTTTCCTTTGCCACGCTCAAATATTGATTCGAAAAATTATGAAATTTGAAATCTAGCAATAATTTGACACTGCGGATCCAAAAAAAGTGGTTTCGTCGAAATCCGAGGTCGTTTGCAAAATGTCCATTTTTAAGGGCCTGAATTCCATAGCGACTATTCATAATTTTCAACTGGACATATCTTTTGATTCCCGCTATGAAATTTCGATTTTTCGGATTCGTTGGAAAGATATTATCAAATAGATCCTATGATTTTTGGTTTCACTAAAATCCGGATTGTTTTGCACCCGGTACATTCAATTGAAGTTTGAAATCGAATTATCGAACTACCGCGCCATTTTCAATTCCTTTTATAAATATTTATATTCTAACGACGACGTATATAATATATACGTTCAAATTCCATTCAAAATAAATTTTCCGTCGATATTATTTAAAATAATTCATTTTAAATAATCAAAATTTGCTAAAATTGCCGAAATAAAAGTTTTAAACTGGCCCAGATTTTCGGGTTGTTACAATCTCCCCCACTTAAAACTTTTCGTCCCCGAAAAGGAACAAAGTCGAAAGTGGTTTGATTAATCAACTCTACGTTCGATCTGGCTTCCATTCTCCAACTTTTCAGTTTCTGAGAATTTTCAAATTCTTCAAAAATTTGGCTAACACCCTAAATTTTCGAAAAATTTCGCCATAACCTCCCCTACACTGGGAGCCACGGGAAAATCCCGAAATTGACATATAGGCCTTCTGATCTCAAAAAGAAAAAGAAAAAGCCAATCGGCTCATAAAATCATCATCACCCAAACAAAACAGTAAATTATGTAGTAAACATGTACCTATTTGTCGGGTAAACAAATTTTATTCTCTGCTCTAGCCTCTTTGCTATGACCTGTTCAATGTAAGCACATGTATATGCAAGCAAATGCGACCAATTTTCAATACAATACATTATTTGGTTCAAATGGGCTATATGGTACAAATTTTAATAAATCAACCAATAATCAACACCACAACCATCGATCTATTAGTTGATTAGCTTTTCAAATTCATAACTTTGATATGTAGTCAAAAATCAGATTTTTGATGCAAAATCACAACAATAAGCCCTATCTAATTTCGGTTCTCACACCAGTCAATTGGAAATATATAGAAATCTCACTTTCGTTACTCGAAAATAAATACTGGCGACGGTACCCCATCACCAGAATTACCCCCGGGCAACTAGAGTATGATTCTATAACTATCCAGTACATTAAAACTTCGAATACACGTTTGCAAGACATATATGCAAAATCTTTATATATCGGATTGTCCCGACCAATATAGAATAAATAATCAAATACGAATAGTTGATTTAAATTTTCAAAACAAAAATTGTTTTCACTTTAAAAATATACTCTTCACACTCGTTCTAGGATACTATTGATCCCATCTCTAACGAGTCATTCTAATTGGATATTACTAATCCAATATCTGTTGAATTCTTTCGTATGGTTCTAATGTGCCTTGTTCTCTGAGCTTTGTAAACCAAAGCTCTAATACCAACTGTGACGAAAAGGAATTTCGCTCGGTCCAAATCAATCGCTAAACCGATCTAGACCGTTCGAAACGCCTGATTGTTTTGAGAACACGACAAAATAGAACGCAGACGGAAGAACATTTCATTTATATTATAACAATGCATCAGATTACAAGAATATACAGAGTATAAATGAATATTACACAGAAATATTAGAGATTTAAATTACATTTAAATACATCGCAGCGGAAAATAATACAATACACAACTAGAAGGAGATATACGGATACAAAGCTTTCCGGATATCGTTCCAGCTGTAAACCAGGATCCTGTGAATATAAATCTGCAAAACCAAAACTACTAGCTGCCCATGTCAAAATTGGGGCACCCAGAGTTTAGGTTAAAACAATAAACTCCAGGTCAATCATGTGACTGGTGTGAGAACTAAAACAATTATTAATCTTTGTTTTTAAAGTTAGGTAAATCAAGGGACCACGCCGTATAACACAGAACGGGTTTCCTCCCAAGAATACCAGTGCATAAAACAACAGCGCAATGCTAAATAAGGAAAATGAAGCTGTTATAAGACCCAGGTCCTATCACACAATGCAACGCAAGCCGGGGGATAGGGTTTTCCCTTACAACAGCCAAAGAATGCTTGATACGTTTAAAACAAATCATTTGATACTATAAAAAGTGTACAGTGTTTAAAACAATTTCAATCATAAATATCAATCATAGGCGACATGAGCGTCCCATGCCACTATGTCGCCATATATAGGTTCACAAATAAAACCGCAAATGTCACATATTTGGAAATTGGATTTCCTTCTATGAACCGAGGCCCGGGATCGTCCTCTACCGATTCGAGACAATCTAGCCTACCATGTCTCAGGAACTGCCGCAACTGCCCCCTGGATCGTCAGGGCCGGTCCACCGATGTGGATTATTATGCCTGAACAATACGTCTCCCCGCCCTTTAGGGCGCAAATGAGCCAACGAATGACTCCATCGGACCCAGATCGTCCGATCAAACCGAGGCGCCTCGCAATAGCAACAACCACAAAGGTGAAAAGTATATAAATGTCAGGGCTGATAGGTCACTAACACCACCCTAGCTAGAAAGAAACGCATGCCCTCCCTGAGGTCCTCTCCCGTTTTTGGTTCACAACCGGGGTGCGAGGCTCGCGAATTCACGTTACACAAAGCTGTTCCACACAGGCTGTGCTTTGATCATCACCAAAGACTTTGCTTTTCAACAGAAGCCTTGATCATTTGCATCTTAGCATGCCACACAGGCAAACCACTCTATGTAACCGATATCAGTCACACAGAATGAAATCCAATGTCAGACATATAGTCCATTTACAAGTTCATTCTGGGTCTGAACGAAACCGGAGGCACCTAGTACCCCGCATATCCATCGATCTCCAAGTACGTCTGGACGATCACCAACTTTTTCCATCTTCTTGGGTGTACAGCCCAATCAAGATCATCAGTAATCACCCAAACGACGTGAAGACTTCCGGTCTTCAACCATCATCTTTATCTTCGACTTATCGTCGTATCAGTTATTCAGAATGGGATAAACCCGGTCTTTTCGAATAACTCGCGTATATTTTAAATAAGTGTTACACAAACACAACATACGCCTCATTCCAATTTATCAGTCACTAACCGTAAATTAACAAGAGAATAATTCCCCAAATATTAACCCCGAAGGCCGAAACCAACATCAGATCAATATCCAGAAAACCATTCTGCTTGGCTAACCGACAGTTAATTTCTAAATTTCATATTCATAGGGAAGGTTCCCATTAATTTTATCATAGATAAATTCCTTGAATTTATTCTTTAATCATCCTTTGAATTTCGATTCAACTAGTCGGGATTAACGAACCTTACCGAAGTAATCATTTGTTTTAATTTCCCAACCCCAACCTATTCATCCCATGAAGTAAAACTGGTAATACTTCATGTCTAACACCACGGTGTTATCGGTAAATTTAATTACCATTTCACGTTCAAATCTAATTAAAGATTTAACTAATGCCTGGAGCAAAACTGGTGATACTCCATCCTCGATCATTTCAATCTAATTAAAGATCCATTAAAACTCCACTTAGATTTAATCGTTAACTGGGTTAAAGAATTAGTGTCATTTAAAACACGGTTCACGATAAACCCAAAACACATTCCATTAATTATCGGGTTAAAGAACGAGTGTTATCTAAAACACTGTCCACGATAAACCCAAAAATCAATATAAATTCAATTTCAATTAAATATTATTTAATTGGTACACTTCATTAAATCTAAATAAAAAGATTTAATCTTTTCTCAACTGGGTTCAAGAACAGTGTTAGTCAAGACACCATTCACGACAAACCCAAATCACATTTGATATTAAATACAAGGCTCTGAATGGAAAATATCCCGGCTTATATTCAATATCAGATTCTACGACCAACAAATATCGTATTGGAAATAACGATATATATATATCTATATCTTTCAAATTTCCATAACAACATCTGTATAATCACGAAATCCAACATCGAAATATTCTGAAGACAATTTCGATTCAAATCCATTCCAATGCAATCATTGGAAATTCTGGTTATTTTCAAAACCATTTCAAATTCAATTTATTTATTTAAAAATAAATAGAATTATAATTCTAGTTCAAAACTAGTTCATTTCGATAAAAATTTATTCTTATCTTTTCAAATATGGAGTTTTTCATCCCAATTCTTTTTAAATCATTTCTTATGATTTCACACAAATTGCTACTATTTTTAATAATTTTATCAAGGCCCATACAGTCGATTTCCATCAACCGCCATCGAACTGCACTTACATCGACCTTTTCCAAATTTGATTTGGACATAATTCCAAATCCCACCGTTAGATTTCTAATTTCTAATATTCGTTAGAAAGCTCTTTTCGATACGAATCTAATGGTTCCGGTTTTAGGAGAATCCGACGGTCGGATCTCCCGTAATATCCGTTCGAAGTCAATGGTCGAAATTCGCGAACTGCCGCGGCACGGCGCGTTCTATTCAGGCCATTATATTATATATATTATATATACTTCGTCGATTTAAATTCAAAACGTGCTTTATAAATCGTTTTTAAATTCATTTTCAAAACGGTTTCAACTTCATATTCAATTTCAAATCAAAATTGAATATTCCAATCTAAATTCATTTTAAATTCATTTCAAATTGATTTCAATTCAAATTGATTTCTAATTCAATTTCAGTTCGTTTTCAATTCAATTCAATTCGAATTCATTTCTATTCCATTTCAATTCGAATTCATTTATATTCAATTTCAATTCGAATTCATTTATATTCAATTTAAATTCGAATTCATTTCTATTCAATTTCAATTCGAATTCGTTTATATTCAATTTCAATTCGAATTTATTTATATTCAATTTCAATTCGAATTTATTTATATTCAATTTCAATTCGAATTTATTTATATTCAATTCTTTTCAAAATATCAGATTTTGAAATCACTTTCGATATTCATTATAAAATGAATAAAATAGATATAAATATCATTCACGTCAAAATGGCGTCAATCTAATCAATACGGCTTCATATATTCCTATTTTCAAATATTCTTTTTCAAATATTTCTTTTTCAAATATTTCTATTTTAAAACTGGAATGAGGCCCAATCAATTACCATATAATGTTAATTATATGGATTTTCTACAACACATGTATATATCAACAACGATGAATAATCAACCATCATCCAAAGTGCATTTTACACTGTATAAGCATCAAATATAAATATTCAACGCTTATAACAGCCTGTCAATCAATCGATCGACATACAACTAAACAATCGGGATTAGTGTACGTCAAATATCATCCCAATACCCATGTGGGGTTTCAAGCAATCAAACACAGATTTTTATTTGTGCAGTTGGGCGATGTGTAAAATTTATCGTCATAATCAATGTCCTTCAAATAGGTGTACATAAACAAACCGTCCGGTTTGTAAATGAATATTTATTTATTCACATTCACGTTAAAAAATATATTTTTAACGATCAAACTATTTTATTCAACCTATGAATATTCTATTCGGTTCATTTATTAAATAAAATGTTATCTTTATTTTTCTAACTTATTTTTAGAAAATTTCGGCGGCATAACGGCACGATGCTAGAAACGGGACAAGGCCTAGCCTTATCCCCGTTCTAGTGAAGGCCCACGCCATTCACACATCAATCAAATCAATTTCATTTCACCAAACAATTCAGTTCAAACCAAATAATCTAACCAACTACACAACCAAACAATTAAACAAACAAGCCATCCATGGTCTGTGGATGACGGGTGTCGGGTGCTGCTAAGCACCGTCTGCATCCTAGTATATATTTATAACTAGAAAAATTAAATTAAAAGGTGAGAAGTTCTCACCGATAGCTATCCCAACTTCATGACACTTCATTTAGAAATCTTCGTCGTTCTTGCCTCTTGTCACTTTTCACTGCCCGTATTCTCTACATATATAAAAATCACATTTTTACTTTGCTATTCAATATATAAAAATCGAATTTTTACTTCACTATTCAATATATAAAAATTGAATTTTTACTTCGCTATTCAATATATAAAAATTGAATTTTTACTTCGCTATTCAATATATAAAAATCGGATTTTTACTTTGCTATTCAATATATAAAAATCGAATTTTTACTTTGCTATTCAATATATAAAAATCGAATTTTTACTTTGCTATTCAATATATTAAAATCGAATTTTTACTTCGCTTTTAATTTTTACTTCGCTATTCAATATATAAAAATCGGATTTTTACTTTGCTATTCAATATATAAAAATCGAATTTTTACTTTCAACGCTAAATGGATAAAAATCGCATTCCTAATACGGTGTTTACATTTCAAAGATCCTTATTTGAAGCTAATTACATTGAACAAACAAATATAAATAACGATAAATAAATTACAGTAGGAGTTTATGAGCAGGGAGGGGCTGTTGGGCGGTCTCGAGGTGGCGCAGGGGGTGATGGCGGCGCGTGATGTCGTCGATGAGGTGAGGGAGGCCGGGTTCTGGCCGGCGACGCCTGAGGTGGGCCTTTGGGCGACTGGTGGCGTGGTTTGGGCGGATGAGGATTTGGGGGGGATTGAACGAGGAGAGGAGGAAGAAGAGGAGAGGAAGGCGGCGTCCTTGAAGGCCGATGGGGCGGCTGGCGGAGCGCTTGATGGCGGCGGCGCTAGGGTTAAGGGGAGGGATCGACGGGTTTAACTGAGCGTTTTTTTTAATTTCTTTTTGACTTTGACTGAAGAGAGAAGGGAAGGGGTAAGGGTTATATTAATATAATTATATTTTATTCAGTTTTAAATTCCAGAAAGCAACCTTTTATTTTGAACTCAAAATCGAACCCACCGACTGTCGTCCCCTGCTAATTACCCCCATTCTGAACACAATGGGATATGTATCGTAGGCTGATTCGATCGTTTCAATCAGTTTCCGTTGAATTTCAAATATAAATCAGTATATATTCACTTTGAACGCACATTTCAATTTACTGGGGTCACATACTAACTCTATAAATTGCAGAAAAATATTTTCTAGCTTCGTATTGACGATACGGTCCTAATAAAACTAGTTTCATCGAATTCTGACACCGTTTGAAAAATGGCCATTTTCCAGTCGATTAAAATCAAATGAAACTGGTCAAACGCGTTTTCCTTTGCCACGCTCACATATTGATTCGAAAAATTATGAAATTCGAAATTTAGCAATAATTTGACACTGCGGATCCAACAAAAGTGGTTTCGTCGAAATCCGAGGTCGTTTGCAAAATGTCCATTTTTAAGGGCCTGAATTCCATAGCGACTATTCATAATTTTCAACTGGACATATCTTTTGATTCCCGCTATGAAATTTCGATTTTTCGGATTCGTTGGAAAGATATTATCAAATAGATCCTATGATTTTTGGTTTCACTAAAATCCGGATTATTTTGCACCCGGTACATTAGTTTGAAATCGAATTATCGAACTACCGCGCCATTTTCAATTCCTTTTATAAATATAAATAAATATTTATATTCTAACGACGACGTATATAATATATACGTTCAAATTCCATTCAAAATAAATTTTCCGCCGATATTATTTAAAATAATTCATTTTAAATAATCAAAATTTGCTAAAATTGCCGAAATAAAAGTTTTAAACTGGCCCAGATTTTCGGGTTGTTACAATTTCCTATAAAGTTCAATATTTAAGTCAATTCAAAATTCACATTTAGTTGAATTAAAATCAAATTCATTGAATCAAATATCATTATATACATTTAAATCTTTAAACCTCGAATTTAAATCGCAAAATCAAAACTTATCCACCTATCGAGTTTATTATTAAAGTTTATAAAATATATATAAAATAAACATTGAAAATATTTTTATAAATTATAAATTTATATAGAAAATAGCTTTATAAACATATATAGGTTTAAAATAATTTAGAAATAGGTTTAAAAAGAATAATTTATTATAACAAATTACTTTAAAGTTAAAAATACACATGTGATTAAATTATACAGTTTAAAATAAATAAATTATAAGTAAAATCTTAAATAAGCATTTAAATACATTTTTACTCATAAAATCATTTTAAAACATATAATTTAAAATTTACAAAATTTAAGTATAAATCTTTAAAAATATAAATATAAGATTTTAAATTAATATTATTACAATCAAATTTTCCAAATCATTTTCATTTGAAAACATGACCAATGGTGTCCGTATGTAGTTTTCTACCCAATGGTCAAGTGATACGGATATTTATCATTTCAACCCGTAATTTATAAAATTTATACGGGTTTATCATTTCAACCTGCAATCCCAAATTCAGTAAAAATCGTTCAGGTCCATCATTTCAACCCATAACGATTTTTCCCTAATCTAATGTTCGTTCGGGTATGTATCATTTCAACCCTTAGTGATTTTTTTCTAAAACTAGGGGTATCTACAACATAACAAATCATCACATATCATCAATCACATCATAGTCATATATAATCAGTGTACATACATGTCATATGAATATCGTGCCACATTTGAAAGTGTACATTTTAAACAAACAATTTCTACTGGCAATCCTATACATTTCATAACAGTTCATTTAGTTGATCTAACATCTATGAAATAATGTGAGTCGGGTGTGAGATAAACTCACCTTTCGTGGCCCAAAATGAAATGACGACTTGTAGGCACGATTCAGAACATAATTATATCTTGATAACCGCTAGTGATATATTTTATTTTCATAAGAGGATGCTTGGAAGTTTTCAAAGGATTGGTACAGTTGTTGGGTTTAGGAATGGGTTTTGGAACTCAACACTACATTCGACTCAAAAATAAACACAACACTAGCCCAATTAAACCAAAAATAAAAAACGATAATTCTTTACACAAAAATATATTTTTATATATATGTACATACAGGAAAAAAATCATAACATATATATATTTATTTATTTATTTAAAATTCAACACACACCGCAAACACACAACGTAAATTATAACGTATATATTATAAATTATATAAAACACACCCAAAGCTTTATATATATATATATAACTTTTTAATAAACAAATATATGTATATATAAATATTTAAAATTCGATGCACAAAAATATATTTTACAAATTATACATTTAAACAAAACACAACGCTAACACATACTAAATCATATACACTTATGTATAATATATAATTTGAAACACACACATTAACTCATACACACACACCGTATACACAACACAAATTATAACAGTATATATATTATAAATTATACATAAACACACACAAATAAAACCGTAAAACACACACAAACACATACACACACACACACATATATATATATATATATAAATATATACATACATAATTTATATTAAAACAAAAACATACACACACCGTACACACAACACAAATTATAACATATATATATTATAAATTTTATAAACACCCAAAACCAATTATATAACTTTTTAATTAAAAATAAATAAAACAAATAAATTTTCAAACAAGTATATATATACATATGTAATAACTCACACCCACAACATACAACCAACAAGCAAACACCCTCCAAACTAGACACTCAACACCACGCCACAAATATACAACTCAAACAAACGCATACATATATATATATATTACCACACACAAACTACACACAAGCACGTCTACCCAAATATTATATATACACACGCCAACACACATGCCTAAACAAAACACACAAAACTCAATACACACACAAACACACGCAAGTCATATATATTTACGTATAAACGATTAAACACACTCGCATATATATATATATATATATATATATATATATATATATATATAATTTGAAAACCAATAAATTTCCAAAACTACTCACACCAAAATCATTATATATATACATATACAAAAAATATTTGTACATATATTTTCCAAAACAAATAAATTTAAAAAGCAACTCTTATTAACATATAAATATATACCAAAATAAGAACTCACACAAGGCACTTATGCACACACAAAGATATACATAACACACACCACAATAAAAAAACAGAACTCATGCCATTTATATAAAAAAAACTTACACACACATACACACAAGGGGGGAAAGGGAAAACGTGGAAGTAGGTGTTCGATTGGAGATGGCTCAAAGGCGAGGCGAGGGGGTGGACGTGGGCTTCAGGCGGGTGCAACTACGGTTGAGCTTAGTCTAGTGACGTGGCGTTGGTGGGTTGTAGGCACAAGTTTGATCGGTTGGGGTTGTGAGGGAGTGGAGGTCTTGTGTCTGCGTGAGGAAAGGGAATGGCGATGAGTAGGAAAAACATGGTAAATGGTACAAACGTGGAGAATGGTAGAAGAAAAATTGGCGTGGTTATAAATAGGAGCTACAATGTCCACCTTTTCTTTTGTCTGCGAAGAGATGAGAAATAAAAGGGACAGAAGGGAGAAATATGAAGAATAAATATATGGGAATGGAGCAGCTAAAAAAATTGGAATGGAAATGGAGACAAATATGGTAATGGGAATAAATGAATAAAAATGGATTTAGAAATATATGGAAACGTAATGCATGCGGAGAAAGGTGTCTATTTGCATTTAATGCTTGATAACGATTAGCAATAAATAAATAAATAAAACAAAAGTTTCAAAATTCAAAACGCACAAGACTATTTCAGAAATAGAAACTTACCATTGGAAACATAAGTGAATGCATGGAAACAGGGAAAAATCAAAAATCAAGAACGCTGCTCGAAACGGGTAATATTAGAAAATTTAAACAGATGGATACTAGACAAACGAAAAATGGAAACAATAAAATGAAGAGCCTTCTAAAAAAGGGTGTGAAAGAGAAATGAAGCGATGGTTTTGAGAAATGAGACAGTCTAAAATTTTATTTTGTATATACGAAAAGCTGCTAGTGTACAAATATATAGGAAGAAAACAAAAAGAAACTGACATGGTTTGTATTAAATTTCCCATGCGTGTTTTGAAAAGAATTTGAATGGTTCTTTTGGAATAATAATTGTACGGAATTAATGCTTTCCATTCATAATAATCATTTGTTTAAATTTCAAAAACTAATGGTGCGGTTAAAAATAGAACAAGAATTAAATAGTTTGCAAATTTCATTTACCAATTGAAAACATTTTTAAGATAAAAGGAAATGAATGGATTATAACATTAAGGAATGAATGGTTTAAATTTTGAAAATAATGAATTAAATAATGGAAGAATCAAGGGAAAACGGTAAGAATAAAGAAGAAATTGGAGGAGCTTTATTAACGCTTAACAACAAATTGAATGTATACGCATAAATTTTGGGAACAAACAGATTTAATTTTGAAAACAACGAACATACAAGGAAAGAAATTAAACTAATTAAATAGACTTCATCTTTAAAATGTAAACAGTGTTGGCAAATAAGGAAAACAATATAAATATTTTAGCAAATCAAATAAATAATAGACAAAATAAAAGGAAAAAAATCCAAACAAATAAAATAAATAAAACAAAATTTAAATTAAATCAATAAATAAAATATACTTAAAATTGAGGTTGTTACAATCTCTCCCACTCAAACCTTTTTGTCCCCAAAAAGGAACGAGGTAGGAAAATAGTAATTAAATAATTATTGTATTTAAACCAAATGGTTCATATTTATCTTCATACCTATATATATTTAGAAATATATATAAAATAATTTTCAAACATTTCAAAATAGTTTTAAGTATTCTCTCGACGTCTCGATTGGCTACTATATTTATCCCACTTTCGAAACCTAAAAATAGATATCGATGATGCCGCGGTCATCATCAGAATCATTTTCAAGCGACTAGAGTGTGACTCTATATCTGTCTAATACACATAGGATTTAACATATACGTTGATCATACGTATACCCAAATCACTAAGTACTCGATAGGCCAATTTTAACGTCAAATAAATACTCAAAACATCTTTCTGTATTTAAACCTAATATATACCAAATTCCAAAATCATATATTATAAATAATATATTTTAAGTCATAAATTAAAAATATTTAAGTAGGGAGAATTTATATCTCTTCCCACTCATTTATTTATTAAAAATTCAACCTCAATCCTTGATAAATATATAAACAATATTATTATTAAATCAGATACAAAATAATATCATTCAATCAAGAAAAATCAATTTCTTACAAAATCTACATCTTTAAATCTTATTCAAAATATATATTTTATAAAATCTTAAAGTGTAAACATTGATTATTTCCAAAATATTGGTATTACCAAAACAAAATGTTATTTACAAAATATATATAACAAAATTGCCTCAATAAAACTTATATTACAATACCTTTCAAAATACCAATTTCAAACCAACATTTAATAAGATTGAACTCATTGGAGACTTATACTCTCATTCTTCTTCTTACCTTGGAATGGACATGGATAAATAATAGAATTCGAGTTAAAAGCTGAACGGACGAAAGAACCTAATCAAAGAGGACCTACGTAGGACGATGGATTCAAATGGAAAGGAAATTTCAAAAGAAGATTTTGAACATTAAACAAAATTTTTATCCGAAAATATTTGCTAAAAATATTTAAAAAGGAATTTTGAAAACCATTTATACTTTAAAATACGCTCTCTCAAGAAGGATTCTACAACTGATTTCACTCATTCTAGGGTATCACCACCCTATCTCTAATGAGTTTATACCTCGTAGGCTAAAGCCTTGATAAACCAAAGCTCTGATACCAAATGTAACATACCGTCTTTCGTCCACTTCAAGCTGGTAATTAAACCAACTTGAACTGTTCGAAATGACAGAATGTTATTAGCTTCTGAGGTAAATAGAATAAATCACAGAATCGTAGACACAGAAAACAGAATATCTCGCAGCGGAATAAATAAATTATACAATAGTAGTTCATGAAGCTACTAAAAAAATTCAAAACTTATACATAATATCAGAGTTACAAAATTTAATACAGCGAAAGTCTAAATACAAGAATTTCTAATACAAAGGAGAAATAGCCAGAATCAACAGGTAGAGGCGATATCTTAAGTAGTCTCCAGCTTCAAAAGGTGAAATCTCAACACTGCAATACTCGATCTGACCCAAGCAATGATGCAAAACAAAACAACTCGGATCAGGACTAACATTCTCATGGAAGTAAATCAACTTAAATGAAATGTTCAATGAAATGCATCAGTAACTTAAAGGATGTTTGGGATCACCATCCTCTAAGGATCCGTTTAACTAATATCATATAATATAATACGCTATTATAATAGTGTCTATGTTTAAATATAACATATTAAAATAGCGTAAGCGGGATTACATTTTTACCCTTACACTGTTTATAAACATTATCGTAAACATTGCATATAAAACACCAGTAACAGTCAGTGGATAGGGATGCGCCGCTATACGACAACGTCAAATCAAAATCGTAGGGGCTCGATCAGGATAATATGACAAGGCACACGAGGAATGCCCAGAGTAGGAATATACTAGTTGCACGCCCGGACTGGTGGTAACGCATAGCCGCGACTACCGCCCACCTCGAACAACACTAACAAATCACGGATGCGCATCAAATCAATCAAACCGAGGGACTATAGTAATAAAGGAAGAAGTGTTGCCGATGGAGGTAGCTAACCCCACTTGGTCCGGTATAGCCCTGTTTTAGTCATTTTAATTATGACCCGAAGGTCAAGGATATCCATTATCGTTCTCTATCTTTAAATCCTGTAATCGCCTCCAAATCAACCTACTTCATTCTGGAACTCTACCACGTACACAGTTGTTAAAGTGGTTTTCGGTATTGGTAGAGAGTATGACAATATCCGATCCCGGTCTCTTTAACAACCAAACATTTACATTTTTCACACCGTGGCCATTTAATAAAATCATATCTTGAAATAAATTGATTTAAGAAATTTCTTTAATTCAAACCAAATAGTTATGAATCAATTCCATATATAGAATTACTTCAATTCATATTCAGTCAATTTATAATCAAATTAATATATTCATATCAATTGTAAATTCAAATTCCAATTGATTACGCAGTTCACGTTCATTTCCTATGAAGTTCAATATTTAAGTCAATCCAAATTCACATATAGTTGAATTAAAATCAAATTCATTGAATCAAATATCATTATATACATTTAAATCTTTAAACCTCGAATTTAAATCGCAAAATCAAAACTTATCCACCTATTAGTTTATTATTAAAGTTTATAAAATATATATAAAATAAACATTGAAAATATTTTTATAAATTATAAATTTATAAAGAAAATATCTTTATAAACATATATAGGTTTAAAATAATTTAGAAATAGGTTTAAAAAGAATAATTTATTATAATAAATTAATTTAAAGTTATAAATACATATATGATTAAATTATACAGTTTAAAATAAATAAATTATAAGTAAAATCTTAAATAAGCATTTAAATACATTTTTACTCATAAAATCATTTTAAAACATATAATTTAAAATTTACAAAATTTAAGTATAAATCATTAAAAATATAAATATAAGATTTTAAATTAATATTATTACAATCAAATTTTCCAAATCATTTTCATTTGAAAACATGACCAATGGTGTCAGTATGTAGTTTTCTACCCTATGGTCAAGTGATACGGATATTTATCATTTCAACCCGCAATTTATAAAATTTATACGGGTTTATCATTTCAACCGGCAATCCCAAATTTAGTAAAAATCGTTCAGGTCTATCATTTCAACCCATAACGATTTTTCCCTAATCTAATGTTCGTTCGGGTATGTATCATTTCAACCCTTAGTGATTTTTTTCCTAAACTAGGGGTATCTACAACATAACAAATCATCACATATCATCAACCACATCATAGTCATATATAATCAGTGTACATACATGTCATATGAATATCGTGCCACATATGAAAGTGTGCATTTTAAACAAACAATTTCTACTGGCAATCCTATACATTTCATAACAGTTCATTTAGTTGATCTAACATCTATGAAATAATGTGAGTCGGGTGTGAGATAAACTCACCTTTCGTGGCTCAAAATGAAATGACGACTTGTAGGCACGATTCAGAACATAATTATATCTTGATAACCGCTGGTGATATATTTTATTTTCATAAGAGGATGCTAGGGAGTTTTCAAAGGATTGGTACAGTTGTTGGGTTTAGGAATGGGTTTTGGAACTCAACACTACATTCGACTCAAAAATAAACACAACACTAGCCCAATTAAACCAAAAATAAAAAACAATAATTCTTTACACAAAAATATATGTTTATATATATGTACATACAGGAAAAAAATCATAACATATATATATATATATTTATTTATTTAAAATTCAACACACACCGCAAACACACAACGTAAATTATAACGTATATATTATAAATTATATAAAACGCACCCAAAGCTTTATATATATATATATAACTTTTTAATTAACAAAAAAAATATAAATATTTAAAATTCAATGCACAAAAATATATTTTATAAATTATACATTTAAATAAAACACAACGCTAATGCATACTAAATCATATACACTTATATATAATATATAATTTGAAACACACACATAAACTCATACACACAGACCCTATACACAACACAAATTATAACAATATATATATTATAAATTATACATAAACACACACAAATAAAACCGTAAAACACACACACACACAAACACACACACACACACACACACACACACACACATATATATATATATATATACATACATACATAATTTATATTAAAACAAACAACATACACACACACACCGTACACACGACACAAATTATAATATATATATATTATAAATTTTATAAACACCCAAAACCAATTATATAACTTTTTAATTAAAAATAAATAAAACAAATAAATTTTCAAACAAGTATATATATACATATGTAATAACTCACACCCACAACATACAACCAACAAGCAAACACCCTCCAAACTAGACACTCAACACCACGCCACAAATATACAACTCAAACAAACGCATACATATTTATATTACCACACACAAACTACACACAAGCACGTCTGTCCCAAATATTATATATATACACACGCCTAAACAAAACACACAAAACTCAATACACACACAAACACACGCAAGTCATATATATTTACGTATAAACAATTAAACACACACGCATATATATATATATACATATAATTTGAAAACCAATAAATTTCCAAAACTACTCACACCAAAATCATTATATATATATACATATACAAAAATATATTTGTACATATATTTTCCAAAACAAATAAATTTAAAAAGCAACTCTTATTAACATATAAATATACACCAAAATAAGAACTCACACAAGGCACTTATGCACACACAAAGATATACATAACACACACCACAATAAAAAAAACAATACTCATGCCATTTACATAAAAAAAACTTACACACACATACACACAAGGAGGGAAAGGGAAAACGTGGAAGTAGGTGTTCGATTGGAGATGGCTCAAAGGCGAGGCGAGGGGGTGGATGTGGGCTTCAGGCGGGTGCAACTACGGTTGAGCTTAGTCTGGTGACGTGACGTTGGTGGGTTGTAGGAACAAGTTTGATCGGTTGGGGTTGTGAGGGAGTGGAGGTCTTGTGTCTGCGTGAGGAAAGGGAATGGCGATGAGTAGGAAAAACATGGTAAATGGTACAAACGTGGAGAATGGTAGAAGAAAAATTGGCGTGGTTATAAATAGGAGCTACAATGTCCATCTTTTCTTTTGTCTGCGAAGAGATGAGAAATAAAAGGGACAGAAGGGAGAAATATGAAGAATAAATATATGGGAATGGAGCAGCTAAAAAAAAATAGAATGGAAATGGAGACAAATATGGTAATGGGAATAAATGAATAAAGATGGATTTAGAAATATATGGAAACGTAATGCATGCGGAGAAAGGTGTCTATTTGCATTTAATGCTTGATAACGATTAGCAATAAATAAATAAATAAAACAAAAGTTTCAAAATTCAAAACGCACAAGACTATTTCGGAAATAGAAACTTACCAATGGAAACATAAGTGAATGCATGGAAACAGGGAAAAATCAAAAATCAAGAACGCTGCTCGAAACGGGTAATATTAGAAAATTTAAACGGATGGATACTAGACAAATGAAAAATGGAAATAATAAAATGAAGAGTCTTCTAAAAAAGGGTGTGAAAGAGAAATGAAGCGATGGTTTTGAGAAATGAGACAGTCTAAAATTTATTTTGTATATACGAAAAGCTGCTAGTGTATAAATATATAGGAAGAAAACAAAAAGAAACTGACATGGTTTGTATTAAATTTCCCATGCGTGTTTTGGAAAGAATTTGAATGGTTCTTTTGGAATAATAAACGTACGGAATTAATGCTTTCCATTCATAATAATCATTAGTTTAAATTTCAAAAACTAATGGTGCGGTTAAAAAAAGAACAAGAATTAAATAGTTTGCAAATTTCATTTACCAATTGAAAACATTTTTAAGATAAAAGGAAATGAATGGATTATAACATTAAGGAATGAATGGTTTAAATTTCGAAAATAATGAATTAAATAATGGGAAGAATCAAGGGAAATGGTAAGAATAAGGAAGAAATTGGAGGATCTTTATTAACGCTTAGCAACAAATTGAATGTATACGCATAAATTTTGGGAACAAACAGATTTAATTTTGAAAACAACGAACATACAAGGAAAGAAATTAAACTAATTAAATAGACGTCGTCTTTAAAATGTAAACAGTGTTGGCAAATAAGGAAAACAATATAAATATTTTAGCAAATCAAATAAATAATAGACAAAATAAAAGGAAAAAATCCAAACAAATAAAATAAATAAAACAAAATTTAAATTAAATCAATAAATAAAATATACTTAAAATTGAGGTTGTTACAGAACCCATCACATGCCTTCCATCCCCATTCCGACTGACAAGGCCAGACAAAAGTTGGACTAAAATTCACCAATCAATGAATAAGCTCGAACTCGCTTAGCAACCTAATGTTACGCATTACAGAAATCGTACGACAAGGATTGACAAAATCGTCACTAAGCAAGTTGCAACAAAGCTCGATTGAACCAAGAGGGTTGCCGTGTCTAAGCAGATACCGATTAACAGTAGTGGGGTTGAAAGAAGATGGAATGTGGAATGGAGAGAAGGGGTAGTTAGGATCTAGGGCTTTAAATCGTATCGATAAAAGCAGGATTTGTTAGTGCTAACACAGGCAAAAACAAGAAAATGATTGAATAGGAGGAAGATCGAAAGAAAAAGGGAGGAGAAAGTCTGAAGAGAAGGAATTGATAAGGAAGAGAAAAAGCGATTTCTTGTCGCCATTAAATAGCACTAACGGATCGAAAACCCTTTTTTCCTAAAATAAATCAAGAGAAAGAGAAAAACTCCTTCAATTCTAGCCAAGAAGCAATCTCTGGTGCGGAATCAGGTTACTCTTCTCTGGGATTTTCTTAGGAAGAGATTACAGCAAAAGGATTTGTTGTTGCATGTCAATGGGTTCTCTTCTACAGCTCCAAATTGGTGCAACCTTGTTGGAAATCTCCCTCAAGTATAATCTCAAGTGAGTGTGCGCTCACAGTTTTCCACTACAAGAAAATTGGGTCTTTACTTACCAATTGTAAGCGTAGGTAAAACTAACATAATGGTGGGTAATAAATTTTAGCTACCAATATTGAATTGGTAGAAATTGGTAGGTAAAGGTTAGTAAAGAAAGAGTTTTTGCCTACACTTATTGATATTGGTAGGTAAAAAAAATCAGTGGACCCCACAATGTTATGACTTAAATGATGAGTCAGCAGCTGATGTTTTTGATGATGTGTTATCCTACATGGCTGTTGGCATGGCTGATGATGTGTCATCCTACATGGCTGCTCACATGGTCGTAGTAGTATACACATGACATATATTAATGCCGACACTTGGCATTTGATAGTTGGTTCATGTGTCAAACAATAATTTGTCCATGTGTCATCATTTGATTAGTGCATATGACATCATTTTTTAGGCGACATGACATTATTTGATTAGTCCATGTGGCGTTATCTAATTTGCCATGTGGCATTATGTCATTGTTCTACATTATATAACGTTATTGTACCACATGGCGTTACTATAATAGCACACATGACATCATTTTATTAGTTTATTAGACGATTCATATTTTGGTCAAATTGAATGATTATGTGTGGGTAAAATGTAGTAACAGTTATTTGTGACTATTCTATATTAGAAATGATCTGAAAAAACATACAACAATTAAATGTTCATTGCTAACATTCCATATAATGTTTAGTACTACAATAAGTCATAAAGTTTAACTTCTAAGGTTACCCCAACCAAAATAAAAAACTTCATATTGTTCATTACATAGCAAATTAATGTAGATAAACTAAGAATCATCTTGTGACAACTTTCCAAGTACGCATATCTTCAAGACCATTCTCCACTCTTTAGAATGAAATGTACCATGATTTCAAATAATGAATCCAATCTCATTATTAAATTTCTCGGCATTACTACAAATTGGTTGATGATTTTCTACACTAAAAATCACTAACAACATTCCAGTTGATGCTGCCTTAGTTATAGTTGTAGTTGTCAAGCCACGAATAGCTCCACTTGGGTAGTTTGAGTAGGCAAATCAATGGTTGGTTCAACTTGTTGACTTTGAGCAGTAGATCGAGTGGTGTGATGACCATGTGACTTGATAAAAATTCTGTGAAATAAACCAAAAATAAAGTGAATAAAGAGGGAACACATCAGTGAATTGTTTAATGAATAAACCAAAAATAAAGTGGTGTGACAACTTACTTTTTGTTGGAAAAGAAACATGTTTAATGTATTGATAACAAATGAATGTCTAAGCTTAATTGGTACATGGAACATATTGGAAGGGATGGAGGAATTGAACTCATTGAAATCCAACCAGTTAGTTTTATAACAAATCAAATCAGAGATTAGTAGAAAGTTATCAAACTAGATCAGCATCAAATCAAATTAAATTAGCATTGAAAATGAAATAAATATATGAGAATTAATTATCATTAAAGTTTAAGAGAAAGAATAAAATGAAATAAATGCAATATAGCATGAAAGAAAGAAATTAACCTCAAGAGAAAATGGTAACATATTAACGTGGATTAACGCTAATTTATACAAGTGTAAGAAAGGCTAATGTCAACCATGCTTCAACAAAACAAATATGAAATAAATGGAAAAAGAGTTAAAGAAAAAGATGTAGGTTAATTAACACAAACTCTTGATATATATACAAACAAAATGGAATTGATTCATATATATAGATCTAGTATTAAAATGGAATTGAATATATATTATATTATTCAAATATCATGTGTAGAATAACAGAGAATAAAAGAAAAGAAGAACAAGAGGATGTACATGAAATTTCAATACCATACCTTTTGTCCTGATAAATATATTTGAACTAGTGTGGAAGATGAAGGTAAATGTGATTAGTTTCAACAATTTTGTAGATATGATCATATGATGAAGCTGATATAGGAAAGGAAGAAACACCAGACAAAAGTCTAAACATGCACCTTTGGGAATATATCGACTTTTTTGTTCTCGAGCCATGCGCATGGCAAGATAGCTGTAGAAATGTGGGGACGGTGAAGACCTGATAGCGTTTATTGCTTGAGAATGGAGAGTCTTATGAATGTAATTAATTCCCTTATATGCATGAATCTCTTCCTTATATCATTGAATTTATTCCTTATATATCATAGATAAAATAGCACAGAAAAAATAATAATAAGAGAATATACATGAATGTAATTAATTCCCTTATATGGAGGAATATCTTCCTTGTATCGTTGAATCTATTCCTTATATATCATGTGTAGAATAGCATCGAATAAAAGAAAAGAAGAATAAGAGTATATACATGAATCTCTTCCTTATATGCATGAATCTCTTCCTTATATCATGAATCTATTCCTTATATATCATGTGTACCACTTTCTCTGTATATTATTAGAGATCCTATTTCAACTTTATAAACAATGTCTCTAAAGCAAATAAAATTCAAATTGTAAGTAAACCGGCGCCATTTGGGTACGCCAAAAAATGTAACCAATGCAAACAATCATTTACTACTAGTTTTACCAAAAAAATGTGCCATACATGGATGAGTTGGCATGCAAAAAATAGTTGAATTCAAGTTTAACTATTTAAATATATTAGATAGAGAATTCATATCGATAAACAATATGATATTTTGTTGTTATTGTGCAAATTCATATGTGAATAAAAAGGTGAAAAATATAGGCAAATTCTATTCATACACTGAAAATTACTTTATGTACATCACTACTTTGCTAAAAATATGTATTGCTAAATTATCCTTCTTCTTTATTGCATTTTTTTACTTTTTTAATGATAACCTGTCAAATTAAAACATTGTAACTAATGGCCTTACCATAAAAACCATTGTTACTAACGATATTTGATTGAATCTATGTAAAACAATTTGAAGAACATAATGTATTTTTAAACATGAAATTTAAATTTGAATTACGAGAGTTATTTAATTTAAAAGCAGGGTCTCTTTTGCTGAAATTAAGAATTTTTTGTAGCATAATAAATTGTATACCATGCACTCAAAAAAATTAAAATCCATTTTACTCAATTTAAACTTTATTCAGTGCTGTAGATTTCCTATTTTCTGTAAATAATTTTGAAGTTTTATAGAGGGAAGAGGAAAAAAATAAGGCTAGTAATGTAAAAAAGACGTTGTATGAAAAGTAATTTTTGGTGTAAGGTAGTTTATTTTATTTCATGGTGTATGTTAAGATGTTATTGATGTATAAATAGATTTAGCCAAAAATATATTTATTGGGGTATTTCATGAAACATGTTTTTAGAAAGAGATGGAATCAATTAAGTTTTAAAATAAGAATATCTCGCTTGTTTTAGAAAGGGATGTAAACATAGCAATTATAATAAATAGTTGTCATCAAGATCATTGGTATTTATTTATAGTGGCATCTTTTGTGGTTTATACAGCCAATCAAAAGAGACTACGTGGATTGAGGTTACAAAAGAGATCACATAGATTGAGATTTGTACCGTTAGATTTGATTTAAAATAAGTTGTTAAATTTATAGCCGGAGAGGATGGTATAAATTGTGTCTCTGCGGCAAACTAAAGAAAATGCATTTTAGTCATTCTAGATGATGACATATTAGTGTGAAATTGTGACAGTTTAGAAAAATTTAAAGTTAAAGCTTTTGTAATCAATTGTTTGGAAAAAATAACAATGTATGATAAGTTATTAACGAATGATTATTTAATATTAATTATTTACAATTTAAATATTGTTTATTAATTCATTAATTGTTAATTATTTCATATTTCAAAATAATTATTAATAATTAATAAAGAAACGATTTTACAAAAAACATTGCTAGGATACGTAAACAAAATCTTCAATTCAAATTTTTTTGCTAGAATATACTTTTTGATGCATTATCACACAACTCAACATTATTTTTAACGAAAGTTTAAAATGATATGAGAAAAATGTAGGAGCTAATTGCAAAAAAAAAACTTCCCCTTCTGTATATGTGTAGATAATACATTTTACCTACTGACAATTATTGGTAGACAATTATCCTTTAACAATTTTATAACATTGACAATATTTACCTACCAATAAATTTTACCATTGAACATTGGTAGATAAAGGTTCTCTTTACCTACCCATATTTATTCATAGGTAAAATATTGGTAGGTAAAGGTCAAACTTCTTGTAATGTTCTAGTTTATAAGCTTTCAGTGTTGATCTGTAGCTTTTCAGAGAGTAAATACGTAACATTTTCTAGCTGTTGTGTTCATTTTGTTCCGAGTCGAAAACACAGCCAAAGTCCAACTTTGGACTGTTATAACTTTCTGATCCTTGATCACTTGGGGGCAAATCCTATTTCATGTTGTAGTATAATTTTTTGTGAACATTCATGTCAAATTTCTACTCAATCTGACGCCGTTAAGTTGTCGGAATAGGTCCTAGAAGTCATGGTTTCGTCGTGTTGTCAACCTATAACAAGTCCGTAAAGTGCATCAACCCACTTTCTACTAGGGTCCACTTAGGTGTCAACCCACCTGGGTATTGGATCGACCCACCTTAAGAAAATTTTGTAGGACGCTTTTTTTGGGCTCCTGTATGTTCCTGTAGCTTGCTTATGCCATTTCCTTGCTGCTGGTGATAACAGTGGCCAAGTCCAATTTTGGGGCATTGTATCTCCTTCGGTATTGTTTCATTATTCATGATTCTTTTTTTGTTGTAAATTTTAGAACTTTATCTACATGCATGAAAATTTTTAGGTCGTTCCGAGGTGGTTTTATCTTTTAAAACATGTCTTAAAATTGGACCAAGAGGTGGTTTTTGACCAGCCAAAATTCAGGTCTGAGTCCACGTTCGAGGCTTTGTTTCTTTTTCATATGATACCGTAACTTAGTTATTTCTTTTTCAATTGAAAGACACGTTATTCTAGTTTGTGCATGTAAAATTTTAGACCAATTGGAGATCGTTTGTCATTCAAAACTTATTTGTAAGTTGCAACCATAATTGATTGTTAGGCTCATTTTCATGCCTTAGTGTTGATTTAGGCTATTTTCCTTAATTGTTTCTTGCTTCTTCTAATCTAGTTTTCAGCCATGATTGTTTTGTTTTGTTTTATTTTGGCTTGCTTTTATAACGAAAAAGCCTAATTACCGTCAATTTATGGTTGATTTTCTAACGATGTTGAGCACACTTGCATGTTTGAACTAGTTTTTGATATATAAGTAAATATCAGTTTCTTTACAGTCTTGGGACTAAAATAAGTTTATGGTTTTGATTTTGAAATATACATAGCCTCAAAACAATAGTATAAAATCTATTTTAGTAATATACAAGGATTTTATATTTTAGTATATACAAGGATTTTAGAAAGAATACAAGCGGTTTTCGGATATTGTTACATGCTTTCGTAAAATCAAGTATTTTCTAATATAAAAACCACACCTTTCTACACCCTTCAGGATGACTTAATGAAAGCTAAACGATATCGTAAACCCCGCGATATAAGACATGGCGGTATATGCTTTTATTTAATCCTAGATCAGTCGGATCGAAGTAATAATTTATGTGTTCATCAATAACCCTTGCAACCCTTTATGATATCCAGTGTTCTATGATATCTTAGTATTTACCAGTGACCTTTGTAACCCTTTATGATACCCTGTGTCTTATAATTTCTTGTTATTCCTGCATTTCGTAATGTAAAGCTGATTTACAGTATGTAAACAATTAAGTGATATCGTGATTATCGTTTTTCGGGTTACTACCTGAGGGCATGTGACACATGTCTGTGTAGCCTCCTGTACTAGACCGTCGGGTCAATTTTACGTGAACTGTGTAAGGACCTTCATTCCAATTTTGTGTGGTTCTATAGACCTTCAGGTCAATTCTGTGTGAACTTTGTAAGGTCCTTCGGTCCAATTCTGTGTTATTCTATGGACCTTTGGGTCATTCGGGTATCCAATTTATGATACAGTATTGGGTATGACTTTAAGACATTCTATGTGATAGCATGTGCTGGCATTGCTTTAGCTTGCTAATCTGTAATGGATCCATAATCTGTGATTCCTTATTTTGGGTTTTTGGGGATATTTGATTCTTATCTTTATGTCGTGATGTTGGATCCACTTTGCTTATGATGACTTGATCGTAGGATCATACATCTGTATTTGATGGTTTTGGATCTTGAATCCCTTTATTTTAATGATTTTGTGTTGTTATTGGCTTAGTTGGAATCATATGAACTTATTTGAGTTCACAAATGTCGAGGTTGCATTTGATTACGTTAAGCAATTCGACTTATTTGGATTTATGTGTATCGACTTCTGATAAAGTCGATACCTTAAAGCTTATTGAATATTCAATGTTTATACTCAGTATCTTGACTGTCACTAGGATACACTTAGGTGTAACCTCCTCCTTTGTGCTTTGTTGATCATGTACATCTGTGTCTCTATGGCTCCATCTCAAATAAGAAGGAAACTATATCTATGTTATTTCATTTCACTATGTTATTACCGACTTGAGCTAGACTGAGCCATGTGTGTTAATGCTCGGGTCAGAACAAGTTGTTTCAGGTTCAGTTTCTTGTTGATTCTTGGTTTGCTGGTATAGCTTGGACTACCCTTTGAAGACCCTTTCTAGTCTTTATTCATGTATTCGAGTGGTTGTATATTTTTTCCTTTGGACTTGGTTATATTCAGTGTTGTATATTTATTGAGACGTAGCACATGTATAAGTTGTATTTTTGTGATTGTATCTGTATGTAACTGCTCTGTGATGTATTGTATATTGCTCTGAAACAGTCCTTAACCATCGTGGTTTCCTATAAGAAGTATCAAGTATGTCGATCCACCGAAGAAAAGAAAAGAAAAACGTATACACCCAATCGACGTACTCAATATTTATCTAATATGAAATTATGGATGGTCGCCTCTAACCAGTCCTATTCTCCGCTCTAATAGACGACATTACTTGTTGCTCTTTATTAGGGTAGGTCTCAGGGCGAGGTGTAACACCCCGTAATTCTGCAACGTTAAGACTGACGAATCAAGGCAGAATAAAATTTTAAAAATCAAAATCAAGGGAAACGGGCTGCGCCATTGCGTTCGTCTCGGAATTCTGCATGAAAACGAGTCCGAGTTTGCGTAAATCGGAGTCCGTATGAGGAAGATATGGCCTCCGGAAGATTCAGCGAAGTTCAAATTTCAAAACAGTTCAGAAAAGCGAATTCAAATTCAAAATCGGAACCAGATTGGGCTGGGCGGGAATTTTCCCGCCCAAGGCACCCAGGTCGACTGGGTAGTCGACCTGGGTAGTTGACCTGGGGGTCGACCCCCCCCCCCCCGCTTTTTCCAGTTTTCTAAACCTGGTTCGTTTCTCTGTATCTGGACGCCCTTCTGACCAGATTCATTGACTTCTACACTATATAAACAGCCCTAGTCTTCTTCTCTATTCACAATTCTTTTCTATCCTTATGTTGCCTCTGAGAAAATATATAAATAAGTAATATATAAAATAAATCAAGACGAGGAAGTGCTGCTCAAGTTGTCAAGAGGAGGTTCGAATCAAGATTAAGGCTTCAGAATGAGAATCAAAGGCTAACTCAAACGATTTCGAGCAACGTCGCACGAATCATAGCATCGCCATCTTTCTATTCTAATCTAATCTCTGTAAGTCAGTTATTTTTTAGATTTGAACATTTTTCTCTGTTCGTGACATGAAATTAAAGGAATAAAAGAATATGCCAAATCTTTCTATTCGAATCTGTGCCTATCTCTTTGGACCTAATTAAGAACTGTCATGATTCAAGGACAAATAAGACCGTGACTATGAAACTATGGACCTCAGAACCATATGCCTCTTTGAATATGAACATTGCCTATGACTATGAACATTGCCTATGACTATGAACATTTCCTATGACTTTGACTGTGACTATGAGAATTATTTCCTAGACTATGAACACAAGCCCATGCCTTTGATTAGAAAACATAAACTATTGCCTAAGACATAACAAGGACAACTGTGATTAAACACCTATGATTCATGACTACGAAAGTGTTGCTTAAGTTTTATGAAATTGGGTCTAAACCCAATTATCTACTCTGTCTATTCTTGGTTTTCTTTGGTTTTAGACCTTGGGAATTTACCTATTAAGTTAGGTCTACCCATGTTCTTGAACCTACGTCTCTATTCTGTCTATTCTTGGTTTCCTTTGGTTTTAGACCTTGGGAATTTACCTATTAAGTTAGGTCTACCCATATTCTTGAACCTACGTCATTATTCAACCCTTTTTATGCCAGTTATTATGTCTATCTTTTGCATAGCATCTTTGGTTCATTCCCTATTTTCTACGAATCTAGATTTATCTATAATCCAGATTGAATCACGATTATACGAACGGTGGGAATACGATTTGGGAAAAATATGAAATTTACTAAAAACATAGTTATAAACTTGGAAATTGGCATAAATTGGGAACATGTATTATGGCATGTTCATAGAAATGCAAATTGGATAAATTTGACATAGGATGTGTAATTTGAATATAGTATTGACTTGTAAATCTAGCATTTACATGAACTGTGAACTAAAATAGTAAGTCTAGTTTGACATGAACTATAATTAGAATGTTAAAGCAGTATTGGGTTAGCTAATTTGGCATATTGGCATAAATTTGAAATTGGCCTTAATTGGGAGTACCTGTCAGGTTTAGCAAAATCATGGTTAGTGACATTTAATTTGGTATAGTTTACATACCAAAAAGGCATAAATATGATATAGAGGGGAAAATGGGCCATAAGAATAAATGTAGACAATTTACATTAAAAGAGTAATTGGGAAATAAGTAAATTAGGAATAATTTACTTATAGAATTTGTCCTAAATGAGAAAATACAAATTTAGACAAATTAAAGGTTTATTAACGACATCTCTTTTAATAACACACCAGAAAGTTCTAGGGTGACAGAGAGGATAGTGTCTAGGCTTGGGTTTGGAAAATATAAGTTTCCTGCTCTCCCTGGCTATCCCTAACTGATCCGACGGACGGGATGGTTACTTTCAAAACCTGATTTGAAATTTAATCAAAACCCTTTGAACTCAGAAAACACGAATATGCCTAACCCGAGGTTAGACTGAGTTGCGATGTAAACCTGCCCGGAACCATCCTGCACATCCCGTAATTGCAACAATATCTGTCTAATGTGAGTGGTAGCGGCTTTAATTTATTTAGTTAAAGCTAGAACAAGAATGCTAGTGTTAAGTTAACTAAGACACTTAACCAATTCAACATGATAACAAGACTAGTAGGTGGGGTTAGGTTCATACAGTTAAGCTAGAATGGGAAGGTTAAGTCCATAGGAACACTTAACCAACTTAGCACAGTTAAGCTAGAACGGAGGGCTAAGTCCATAGGGACACTTAACCAAACTCATGGTAACAAGACAAGATTTGTAGAGGTTAAGTAACTAAGAAAACACTTAGCCAAATTAACATGTTAACTAGTCTAGAAAGTGGGGTTAAGTAAAGTTAATACACTTAGCCAAATTAACATGTTAACTAGACTAGAGGTTGGGGTTAAGTAAGATTTGATACACTTAGCCAATTTGATATGTTAGCTTGGCTAGACCGTAGGGTTAAGTAAACTTGAACACTTAACCATCAGATTGTGATAAAGGAATAGGATTAAGTCTAAAACATGAAGGGATAATACTTAACCGTTAATAACATGTTAGTTAAAGCAGACGGGCAAGGTTAAGTTAAAAAGGAACACTGAACCAATACAGGGTGAATGGGTAGGGTTAAGTAATAAGAAATACTTAACCAATATAACTTGGTTTGTGGTGGGGTTAAGTCAACATGAATTACTGATAACACATAACCAGTTTGACAGGATAAATGAAGAGGGTTAAGTCGGCTTGAATTGACTAATGACACTTAACCAATCCAAATTGGCGGGAAAGGGAACTAAGTAGTAAACCTTAGTTAAGAAAACAACGATTCTGGAAACTAAGTGGTAAATCTTAGTTAGTAGAACAAAGTAGTAATTCTTAGTATAACACGGGAAGGAGCGAATGTCCGTCTGAGTAAAAAGAAGGCTCCAACGAATTAGGTTACGAAGCCCGAGGCTTCGAGGGGATGTGAGGGGACTCTTGGTATCCCTCTGTGAGGCTGCAGATGATCCTCCTGGGCTCACAGAGGTTAAGGTCTGCGTAGAAGAACCAGGGGTATGCCTTGGTTGCAATATATGGCAACCTAAAGACTAGGATGGACCGGCGTGATTCGGCGAGAAAACGGTAGCCCTGTGATAGCAACTCGTCGTCTACCATCCATCTTGAGTCAATCGAGATACATGAAGCGGAAAGGCGGAGAACTCCAAAAGACCATATACTTGCTATCTAGTTATGGGTGAGGATGGCCATAGGATAGTAGGGCACCGGGGGCCTGCGTATAGTTCTCATTTTTCAAGGTGTGCCTTTCATTAGTTGAGGGAGGGGTCAAGTGGGACCATAGCCACTGGAATAAAAACAGACCTTAGCATCTGCATCGGCAGATATCTGAAAGCTCCCGACCGAGTTCTGTATTCCTTGACTTGCCCTGACACAGGACTCGGACTGCACATTACAGGACATGTGCATCTAGACAAGCGATAACGGTTTGCGATACATGCGTGGGGAAGTATAGGAACATATACCACTCTAGGTGGTGTGTCCTAGACTTGGGGGCATCGATTGGACTAGGGGGCATAAACCCTGAATCCGAGAAGCATTCAACAGATAGTGTAAACTCTAGTTGAAACTAGAAAGCACTTGATAGAAAACCCTAGATTAGATCCAGGTAACAAATAATAAATGTATGCCTGAAGGCAATGGAAACTACAGGGATTGGGATCACGTTATCGTTACTAGTTGGGACACTAGTTAGGCGGTGCAGAGATATAGAAACCAGTATAACAAGGAAATAGCGAAGCGGCGAAAGTATTAGAGCATATCCAGTTTATCTTAGCTTAGCATATCTTGTGTTAATCTTGTCTAATCTTGCCAACCCTGTCATCATGGTGTTATCTTGTATTCAGTTAATTCATGTCGTTTTGTTGTTGTTCCATGTTCATATGCTAGAAGTTACTGAACTTACTCAGGCTTTATGTCTGACTCTGTTTTTCTTTCGTCTTATTTTCTTTCGTTCCCCCCCCCCTAGGTAGTAAAGGAGGGAATAGTATAGCTCAGGTTAAGTTGGACTGTCACTCTTTCCCAGCTTGAAGATTTGTCGAAGTTTGCTTGGATTCTTTTATCAGATGCTATGGCTGGCTCTTGCTAAAATTGGGGAATATAAATGTTATTTTATGCTTCTTTATTTTGTAAGACAGATGATACTCTGATATTGTAAAGAAATCATTGTACAAACTATTTTATCAATAAAGCAAAGTTTTATTTTCCGCTGTTTAATTTCTGTCTGTCTTGTAATTTATCTGCATCTTTTACCCTAAATGCTCCACAGAACTTAGTGCATTCCCTTTGTGAGTGACACTAACGGATGTGGGGTGTCACACGTGGTATCAGAGCTGAAGGTTACCGGATCAGATAAAGGATTTGAAAAATTATTTTCAAAACGGTTTTAAAAGAAGCATTTTTCAAAAGAAAAGATTTGTTTTAAAGGCATATTCCCCAAAGCCATACGCACTATCTTCTCTTCCTCTGTTTGAATTCTTGTCTCCTTCTTTCTTGAGTCTCTGGGGCTCCTGGCTTTCTGGGAGGTAACCTCATCAATGGGTGAAGTAGTACCCGACTTCCATCTATAACCGTAGTAGTTTCACCTACGGCTGGTTTTCTTTCAAGCTTAGTAGGGTTTTCTGTACAATGGAAGCAGCCTTCGAGAGATTTGTCAACATGACTACACACGGAAGGAGATGAGGAGTTTGGCAAAGGAGCACAACCCTAGGATGAGGAATTCATGGATGTAGATTTAGTTCACAAAGGAGGAAGGAATTATAAAACCTAAGACAAGAGGAAGTATCATTACGAGGGTATGATAGGGCAGGAACAAGGAACAAGATTTTCAGAAGGGAAAGTATATACTTTCACCACTAAGCACACCTAGGAGAAAGGTAGTAAGGTTCTGTTGGAAGAATTTAGTTTTCTGTCCGTACTCTTTTGGTTTTAGCGCTTCGCATTTGTTCATATCCACTTCCATAGTTGAGTCTCTGCACCATAGCACTTGTATAGTAAAAGGATCCCACTAGAGTCTCAAATCCAATTGGTGGTCCGACCAGTTTATTTTTGGTTAGTAGGGATTTGAGAATAGCTATCGAGTTTGCTTATATCATCTCACATAGATCGTCTAAATTCGGAGGAGATATTCCTTGGGTGCTTGTCTGATATTGGTTTAGGCCTTTGGGGCTTATACTTGAGGAATGTCGAGTTCGACTAGGATGGGTTGCGTGAGAGATGAGTAGTTGTGACAGGCACTCTAAAGAGCACGTAGTAACCTTTCGACCCTTATAGTTATGGCATAGTGGATGAGAGGGAGACCTCTAATCATCTTAGTACATATACTTGGTACCGTGATTGACATCTGTTTATTTTGGAAATGGAGATCAGGAACTTCACAATCGTGAAGATAAATTAGTTAAGATACAGTGGAGTAATGCTCAAGAAGGCTAGATACTAGCATCATACCCTTTTCCTTAAGGGTGCATCCTTGATTTTTTTTGTTTAGGAGCTTTATGCATAATTGTTTCTCTCTTTCCAAAGTATATCCTCTAGGTCGTATCTTCGATCCTTTAGGTAGAAGCCAATGGATGTAAACATGTGTTTGAAACATGTTATGGTTGGTGGTTGCAAGTGGTTGCTAATGGATGCTCGTGGATGCATATGCATACGTATTAGGCACTAGATCCGTTCGGACGCTTTCATATTGCATTTACAGATATGTATTTGTTTGTAAGTTGAAATTGATATGTTATCATATGGATGTTGCATATGGATGAATGGCTATGCACGCATGTAGTATTTACATAACTAGGGGTGCTGGCATACATGATTGGACGCATGGCACTGACATGATTTGCATTAAGGAGGTCAACTGAATCAGTAGACCGCCTGATCTTGCATTAGATAAAGTCATATACACACACTATGCATATGAACATGAAAGCATTAGAAATCTTTTAAGGACAATGGATGCCTGTGATTGGATGGTTGAGTAGATGGGTGATTGGATGGTAGGACACATTCTTCCTAACTTGAAGATTTCGGGGACGAAATCCTTTTAAGTGGGGGAGAATGTAACACCCCGTAATTCTGCAACGCTAAGATTCACGAATCAAGGCAGAATAAAATTTTAAAAATCAAAATCAAGGGTAATGGGTTGCGCCATTGCGTTCATCTCGGAATTCTGCATGAAAACGAGTCCGAGTTTGCGTAAATCGGAGTCCGTATGAGGAAGATATGGCCTCCGGAAGATTCAGCGAAGTTCAAATTTCAAAACAGTTCAGAAAAGCGAATTCAAATTCAAAATCGGACCCAGATTGGGTTGGGCGGGAATTTTCCCGCCCAAGGCACCCAGGTCGACTGGGTAGTCGACCTGGGGCACCCAGGTCGACTGGGTAGTCGACCTGGGAGTCGACCCCCCCCCCCCCCCCCCGCTTTTTCCAGCTTTCTGAACCTGGTCGTTTCTCTATATCCGGACGCCCTTCTGACCAGATTCGTTGACTTCTACACTATATAAACAACCATAGTCTTCTTCTCTATTCACAATTCTTTTCTATCCTTATGCTGCCTCTGAGAAAATATATAAATAAGTAATATATAAAATAAATCAAGACGAGGAAGTGCTGCTCAAGTTGTCAAGAGGAGGTTCGAATCAAGATTAAGGCTTCAAAATGAGAATCAAAGGCTAACTCAAACGATTTCGAGCAACATCGCACGAATCATATCATCGACATCTTTCTATTCTAATCTAATCTCTGTAAGTCAGTTATTTTTTAGATTTGAACATTTTTCTCTATTCGTGACATGAAATTAAAGGAATAAAAGAATATGCCAAATCTTTCTATTCGAATCTGTGCCTATCTCTTTGGACCTAATTAAGAACTGTCATGATTCAAGGACAAATAAGACCGTGACTATGAAACTATGGACCTTAGAACCATATGCCTCTTTGACTATGAACATTGCCTATGACTATGAACATTTCCTATGACTATGAACATTGCCTATGACTATGAACATTTCCTATGACTGTGACTGTGACTATGAGAATTATTTCCTAGACTATGAACACAAGCCTATGCCTTTGATTGGAAAACATAAACTATTGCCTATGACATAACAAGGACAACTGTGATTAAACACCTACGATTCATGACTAGGAAAGTGTTGCTTAAGTTTTATGAAATTGGCTCTAAACCCAATTATCTACTCTGTCTATTCTTGGTTTTCTTTGGTTTTAGACCTTGGGAATTTACCTATTAAGTTAGGTCTACCCATGTTCTTAAACCTACGTCTCTATTCTGTCTATTCTTGGTTTTCTTTGGTTTTAGACCTTGGTAATTTACCTATTAAGTTAGGTCTACCCATGTTCTTGAACCTACGTCGTTATTCAACCCTTTTTATGCCAGTTATTATGTCTATCTTTTGCATAGCATCTTTGGTTCATTCCCTATTTTCTACGAATCTAGATTTATCTATAATCTAGATTGAATCACGATTATACGAACGGTGGGAATACGATTTGGGCAAAATATGAAATTTACTAAAAACATAGTTATAAACTTGGAAATTGGCATAAATTGGGAACATGTATTATGGCATGTTCATAGAAATTCAAATTGGATAAATTTGACACTAGATGTGTAATTTGAATATAGTATTGACTTGTAAATCTAGCATTTACATGAACTGTGAACTAGAATAATAAGTCTAGTTTGACATGAACTATAATTAGAATGTTAAAGCAGTATTGGGTTAGCTAATTTGGCATATTGGCATAAATTTGAAATTGGCCTTAATTGGGAGTACCTGTCAGGTTTAGCAAAATCATGGTTAGTGACATTTAATTTGGTATAGTTTACATACCAAAAAGGCATAAATATGATATAGAGGGGAAAATGGGCCATAAGAATAAATGTAGACAATTTACATTAAAAGAGTAATTGGGAAATAAGTAAATTAGGAATAATTTACTTATAGAATTTGTCCTAAATGAGAAAATACAAATTTAGACAAATTAAAGGTTTACTAACGACATCTCTTTTAATAACACACCAGAAAGTTCTAGGGTGACAGAGAGGATAGTGTCTAGGCTTGGGTTTGGAAAATACAAGTTTCCTGCTCTCCCTGGCTATCCCTAACTGATCCGACGGACGGGATGGTTACTTTCAAAACCTGATTTGAAATTTAATCAAAACCCTTTGAACTCAGAAAACACGAATATGCCTAACCCGAGGTTAGACTGAGTTGCGATGTAAACCTGCCCGGAACCATCCTGCACATCCCGTAATTGCAACAATATTTGTCTAATGTGAGTGGTAGCGGCTTTAATTTATTTAGTTAAAGCTAGAACAAGAATGCTAGGGTTAAGTTAACTAAGACACTTAACCAATTCAACATGATAACAAGACTAGTAGGTGGGGTTAGGTTCATACAGTTAAGCTAGAATGGGAAGGTTAAGTCCATAGGAACACTTAACCAACTTAGCACAGTTAAGCTAGAACGGAGGGCTAAGTCCATAGGGACACTTAACCAAACTCATGGTAACAAGACAAGATTTGTAGAGGTTAAATAACTAAGAAAACACTTAGCCAAATTAACATGTTAACTAGTCTAGAAAGTGGGGTTAAGTAAAGTTAATACACTTAGCCAAATTAACATGTTAACTAGACTAGAGGTTGGGGTTAAGTAAGATTTGATACACTTAGCCAATTTGATATGTTAGCTTGGCTAGACCGTAGGGTTAGGTAAACTTGAACACTTAACCATCAGATTGTGATAAAGGAATAGGATTAAGTCTAAAACATGAAGGGATAACACTTAACCGTTAATAACATGTTAGTTAAAGCAGACGGGCAAGGTTAAGTTAAAAAGGAACACTGAACCAATACAGGGTGAATGGGTAGGGTTAAGTAATAAGAAATACTTAACCAATATAACTTGGTTTGTGGTGGGGTTAAGTCAACATGAATTACTGATAACACATAACCAGTTTGACAGGATAAATGAAGAGGGTTAAGTCGGCTTGAATTGACTAATGACACTTAACCAATCCAAATTGGCGGGAAAGGGAACTAAGTAGTAAACCTTAGTTAAGAAAACAACGATTCTGGAAACTAAGTGGTAAATCTTAGTTAGTAGAACAAAGTAGTAATTCTTAGTATAACACGGGAAGGAGCGAATGTCCGTCTGAGTAAAAAGAAGGCTCCAACGAATTAGGTTACGAAGCCCGAGGCTTCGAGGGGATGTGAGGGGACTCTTGGTATCCCTCTGTGAGGCTGCAGATGATCCTCCTGGGCTCACAGAGGTTAAGGTCTGCGTAGAAGAACCAGGGGTATGCCTTGGTTGCAATATATGGCAACCTAAAGACTAGGATGGACCGGCGTGATTCGGCGAGAAAACGGTAGCCCTGTGATAGCAACTCGTCGTCTACCATCCATCTTGAGTCAATCGAGATACATGAAGCGGAAAGGCGGAGAACTCCAAAAGACCATATACTTGCTATCTAGTTATGGGTGAGGATGGCCATAGGATAGTAGGGCACCGGGGGCCTGCGTATAGTTCTCATTTTTCAAGGTGTGCCTTTCATTATTTGAGGGAGGGGTCAAGTGGGACCATAGCCACTGGAATAAAAACAGACCTTAGCATCTGCATCGGCAGATATCTGAAAGCTCCCGACCGAGTTCTGTATTCCTTGACTTGCCCTGACACAGGACTCGGACTGCACATTACAGGACATGTGCATCTAGAAAAGCGATAACGGTTCGCGATACATGCGTGGCGAAGTATAGGAACATATACCACTCTAGGTGGTGTGTCCTAGACTTGGGGGCATTGATTGGACTAAGGGGCATAAACCCTGAATCCGAGAAGCATTCAGCAGATAGCGTAAACTCTAGTTGAAACTAGAAAGCACTTGATAGAAAACCCTAGATTAGATCTAGGTAACAAATAATAAATGTATGCCTGAAGGCAATGAAAACTACAGGGATTGGGATCACGTTATTGTTACTAGTTGGGACACTAGTTAGGCGGTGCAGAGATATAGAAACCAGTATAACAAGGAAATAACGAAGCGTCGAAAGTATTAGAGCATATCCAGTTTATCTTAGCTTAGCATATCTTGTGTTAATCTTGTCTATTCTTGCCAACCCTATCATCATGGTGTTATCTTGTATTCAGTTAATTCATGTCGTTTTGTTGTTGTTCCGTGTTCATATGCTAGAAGTTACTGAACTTACTCAGGCTTTATGTCTGACTCTGTTTATCTTTCGTCTTCTTTTCTTCCGTCCCCCCCCCCAGGTAGTAAAGGAGGGAATAGTATAGCTCAGGTTAAGTTGGACTGTCACTCTTTCCCAGCTTGAAGATTTGTCGAAGTTTGCTTGGATTCTCTTATCCGATGTTTTGGCTGGTTCTTGCTAAAATTGGGGAATATAAATGTTGTTTTATGCTTCTTTATTTTGTAAGATAGATGATACTCTGATATTGTAAAGAAATCATTGTACAAACTATTTTATCAATAAAGAAAAGTTTTATTTTCCGCTGTTTAATTTCTGTCTGTCTTGTAATTTATCTGCATCTTTTACCCTAAATGCTCCACAGAACTTAGTGCATTCCCTTTGTGAGTGACACTAACGGATGTGGGGTGTCACACGAGGTGTTACATTTAATTTTTGTAACTTTAATATAACAGATCTCTGATAAGGTCAAGTGCATAATTTTATTAATTATTGTTAAATTAATTAAAAGTTGATATTTTGTTATAGATATATAATTTAATTTAAAGTGAAGCTTAATAATTAGACTTTTATAATTGAATTAAATTGTTTAAGTTGATCAAATTTCAAAATATATTTGAAGTAACAATTTCAAATTGTTTTGAATGATAGAATTCCAATGAAATTTATTAAACTTTATTTGTAATGATATGCAAAAATGAATTGATGTGATAGGAATTAGCATTTTAAAATTTATAAGCTATGATAATTTAAAAAATATGGTTTGCTTTAAAGTAAACTTAACAATTTGACTTTGTTAAATTAAATTGATTGTATCGTTTAAGTCAAACCATTATCAAAATATATTCAAAGTTAAATAATATTTGGAAATTGAGTTGAGGGTTATAGTAAAAGTTATTAGGTACTTCGCCAAAAAAAGGTTACCAAGTTAACTTAAATTTAATTTAAGGATATGATGTAGAGATCTAAAAAATAGATGTGATGCGAATTTATTAAGTCAATGCCTTGATTCAAAATACAAGCGAAGTAGCATATTGGATTAATCAAAATGTGTTATGTACGTAAAATTTCCATGGATCCGAAGGAAATGAAAACCTATCATACTTCTTGTTTCGTGCACTTTTGTGAACATTTCACTTGATATAATTTACTGATATGAGAATGTTAGTACTGATTCGAGTATTTTTTTCTTTACGTTTGGGTTAGACCGAGTATTACAGTTTGAGATTTCACCTTCGAAGTTATAGATTATGAAGACCTTGTCCATTATTTTAGTCATTAGTGTATGTATTAGTGAGATTTATGTATTAGGCTTCCAATGTATTCAATATTGTAAATCTAATGTATTGTATTATTTTATTCCGTTGTGAGATATTGCATTATTCTGCATCATGATTCTGCGATTGATTCTTACTATAAACACCAAAGCGTTGTTTCGAACGATTTGAGTGAGTTTTATTATCGACTTAAATAGTTGGGAATAGCAGGCCGTTACATTTGCCAACCACTATATAAACTTGTGTCTGCTTTATTGCTTTTCATTATTATTCTATGACTATGCTATGATCTATGACTACATTGTGATTATATTTTGATTTACATACGGCTCAGTGTCATCACACTTGGTTGACCAAAATTCAGTGTCAACATTTTGGCATGTCAGGAAGGGGACGACTATTTGACTTTCTGCGCTCAGGAAACGATGGCAAGGAGGGAGAACGCTGACAAACAACCTCAAAGTGCAACGATGGAAGGAGGAAGTTAAAAGGCTTATTCCATGGGAAACTGTTCCTTGTACATAATAAGGGAGGACATGGACGAGGTGGTCAACAATATACAAAGCCCGCCTTGAATATCAGGAGACTTTGCTCAAATGACAAGAGGAATTGATGATCAGATTCCTTAATTAGGTTGAACTGGTTCAGTCAAAAACTCAGAATTCGACCGTTGGAGCCAGACCCAGCAGCGTACAACTTCGCAACTTCCCCCATACTTAGAAGAATCGGTACCAATCCGACACGAGGGTTCGGTACAAATCCGAGGGAAGCTGGAGACAATCCCATTGGCACTGTTAACATGGCATTCAATCCTATTTTGGATATGAATCCAAGAATTGGACGTGGAAATAAGGCGTGTACATGTGTGAACCTTTGATGGGATATTCAAAACGCTCAGACTACGAGTATAGGGAACTAGAGATTGGGTTTAGCTACTAAATGACGACATTCACATCATGGATATGGTTAGGAGAATCTTTAAAGGTGGACTACATAGCTCCGACTTGGACTAGGACCGAAGTCCATTCTCTTAGAATATCTGAAACTCATGGAATCCACCAGACTTTAAGCTACCGGTATTAGAAGCTTACGACGGTAGGAAGGATCCTACCGCTCATTTGATGCAATATATCAGAACATTGAAGTGTTGGAGGTTTCTGATGATGTCATGAAGAAATGCTAACCCCTCTTTTTAATGGACATGGTTGCAATGTGGTTTAGGCAGCTGGAATCAAACTCTATCAAAAGCTGGAGCAACCTGGTGGAAAGAATTGTTGAACAATTCCGGTTCTACATTGCTAGACCAAGAATGTTATAACACTCACAACAATAAGGCGGAGGACCAGAAAAAATCTGCGTAAAATCACAAAAATGCATAATTTTTTTATGAGTGCTAAGCGAAGAACAACTTGGTGAGTATGGTCAATGCTCGTCAAGTATAATTTTTTTAACTAAAACATCGAGTACGGCCCGTATAGGCTATAAACTATCAAGTATGGTTGATGCTTGATAGATGCGAATAAAACGGTGAACCGTCAAATATGGCTGATGCTTGGTGGGAATCTATACCATAGGCTGTTTACTATGGCTTACACTTGACAGTCCAACCAAATAATAGATCACTAAGTAAGTTGATGCTTAATCAATCAAATCGTGAAACGTCAAGTACGGGTGATGCTTGACTGGGATCAACTCTAATTCGGAATGCTAAGTATGGCTTATGCTTAGCGGAAGGCCGACGAAGGTTCAAAAACATCATGTATGACTAGTACATGACTAAAAGTCGACGAGGTTACAAAGTAGTGGGAATGGCTTTCGCTTGATCAAAAGACCAGAGAGGCTCGTAACGCTAACTATGGATTAAAATTGGCATGGACGAAACTCAAATAATTAAGTGTTGATCATACTTAGCTCAAAATCAACCGGCGCAGTCGCAAATTTCCCATACCGATCCTTAGAGATTACGGAAACTGAACTAATACAGAACACATCCTACATAGAAATACATGTTTTGGGGTAAAAGTTTTAACCGACCTTTTAACAGGCCCGTTACACTTTTAGCCTGGACATCTTGATCGCTCATGACTCGAGCGCGGACTCGCACGAACTCGGAAAAGCTTGATTAAAGTAACGGATTACTCAACAACTTGGAATTTGGATGGCATTTGTTTGGACCAGTTGGAATCTCTACCTCAGATCGGTATTACTTCAATCACCTCAGATCGTTAAGGCTCGTATGAGGGATCGGTATGTAACCGATATTCAAAACTCAGGGAACATAAATTGAGCTCAGTATATCAGAATGACGGTTAAAGGTGAAAGCTAACGAAAAATGTCATTTACCATAGAAATCTCAACCCCTAGGAAGCTACCCTTAGGGATTGGTACTGATCCCTTTCGAGGGATCGAATAGTCAGAATTTCAAAACTCCAAAACGCAACTCATGTTCGGTATTTCAGCCACTACTTAAGCTTAGAGGATTAGAATGATGAACTGTCAGTTGAAGGTAAAAGCTAACAATAAAGGGACCTACTATAAGGATTGCACCCAGTTTGATGCAATCCCTAGAGATCAGTACCAATCCCTATTGAGGGATCGATACAAAACCCTAAAAAAGGATGCAACCCCGATCCCACTTCGTCGGCCATGTCGTACCCACTTGGAGGGGCCACTGTGCGATTTCTGGCTAGTCCAACCTCTTTGCATGTCTATAAATAAATTTCTGTGGACACTCAAAAAAGGAACTTGTCTTCTCCGCGTGCAAACTTCACCAAACCTTGGTGAAAACTTCAATATATTATCTCTTAATCATACACAATTAACTCTACTTATATTCAACAGTATAACCAGTTGATTATTTCAAGTTGATGTGGGCAAATGTTTGCCAAATCACCATATAAACTTATGTCTCCTTTAATGTTTTTCATTACTATTCTATGACTGTGCTATGATCTATGACTGCATTGTGATCATATTCTGATTTATATACGAATCGGGTGTTGATACTTGATTAACCAAAATCCAATGTCAACACATATTAAAGTAGACAATAATATGGCAAAAGAGATTCGACTGCACTATGCATGAGTGTTCGTTGAAGTTGATCATACCATTGATTATCCTGCCTTTGTTCATAGAGTGAATTATGATGGAGAACACATTGAAATACAAATTGTTTAGGAGTAGAAACCCGAAGTGTGTGACAACTATAAATATTTCACGAATAGCACATCGGACTATTATAGCCAATCTTAGAAAAGAAAGAATATGTCGATTGACTCTCAAACATCTGCTAGTAATGATCATACCGTAGAAGAATTTGGAGAGAGAACTACTTCCCCGGTAGTTCATATGATATTTGATGTAACGATCTAGAAATTTTAACCAATTTAAAATTAGAATTTTTATTACTTAATTTGAATTTGACATAAATATATATGGTTAAGAATATTTAATAATTTTGGTAAGTTAAATGATAGATAATTATAAATGAGAATGATTATTAATAAGCTTGGATTAATACTATTTGTCGTTCGATCGGATTTGTCAAACCATAACATGAATTAGTAGCGTTAGAATTAAGTGTTGCTCTTAGTTTTCATAGCATTTTAAGGGAAGTGCAACCAAATGTTCACCTTCCCTCCTTAAGACAAGTGCAAGGACTCTTGTACTTTTGCATGTTTCCTTTCATGCAAGCCTTCCACTTGCCCCCTGATGTGCCATCACCTCCTTAACCCTCCATTCCTATATAAGGAAGCCTTTTCTCCACCTTTTTATCATTCCATTCCATTTCCTCCTTTTCATCTTCTTTTTATAGCTTATGGCCATGGTTTCCATAGCATAAGTCTTCCTCTTTTTCACCACCACCTTGCCGAAGTTCGTCGTCGTCCTCCTCCTCCTCCTCTTATAATATATATAGAGAGAGATTAGTATGTGTGTGTGTATATATATATATATTGATGAATAAGACGGCGCACCAAAATACTGTCTGACGGTTCACTCAGCTAGGCCCGCCTACCGTGAAGATTGGAAAGTTGTTAGGTGAGAACTCTTTAACCACAATTTATATATTTAATTATTAGTTAGACTAATTTAAATATAGTGATGAATTATTAATGGTTTATGATGGTTGATGTTGGTTGTGATGGATGATGGATGCGTAGTTTAGAACACACACTATTAATCATTAGTGTTTATAATGCTTGTGCACAGTTATTATTTTTTAATTATGTTGATGATGGTTGCCATTGATGTTTTATAATGATTGTTGATGTTGTTTTGCACACACTATGACACAATATCTATGGTATCATATTGGTGATCGGCAAATCTCCTTCGTAGTTGGAAAACAATATTATTATTGAAATTGAAGTTTAATTGTTGGGAATGACACATATGTATCAATTCATATATATTGATAGAGTTTCTTTGAATAAATAAATACCGGAACGTTCTAGGATGATAGAGAGGATAGTGTCTAAGCTTGGATTGGAAACTACAGTTTCCTGCTCTCTCTAGTTATTCCTGACTAATCCGATAGACGGGATGGTTAATTTGAAATTACTTGAACTCAGAAATAAATCGAAATTTGATTTAAGTGAAAAATAAAAGTTGATTTTTTTAAACCCGGAATAATTTGGAAATTAAAAGAAAATTACTTTAAATGATTTTAAATGGTTTATATAAGTATATAATGGGTTTCTAAGGTATTTTGAAGTATCGTAGAATATTGTTTAAAATAGAGTTTGTCGCACAATGGAAATTCGTGTATTTTAGTTGCAAACTTTAAACGCTTATAACTTTTACAATAATCGGATTCCCTCGAAAATAAAAACGTTTGATTCCCATTAACAAGATCTTTCAAATGAGTGAAAGCAGATTTTAATTTCGAGTTATAATTTTCAGGTTTAGTTTAGAACCGTTTTGGAATAGGTCGTTGTAAGAACAGTTGTCAACCATAACTATAAACAACTATTTTAAATTTTTTGAAAATATGGAAAAAAAAATGTGTAAAATCATTATAAATTATGTTAAAGTGTTTTGAATTGTAAATTTTAAGCTTTGGCTAAGATAAATGATATTTTTATCAAAGTAGTTAAGATGACTGTTTTGTAACACTTTTGAAACACTATTGTAACGCTTTCTTCGAAAATAATCTATTTTGAAGTTTTTAACCCGTGAACTGTTTTTCGAACTATAAGTAAACATTTTTAAATGATTTGTGGAATGTTTTCAAAGGTTTTAAATTATTGGAAATATTTTATATGGAATTTAAATTGATTTATTTAATGATCAAAATGAGTTTTTTAATTTTAAATAATTGGATATGGTTGGAGATAAATCTTCGGATGTTTGATATTAATTTGGTAAATGATGACTCTTACTATTTGAGGAATTTAAAAGGTAGTTCACCGTTATTCCACTTATAGTGTATGTTGGATACGGAGATTAATATTGAGGATAAGTTGATGATATTTCTATCCAGATCTAATGTCAAAAAGTTGGATAAATCTTCTAATGAAGACATGGGTTTCCAAATTTGATTGTGATAAGTTGGATAGAAATAATCTTCGAATATTTGATATGAAATTCTGTAGTGTAAACATATACTATTTGAGGAATTTGGAAGATTTTATTATTATATCATTATTCCACTTATAGTATTAGTTGATTATGAGAATTGATATCGAATATAAGTGGATACAATTTATGTGTAACTTATGTTCAATATCGATTGATTTGGGTTTTGTCGTGAATTGTATCTTCAATAATATCATTCTCGAAACCTAATGAGATTGAGTTGTGGAAATTCATATCGTAATTTAGGATTTAATCAAATCTTTGATTTAAAGAAATTAAAAATAAGAAATTGGGAAGGAAGTATAATCTTTTAGTTAAGATTAAAGAATTGAATGTTGGGGAATCAATTTAATTGGAAACTATGGTTGAAATGTGGATTAAGGATCAAAGGAAATTGGGTTTCGATAACGAGTTATCAAACAGAAATTAATTAAGGTTTTGAGGCTAAATTATCATTGATTTAAAGGTTGCATTTTAAAAGAGTAAAGTTGAAAATATGGATTTTTGTTAAAGATAATTCTAGAATGGGATTGAAAGCGGTTTATTTTGACAAAATACAAGACGGAAAGAGATTGGTCGAAAACCCACGTGTTCCGTAATTGATTTTTTTAAAGTTGCGCTTATTATTTGGAAAGACCGTGATTGGATTTATGTTTGAAAACCATTCCAATTAGTAATAATACGAATGTAACAACCCGGAAAATCATAACCAATTTAAAATTTTTAAAATAATCTATTTTAAATAATAACGGTTAAAAATTTATTAAAATCGAAGTCAGAATGAATATATTTATTTTAATTTTAAAAGGAGTTAGACATAGCGCGGCAGTTTGAAAATTTGAATTCGAACTTTGACTGAATGTACAGGATGCAAAATAAGTCGGATTTTAGTGAAACCAAAAATATTAGAATCTATTCAAAAATATCTTTCCAGTGAATCCGAAAAATTAAAATTTCATAGCGGGAATCAAAAGTTATGGCCAGTTGAATATTCAAAATAGTCGCTATGGAATTTAATATAATATATAGCCCGTATAAATAGCCATTTTGCAAACGACCTCCGTTTTCGACGAAACCATCCTGGTTAGATCCGGAATGTCAAATTATTGCAGGATTCCAATTTTCATAATTTTTGAGACTAATATGTGAGCGTGGCAAATGAAAATGTGTTTTGTCAATTTTAGTCAATTTCGATCGACCAGAAGATGGCCATTTTTCAGAAGGCCTCCAAATTCGACGAAATTAATTTTATTAGGACCGTATCATCAAAACATAGCTAGATTTATTTTTCAGGAATTTTTGGAGTCAATATGTGGCCCTGGTAAATTAAAATGTTCGATCAAATTAAATAATTAAATGTTTTATTATTTAATTTGAAGAATAACTGACTGAAACAGTCGAATGGGCCTACAAGACATATCCCATTGTGTCCGGAATGGGGGTATTTAGCAAGCGGCAACACTCGTTGGGTTTGACTTGGAGTTCTATGTGATAAACCATTATTTTACGAATTAATTATTATTAAATATAATGTTTATATATAAATATTATTTTAGAAAACCCTAGTTCCCTTTTGAAAAGAAGCCGCCGCCTTTCATGAGATTAATGGCCATTGTGCTCCCTCCTTCTCCCTTGTTTTTCTCCTAATTCGTACCTCCATACTCCAAACTCATAAAGGAAAAACGAAAGCCCTTCACGAGCTCTAGTTGATCAACGGTGGAGATCGGAAATTATTAACCATAGTGGCCGATTTTCCTCTCTGAAGTCACCAACATCGGGGCAGTTTCCTAGGCGGGGGCACTTGCGAGTCAGCCAAGACTGAGGGGGTGGAACGGCGGTGGCAAGGCGCAGGGTGTGGTGGAGTTCGATCGTCGGCAGGTGGTGCGTTTTGGCGTACGATAGGAGAGAGAAGGACGTGGATTTGGGTTCGTTCGTGAGTGCCTATACGTGTGGTAATGAGGAAGCAAAGGCACGGGTTTTTCTGATAAAATGTAATTAGGTTTTTAATTTATAATTAATTAATTGTTCGTTTAAATTATCAAAGGCATTAACGACCATATCTTTTGCAAACAGAGTCGGAATCGAACGATTCAAGAAGCGTTGGAATTCTTGAATCGAGACCTATATTTCAGAAGAAACCGCAGATTTTTTGGAAAATTCTACAATTTTGGAAGAAATAAACAGCAAAGTGAGAATTCTGAATCCAAATTAAATAAATAAAATTATCTTAGGATGTAGACGGAGTTTAGAAACTCCCAACACCCATCGTCCACAGACCATGGACGACTTGATTGTAGTGTGATGTGGAATTGGTTGATTTTTGATGATGGATTGTGGTTGAAATGAAATTGTTTGATATTGTGGCATTAGATTGCCTAGAAAAATGTATTAGGAAATTAAACCCCTTGTAAACGCCGCGAGGCCTAAGGTAGTGCAAGGAGCCGTACATCGGGATGGTGCCGGTTTTAATCACCCTACCGTTATGCTGCCGAAATTTTCTGAAATATCCTTGTGTTATAAAATATTCATGTTATTATATATTGATTTTTTAAATAATATGAAAATTAGATATATATATATATGGATATGAAAATGATCATTATATGTCAACATAAAATCAATATTTTTGTTGTAAATCTAAAAATGGTCATTTGTCTTATAAAATGAATTTATATTTGATTTTTACATTTTTAATGTAAATGGGATATTAAAAATAAACATTTAGATATGAAATGAAGTTACATTTGGAATTTACATTTATATTGTAAATAAAACATTAAAAAATGTCCGTTGTCAGATAAAATATGTTTTCTTTAAAATATACATTTTTAATATAAATAGAACTCTGAAAACGATCATTAGTTAAACAAATATGTATTTATATTGAGATATACATTTTTAATGTAATGTAAGATTAAAAATAGTCATTTGTTATATAGAAATGCATTGACATTGAACTATACATTTTTAATGTAAATGCGACATTAAAAATCAACATTTGAAATAGAAATGTATTGGTATTCAAACTTACATTTTTAATGCAAATGCGACCTTAAAAAACAACATTTTGAAATAGAAATGTGTTAGTATTCAAACTTACATTTTTAATGTAAATGCGACATAAAAAATCAACATTTTGAAATAGAAATGTATTGGTATTCAAACTTACATTTTTAATGTAAATGTAACGTTAAAAATAAAATGTATTGACATAGAAATTTACATTTTTCAATGTAAATAAAGAATGAAATAGGAATTTACATTTTTCAATGCAAATAAAGAATGAAATAGGAATTAACATTTTTCAATGTAAATAAAGAATGAAATAGGAATTTACATTTTTCAATGTAAATAAAGAATAAAGTGAAAATTTTCATTTTTCAATGTAAATAAAGAATGAAGTGAAAAACTACATTTTTCAATGCCAATAAAGAATGAGATGAAAAATTACTTTTTCAATGTTAATAAAGAATGAAGCGAAAGTTTACATTTTTCAATGTAATGATATATTGAAATAAAAGTTTACATTTTTAATGAAATAAAAGATTTCATTAGAAAAATTACATTTCTCAAGGTAATAATAGACTGAAATAAAAATTTACATTTTTAATGAAATAAAGATTTCATTTAAAAGATTACATTTTTAATGTAATCAAAGAAAAGGATAAAAGTTACATTTTTAATGTAATCAAAGAAAAGGATATAAATTACATTTTTAATGTAATCAAAGAAAAGGATAAAAGTTATATTTTTTTAATGTAATCAAAGAAAAGAATAAAAATTACATTTTTAATGTCATCAAAGGAAAGAATAAAAAAATTACATTTTTAACGTAATAAGAAATGAATAAAAGATTTCATTTTTAATGTAATAAATGAAGGATAAAACATATTACATTTTTATGTAATATATGAATCATATAAAAGATTCAATGTTGGAAGAAATTGTATTAACATTAAAAATTTCATTTTTAATGTAATATATGATTTCATATATAAAAGAAATCAATGTTGAATTGAAAATGGTTTGAAATCGGTGAACGATTTATATTTATATATGAATAGAAATTAAAATAAAATGAATCGCACTGCTGCAGTTCGCGTTTTGAAATCGTAACTTCAAACGATTATACCGAAAGATCCGACCGTTGGATTTTTCCCAAAACTGGAACCATTGGGTTCATTTTGGTAAGATCTTTCCAATGATATAAAATTTGTTAAGATCCAATGGTTAGATTTTGAGAAATGTGTAAATCAAATTTTTGATGAAAACAGTGCCAGGGCTATGCAATGACCCGTAGCGTCGTTAAATTGAATATGGCTATTTTTAACTAAATAAAAATAGCGATAAATCGTTATAAAATATTATAAACAATATGGAATGAAAAGAAATGATTTAAATTATATATATTCGAGAATTATTTGAAAAGTCCGAGTTAAATCTCATTTCAGATAATTATACGACGATTGGAAGTCGAAGATCTGAAGACGGTGATTGAAGACCGGCGATCTTCACATCGAATGGATGACTACTGATGCCTTTGATTGGAGTTGTTGCCTTGAAAGGGTTATAGTGGTAGTTGTCCGGATGTATTTGTTGATTGTCTGAATATGCGAGAGCCTCTCTTCCGTATTGGACATATTGGACGAGGAATAAGGTGTCTCTGGTTTCGTTCAGACCCAGAACGGACTTGTAAATGGATGTATGTCTGACACTGGATTTTATTCTGTGCTGATTGATTTCTATTTAATATATATCTGTTTGGTGGCAGAGAATTTATTCTCTTGCTTAACACCCTTCTCTGAGACGCATGAGCTCGGAGGTTATATATTGATGGTTATTGATCGCATGGCGTGAATTGTCAGTGTGGCATGCCAAGATGCAAATGATCAAGGCTTATTGTTGAAAAGAAGAGCCTTCTGGTTTATGATCAAAGCACAGTTTTATTGTAGCATAGCTTTGTGTATAACGTTACTTCGTGAGCCTCACACCCCGGTATGAACCAGAAACGGGAGAAGGACCCCAGGGAGAACATGTGTTTCTTTCTAGCTAGAAGTGGTGTCTGGGTTTTACAAGCCCATATATTTTTACTTATTTGGATGATGGAAAGCGAGGTACCTCGGATTTGAGTCCCTAGTGGCTCTATTTTACGCCTCATAGGGCGGGGAGACGTATTGTTCAAGCATTACCAATCCACTAACATATTTGTGGACCGGCCCTAGCACTCCAAGGTGCAGTTGCGACTGATCCTGAGACATGGGCTAGATTGTCTCGAATTCGGTAAGGGCGATCCCTTGCCTTGGTTCATGATGGAAATCCAACTTCCAATACGACACCATACAGTTTTGATTGTAAACCTATATATGGCGACATGGTATATGGTATCTATGCCGTCTATGATTGATATATTATGATTGAAATGTTTTTGAAACATATGTACACTAATAATAATATCAAATCCATTTTTATCGTATCAAGCATTTTTTACCATTATAAGGTAAAACTATATCCTCTGGTTTGCGTTGCATTGTGTGATGGGACTTGAGTCTTATAATGGTTTCATTTTTCTAAAAAGCATTGCGTTGTTTAACGATTTACTTTATTTATGCACTGGCAATTCAATGGAGTAAACCCGTTCTGCGTTAGCGACATGGTCCTGTGATTAGCCTTATTATTAAATAGGTTATATAAGATTTCTCATACCAGTCCCATGACTAACTCGTAGTTTGTTTCACTTTGGAAACTCGGGTGCCCTCTTTCCACATAGTAAGCCTTGTATACAAGTTTTAGCAGATTCATTCTGGGTAGTTATGGAGTTAAAGATGGATCCTATCATTTCTATTATGCTGTTCAGACTTCATTTAATATATTATGTTTGATTCTGCTGCAGACATTTTATATTAAGTTGAAAACTGTATTATGTACTAAGTATGATCCTATTATGTTGTGTAACTCTGATGATATATTATTTCCAGTGTAATTTGATGTACATTATCTGCTGTAATTCTATATTTCTATTATGTTGTTATTGTTTATGTGTTATATTCCAAGGATTATCCTTGCTTTCATACTACGGGAGTTTGTGGTATCACAACAACGTTGTGGAGCAATTGAAGACATTGAAGATGGTATTGAAGGTCGGGACCCTTTATATCGTAATAACGACTTGTTGAATGTCTCAAATGGGTAGCTCCCATTGCAGATGGATTTTATACCAGCTAAGTGGTAAGAAGCCCGATCGTATGTGAAGGAATTTCGGATTTGTGATTTCGTTCAAACCCAGAATGGACTTGTATGGATTGTGTATCTGACATTGTAATTGACTGCGTAGCATTGATCTCTATTAAATATATATTTGTTTGGTGGTGCAGAATTTATTCTCTTGCGTAACACCCTTCTCCAAGACATATGAGCTTAGAGGTTATATATTGATGGAAATCAGTGATACGTTGCGAATGGACAATGTGGCATACTTAAGTTATGTGGTGAGCTATGGATGATCAAAGCATGGCTTATTTAAGTGTAGCTTTGTGTATATCATGACCTCGGTAAGCCTCACCCCTGCGGTAAATGGCCAAAATAGGAAGAAATGTTGCAAGTTTATGGGGTGCTGTCTCCTTTAAGATAAAAGGTGTACTATGGTATGTAGCCCAGGTATTAACCTATGTGGTAAAAGCATCTACTTTTGTTGTTGTTGTTGGCGCACGCTCGGAAAGGTCGGTAACGACTGGGAGATGACATACTCAGACGTACTCTTAGTTACCTAGTTACAGAGGTAACCCGGCCTTGTGTTGGCATCAGGAGCATCACTGTTGATCCTTGGACATCCCCCTTGAGGTGTTCAAAATTCGGTTCGGAAGGAAGTACCTTTGCCTGGTCATTGTTGGAAACTCAATCTCCGCTACAAGCACATACGATTTGATTGTATAGCATATGTCAGTAGTATATGTACCTATGCTGGCTATTTTAATACATTTATTTTCAAAAGGTTTTTTCACACTATATTATAGAAAGAGGAATTAACATATATCAAAGGCATTTTTGACTGCATAAGAAGAAACCTCGCACATGTGTGTGTTTGTATTGTGTGTGTGCGCCGCGAGACCTTATGTCAGTTTCATTTTCAAAAAGACATTGCGAATTTCTATGCACTGGTATTCACATGGAGTAAACCCAATCCGCATTAGCGGCGTGGTCCGGTGAATTTCCCAACTTTAAAATAAACCCTAAAAACAACTGCTTTGAGTTCTCACACCAATCCCATGACTAACCTGGAGTTTATTGTTCCTACACCTAGCCTCTGGGTCCCCAAAATTTTTACATGGACAACCTAGTAGTTTGGTTCGCAGATTTAGTCTTGGAGTTGGTTGGAGTAGGATGCTGGTTTAGCTGGAGCTATTATATCTTGGAGCATGCATATTCTTCCGCTGAGTTTAGTATCTTTTTCACTGTGAAATCAATGTACTCTAATGTATCTCTTGTAACTCTGATGTAATATTATTTTAATAATAATGGAAAAGTTTGTTTTATTTTTTGCAAAAGTATAAGTACCCCTGACAATCCTTCTTTATGAACGGTTTAAGTTGGTTTAATTACCGGCGGAAACCGGACAAAAAGTCGGGTCGTTACATTTGACACAGCAGAAAGTTCTTGCAAGAAACAAAATAATAATACTTTTGAGTGCATATCAATGATATATGCATGGGGATATCACAATTATTGTAAGACATAAGGGGGACAATATAGTTACTGAGGCATGACAACTTTCTAATATGTGTGAGCAAGTTAAAGGTACAACCAAAGACATTAGTATATTACAGAAATTAGTAGTAAACAAGTTAGGTCATCAGGGACAAATGAAGCGGAAATTGGAGCTACTTAACAAAAGTGGAATACTATTGGGAATAAAAGAAGGGAATCAACTCAATTTTCCAAAAAGTCCAATCCACCTATTAAAATTCCAATGAACAATCCTTACGGTCATTTGTAAACAGATGATATCATACATACCTCAACTAACCAATTCTCGTTAACATACCTAACAATTATAGTTGAAAATGTGATAGCAATAGCACTAACTCAAATGATCTTGGGGAAGATCTAGAAGATTATAATTGTTAGTTTATTGCTAATAAGATAGAGCATGTACATGAAACATGTTACATCAGATGCACCAAATGGTATGAATTTCTCCAGTATAGTCACTGCAAATTCTGCATACATTCAGAAGCAAGCCACAAATGTACTTAATCAAGCGTAACTCCACCGAAAAGAAGAACTAGGAGCTCAATGCATATCCCTTAAACTTAGAGTTGTGGAGGTCATGGGAGTACTTCTTGCCACACATTCAATCCCATGGAAACCCACATGTTTCTTGGTGGGTTTTGAGGGAGTCTATGTGGATACTTGGTAAAATATATTTTAGATGTTCTTTGTGTGTTTTTCCTCACTTTGCTACTTTAGTGAGAAATGATGATGGTTAAATTGAAGTACCTACATTACTTACACTACTGGGATTTTAATTCTGAAGAACATGTATTTATAACATTGGACTGTTATATACTACTGCACATTCAGCCTTATATAGTTATCCTCAACGGTCACGGTATGGCTGTTGCACCAAAACTTTTGTCAGTGTTTTGTTTTTCTTGGAAGTTATGTTCATGTAGATTGAAGCGTTGGTGTGTCTGGATGATTTGAGTACTTGATGGGGGACGCTCAGGTGTTTCAATGTACATTGTACACATACTTCTGTTCACTTAGATAGCAAAGGTGGTCTGGATGATTGGAGCATGTGGCTTTTCTGGTGTTTCACACTTCACTGCACCATGTGGACCTTCTATACACTGTATCGCTGCCCTGAGGGTTGTTTTTGTTGCTTTGAGGTTGAATGGTGTCTTTTGTGGACTGAGCCCGATTTGTTCTTATTATCATAGAGGTTCAATTATTCAGAGCTAAAGGACGGTGTGTCTGTATTCTTGTTGGTGGCTCCTAACTTTTTTGGTATAATTAGTTCAGTGCACTATGTGCATTTACTATGCACTGTATTGTTTGAGATAATTTGGTTCGTGTATGTTATTCATCTACAGACTTGGATCTGTTTTCCTAGTAAAGTTGATGCTTGAAGAGGTTTTCGAGTAATTTTCAATGTTGGACTGAGAAGATATAATGGCAACTAGACTCTACAATAAAATTTACATTGTTAGAGCATCTCCAACTGTTCCGGAGTGTGGATTTTCGTATTTCGATTATCCATACTTCGAAAATTGGGGAATCACAACAGTTTTTAGGTCCAGGCGGTTGTTCAACAACCACGTGTGACTACGCGGTTGTTCAACAAACGCGTGGCTTTTTTAAAAAATGGCTCATCAAGAAAAAAAAAGCGCATTTGTTGAACAACTGCATAGAGCCTACGCGGTTGTTCAACAACCGCTTGAATATTTCCGCCTATATTAGGCGGAAATGCTCATATTTCAATTCATCAAAAAAAAAATTCCCTCCTTTTAATTTTTTTTATTAATATCTACGACGAAATGCCGCCACGTAAAGTTAAGTCTGGTAGACAGGTCAGCCATCCTCCGACAGATCCTAATGTCGGACCAGTACATGCCGCACCAGATGCCACCGTGACTGCTGCGAGCCTTAGAGTATTGCACGATCTTCCTGCGACATTTACACACCGAGTGTCTGTTGCTGTTGCGACACCTCAGGTATAATTTTATAACTTTGTTACGTATAACCTTTTTACTATTCATGAATGTTGTTTAATGTTACATGTTTACAACAAATTTACATACGTTTAAGTTCGACATATTGCTATGCGAGGTAGTTGGTCACGTTGTACGACACTTTTTGAGCAGTTACCCGAGCCTATATCACTTAGACTCTGTGATACACCATTTGGCGACTTTTTAGATTTACCTAGGTTTGCTCATGTTGACCGATGCCTTGTAGAGGCTATTAGTGAGCGATGGTGGCCTACTACACACACATTTCACTTTGCTGATTTTGAATTAGGGCTTACTCTTTTGGATTTTTACGTCCTCACGGGCATCGAGATTGGTCGTCCAGGTCGTCACCCCATTCCCTTTGATGTATCATTTAAGGAGTTTGATAGTTTTTCAGAGCAGTTACCGGGTTTAGATCCTCATGTCGTTTCTTCAGGAGCCGTTAGCCTACCTACTCTGTATGCCTATGTCACTACACATCGGACCACTGTGGCTATGCACACCCCCGTTATCAGGGCCTTTCTATTATACCTATTTGGTTCCGCCTTTTTTAGCAACAACAGGGGGACTATTAGACTTGGTTTTTTGGCTAGCCTTGTAGACATAGAGCAGTTGCATTCGTTCCATTGGGGTACAGCGATATTAGGCTATTTGTATGTAGCTTTGGATCTCTACGCCGTACAGCGCTGCAAGCAGCTGTACGGTTTCTGGTATATTCTCCCATTTTGGTATTACGAGTACATGGCGAACATGCACCCCCGACTTATTGATGAGGCCATCAGTACATCGTATATATACTTTCCAAGATTACGACGATGGGGTCCTGGTATGCAACTTGCTCATTCTACACAGGGTGTGCATAACGAGCTTATAGAGGCGCGCACGCAGATTGATATGAGGCATGAGCACCCGCTCATTTTCAGTTCTAGTCTTTTGAGGCGTAGGGTATGCTTCCAGGTGCCTACATGCCCTTTCATTTGGTATTTGGGGGAGCGGTGTTAGCTACAGCTATACGGGTTAGAGCGCATTCCTTCCGATCCACTCCCATGGGAACAGATGTTCGGAGATATACAGGTAGTATCAGCATATATTGAGGGTATGAGGGCTGCAGGCTGGGTGGACGGTGAGCCTTTTACAGTGCTCGGAGATTTTGATACCTGTTGGGCTCGAGTTGCGCCACGCGCTTATGCTTTACCAGACTATATTCGGGGTTTGAACTCCGACCATATCGGGCCATCTTCAGTAGCAGGCAGATTCCAGGTGCATCCTCCTACCTTTGCGCATGTATCGTCTCAGTTCACGCAGAGTGGTGCTTTGGACCCTACGCCACACATTTTTAGGACGTGTGACGTACAGGGTCAGATTGTAGAGATTTCGTTACAGTATCCACCTGTTGACCCTCCCGGAGTACCGTCAGCCGGTTTGTATCATTCACATCAGGTACGTAAGAGTAATACAATACTCGCTATACATGTACGATTTCATTATAAAAACTTCATTTGTGTAACACAAGTTGTCTCATTAACAGTACTCGCTATACATGGACCATGATAGACGTATATTGGCTACTTTTGAGCGTATGACGTTGGAGTACACACAGTTGATGTACCAGAGTTTACACGGAGCTTTGGCACAGCAGCAGTCTCATTACGAGGCCCAAATTGCTTCCCTACAGACTCAGTTACAACAGCAAGCTTCTGGTGATGGAGCTCATATGGATGATGATTTGGATGACGTTAGTGATGACAGTTCCGATGGGGCAGGTAGCGCTTCTATGCATATTAACTGATGGTTCATGCAGCGTCATGGTTGTATGTTTTTGTTATGACTGACAGGTTTTATATTACATGTGTTGTTGTTGATGACATTGTTGTATGTTTTTTTATGACTGGCGATATGTTGATGATGACATTGTTGTATGTTATTGTATTTTATGTCCTATGATTTAAAATGGTGTTTGAAATGTAGCTTGAATTTAAAAAAGGAGTTTGAAATGGTGTTCGAAATGGATTTTGAATTTTAAAAAGGAGTTTGAAAAGGATTTTGAAATGGATTTAGAATTTTAAAAAGGAGTTTAAATTGGAGTTTGAATTTTAAAAAGGAGTTTAGAAAGGATTTTGAAAAGGATTTTGAATTTTAAAAAGGAGTTTGAAATGGAGTTTGAAATGGAGTTTGAAAGGGAGTTTGAATTTTAAAAAGGAGTATGAAATGGAGTTTGAATTGGAGTTTGAATTTTAAAAAGGAGTTTGAAAAGGATTTTGAAATGGATTTAGAATTTTAAAAAGGAGTTTGAAATGGAGATTGAAAAGGAGTTTGAATTTTAAAAAGGAGTTTAAAAAGGATTTCGAAAAGGAGTTTGAATTTTAAAAACGAGTTTGAAAAGGATTTTGAAATGGATTTTGAATTTTAAAAAGGATTTTGAAAAGGAGTTTGAAAAGGAGTTTGAATTTTAAAAAGATTTTGAATTTTAAAAAGGAGTTTAAAAAGGATTTTGAAATGGATTTTAAATTTTAAAAAGGAGTTTGAAAAGGAGTTTGAAAGGGAGTTTGAATTTTAAAAAGGAGTTTGAAAAGGAGTTTGAAATGGAGTTTGAAAGGGAGTTTGAATTTTAAAAATGAGTTTGAAATGGAGTTTGAATTAAAAAAGGGAGTTTGGTATGATTTATTTTAATTAAAAATGGATTTTGGTATGATTTATTTTAATTTAAAATGGAGTTTAAAATGAGGCGGCAGTTTGAAAATTACATTTTAAATTTCAGTTGAATGTGTAGGATTCGATATAATTCAGATTTTAGTAAAACCAAAAACATTTGAATCCGTTTAATTATATCTTTCCAACGAATGTGAAAAATTTAGATTTCATAATATAAATTGAAAGTTATGTACAGTTTAAAATTTAAAAAGGTCGCTATGGAATTTCAAACTCCATTTTAAAATTCAAACACCATTTCAAATTGGAATTTTAAATTTCAAACGCCATTTTCAAACGTCGTTTTAGAACGCCATTTTAAATTTCAAACGGCATTTTAAATTTTAAATTGGAATTTTAAATTTTAAATTTAAAATAGGAATTTTAAATTTTAAATTGGAATTTTAAATTTCAAACGCCATTTTCAAACGCCATTATCAGTACACCATTTTCAAACGCCATTTCAAATGCCATTTTAAATTTCAAACACCATTTCATAATTTCAAACTCCATTACATAAAAAAAATGCATCTTACGCCAAACTAAATTTCAAACTCCATTCCTACGCTACATAAACAAAATGCAAACTTACACCAAACTGGCGCATACAAAGCCAACTAAAGTTTACATCCAAGTTATCTACATTCACTCGCCTCCTTCTCTTCTTCGCCTCATTATCTCAAATCTCCGATACTCCGTATACTCGCGTTGCACGTCATCCATCTGCGAAATATCCGTAAACATGACTGCTTCTTCTTCCTTTCGTCGTTTTGTCTCAACATGTTGATGAATTGCGTTAAGCCTTTCTTGGTGTTGAATGCTTCTGCTCTGGAGTGCGCTCATATACATATCGTTAGACTCCTTTAATAGTTTTCTGATTTCGCCTTCATGCTCCTACCACTTGTTTTTTCTTTGTCGCCTTGGATCCTTCGGGCCTATCATATCGGTCAGCAGTAAGGTGATCATCTTCTTCTAAACCCATAGTTGCGCTGTCCTGCGAATCTCTTGGACTACAACTGTCTCCAAATCTTGTAGCTTTCGCATGACTACCACTTGATTGGACGTCTTGAACTGTTTTCTGAGGTGAAGATTTCCATTTCACATGATTAACCAGCAGATCATACACATGCATGAACTGATAGAAATGAGGTCCTTGTTTACTATCTGGTTTATATATTTGTTTGAATAACTTGTTTGCGGACAGTCTCTGCATCAATAATATGAAGCTTTTACTACAACGCTAAAATGTAAAGTACAAAAAAATAATTTAATACACATTTTTTACCATATGAGTGTCACTTCCAAATCCGCTTGGGTTACTCTGCTTCAGCTTGAACATTTGTGAATCAAAGCATTGCATCTGACGATTAATCTTACAATAACGACCTTTGATGGAAGCTACACTTCTATTCCGATCCATGTTCTTCCTGTTGTATGCATTAGTGATTCTACCCCCAAAAGGTTTCCCCACTTTGATCGGCACCACGGACAGGATCTAGCAAAAGTGAATAGTAGATGTAGCAATGATCATAGTCTTCATTAGCACTCCAACTTGAAGTAGTTAGAATTCCACCAAACGGTTGGCCTAGATCTTGTAAATCAAAAGTTTCAAAGCTCATTCTTGCGGCATCGACATCAAAATCAGTAATCATTTTTTTAAATATAAGTGGTTGAAGATGAGTTGATGTGGAAGAAGATAGGGTAGAAGATGAGTTGGTGTGGATGAAAATAGAGGGGTTGTGTATTTCTAAGGTTAAAAATATAACCGTTACCAAATTGAGACGTTGGAAACGCTCTACGCGGCTGTTCAACAAGCGCGTAGGGAATAAAGCCATTGTGCTTTACGCGCTTGTTGAACAAGCGCTTAGGTCTGCACGGTGGTTCAATAACCGCGTAACAAGTTTGGGGATTCCAGAACTATTCTCCCCGATTTCAGATCAGAGAGACATTTCCAACCACTGTTGGAGGCAAAAACGGGTGCGGATTTCAGAAATTCTGATTTCCAAGCATTTACTGGAGATGCCCTTATACACGTAACATGCAATTGTGGATGTGACACAGGAACTAGGATATAAAAGCTAGCTGTATGGGTCTGACTAAATTGTAGGTTTAATCTTTTATCTACTTACTACCTATAGTTTAAGGGTTTGAGTGGTAGCTTTGTAGGGAATTGATAAATTTCTGGATCAATTTCTAGATCTCGGATTTTGAAGAAAATGAAAATTTTAAAAAGGAAAGTAAATTTTATTCTGTCTATCACGCATGTTCTTATAGAGTTAAGTCTTATATATATATATATATATATATATATATATATATATGTATGTATGTATGTATGTATGTATGTATGTATGTATGTATGTATGTATATAAAAGATTCAGCAAACAATATGTAGTGCAGAATTATAGAACCACAAAAATATGAATAAAAGTATTATAAAACCACTACTTAACGGCCCCTCTCAAGATGGGATTGGTTTTAAATAACAAGGACAATCTTGAACGGGAACATTACTCACCAAACCAACTCGAAAAGCAAGGAATTTATGTTGATCTGCACCCAATGGCTTAGTCATGATATCAACAAGTTGCATTGATGACTTCACATGCTTGTAGTGAATAAAACCAGTCTAAACATGTTCTCTAGCATAATGAACATCCAATTTCTGATGCTTACACCTTATATGCTTTGTTTTCTCATGAAAAAATGGATTTTCAGCAATGTGTTAAGCATAAATATTATCACATTATAAATTGATAGGAGTAGGAACATTTATACCTAATTCACTCAGCAGTCCTTCAAGCAAGACAATTTCACTAGTTGTATAACTCATACTTTTGTACTTTGATTCCGTAGTACTCTTAGACACATATTTTTGCTTCCTTGTCTTGCAAAAAATTAATAATTACTAAAAAAATACAATAATCACTTAAAGATCTCCCTGAATTTGGACAAGTATCACAATCTGCATCACTATAAGCTGTTAATATTAATTCTGAGTTTGCAGAAAAATAAAGGGAAAGATTTAAAGTACCCTTAAGATATCTGAGAATGTGCATAGTTGCTTTATAATGTGGCACTCTTGGAACAGTTAAAAATTGACTTAACTACTGAACAACAAATGAAATATTAGGTCTAGTAAGATTTAAATAGTGAAATTGACCAATGAATCTTTTGAATATCTCAGGATCTTCTAATAATTCACCATTAGTAATATTGAGTTTCAAATCCTTTTGCATATGAAATGAAGCAGTTTTGCATCCTTTCATTTGATTATTTCGTAGCATATCTAAAATGTATTTCTTCTAATTTAAAAGTATACCAGACTTTGATCTTAAAACCTCTATTTTGATAAAATATTTCAATGTGTCTAAATCTTTAATTGTGAAAGTCTCATGCAAAACATTCTTCAAATTTTTCATCGATGCGGTATCATTTCCAATCAATAACAAATCACCACACTACACCAAACAGGCCCGTTTGTCACACTTATTTCATTATTAATTATCACGGTTATTATTATGACAATATACTAACGGTTATTACCATTATTTAGTGTCCTCACGGTTAATTCTGTGATGCAACTCAACTACCTAGGCAAAATAGTCATTTTCCCATTCCAGCGTTTATCACGCTTTAAGTCACAAATAGGATTATGTTTTCTCTCCCAAATCATCTGCGGCTTAAAGAATACGGTTCTCTTTCAGAATTGATTCTTGTCTCATCTCTTCTCGTTTGTTGTCTCTCGACTGCGGCTTAAAGAATAACAATACGATTTGGACTCGTCTCCATTTATCTTTCAACGCTTACATAATAGGTTTAATCCGTTGTCGGAATCGGTTCTTCTATAGTCAAGGTATGGTGTTTATTTTCTTTTTGTGCGATGTAGTTCTGTGGCCAAAGTATGGGATTAGGTTTTCGCATCTATTGTCTAATTAGTTTGGGATTACAAAAAGATCTCAATTTATTAGTCTAGATCTCAGTTTGGGATTACAAATCGTATGTGTATTAGTCTGGATCTCAGTTTATTTTTTGTTCATTATATGATGAAAGTATAATTGCATACTTTAATTGCTCATTTTCTAACTGCATAGTCTAGATCTCAGTTTATTTTCACAGTTATGTATGTCAACTCTAATTGTTCATTTTCTAATTTTAGTTTGTCTAATGGAAGGGCATAGCATTGTTGAATGTCCAATCTTTGGCTGACTGCATACATCAATGTACTAATTATGTGTTATATTGTGTTTTAAGCATCGTTATTGACGTCTGTTACATGCAAAATATACTATTTTTATAATATATATACTGCTAAGTCATGACTTACTAGGCCTGACCTGCTTTTTCAAATTGGTAGACTTATGCAAATCTTTGTAGCTTTTCAATATCATTTACAAAATGAATATATTATTCATCTAAAGGTAGTGTATTCTTATTGGATTTGTATTCATTTGACTACAGTTGAATATTGGCTATTTTGATAGTACTAACATATCATTTGTATCAGATTTATTTAATATATTTGCTTGTTTATTTTTTTTGTACGACAGTTAATGGTTTTTCTTGGATGGTGTGCACATGATATTTTATGATTAATGCAGTTCGCTTTGTGTTAGGTTGTGTATATGTTAAACATTTTCCACATTAATAGACTCACCATCCTACCGAACTTCAGTTTGAATAAAGTGAACTTCTAATTATGGATTTACATTACTATTTTTAATGGTGAGCGCCAAATAGATTGTTAATTTTTTTTCTACCAAGAAGTGCAGCTTCAAAATTTGGAGTGATCACTTTGTTTTTCCAACGATGGCAACTTTATTTACCGTATTTTCTCATATATTTCTTCCAACATATTGCACTTCTATCAGCAGTTTGTCTTGCATTTATTTTATTTGTCTATCAACCATCTCTTTTAACATACACCACTAAACTGTCATTGACCATACCCAAAAATTGTTTCATATGGGTATACAGATGTCTTTGCTATTAGTGGCTATGACTACAGCTGGAAATAATAGTTATGTCATTCTGAATATTCATCATCAACATAACAGCCAATGATAATTTTTAAACTCGCACGTCATAACATCACATCTATCATCAAATTGTTGTTGAACAAAAAAATATTACTCGAATGAATCTACTAAATTTTTAATAACGTATTTATTTCTTGGCTTGGGTATTGATGATATCATATATATATATATATATGTATATATATATATATCGTTGCATTGTTCTGACTTCAATATTAACTTTACTAATTATTACTGAACTGAGTACGTCTATTAAGAATCAAGTAAGAATTATATTAATAATAATTCATAGTTGATAATTGTGCTTCATTCTCTATTTTGTTCAAAATAAAAGAACCTATTCAATAATTTACTCTCACATTACATATAAAAATAAACTTATATTTGTTTTTATATGATACCCATTTTATGTTGACTAGCATTGAAATTTTTTATGCATATCAATAGTCATATATGCAAATCAATGTGAATTTAATGTCGTTTAAAACACATTTTAAATAATGATTACACATTAATGTGAATTTAATATGAATTTAATATGAATTAATGTGAATTTTATGTTGATCAGTGTTCAATTCATGGGTTCACTTTTGAATTAATCTTGCCTTTTTCCCTGCTTGCTCAATAGTCAAGAAATGGATCAGAGCCTTATCTTTACCTCATCGAATTCTTATTATAATAATATTAAACAAGGTCATTATGATAATGGCAATAGTAGATTGTAATGCAACTTAACATGCTTTATCAAGTTTAAAAATTGAGTCTATTAGTTAATTTATGTTTTTTTATGATGGCAATGTTTGCAATGTATATCCTTATAAGTGTGAGTGAACAAATAGCTTATACCAATGCATAGTTGTTGCGATCATATATCTTATTAATTAGTTTCATGATGACAATGTTGTATTTTAATGTCTTGTTAGGGACAAATAAAATTTCTTGCTAAAGATGAAGCGAACGTCGAAAAAATGGATTAGAACTCGACATCGAAATAATATTGAATACATACAAGGAGTTCGAAATTTCATTGAATCCACAATGTCTAATTCACCACCCCACTTCGAGCTATGCAGTCGTCCTTGCATAAAATGTAGAAATTCAAAAAAGTTGCATTTTAAATTAGTAGAGAAACACTTGATCGTTTATGGTATGGATCAAACATACGATGAATGGGTTTTTCATGGTAAGAGAAGCGACAATGACATGGTGGTCAATCCTACACAGCATGTCAATCACGAGGCTTGTAATTCTAACCAATTTCGAGAGGAAAACCATATAGGAGACGCTCTTGGAGATCTTGTTGACGATGCATACGGCATAGAAAGGATTAGTGATGGTAACCATTGGAAAAAGTATCAGGAGTACAAAAGAAGAGCAAATGAAAAATTATACCCTTCTTGAGAAGACGGTCTAACAACAATAAGTGTCATGATAGAGCTTCACAATTTGAAAAAAGAATTTAATTGGTTAGGAAATAGTATGACTGAGTTATTGAAATGATTGAAATAGTGGCTTCCAAAGGAAAATACAATACCAGAGAAGTACTCAACAATGAAGCAAATATTAAAAGATTTGGGAATGAAAGCAGAGTGCATACATGCATATAAAAATGCTTTCGTATTGTTTTGGAAAGAGCATAGTAATGCAGTGGAATGTCCTCGTTGTCACACTTCAAGATTTAAAACTAAAAAGCAAGGAGAAGTGATAAAAAATTACAAAACAACCTCGAAAAGTTTTGAAATATTTTCCATTAGCTCCTAGATTAACAAAGTTGTACATTATACAATGGATAGCTTAAAAAATGTTACGACATAGTGAAGCAAAGCCTTCTTGGAATCACATGCGTCATCCTATTGACTCGGCTGAATGGAGATCATTCAAGAATAAGTCGCTGGAGTTTAGTAGAAATAGACGAAATGTTTGGCTTGGTATTGCCACCGATGGGTTTAATCCTAGTACAACCCAATCAAGTAGTTATAGTTGTTGCTCTGTTTATACAGTTCCTTATAACTTACCTCCATCGTTATGCATGAACTCGGAGTTTCAAATGTTGTGCTAGTTAATTCCTGGACCAAAAGCACCAAGTCAAGATATTGATGTGTTTTTGGAACCTCTTGTGGATGAGTTGAAGAAATTATGGATAGAAGGAGTGCCTGCATTTGACATGAATACAAAGGAGTATTTCACTCTTAGAGCAATGTTGTTATGGGGAATTCACGATCTACCATCTTTTGGGAATTTATCTGGTTGTGTAGCACACGGTTATAAAACATGTCATATTTGTGCTATGGAGACAAAATCAGATCGCATAGGTAATAAGATTGTTTACACAAAGTATAGAAGATTTTTGAAGAATGGTTATCCGTATATGGCGTTTGTGACCACCCCAAACCCCGTACGATGGTGGCAAGGGTAATCTTTGGAATATAACACATAAACAGATAACAGCAGAACAGAAATAAATAAATACACCAGATAATGTACAATAGAATACACTGGATAAACATAATCATCAGAGTTACACAGTATACAGGATCATACGTAGTACAAATACAGTTCAGCTATACATAAATGTCTACAGCGGAAACAAAACATAATATGTACAATAGGAGCTGAACAACATAAAAAGAGATAAATGATAGAATCCATCTTCATCTCCAGCTATCCAGAAAGAGCCTGCTAAAACCTGAATACAAGGCTGCCCAGGTAGAAAAAGGGGCACCCGAGTTTGCAAGTGAAACAAACAACGAGTCAGTCATGGGATTGGTATGAGAAATCTACTTAGTTTACTTTAATATATGGCCAATCACAGGACCACGCCACTTTCGCGGAACGGGTTTGCTCCATTGGATTGCCAGTGCTTTAAAACAAGTAAATCTTTTAAACATCACAATGCTTTTTATAAAAAATTAAGCCATTATAAGACTCAGTTCCCATCACACAATGCAACACAAACCGGAGGATAGAGTTTTACCTTATAATGACCAAAATATGCTTGATACGAATAAAACAAAACATTTGATATTATTACTAGTGTTTATATGTTTCAAAAACAATTTCAATCATAAGTATCAGTCATAGACGGCATTAATGCCCCATACCACTATGTCGCCATATATAGGTATACAATCAAAACCGCACGATGTCGTATTTGGAAATTGGATTTCCGTCATGAACTAAGGCCAGGGATCGTCCTCACCGCTTCGAGACAATCTAGCCTACAATGTCTCAGGAACAGCCGCAACTGCACCTTGGATCGTCAGGGCCGGTCCACTCGATGTGGATTAAAATGCCTGAACACTGCGTTTCCCCACCCTATGGGGCGTAAACTGGCCATCCACCGACCAAACCATCGGCTCCGAAGAGACCGATCTAACCGAGGCGCCTCGCTATCCATCATCCACATAAGTAAAATGCCCGGGCGTGTCAAACCCAAAACACCACTCCTAGCTAGAAAGAAACGCAGGTCTTCCCTGATGTCCTCTCACGTTTCTGGCTCATACCGGTGTGTGAGGCTCGCGAAACAACGCTAAACACAAAGCTATGCCACACAGGCCGTGCTTTGATCATCAACCACAAAGCTCTGCTTTTCAACAAAAGCATTGATCATTTGCATCTTAGCATGCCACACAGGCAATTCATTCCATGCAACCGATATCCATCAATCACACAGAATGATATCCAATGTCAGACACACAGTCCATTCACAAGTTCGTTCTGGGTCTGAACAAAACCGGAGGCACTTAATACCTCGCATATCCGTACAATCAACAAATACGTCCGGACGGTTACCACTTCAGCCCCTTCAAGGTAGCTACTCCTATCATGAGCATCAGTAGCACCCCTCCATTCAACGTGAAGATCATTGGTCTTGCACCGTCTTCATGTCTTCGACTTCTAACCGTCGATCAATTATTTGAAATGAGAATTAACTCGGCCTTTTCAAATAATTCACGTACATTTATAATTTCAAATCAATTCATTTCAATGGTTAAATTATTCGACATCAATAATTATGTTCTTTAATGTAATTTTCCCGCCAAACACATTCAACCATCAAATCTCAAAGAAACCGAGCAAATTCAGTTTATTTCCATTCCATATCGTTTATAAAATTTTATCACGATTTATCGCTATTTTTATTTATTTAAAAAAATAGCTAATTCATTCAAACGACGCTTCAGGCCATAACGCGGCCGTGGCGCTGTTTTTCTTCAGATTTGATTTGCACATATCTGAAAATTTAACCGCTGGATCTTCACAAATTTATATCATTAGAAAGATCTTTTCAAAACGAATCCAACGGTTTCAGTTTTGGGAAAATCCGATGGTCGGATCTCCCGATACAATCGTTTGAATTTACGATTTCAAAATACGAACTGCAGCGTCGTTATTCGATTTATTTTAATTATATATATAATCGATTCTGGCGCTGTTTTCATTCATATTTGAATTAAACATTCCAGACAATCCAACCGTTGGATCTTCACAAAGTGGGTGTCGTTGGAAAGATATTTCCAAAGCGAACCCAACGGTTTCGGTTTCGGGAAAATCTGATGGTCGGATCTCCCGCACTAATCGTTTGAAATCACGGTTCCAAAACACGAACTGCAGCTTCGTTATTCGATTTATTCTAATTATATATATATATATATATATATATATATATATATATATAATTCATTCTTAGATTTCAAAACCATATCCACTTCATATATTTGATAAAAATGATATTTTTATCATCAAAAATATTTATTCAACACATAAATATTTTTAGCACTTCATATTCACAATAAAAATGTAGATTTTATTGTTCAATCTATATATTCAACACAAGAATGTTTTTGACTTCACACATACGATAGAAATATTATTTTTATCGTTCTAGTCCTTTATTCAACACATGAATATTTTCTATAGTTTATATATATAATAAAAATGTGATTTTTATTGTAAAACTATTTATTTCAAAACACGATTATTTTATATAGTTCATACATAAAGTAAAAATATTATTTTTGGTGTTAAAACAATTTATTTAAAATATTAATATTTTATATAGTCTATATATACAATAAAAATGTTATTTTTATCTTTCAAAGAATTTATTCAATACATGAATTTCATTCAACACATGAATTTCTATTCAACACATGAAAATAATTCTAACATATGAATATTATTGAAAATTTCGGCAGCATAACGATAGGGTAGTTAAAACCGGCACCGTCCCGAGTACGGCTCCTCGCTCTACCTTAAAGCCTCGCAGCTTTTGATAATGGGGATTTTCAATATCTAGTTCGTACACAGATGAATTTTCCCATATACTAATCCTGTTGGGATTTCAATCACAATCAATCATTTCAAATCAACCATTCATGATATTCACCAAATTTCACATCAACCAATAATCCAAACAATATCACAACCAATATATATCGTCCATGGTCTGTGGACGAGGGGAGTATATATGTGTATATATATATACGTATATAACTATATTTCGATTTCATTTCAATATCATTTCAATTTATCTCAACGCATATATTACTTTTACAACGCATATATAACTTATACATCGAACATACAACTTATACAACGCTTATACATGTGGTGTACAATGCTTATATAACTCATACATCGACTATATAATTTATACATCGTTGTTTTCCATCGTTTATAAATTAGAAATCTCACATCGGGTTCCACTCCACCAAAAATTGTAGAAGGCTCAGAAAAATATCCGGTCTCTTTTAGAATGTAGAAGACGTCCGCACGAGTCCACTGTCTCTTGTTTCATTTGATTTCGACCACATAGTAAAACGATATGATTTTTATTGTAAAATCATAAACCGTAGCGCTTTAAAGTGCTATAGAACAGTTCAAAATAAAAACAGCCGTATACCTCTTTGAAATGTTCAAACCTAGGTCAATGATTTTCGCTCGATCCGTAGCACGATACTGAAATCGAAATGCACCACGACGAAGAGGATCAAATCGCACTCTGGCGCGTGTGGGTGGGATTCAACTCGACGGGGGGTTTGGGTGTGGCGGCTGCTCGAAGTCCGGTTCTTTGAGGCGACGGTTCTCGACGTAGGAGCGACGAGGGGTGGTGAAGTCCATGTTGATTTGAAGAGGGAGAAGAGTACTTTAAAAAGTTCTAAAGGGTCGGGATGTAATTCTTCATGGTTTGGTCGGAAAGTGGACGGGAAGGATGGAGCTTCTTCGATCGTCGATCGCAGGTCATGGGAGAGAGAAGCAGATTTTTTATATTATTTTATTTATGAAGGAATTTTCTGATTGGCCGTTATATATTTGAAATTTAAAAAGGTGTTTTCGCGTCTGAGCTCCAAATCAAACCCAACGACTGTCGTCCCCAGCTAAATACCCCCTTTCCGAACACAATGGGATATGTTTCGTAGGCCCATTCGACTGTTTCAGTTAGTTTTCCTTCAAATTAAAATATAAAACAATAAATATTCGATTTGAACGTACATTTCAATTTGCCGGGGCCACATACTGATCCCAAAAATTCCAGAAAAATAAATCTAGCTATGTTTTGACGATACGGTCCCAACAAAACTAGTTTCGTCGAATTTTGAGACCGTTTGAAAAATGGCCATTTTCTGGTCCATCCAATTTAAAAGAAATTGACCAAACACATTTTCCTTCGCCACGCTCACATATTAACTTCAAAAATTACGGAATTTGAAACCTAGCAATAATTTGACATCCCGGATCCAACAAATGTGGTTTCGTCGAATTCTGAGGTCGTTTGCAAAATGTCTATTTTCAAGGGCTATATATTCTCCATAGCGACCTTTCTGAAAATTCATTTGGCCATAACTTTTGATTCCCGCTATGAAACTTCGATTTTTCAGATTCGTTAGAAAGATATTCATTAACAGATTTAAATATTTTTGGTTTCACTAAAATCCGTTTTATTTTGCACCCAGTACAGTTAGCCAAAGTTTGAATTGAAATTTTAAAATTGCCACACCATTTCAAGCCTTGTTTACAATTTAAAATAATTATATTTATTTTCAAACATCGATTCAAACATACTTTTCATCGTTATTATTTAAAATATTTTATTTTAAATATTTAAAATCCACTAAAATAGCCAATTTAAAATTTTTAAACTGGTTCAGATTTTCCGGGTTGTTACAATCTCCCCCACTTAAAACTTTTCGTCCCCGAAAAGGAACAAAGTCGAAAGTCATTTAATTAACCAACTCAACTTTCCTTCTGGCTTCCATTCTCCAACTTTTCAGTTTCTAAGAATTTTCAAATTCTTCAAAAATTTGGCTAACACCCTAAATTTTTGAAATATTTCGCCATAACCTCCTTTGTACGGGGAGCTTCGGGATATTTCAAATAGCCTCCCATGGCCCTCACCAATCCAAAAGAAAAAGAAAAAGCCAAGCGGGTAGCCAATCGGCTCATAAAATCATCAAATCCCAAGAAATACAATAAACATGTACCTATTTATCAAGCAAACAATTTTATTCCTCCGCTTAGCAGTTTATCCATAACCTGTTCACACATATATAATGCACATGTATATATTTCTATCTATTTCTAAATCAGCTCAATACTTGTTCAATTGCATACATTTAACTTCATTCTCTTATTGATTAAATTAACTTTCATTCTAATAATTTAATTAATCAAATCCACAATCACACAACACAACCAACAATCAATTTGTTTTTAACTTTTCAAAAATATACCAAATAATTCATATACTCTTTTGAAAACATTCAGACTATATAATTAAAAAGTTTACATGCATGAAAAGAATACAACAGCAAAGTAGAGAACAAAATGGTAATGCAAAGATATGGTAAATGTACCTTGCACCAGAGTCAATCAGAGATATCCACCCTGCACTTAGGATAGGCTTTCTTAATGCTTTCCTCTATTTCCCAAGTACAATCTCGCGGATCTCCACTCCGTTGCACTTTGACTAAGTGAACCTTCTTGTTCCTCAGTTCTTTGATTTTTTTGCCAATAATCTTTAGCGACTCTCTTCTCACAGCCAATTCTAGAGTAATTTCTATAACCCATTGCAGTGCTTCTTCCACGATCAAGTCTGGATCATGAACATGCTTTCAAAGTTGAGATACGTGAAACACATTATGCACTCCAGGTAACCAATAAGGTAATTGAACCCTATAAGCGAGAGTTCCAACCTGTTCCGGAATAGGAAACAGACCAATAAATTTGGGCGCTAATTTCCCTGATTTACCGAACCGGATTACTCCTCTCATCGGAGACACCTTCAAATACACGTGGTCGCCAACATCAAATGATATATCTCTTCTTCTCTTATCTGCATAGCTTTTCTGTCGGCTATGAACGGCTAGTAATCGTTTCTTAACGAAATTGACTTTGTCCGCAGCTTCGCGAATCATATCAGGTCCCAATACGAGTCTATTACCAGGTTCTACCCAACAAGCAGGAGATCGGCACGGTCTACCATACAGTGCTTCGAATGGTGACATTGTCAGGCTCGCTTGGTAGCTGTTGTTGTATGAGAACTCGGCCAAATGCACTTGGTCTTCCCATGATCCGCCAAAATCAATAACACAAGCCTGCAATAAATCTTCAAGAACGATTCACCCTCTCAGTTTGACCATCTGTTTAAGGATGGTATGCGGTGCTCAAGTACAGTTTCGTTCCTAATTCTGCTTGGAATGCTTCCCAGAATTTACTAGCAAAAATCGGGTCACGATCACTAACGATGCTTATGGGAACTCCGTGCAGTCTAAATATTTCCTTGAAATAAATCTACGCCAGACTCTGAGCAGTTCTATTCGATCTGACAGGTATGAAATGGGCGGTCTTCGTGAAACGATCTACGATCACCCAAATACTTCATTTCATTTCCTCGTTCTGGGCAAACCATCTATGAAATCCATAGAAATCTGTTCCCACTTCCCACTTGGAATTTCCAAAGGTTGCAACAATCCAGTGAGCTTCTGTTGATCGCTTTTGACTTATGGACACGTAGGACACCGTCTAACATATATAGAGATATCTCTTTTCATTGCCTTCCACCAGAAAGTTCGCTTGAGGTCATTATACATTTTACTAACCCTTGGGTGGATACACAGCTTGGACTTTTGACACTCGTCCAATACTTCTCTTTTAAGCTCATGATTGTCGAGAACACAAATTCTTCCTTTCAATCTCAGAACTAATGTGCTATCCACTTGGAAACTGGAGACTTCGCCTTTTGAATTCTTTTGATCATCTCTTTAACAAAACTATCGTCTTTTTGAAGAATAGATATTTTATCAATCAACGATGGTGTAATGATAATACTGGCGATGATCACATTCTTCCTGCTGAGCGCATCAGCCACAACATTGGCTTTTCCCGGAGTATATAAGATATCAAGATCATATGCCGTGAGGAATTCTAACCAACGCTGCTGTCTCATATTCAGATCCTTCTGGGTGAATAAATACTTCAATGATTGATGATCAGTGTATAATTCAAACTTCTCATCCAATAGATAATGCCTCCAGACTTTCAAAGCAAACATGATGGATAACAATTCAAGATCGTGAGTTGCATAATTCTTCTCATGTGTCTTCAATTGACGGCTAGCATAAGAAACTACTTGGCCTCTTTGCATTAACACTGCACCAAGACCTTCTTTAGAAGCATCGGTCCAGACTTTCAAGTCTTGGTTGCCATCAATAATTGTTAGCACTGGAGCAGTCGTCAATTTTAACTTCAGCTTCTGGAAAGATGCCTCACATTCGAGAGTCCAACTGAATCTCGAATGTTTCTTAGTAAGCTTTGTTAAGGGACTGGTTGTCTTCGCAAAATCCTTAAGGAATTTCCGATAATAACTGGCCAATCCGAGAAAACTTCGGACTTCTGTGGGTGTACGAGGCTGTTTCCAATTCTGAATAGCAGTGATTTTACTGGGATCCACTGAAATTCCTTCCTTTGACATGACGTGCCCAAGAAATTTGACTTCTTCTTGCTAGAATATACATTTGGAAAATTTTGCTTTTAAAACATTCTTTCTCTGAATTTCTAACACTTGTTCCAAATGTTTTTCGTGCTCGCTTTCTGACTTAGAGAAGATCAGTATATCATCAATGAAAACCAGAACAAATTTATTCAATACTTCTCTGAATACCGGGTTCATCAAATCGACAAAATAAGCTGGAGCATTACATAAGCCGAACGGCATTACTAACCACTCATAGAATAAGTTTGGACCTCTGAATGCTGTCAAAGGAACACACTCTTCGGCAATACGAAGCTGATGGAAACTTGTAGCTAGGTCCATTCGGGAAAATACTTGTGCGCCATTCAATCGATCCAACAAACCATCAATTCGCGGCAATGGATATTTGTTCTTCAGCGTCTGCTTATTCAAGTCACGATAATCCACACATAATCTGAGGGTACCATCTGACTTCGGAACAAATACCACAGTTGCTCCCCAATCAGAGAAACTAGGCATGATCAGACCCTTCCATACCAGCTGTCGAGTTTGATTATCTAACTCTTCTGTCTCTTTCAAGGTCATTCTTCGAATAGCATGAACTACTGGCCTTGCATTCGGAACTAAAGAGATTTTAAAATCAATTTCTCTCTACGGAGGCAAGCTAACAACTTCTTCGAACACATCCGCATAATTCTTAACAACATGGATATCTTCTATAGAAGTAGAAATATTTTCTATAGCAGCGGGAGTATTCCCTATAGCAGCGTGAGTAACATCAAGAGCTGACCAGTATTCTTTTCTGTCCGAATTTGGACCTTCACATGGAATGGTTATATAATTGCCTGATTTAATCTTCGCCTTAACGACTCTGTCGGCGCATTTAACTTTAGCTTCATATTTGGTTAACCAATCCAACCCCAGAATAAGATCAAACTCAGTAAAATTCATGACGATCGCGATGGTAGGGAACCGATAATAGGAAAAAGAAACAGGAACCCCACAAACCCAACTAAGATCGAGGGAACCCCCCCACCGGATTATGGACAGTCATGGGTGTTTTGAGCTTTTTCAAATTCAAATCTAGTTTCTTAACCACATCCTTTGCAATGAAGCTTCGCGACGCGCCTGTATCAAATAATAGTTTGACTGGAATATTTTTGACAGTAAGCGTGCCTTCTAGAACATCTGGCCTTACTAGGCTGGCTGAGGGTTCAGAAGTTTCCGCTACTTCATTTATTTGTACAATTTCAGATTTATGTGATAGTCGGCAATCTTGCTTTACGTGACCAACCTGATGGCAAAGATTGCATTTTCTATCTTCCTGAACCTTGTTCTTGGATTTAGCTCCATTATTCTTTTGCTTGTTCGAAGATTTACAGTTCCTCATCGAATGCCCTTGCTGATTACACTTTAAACATATGACTGCTTCAGCCTTTTTATGATTGGCCCTTGGCCTCTTATTGCCTTCAGACTTTGTACTTACCTCAGGCTGCATACTAGCCTCTGGCTATGTACTTGTCTCTGGGCTATCAGTTTCGAATTTCCTTTTGTTGCTAGAACTAATGTGACGGCAAGGAATTTCGCTCGGTCCGAACCAGTCGCTAAACCGACTCAGACCGTTCGAAATGCCCTATCGTTTTGAGAACACGACAAAACAGAACGCATACAGAAGAACATTTCACTATATATTACAACAGTGCATCAGATTACAAGAATATACAGAGTATAAACGAATATTACACAGAAATATCAGAGATTTAAATTACATTTAAATACATAGCAGCGGAAAATAATACAGTACACAACTAGAAGAGATATACGGATACAAAGCTTTCCGGATATCGTTCCAGCTTTAAACCAGGATCCTGTGAATATAAATCTGCAAAACCAAAACTACTAGCTGCCCGTGTCAAAATAAGGGCACCCAGAGTTTAGGTTAAAACAATAAACTCCAGGTCAGTCATGTGACTGGTGTGAGAACTAAAACAGTTAATCTTTATTTTAAATCATTAGGTAAATCAAGGGACCACGCCGTATAACACGGAACGGGTTTCCTCCCAAGAATACCAGTGCTTAAAACAAACAGCGCAATGCTAAATAAAGAAAGATGAAGCTGTTATAAGACCCAGGTCCCATCACACAATGCAACGCAGTCGAGGATAGGGTTTTCCCTTATAACAGCCAAAGAATGGTTGATACGTTTAAAACAAATCATTTGATACTATTATAAGTGCATAGTGCATAAACAACTTCAAATCATAAGTATCAATCATAGGCGGCATGAGCGCCCCATCCCACTATGTCGCCATATATAGGATTACAACTAAAACCGCAAATGTCACGTATTTGGAAATTGGATTTCCTTCTATGAACCGAGGCAAAAGATAGTCCTCAAACGATTCGTGACTCTCTAGCCCGAGCCACAGGACCCAGACTCAGGTGAGCCCTTGGAGCGACAGGGCCGGTCCACCGATGTGGATTAAAATGCCTGAACACTACGTTTCCCCACCCTATGGGGTGTAAGTCTGGTCCGTCAGCCGACCAGAAGCATCGGCCGAAACCGATATAACCGAGGCGCCTCGCAACAGCAACAACCACATAAGTCAAACTCGTCAGGGCGTGTAAAACCACTGACGCCACTTCTAGCTAGAAAGAAACGCATGCCCTCCCTGAGGTCCGTCTCCCGTTTTTGGTTCATACCGGGTGTGAAACACGCGAGGTAAACGTTACACAAAGCTACGCCACAAAGGCCGTGCTTTGATCATCAACACAAGACTTTGCTTTTCAACAGAAACCTTGATCACTTGCATCTTAGCATGCCACACAGGCAAACCATCCTATGCAACCGATATCAGTCACACAGAATGAAATCCGATGTCAGACACACAGTCCATTTACAAGTCCGTTCTGGGTCTGAACGAAACCGGAGGCACCTAGTACCCCGCATATCCATCGATCTCCAAGTACGTCTGGACGATCACTAACTGTTTCCATCTTCTTGGGTGTACAGCCCAATCAAGATCATCAGTTATCACCCAAACGACGTGAAGACCTCCGGTCTTCGACCATCGTCTTCATCTTCGACTTATCGTCGTATCAGTTATTCAGAATGGGATAAACCCGGTCTTTCCGAATAACTCGCGTATATTTTAAATAAGTGTTACACAAACACAACATACGCCTCATTCCAATTCATTAGTCACTAACCGTAAATTAATCAAGAGAATAATTCCCCAAATATTAACCCCGAAGGCCGAAACCAACATCAGATCAATATCCAGAAAACCATTCTGCTTGGCTAACCGCCAGTTAGTTTCTAAATTTCACATTCAAATCTAATTAAAGATTTAACTATCGCCTGGAGCAAAACTGGTGATACTCCATTCTCGATCTTTTCAATCTAATTAAAGATTCATTAAAACTCCACTTAGTTTTAATCTGTGACTGGGTTAAAGAATCAGTGTCATTAAAAACACGGTTCACGATAAACCCAAAGTCACATCCCATTAATTATCGGGTTAAAGAACAAGTGTTATTTAAAACACTGTTCACGATAAACCCAAAAATCAATATCCATTCAATTCCAATTAAATATTATTTAATTGGTACACTTCATTAAATCTAAATCAAAAGATTTAATCTTTTCTCAACTGGGTTCAAGAACAGTGTTAGTGAAGACACCACTCACGACAAACCCAAATCACATTCGATATTCAATACAAGGCTCTGAATAGAAAATATATCGGCTTATATTCAATATCGAATTCTACGACTAACAAATGTCATATTGGAAATAACGATATAAATATATATCTTTCAAATTTCCATAACAACACCTGTATAATCACGAATTCCAACATCGAAATATTCCGAAGACAATTTCGATTCAAATCCACTCCAATGCAATCATTGGAAATTTTGGTTATTTTCAAAACCCTTTTTCAAATTCAATTTATTTATTTAAAAATAAATAGAATTATAATTCTAGTTCAAAACTAGTTCATTTCGATAAAAATCTATTTTTATCTTTTCAAATATGGAGTTTTTCATCCCAATTCTTTCTAAATCATTTCTTATGATTTTACACAAATTATTACTATTTTTAATAATTTTATCAAGGCCCGTACAGTCGATTTCCAACAATGGCCATCGAACTGCACTTATAGCGACCTTTTTCGAATTTGATTTGGACATAATTCCAAATCCAACCGTTAGATTTCAAATTTCTAACATTCATTAGAAAGCTCTTTTCGATACGAACCCAACGGTTCCGGTTTTAGGAGAATCCGACGGTCGGATCTCCCGTAATGTCCATTCGAAGTCAATGGTCGAAATTCGCGAACTGCCGCGGCGCGGCGCGTTCTATTCAGGCCATTATATTATATATATAATATATATAATATATATTTCGTCGATTCCTATTCAAAACGAATTATATAAATAGTTTTTAAAATCGTTTCAAAACCTATTTCAACTTCTATTTCCATTCAAAGCCAAAATTGAATTCTTCTTTATAAATTCGTTTTAAAATTCATTTCTATTCAATTCGAATTTCAATTCAATTTGAATTCATTTCAATTCGCTTTCAATTCCATTTGAATTCGTTTTCAATTCAATTCATTTCTAAATCGTTTTCAATCCATTTTGAATTCGTTTTCAATTCAATTCATTTCGAAATCGTTTTCAATTCATTTTGAATTCGTTTTCAATTCAATTCATTTCGAAATCGTTTTCAATTCAATTCATTTCGAAATCGTTTTCAATTCATTTTGAATTCGTTTTCAATTCAATTCATTTCGAAATCGTTTTCAATTCAATTCATTTCGAAATCGTTTTCAATTCATTTTGAATTCGTTTTCAATTCAATTCATTTCGAAATCGTTTTCAATCCATTTTGAATTCGTTTTCAATTCAATTCATTTCGAAATCGTTTTCAATTCATTTTGAATTCGTTTTCAATTCAATTCATTTCGAAATCGTTTTCAATTCAATTCATTTCGAAATCGTTTTCAATTCATTTCATTTCGAAATCGTTTTCAATTCATTTTGAATTCGTTTTCAATTCAATTCATTTCGAAATCGTTTTCAATCCATTTTGAATTCGTTTTCAATTCAATTCATTTCGAAATCGTTTTCAATTCATTTTGAATTCGTTTTCAATTCAATTCATTTCGAAATCGTTTTCAATTCAATTCATTTCGAAATCGTTTTCAATTCATTTTGAATTCGTTTTCAATTCAATTCATTTCGAAATCGTTTTCAATATCGATATAAATATCGTTCACGTCAAAATGGCGTCAATCTAATCAACACGGCTTCATATATTCCTTTATTTTCAAATATTCTATTTCAAATATTTCTTTTTCAAAACTGGAATGAGGCCCAATCAATTACCATATAAAATTAATTATATGGATTTTCATACAACACATGTATATAATAGCATTGAAAATAATCAACCATCAACCAAAGTGCACTACACTGTATAAGCATCAAATATAGATATTCAACGCTTATAACAGCCTGTCAATCAATCGATCGACATATTTAATCAATCAGGATGAGTGAACTTCAAATTTCATCCTAACACCCGTGTGGGGTTTCAAACAATCAAACACATATTTTATTTGTGCAGTTAGGCGATGTGTAAAATTTATCGACCCAATCAACGTCATTCAAATAGGTGTACATAAACAAACCGTCTGGTTTGTAAATGAATATTTATTTATTCACATTCACGTTAAAAATTATATTTTTAACGATAACACATTTTATTTTAACATATGAATTTCTATTCAGTTCATTCTTTAAATAAAATGCTATTTTTATTTTTCTAACTTATTTTAGAAAATTTCGGCGGCATAACGGCACGATACTAGAAACGGGACAAGGCCTAGCCTTATCCCCGGTCTAGTGAAGGCCCACGCCATTCACTCATCAATCAAATCAATTTCATTTTGCAAACCACAAAATTTGGAGTAAGGGTCTAACCTAGCCTTACTCCTACGCCTTATAACGGCGCACGTCTAATCCTAACCAATTTATCGATTCGATTTTTCACACCACAAACCACATTCAAACCAATATCGCAATCAATCACCAAACAGTCAAACAAACAAGTCCATGGTCTGTGGACGGTTGTGTCGGGTGCTACTAAGCACCGTCTGCATCCTAGTATAAATATATATCTAGAAAAGAAATAGAAAGGTGAGAAATTCTCACATATAGCTATCCTAGCTCCACGGCTCTTCATTTGCAGAAGTCTTCGTCGTTTCGCCCTTTTTGAACCTCCGTTGTCTGCTTTCACTACCTATGTAAAAATCGAATTTTTACTTCGCTATTCCATATATAAAAATCGAATTTTTACTTCAAAGTTCAATATATAAAAATCGAATTTTTACTTCAAAGTTCAATATATAAAAATCGAATTTTTATTTCAAAGTTCAATATATAAAAATCGAATTTTTATTTCAAAGTTCAATATATAAAAATCGAATTTTTATTTCAAAGTTCAATATATAAAAATCGAATTTTTATTTCAAAGTTCAATATATAAAAATCGAATTTTTATTTCAAAGTTCAATATATAAAAATCGAATTTTTATTTCAAAGTTCAATATATAAAAATCGAATTTTTAGTTCGTTACTCAATATATAAAAATCGAATTTTTACTTCAAAGTTCAATATATAAAAATCGAATTTTTATTTCAAAGTTCAATATATAAAAATCGAATTTTTATTTCAAAAAGTTCAAATCCTTTCCTTTTTAAAATCTAAATCTTTCACTTTTAAAGTTTAAATCTTTTCACCTTTAAAGTTTAAATCTTTTCACCTTTAAAGTTTAAAATACCTTTTTCAAATCAAAGTTTTTAAAATTCCTAAAATCAGTTTTATCCTTTTATTTTCAGCTCTATACTTTATAAAAATTTCAGTTTTACTTTAAATAAAATTTCAGTTTTATTTTAAATAAAATTTCAGTTTTACTTTAAATAAAATTTCAGTTTTACTTTAAATAAAATTTCAGTTTTATTTTAAATAAAATTTCAGTTTTTAAAATCAACAAAATTTTACAGTTTTATAATCAACAAAATCTTACAGTTTTATAATCAACAAAATCTTACAGTTAAATGAAAATAAGTAAATAAGTAAATAATAAAAAAAAAAACAAAACTTACAGGGGCTCGTCGAGTGGTCGGGGGGGCTTCATCGAGGCTTGCAGATCGGAGGGGGGGCTCGACTTCATCGGCGGCGCTAGGGTTCGGGGGGGGGGGGTTTCCGTTCATCGCGATTGGAAGGGGGGGGGTGTGCGGTCTTTGGCCAGAGGAGGGGAGAGGCAGGCGGCTTCGTCGAGGGTTCGGAGGAGGGAGAAGAAGAGGGTGGCGGCGCGGCAGATGAAGGGGAGGCGGCGTCGATCTCGAGGGAGGGAGGGCGGCTCCGTCCGTCCTCTTTCCCCTTTTTTTTTTTTTTTTTTTTATTTCGAACCTTCTGATTTGGGAAGAAAAGCTAGGGGGGGGGTTTGTGTAAAACTATATTTATAATTTTTTATTTAATTATTTTATTATTCTCTTTTAAGTTGACTTTTATTTTGAATCCCAATTCGAACCCACCGACTGTCGCCCCTAGCGTTTCACCCCCATTCCGAACACAATGGGATATGTATCGTAGGTTGATTCGACTGTTTGAATCAGTTTCCGTTAAATTTACATTCAAATCACTATATTGAATTTTAAACGTACATTTCAAATTACCGGGGTCACATACTAACTAGAAAAATTCCAGAAAAATATTTTCTAGCTTCGTATTGACGATACGGTCCTAACAAAACTAGTTTCGTCGAATTCTGAGACCATTGGAAAAATGGCCAATTTCCAGTCGATTAAAATCAACTGAAACCGGTCAAACGCGTTTTCTTTTGCCACGCTCACATATTGATTCGAAAAATTATGAAATTTGGAATCTAGCAATAACTTAACATCACGGACCCAACAAAACTGGTTTCGTCGAAATCCGAGGTCATTTGCAAAATGTCCATTTTTAAGGGCCTTATATATATAAAAATATATATAAATTCCACAGCGACTATTTCTAATTTTAAACTGGACATATCTTATCATTTCTAAAATGAAATCTCAGTTTGTTAACTTTGTTACAAAGATATAGTTATACAGATTCAAATATTTCTTGTTTCGTTTAATTCTGACTTATATTGAATTCTGTATATTCATTTGAAATTAGAAATCGAATTTTCGAACTACCGCGCCATTTTCAATTCCTTTTATAATTATATATAAATATTTATATTCTAACGACGACGTATAAAAATATATACGTCGAATTATATTCAAAATATATTTCTCGTCGATATTATTTAAAATATTCCATTTTAAATATTCAAAATTCAGCTAAAATTGCCAAAATAAAAATTTTAAACTGGCCCAGATTTTCCGGGTTGTTACAATCTCTCCCACTTAAAACTTTTCGTCCCCGAAAAGGAACAAAGTCGAAAGTGGTTTGATTATTCAGCTCTACGATCGATCAGACTTCCATTCTCCAACTCTTTAGTTTCTGAGAATTTTCCAAATTTCAAAAATTTGGCTAACACCCTAAATTTTTGAAAAATTTCGCCATAACCTCCCCTGCACCGGGAGCATCGGGGAATTTCAAATAGCTTCCCCGGTCCTTCAGATCTCAAAAAGAAAAAGAAAAAGCCAAGCGACTAGCCAATAGGCTCACAAAATCATCATCACCCAAACAAAACAGGAAATTATGTAGTAAACATGTACCTATTTGTCGGGCAAACAAATTTTATTCTCTGCTCTAGCCTCCTTGCTATGACCTGTTCAATGTAAATATATGTATATGCAAGCAGAAGCGACCAATTTTCAATACAGTTCAATATTTGATTCAGTTAGGCATAATGGCTTAAAATTAGCAAACAAATAAGCAAACAACACAAACATCAATCAATTAGTGAATTAGAGTTTCAAATTGATAACTTTGATACATAGTCAAAAATCAAATTTTTGATGCCAAATCACAACAATTAGCCCTATCTAATTTTGGTTCTCACACCAGTCTAATGGAAATATATAGAAAATCACACCTTCGAAACACGAAACTAATTACCAATGATGACGCGTCAATCATCAGAATCAGGTCCGGGCGACTAGAGAGTGATTCTATATCTATCCAATATATTAAAACTTTGAATATACGCGGATCAGACGTATACGAAAAATCTATATATACTGGACTGTCCAACTCAATATAAATAGATAATCAAATACGAATAAGTGATTTAAATTTTCAAAATAAAAATTTGTTTTCATTTTCAAAAATATACTCTTCACACTCGTTCTAGGATACTACTGATCCCATCTCTAACGAGCCATTCTCATTGGATATTGCTAATCCAATATCTGATGAATTCTTTCGTATGGTTCTAATGTGTCTTGTTCTCTGAGCTTTGTAAACCAAAGCTCTGATACCAACTGTGACGGCAAGGAATTTCGCTCGGTCCGAACCAGTCGCTAAACCGACTCAGACCGTTCGAAATGCCCTATCGTTTTGAGAACACGACAAAACAGAACGCATACAGAAGAACATTTCACTATATATTACAACAGTGCATCAGATTACAAGAATATACAGAGTATAAACGAATATTACACAGAAATATCAGAGATTTAAATTACATTTAAATACATAGCAGCGGAAAATAATACAATACACAACTAGAAGAGATATACGGATACAAAGCTTTCCGGATATCGTTCCAGCTTTAAACCAGGATCCTGTGAATATAAATCTGCAAAACCAAAACTACTAGCTGCCCGTGTCAAAATAAGGGCACCCAGAGTTTAGGTTAAAACAATAAACTCCAGGTCAGTCATGTGACTGGTGTGAGAACTAAAACAGTTAATCTTTATTTTAAATCATTAGGTAAATCAAGGGACCACGCCGTATAACACGGAACGGGTTTCCTCCCAAGAATACCAGTGCTTAAAACAAACAGCGCAATGCTAAATAAAGAAAGATGAAGCTGTTATAAGACCCAGGTCCCATCACACAATGCAACGCAGTCGAGGATAGGGTTTTCCCTTATAACAGCCAAAGAATGGTTGATACGTTTAAAACAAATCATTTGATACTATTATAAGTGCATAGTGCATAAACAACTTCAAATCATAAGTATCAATCATAGGCGGCATGAGCGCCCCATCCCACTATGTCGCCATATATAGGATTACAACTAAAACCGCAAATGTCACGTATTTGGAAATTGGATTTCCTTCTATGAACCGAGGCAAAAGATAGTCCTCAAACGATTCGTGACTCTCTAGCCCGAGCCACAGGACCCAGACTCAGGTGAGCCCTTGGAGCGACAGGGCCGGTCCACCGATGTGGATTAAAATGCCTGAACACTACGTTTCCCCACCCTATGGGGTGTAAGTCTGGTCCGTCAGCCGACCAGAAGCATCGGCCGAAACCGATATAACCGAGGCGCCTCGCAACAGCAACAACCACATAAGTCAAACTCGTCAGGGCGTGTAAAACCACTGACGCCACTTCTAGCTAGAAAGAAACGCATGCCCTCCCTGAGGTCCGTCTCCCGTTTTTGGTTCATACCGGGTGTGAAACACGCGAGGTAAACGTTACACAAAGCTACGCCACAAAGGCCGTGCTTTGATCATCAACACAAGACTTTGCTTTTCAACAGAAGCCTTGATCACTTGCATCTTAGCATGCCACACAGGCAAACCATCCTATGCAACCGATATCAGTCACACAGAATGAAATCCGATGTCAGACACACAGTCCATTTACAAGTCCGTTCTGGGTCTGAACGAAACCGGAGGCACCTAGTACCCCGCATATCCATCGATCTCCAAGTACGTCTGGACGATCACTAACTGTTTCCATCTTCTTGGGTGTACAGCCCAATCAAGATCATCAGTTATCACCCAAACGACGTGAAGACCTCCGGTCTTCGACCATCGTCTTCATCTTCGACTTATCGTCGTATCAGTTATTCAGAATGGGATAAACCCGGTCTTTCCGAATAACTCGCGTATATTTTAAATAAGTGTTACACAAACACAACATACGCCTCATTCCAATTCATTAGTCACTAACCGTAAATTAATCAAGAGAATAATTCCCCAAATATTAACCCCGAAGGCCGAAACCAACATCAGATCAATATCCAGAAAACCATTCTGCTTGGCTAACCGCCAGTTAGTTTCTAAATTTCACATTCAAATCTAATTAAAGATTTAACTATCGCCTGGAGCAAAACTGGTGATACTCCATTCTCGATCTTTTCAATCTAATTAAAGATTCATTAAAACTCCACTTAGTTTTAATCTGTGACTGGGTTAAAGAATCAGTGTCATTAAAAACACGGTTCACGATAAACCCAAAGTCACATCCCATTAATTATCGGGTTAAAGAACAAGTGTTATTTAAAACACTGTTCACGATAAACCCAAAAATCAATATCCATTCAATTCCAATTAAATATTATTTAATTGGTACACTTCATTAAATCTAAATCAAAAGATTTAATCTTTTCTCAACTGGGTTCAAGAACAGTGTTAGTGAAGACACCACTCACGACAAACCCAAATCACATTCGATATTCAATACAAGGCTCTGAATAGAAAATATATCGGCTTATATTCAATATCGAATTCTACGACTAACAAATGTCATATTGGAAATAACGATATAAATATATATCTTTCAAATTTCCATAACAACACCTGTATAATCACGAATTCCAACATCGAAATATTCCGAAGACAATTTCGATTCAAATCCACTCCAATGCAATCATTGGAAATTTTGGTTATTTTCAAAACCCTTTTTCAAATTCAATTTATTTATTTAAAAATAAATAGAATTATAATTCTAGTTCAAAACTAGTTCATTTCGATAAAAATCTATTTTTATCTTTTCAAATATGGAGTTTTTCATCCCAATTCTTTCTAAATCATTTCTTATGATTTTACACAAATTATTACTATTTTTAATAATTTTATCAAGGCCCGTACAGTCGATTTCCAACAATGGCCATCGAACTGCACTTATAGCGACCTTTTTCGAATTTGATTTGGACATAATTCCAAATCCAACCGTTAGATTTCAAATTTCTAACATTCATTAGAAAGCTCTTTTCGATACGAACCCAACGGTTCCGGTTTTAGGAGAATCCGACGGTCGGATCTCCCGTAATGTCCATTCGAAGTCAATGGTCGAAATTCGCGAACTGCCGCGGCGCGGCGCGTTCTATTCAGGCCATTATATTATATATATAATATATATAATATATATTTCGTCGATTCCTATTCAAAACGAATTATATAAATAGTTTTTAAAATCGTTTCAAAACCTATTTCAACTTCTATTTCCATTCAAAGCCAAAATTGAATTCTTCTTTATAAATTCGTTTTAAAATTCATTTCTATTCAATTCGAATTTCAATTCAATTTGAATTCATTTCAATTCGCTTTCAATTCCATTTGAATTCGTTTTCAATTCAATTCATTTCTAAATCGTTTTCAATCCATTTTGAATTCGTTTTCAATTCAATTCATTTCGAAATCGTTTTCAATTCATTTTGAATTCGTTTTCAATTCAATTCATTTCGAAATCGTTTTCAATTCAATTCATTTCGAAATCGTTTTCAATTCATTTTGAATTCGTTTTCAATTCAATTCATTTCGAAATCGTTTTCAATTCAATTCATTTCGAAATCGTTTTCAATTCATTTTGAATTCGTTTTCAATTCAATTCATTTCGAAATCGTTTTCAATCCATTTTGAATTCGTTTTCAATTCAATTCATTTCGAAATCGTTTTCAATTCATTTTGAATTCGTTTTCAATTCAATTCATTTCGAAATCGTTTTCAATTCAATTCATTTCGAAATCGTTTTCAATTCATTTCATTTCGAAATCGTTTTCAATTCATTTTGAATTCGTTTTCAATTCAATTCATTTCGAAATCGTTTTCAATCCATTTTGAATTCGTTTTCAATTCAATTCATTTCGAAATCGTTTTCAATTCATTTTGAATTCGTTTTCAATTCAATTCATTTCGAAATCGTTTTCAATTCAATTCATTTCGAAATCGTTTTCAATTCATTTTGAATTCGTTTTCAATTCAATTCATTTCGAAATCGTTTTCAATATCGATATAAATATCGTTCACGTCAAAATGGCGTCAATCTAATCAACACGGCTTCATATATTCCTTTATTTTCAAATATTCTATTTCAAATATTTCTTTTTCAAAACTGGAATGAGGCCCAATCAATTACCATATAAAATTAATTATATGGATTTTCATACAACACATGTATATAATAGCATTGAAAATAATCAACCATCAACCAAAGTGCACTACACTGTATAAGCATCAAATATAGATATTCAACGCTTATAACAGCCTGTCAATCAATCGATCGACATATTTAATCAATCAGGATGAGTGAACTTCAAATTTCATCCTAACACCCGTGTGGGGTTTCAAACAATCAAACACATATTTTATTTGTGCAGTTAGGCGATGTGTAAAATTTATCGACCCAATCAACGTCATTCAAATAGGTGTACATAAACAAACCGTCTGGTTTGTAAATGAATATTTATTTATTCACATTCACGTTAAAAATTATATTTTTAACGATAACACATTTTATTTTAACATATGAATTTCTATTCAGTTCATTCTTTAAATAAAATGCTATTTTTATTTTTCTAACTTATTTTAGAAAATTTCGGCGGCATAACGGCACGATACTAGAAACGGGACAAGGCCTAGCCTTATCCCCGGTCTAGTGAAGGCCCACGCCATTCACTCATCAATCAAATCAATTTCATTTTGCAAACCACAAAATTTGGAGTAAGGGTCTAACCTAGCCTTACTCCTACGCCTTATAACGGCGCACGTCTAATCCTAACCAATTTATCGATTCGATTTTTCACACCACAAACCACATTCAAACCAATATCGCAATCAATCACCAAACAGTCAAACAAACAAGTCCATGGTCTGTGGACGGTTGTGTCGGGTGCTACTAAGCACCGTCTGCATCCTAGTATAAATATATATCTAGAAAAGAAATAGAAAGGTGAGAAATTCTCACATATAGCTATCCTAGCTCCACGGCTCTTCATTTGCAGAAGTCTTCGTCGTTTCGCCCTTTTTGAACCTCCGTTGTCTGCTTTCACTACCTATGTAAAAATCGAATTTTTACTTCGCTATTCCATATATAAAAATCGAATTTTTACTTCAAAGTTCAATATATAAAAATCGAATTTTTACTTCAAAGTTCAATATATAAAAATCGAATTTTTATTTCAAAGTTCAATATATAAAAATCGAATTTTTATTTCAAAGTTCAATATATAAAAATCGAATTTTTATTTCAAAGTTCAATATATAAAAATCGAATTTTTATTTCAAAGTTCAATATATAAAAATCGAATTTTTATTTCAAAGTTCAATATATAAAAATCGAATTTTTATTTCAAAGTTCAATATATAAAAATCGAATTTTTAGTTCGTTACTCAATATATAAAAATCGAATTTTTACTTCAAAGTTCAATATATAAAAATCGAATTTTTATTTCAAAGTTCAATATATAAAAATCGAATTTTTATTTCAAAAAGTTCAAATCCTTTCCTTTTTAAAATCTAAATCTTTCACTTTTAAAGTTTAAATCTTTTCACCTTTAAAGTTTAAATCTTTTCACCTTTAAAGTTTAAAATACCTTTTTCAAATCAAAGTTTTTAAAATTCCTAAAATCAGTTTTATCCTTTTATTTTCAGCTCTATACTTTATAAAAATTTCAGTTTTACTTTAAATAAAATTTCAGTTTTATTTTAAATAAAATTTCAGTTTTACTTTAAATAAAATTTCAGTTTTACTTTAAATAAAATTTCAGTTTTATTTTAAATAAAATTTCAGTTTTTAAAATCAACAAAATTTTACAGTTTTATAATCAACAAAATCTTACAGTTTTATAATCAACAAAATCTTACAGTTAAATGAAAATAAGTAAATAAGTAAATAATAAAAAAAAAAACAAAACTTACAGGGGCTCGTCGAGTGGTCGGGGGGGCTTCATCGAGGCTTGCAGATCGGAGGGGGGGGCTCGACTTCATCGGCGGCGCTAGGGTTCGGGGGGGGGGGGTTTCCGTTCATCGCGATTGGAAGGGGGGGGGGGTGTGCGGTCTTTGGCCAGAGGAGGGGAGAGGCAGGCGGCTTCGTCGAGGGTTCGGAGGAGGGAGAAGAAGAGGGTGGCGGCGCGGCAGATGAAGGGGAGGCGGCGTCGATCTCGAGGGAGGGAGGGCGGCTCCGTCCGTCCTCTTTCCCCTTTTTTTTTTTTTTTTTTTGTTTCGAACCTTCTGATTTGGGAAGAAAAGCTAGGGGGGGGGGTTTATGTAAAACTATATTTATAATTTTTTATTTAATTATTTTATTATTCTCTTTTAAGTTGACTTTTATTTTGAATCCCAATTCGAACCCACCGACTGTCGCCCCTAGCGTTTCACCCCCATTCCGAACACAATGGGATATGTATCGTAGGTTGATTCGACTGTTTGAATCAGTTTCCGTTAAATTTACATTCAAATCACTATATTGAATTTTAAACGTACATTTCAAATTACCGGGGTCACATACTAACTAGAAAAATTCCAGAAAAATATTTTCTAGCTTCGTATTGACGATACGGTCCTAACAAAACTAGTTTCGTCGAATTCTGAGACCATTGGAAAAATGGCCAATTTCCAGTCGATTAAAATCAACTGAAACCGGTCAAACGCGTTTTCTTTTGCCACGCTCACATATTGATTCGAAAAATTATGAAATTTGGAATCTAGCAATAACTTAACATCACGGACCCAACAAAACTGGTTTCGTCGAAATCCGAGGTCATTTGCAAAATGTCCATTTTTAAGGGCCTTATATATATAAAAATATATATAAATTCCACAGCGACTATTTCTAATTTTAAACTGGACATATCTTATCATTTCTAAAATGAAATCTCAGTTTGTTAACTTTGTTACAAAGATATAGTTATACAGATTCAAATATTTCTTGTTTCGTTTAATTCTGACTTATATTGAATTCTGTATATTCATTTGAAATTAGAAATCGAATTTTCGAACTACCGCGCCATTTTCAATTCCTTTTATAATTATATATAAATATTTATATTCTAACGACGACGTATAAAAATATATACGTCGAATTATATTCAAAATATATTTCTCGTCGATATTATTTAAAATATTCCATTTTAAATATTCAAAATTCAGCTAAAATTGCCAAAATAAAAATTTTAAACTGGCCCAGATTTTCCGGGTTGTTACAACTAACTTCCTCTTTGTTGTCAAAAAGGCCTCGCCTATCTAGATCTTCATACTGATAAGCCATGTATATCATTTTAGAAAAAGGAAGCTTCACATGCCCCATTACACTATTCTGGTATTTTCTTTGAAGACCATTAATAAACCTCAGGTTCTTCCTTTTTGGATCTTGAATTAGATGAGGGCAAAATGAGAAAGTTCATTGAATTTCTTATGATATTCCGGAATGGTCATATCTCCTTGTATCAGATAATAGAATTCATCACATAACCGCTCGGTTGCTTCTGGAGGAATAAATCTTTCACTGAAAATCTCTTTAAATCTATCCCAAGTAATATTACCTTCTGGATTATTCTTAATAATTGAATCCCACCAGAACAAAGCTTCTTCCTTGAGTGCCCAAGATGCCAGTAATCTTTTCTGGTCATCACTCACCTTTAAACCTTCAAAGATTTTCTCAGCAGAACGAATCCAAGCTTGTGTTTCCATAATGGATTCTTTGCCTAAGAATGGTGATCCACCCAGATTTCGATACCTCTTTACTAGAGCCTCAATATCTAGGTCTGTATTACTTCTTCTGTTTCTGCCACTCATTTTTCTAGTGCGTCTGCAAATAGCAGACCAAGTGTCAGGTCAACAGAAAAGATATTATAAAACATAGAAACATATACTTGAATGTAAATGTGTCTATCAGGGTGTATTTCATTCTGCTATACTCATACTAGGATATTACTGATCCTATCTGTAATGAGTTATTAGTCCTAGAACACTACTGGTTCTATTTCTGACGAGTTCGTTAATATGTTATATTATAGAACTAAGCTTAACCAAAGCTCTGATACCACGTTTGTGACCACCCCAAACCCCGTACGATGGTGGCAAGGGTAATCTTTGGAATATAACACATAAACAGATAACATCATAACAAAAATAAATAAATACACCAGATAATGTACAATAGAATACACTGGATAAACATAATCATCAGAGTTACACAGTATACAGGATCATACTTAGTACAAATACAGTTCAGCTATACATAAATGTCTACAGTGGAAACAAAACATAATATGTACAATAGGAGCTGGACAGCATAAAAAGAGATAAATGATAGAATCCATCTTCAGCTCCAGCTATCCAGAAAGAGCCTGCTAAAACCTGAATACAAGGCTGCCCGTGTAGAAAAAGGGGCACCCGAGTTTGCAAGTGAAACAAACTACGAGTCAGTCATGGGACTGGTATGAGAAATCTACTTAGTTTACTTTAATATATGGCCAATCACAGGACCACGCCACTTTCGCGAAACGGGTTACTCCATTGGATTGCCAATGCTTTAAAACAAGTAAATATTTTAAACATCGCAATGCTTTTTATAAAAAATGAAGCCATTATAAGACTCAGTTCCCATCACACAATGCAACACAAACCGAAGGATAGAGTTTTACCTTATAATGGCCAAAATATGCTTGATACGAATAAAACAAAAGCATTTTATATTATTACTAGTGTTTATATGTTTCAAAAACAATTTCAATCATAAGTATCAATCATAGACGGCATTAATGCCCCATACCACTATGTCGCCATATATAAGTATAAAATCAAAACCGCACGATGTCGTATTTGGAAATTGGATTTCCGTCATGAACCAAGGCCAGGGATCGTCCTCACTGCTTCGAGACAATCTAGCCTACCATGTCTCAGGAACAGCCGCAATTGCACCTTGGATCGTCAGGGTCGGTCCACTCGATGTGGATTAAAATGCCTGAACATGGCGTTTCCCCGCCCTATGGGGCGTAAACTGGCCATCCACCGACCAAACCATCGGCTCCGAAGAGACCGATCTAACCGAGGCGCTTCGCTATCCATCATCCACATAAGTAAAATGCCCGGGCGTGTCAAACCCAAAACACCACTCCTAGCTAGAAAGAAACGCAGGTCCTCCCTGATGTCCTCTCCCTTTTTTGGCTCATACCGGTGTGTGAGGCTCGCGAAACAACGCTAAACACAAAGCTACTCTACACAGGCCGTGCTTTGATCATCAACCACAAAGCTCTGCTTTTCAACAAAAGCTTTGATCATTTGCATCTTAGCATGTCACACAGGCAATTCACTCCATGCAACCGATATCCATCAGTCACACAGAATGATATCCAATGTCAGACACACAGTCCATTTACAAGTTCGTTCTGGGTCTGAACGAAACCGGAGGCACTTAATACCTCGCATATCCATACAATCAACAAGTACGTCCGGGCGGTTACCACTTCAGCCCCTTCAAAGTGGCTACTCCTATCATGAGCATCAGTAGCACCCCTCCATTAGACGTGAAGATCATCGGCCTTGCACCGTCTTCATGTCTTTGACTTCTAACCGTCGATCAATTATTTGAAATGAGAATTAACTCGGCCTTTTAAAATAATTCACGTATATTTATAATTTCAAATCAATTCATTTCAATGGTTAAATTATTCGACATCAATAATTCTGTTCTTTAATGTAATTTTCACACCAAACACATTCAACCATCAAATCTCAAATAAACCGAGCAAATTCAGTTTATTTCCATTCCATATCGTTTATAATATTTTATCACGATTTATCGCTATTTTTATTTATTTAAAAAAATAGCTAATTCATTCAAACGACGCTTCAAGCCGTAACGCGGCCATGGCGCTATTTTTCTTCAGATTTAATTTTTACATATCTGAAAATTTAACTGTTGGATCTTCACAAATTTTATATCATTAGAAAGATCTTTTCAAAACAAATCCAACGGTTTCAGTTTTGTGAAAATCCGACGGTCGGATCTCCCGGTACAATCGTTTGAAGTTATGATTTCAAAATACGAACTGCAGCGTCGTTATTCGATTTATTTTAATTATATATATATATAATCGATTCTGGCGCTATTTTCATTTAGATTTGAATTAAACATTCCAGACAATCCAACCGCTGGATCTTCACAAAGTGGGTGTCGTTGGAAAGATATTTCCAAAGCGAACCCAACGGTTTCGGTTTCACGAAAATCCGATGGTCAGATCTCCCGCACTAATCGTTTGAAATCACGGTTCCAAAACACGAACTGCAGCTTCGTTATTCGATTTATTTTAATTATATATATATATATATAATTCATTCTTCGATTTCAAAACCACATCCACTTCATATATTTGATAAAAATGATATTTTTATCATCAAAAACATTTATTCAACACATGAATATTTTTAGCACTTCATATTCACAATAAAAATGTAGATTTTATTGTTCAATCTATATATTCAACACATGAATGTTTTTGACTTCACACATACGATAAAAATATGATTTTTATCGTTCTAGTCCTTTATTCAACACATGAATATTTTCTATAGTTTATATATATAATAAAAATGTGATTTTTATTGTAAAACAATTTATTTCAAAACACGATTATTTTATATAGTTCATACATAAGGTAAAAATGTTATTTTTGGTGTTAAAACAATTTATTTAAAATACTAATATTTTATATAGTCTATATATATAATAAAAATGTTATTTTTATCTTTCAAAGAATTTATTCAATACATGAACTTCATTCAACACATGAATTTCTATTCAACACATGAATATAGTTTCAACACATGAAAATAATTCTAACACATGAATATTATTGAAAATTTCGGCAGCATAACGGCATGGTAGTTAAAACCGACACCGTCCCGAGTACGGCTCCTCGCTCTACCTTAAAGCCTCGCAGCTTTTGACAATGGGGATTTTCAATATCTAGTTCGTACGCAGACGAATTTTCCCATATACTAATCCTATTAGGATTTTCAATCACAATCAATCATTTCAAATCAACCATTCATGATATTCACCAAATTTCACTTCAACCAATAATCCAAACAATATCACAACCAATATATATCGTCCGTGGTCTGTGGACGAGGGGAGTATATATATATAGATAGATATACGTATATAACTATATTTCGATTTCATTTCAATTTATCTCAACGCATATATTATTTTTACAACGCATATATAACTTATACGTTGAACATACAACTTATACTACGCTTATACATGTGGTGTACAACGCTTATATAACTCATACATTGACTATATAATTTATACATCGTTGTTTTCCATCGTTTATAAATTAGAAATCTCACATCGGGTTCCACTCCACCAAAAATTGTAGAAGGCTCAGAAAAATATACAGTCTCTTCTAGAATGTAGAAGACGTCCGCACGAGTCCACTGTCTCTTGTTTCACTGGATTTCGACCACATAGTAAAAAGATATGATTTTTATTGTAAAATCATAAACCGTAGCGCTTTAAAGTGCTATAGAACAGTTCAAAATAAAAACAGCCGTATACCTCTTTGAAATGTTCAAACCTAGGTCAATGGTTTTCACTCGATCCGTAGCGCGATACTAAAATCGAACTGCACCACGACGAAGAGGATCAAATCACGCTCTGGCGCGTGTGGGTGGGGTACAACTCGACGGGGGGATTTGGGCGTGGTGGTTGCTCGAAGTCCGGGTCTTTGAGGCGACGGTTCTCGATGTAAGGGCGGCGAGGGGAGGTGAAGTCGGTGTTGATTTGAAGAGGGAGAAGAGTACTTAAAAAAGTTTCAAAGGGTCAGGGTGTAATTCTTCGTGGTTTGGTTGGAAAGTGGACAGGAAGGATGGAGCTTCTTTCGTCGTCGATCGCAGGTCACGGGAGAGAGAAGCAGATTTTTTTATTTTTTTATTTATGAAGGAATTTTCTGATTGGCCGTTATATATTTAAAATTTAAAAAGGTGTTTTCGCGTCTGAGCTCCAAATCAAACCTAACGACTATCGTCCCTAGCTAAATACCCCCATTCCGAACACAATGGGATATATTTTGTAGGCCCACTCGACTGTTTCAGTCAGTTTTCCTTCAAATTAAAATATAAAACATTCAATATTCGATTTGAACATACATTTCAATTTGCCGGGGCCACATACTGATCCCAAAAATTCCAAAAAAATAAATTTAGCTATGTTTTGACGATATGGTCCCAACAAAACTAGTTTCGTCGAATTCTGAGACCATTTGAAAAATGGCCATTTTCTGGTCGATCCAATTTAACAAAAATTAACCAAACACATTTTCCTTCTCCACGCTCACATATTAACTTCAAAAATTATGGAATTTGAAACCTAGCAATAATTTAACATCCCGGATCCAACAAAAGTGGTTTCGTCGAATTCTGAGGACGTTTGCAAATTGTCTATTTTCAAGGGCTATATATTCTCCATAGCGACCTTTTTGAAAATTCATTTGGCCATAACTTTTGATTCCCGCTATGAAACTTCGATTTTTCAGATTCATTAGAAAGATATTCATTAATAGATTTAAATATTTTTGGTTTCACTAAAATCCGTTTTATTTTGCACCCGGTACAGTCAGTCAAAGTTTGAATTGAAATTTTAAAACTGCCGCGCCATCTCAGGCCTTGTTTGCAATTTAAAATAATTATATTTATTTTCAAACATCGATTCAAACATACTTTTCATCGTTATTATTTAAAATATTTTATTTTAAAATTTTAAAATCCACTAAAATAGCCAATTTAAAATTTTTAAACCGGTTCAGATTTTCCGGGTTGTTACAGCATTGAAGCATGGGTGATACAAGTCCATAGAGAATAATGAACCTCCAAAATGACTGATAGGATTAACACTTCTAGAAAAGCTTGCTCATATCAAATATATACCAGGTAAATTACCCCAAAAGAAACATATAGTAGACGATGTTGATCCCGTCGAGGAATATTTTGTGAATGAAATGGGTGATGATCGGCATGGTACAAGAAGTTGATTCTTTTTGCATTAGAGTATTGGAGTAGTCATAAACTGCGACATACTATTGATGAGATGCATACTGAGAAGAATGTATCAAAGCATTTTATTAATTTGTTATCTGATAGGAACAAGCAATATTCTTCCAAATTTGCATTTGATAAATCTTACAAGACTCGTTGCTATGAAATGCTAAAAAATGTCAAACTTCCTTCTTGCTTTGGGACTAAGTTAAGCAACTTAGTAAATAGTCAGCTACCTATTTTGAATATTAGAAAGTCATATGAGTACCATGTTATCATCCAGTTTTTTCTACCTATCTTCATTCAATATGCTTACCCAAAGCATCGTGGCTTAAGACGTGCGTTATTGCAAGTATGCTTGTATTTTAGTATTATTTGTTCGAAGGTTTTAATTCGAGAACATGTTCGAGCTACTAAAGACATGATTGCTAAGGCATTATGCGTGTTGATGCATTATTTTCCTTCTCAATTATTTGACATAAGTATACATTTAATGGTGCATTTAGCATATCAAACATAGCTATGTGGACCAGTTACCTATATACGGATGTATCCATTTGAAAGGTATAATGTTTCTTTCATGTAATTATTGCATGGTTTATTTCACTGATAATGTAAAATTATGAATTTTTTGAAGGAGTGTAAGGACATACCAAGCAATAATCCTTATGTGGAGGGATCAATTTCGGAAGCATATCTTGTTTCAGAATTTGTTAGATATGCCATGGAATATATGCCAAATCCACGTACTGGTAATCATAGCTGCAAACAAGCACTATTTCTAAATGAGAATGGAGATGATACTTATGAGCGTTCCATCCTTGATGGTAAAATTGTTGGAGGAAATTTAAAATAAAAGGGAAGAAGGAAAGCACGGAAGGGGAAGTTTGATATGTCCCATATCATGAAATGCAAGTGTGTTTGCCACTATATATGTAAATACAATACATATGATATCAAAAGGAAAGGGAAGATGGAAAGAGAAGAGTCAATGGCATGAGGCAAGAGCATATCCATGGACATTACATTTAAAAATGTCAAAAGATGGGCCTTGAGGCTCTTGCGGCCTTGTGATCAGATAGGCCACGAAATGCTACTAGGCTTGCGCAGATCCGCTAAGTTTTTGCGCGCGCAGTTTTCGAATCCGTAACACTTCAGAACCGTTGCAAATGAATGGACGCGTCTTTTCATCATTCAAAATTTGCAACGTTTTTGAATTGTTGCAAAACGAAAAGATGTGACTGTTTGAATTCAAACAGTCATAGTCGTTGGAAATAGTTATATCTCTTCGTTGCCTATATAAAGGCTGCCTGAATTCAGTTTCTATAATCTGGAATTCATTTCTCTTCTCCTTCCTTCTACTTTTTTCTCCCATTAACATCTTCTTGAAACTCTGCCAAAATTTAGAGTGAATTATACAAGTTATAGTTCTACAGTTTATAACTCCATCATCTTGTCACTGTAGCGATCAAATCCAAGATAGTGCATCGCCATGTCTATGCAAACATGCTGATTAAAGATATTCGATATCTGCTTTGTTGTATCTTCGAACAGATTTGCCATTACTCGTGCACAGAAATAAGAGGGCAAATACTGGTTTAGGATAGCAATCACCACATTGTGCCTCGAAGATTTTTGTTTTCAAAGATTAGAAGATCCATCGACGAATTCGAAAATCAACTATCAAAAACAGTATTTCTGCGATGGCTCCTCACAGTCTCAAAGAGTTTGCCGCTGATTTCGCAAAATTAGAGTGCTTTGATGATGTCATACGTTGGCAGAAGAAGATGCATTTCTTATTGGCGGTTATGAAAGTTGTTTATGTTTTGACTACGCCAAATCCAGTAGAGACAGAGGATGAAACTATTGCACAGACACGAGATCAGATCAAATGGGAATAGGATGATTACATTTGCAAAGGCCATATCTGTAATGCGATGACGGACACACTTTTTGATATGTACTACAACAAGGCAGTTGCAAAGGATGTTTGGGATGCATTGAAGGCGAAATATCTGATGGAAGACACAACAAGTAAGAAATTTCTAGCCACCAAATTTTTTAATTACAACATGATTGATAATCGTTCAGTAGTAGAGCAGTTCAATGATATCACACACATACTTAACCAATTCAGTCAACATAAGTTAAACATGGATGAGGAAATTAAGGTTTCCTCGATAATAGACAAATAACCCCCTTCTTGGAAAGATCAGAGGAAACTACTAAAACACAAGAAGGAGAATATGAGTCTAGACAGCCTTGCGCAATATTTGCAAGTTGAACAACAACTTAGGCAAAAAGATGCCCAAGATGAAAAAGTTGTTGATACATCAAAGGTCCATGTGGTGGAAGAAAAGCAAGAAAATATTAATAACTCTTCTAATAAAAAGAGGAAAAGGCAGAACAACAACAATTCCCAAAATCAGAACAAGAAAGGCAAAAATGGTGGTTGCTACTTTTAAAAGGGATTGCCGCTTCTGGAAAAAAGCAGCAATCTGAAAAAGAAAAGTTTTCCGCAGTCATATCAGAAGTGAATATGACTGAACAAGACTACTCTTAGTGGAACGATTCTGGCGCTACTAAGCACGTCTGCATTGACAAGAATCAATTCAAGAAACTAGTACCAACTGAAGATGAAGATTACCTTTATATGAGAAATTCAGCAAAGGTAGTGGTCAAAGGGAAGAGGATTGTAGATTCGGAATTCGCATTCGGAAAAGTTCTGACATTAAATGATGTATATTATGTACCTGAAATTAAGAATAACCTTGTATCGGGAAGTCTTCTTAATAAGTTTGGATCTAAACAAGACTTTGAGTCAAACAAATATGTGTTGACCAAAGGCGGTGTATTTGTGGGAAAAGGGTACATGTGTGATGGTATGTTTAAACTGAATATTGATATTAATAAAAGTATGAATTCTGCTTATATTGTTGATTCATTTTCATTATGGCACAATAGATTAGGACATGTTAATCATAAACGCATGCTTGATATGATATCTTTGAATCTAATTCCCAAACACCAAAATGATATGTTAGATAAGTGTAGGATATGTTCATTAACTAAGATCACTAGAAAACCTTTCCCTTATAAACCAAAAGGTACAACAAAATTGTTACAACTTATTCATCGTGATGTATGTGATATACACAGTACTCCTACTAGTGGAGGAAAAAGATATTTTGCCACATTTGTAGATGATTACTCTAAATATTGTTATGTCTATCTTATGCATGCTAAAAGTGAAGTGTTAAATTCATTCATTACTTATAAAACTAAAGTAGAAAACCAATTTGATGTCAAAATAAAAACACTTAGGTCTGATAGGGGTAGTGAGTATCAATTTCCTTAATATTGTGAATTAGTAGGAATTATACATGAGACATCTATTGCTCACGCTCCACAACAAAATGGAGTGGCTGAAAGGAAAAACAGAACTCTTACCGAAATAGTACATGCAATGTTGTGCAATTCCGGACTTAACACTAGTTTCTGGGGAGAAGCTTTACTTACCGCATGTTATATTCTAAATATAATACCTCATAAGAAAAGTAAAGTTACTCCTTATGAACTTTGGAAAAAATGGAAACCAAATCTTGATTATTATCGAGTCTGGGGTTGTATAGCGATTGTTCAATTACCTGAACCAAAAATTAGGACAAAAGGTTATCGAGTGCATATTCTCGGGATATGCTCAACATAGCAAAGGATATAGGTTTCTAGTAATAGAACCTAATAGCTCTATTGATGTAAATACAGTAATAGAATCAAGGGATGCAGTGTTTTATAAGAATAGATTTACGTCTATTCAGAATAAATTGATTCATGAAACGGTGGAGGTAAATACACCTATTAATGAAATGGTGGAGGTTAATGAACCAACTATTGAACCTGTAGAAAACACTGATGGAAATATCAGCGAAAATGGTGATTCTCTTACGAGAAGTAAACGAAGAAGGATAGAAAAATCCTTTGGACCAGATTTCATCGTATATTTGGTTGAAGGATCTAGAAATAATGTGGATCATCAATTAATGATATCTACAAATATAGAATCTGACCCTTTAACATATGTTGAGGCGATGAAATCTCAAGATTCATCATTTTGGCAAGAAGCCATAAATGATGAAATGGATTCTATTATGGGAAATAAAACATGGAAACTAGAAGATTTACCTTCTTGTTCTAAACCACTAGGATGTAAATGGATATTTAAGAAAAAGTTAAAGGCAGATGGAACAATCGAAAAAATTTAAAGCTAGATTAGTTGCCAAAAGATTCACACAGAAAGAAGGAATAGATTATTTTGATACGTATGCCCCAGTAGCAAGAATTTCAACTATTAGGACTTTAATTGCATTAGCTTCTATCTATAATTTTGAAATTCATCAAATGAACGTCAAGACAACATTTTTAAATGGTGAACTTGACGAAGAGATATATATGTCTCAACCAGAAGGTTTTGTGATGCCTGGACAAGAACATAAAGTATGTAAAGATATCAAATCACTTTACGGTCTTAAACAAGCACCAAAGCAATGACATGAAAAGTTTGATAAAACTATTATTTTTAATGGCTTTAGGATTTTTGAATCTGGCAAATGTGTCTATAGCAAGTTTCATTCAGGTAAAGGAGTGATTATATGCCTTTATGTGGATGATATGCTTATATTTGGAACGGATACTTCAAATATTGAAGAAACTAAACGATATCTATCTTCATGTTTTGACATGAAAGATATGGGAGTAGCTGAAATGATTCTTGGAATAAGAATCATGAAAACTAAAGATGGGTTATCAATTACTCAGTCTCATTATATTGAGAAAATTCTGAAAAAGTTCAATCTATTCAATTGTAAACCTATGTCTACTTCGTTTGATCCAAATATGCAGTTATACACTAATACTGGAAGAGCTATAGAGAAATTGGAATATGCTAGAGTTATTGGAAGTTTGATGTATGCACTGACATGCACACGACCAGATATTGCCTATGCTGTTGGCAAAATGATTAGATATACTAGTAACCCTAGTCATATCCATTGGAAAGCAATACGTAGAATTTTAAAGTATCTAAAAGGTATTGAAAATTATGGTATACATTATAATGGTTATCCAAGTGTAATAGAAGGATACACAGATGCTAGTTGGAACGCTGGAAGTGAAGATAATAAATCAACTAGTGGATGGATATTCACTCTTGGTGGGGGAGCAATATCCTGGGCCTCAAAGAAACAAACATTTATTGCTGATTCAACCATGGATGTTGAGTTTATAGCATTGGCTTCTGGTAGTAAAGAAGCGGAATGGTTAAGGAATCTATTATTAGAAATTCTTGTGTGGCCAAAACCTATGCCACAAATATTTGTGCATTGTGATAGCCAATCTACATTATCATAGGCATACAACCAAGTTTATAATGGTAAATCTAAACATATTGGTCTAAGGCACAGTTTGATTAAGCAAATGCTTGCTGAAGGGGTAATTACCATAGATTTTGTGAGATCTAGCCAGAATTTGGCAGATCCATTTACTAAAGGACTTGCAAGGAACTTAGTGATAAAAACATCACAGGGAATGGGTTTAAAGCCTATACAATACGATCGCCAATGAAGGAAACTCAACTCAACATAATAAAGAATTTTTTTATCTTGGGTTCAAAGAGCAAAAGTACTTCATATGTTTGCGGTTGGAAGCACTATAATATTTAGTCTGAAAAACTAAGTATTATCATACATTCCAAGGAAAAGATCTTGGTACTTATAATGACAAATAGAGGATGTTCTACTTAGAACTTAATAGGTTTATAACAGATATACTGTTGAGGTGTGTGTTATAAGGCACTTCTGATAAACCTACCTATGTGAATGCAACGAAGGTGGTGCCACCTTCTGTGAGATTTTGGCTTAATCTCTAAGGGCATTTCATGAAAGAAGATACTGGCCCAATGCCAATCCACGGGTCGAGCATACATACTATCTGGATAAATGAAAATGAGTGTGTGATAATCACATCCGGTAAGATCATATAGGATCAATGGTTCAATGCTTAGTCAACCACTCTATCCTGATATACTTTGATGGGTTTTCACTAGGTATAGATTCAAGTTTGTAAGACATCTATACTTACGCACAAATTTTCCTGCATATAAATGACAAGAGGAATTCATTTAAATTTTGTGGAGGATTGTTGGAGGAAATTTAAAATAAAAGGGAAGAAGGAACGCACAAAAGGGGAAGTTTGATATGTCCCATATCATGAAATTTAAGTATGTTTGCCACTATATATGTAAATACAATACATATGATATCAAAAGAAAATGGAAGATGGAAAGAGAAGAGACAATGGCATGAGGCAAGAGCATATCCATGGACATTAATATTTAAAATATCAAAAGATGGGCCTTGGGCCTTGGGGCTCTTGCGGTCTTGTGATCAGATAGGCCACGAAAGGCTATTGGGCTTGCGCAGATCCGTTGAGCTTTTGCGCACGCAGTTTTCAAATTCATAACGCTTAAGAACCGTTGCAAATGAATGGACGCGTCTATTCATCATTCAAAATTTGCAACGCTTCTGAACTGTTGCAAAACGAAAAGATGCGACTGTTTGACTTCAAACAGTCATAGCGGTTGGAAACAGTTATTTCTCTTTGTTGCCTATATAAAGGCTGCCTGAATTTAGTTTTATAATCTCAAATTCATTTCTCTTCTTCTTCCTTCTACTCTTTTCTGCCATTAACATCTTCTTGAAACTCTGCCAAAATTCAGAGTGAATCATACGGGTTATAGTTCTACAGGTTATAACTCCATCATCTTGTCACTGCAGCGATCAAATCCAAGATAGTGCGTCGCCGTGTCTATGCAAACACGCTGATTAAAGATATTCGATATATGCTTTGTTGTATCTTCGAACAGATTTGTCATTACTCATGCACAGAAATAAGAGGGCAAATACTGTTTTAGGATAGCGATCACCACATCGTGCCTCGGAGATTTTTGTTTTCAATGAATAGAAGATCCAGCGACGAATTCGACAATCAACAAAAATTACCAAATTATCTGGCGTACAACGGATTCAAATTCGACGGTGGATACTTTTTATGATGGACATCGATGGTGTAGACAATTATTATAGGTTTTTCTTATTTTAGTATGTTATATGATGTAATTTCAATATTTACTTAAGCCACACATTTTGACTTGTAGCGATTGTCAATCATTATTAGAGGATGTTCAAAGGAGCAAAAGAAGGCACCATATACGGGCAGAAGTAGTAGTACAAACTGAATTTATTGATTGGTTGCACAAGAAGGTTTGTTATATTGCACACAACTCATTCGCCTAAAAAGAAATTGACATTATTTAACGTGTTGAAATTGATTTGACAGTTAATCGACGAAAAGTGCATGAATTCACCGTTATGGTATAATGTTGGTGGATCAGCATGGGAAGCCAAAACTCACCTTAAATATAGAATTAATGGTTATGTATTCTCTCCATAGTGCTACATGACACTCTTTCTATACGAGATAGCGGTGTTTGTATAGATACAATTACAACATTTATAGCAAGTGCAAAAGATTTAAATCCTACACATGATGACACTACTTGGTATGGTATTATCAAGGAGATAATTGAAGCTGATTATTATGAATTTCAACATGTTGTGTTCTATTGCAAGTGGGTGAATGTTGCTGACACAATACATGGCTGTAAGATTTGTCCAGACTCTAATTTGTTGATGGTGAATCTTAACAAATTTAAAAGTAATGATAGAGAGTATGATGAGCCTGCCATTTTAGCATCAGAAGCAAGTCAAATTTTCTACGTAAAAGACATACAAAATCCTGATTGGTCTATTATACGACGTTCACCTAAACTTCTGACTGAAAACGTGGATGATTATGAGATTCTAGGAAATGATTACGAGAAGTGCATGAAAATGGAAACCGAGAATCAGATGCCAAATAATTTTTCATGTGCCAAAATCTCCAATAGCAATCCATGCACCCGAAGCTGAAAAACAGTGTCAAAATCGATAAAACTGTGATTAATTTGCTTTTGCTATTGGGATACACAATTTTATTCCGCTATTCCAGTGTCAAACTATAGTTACATCTATGAATTTCCTCTTCATCATCATGAGTTTCAGATTTAATAACTAACAATGTATAATAAGTGCCACACTGAAATAATGTTGTGCATGAATCATATACCATCAAAGTTGATATTTTGTTGATGCTATGAACCTCTTTGTCAAATTTTTATTGAATAATGGAACATGAACTAAACAGTATTGAAGATTATTTTAATTTCTTGTTTTTTATATGCTTATAAAACATGATTACATAATATATATGCTTATAAAATATGTAGCCATTGATAGAAGTAGCTGAAGAAAGACAAAAGTCAGAATCTAGTGTAATTGGAGGTGATGGTATAAGAAGCTTAGAAGATTTTGAAAGAGATCCCATCACTAAAGTTTTTGGAGATGATGGTAGGAGATCTTATTGTCGTGTTATTAGCTCTATGTCTAATGCAAAACAAGTAAAACTCATGCAAGCTTCAAAGGCAATACTCAATTATCGAGAGAATGTGAATCAGAAATGGTGAGAGGAAATGCAGAATAACCATAATCAGATGTTTGCAGAGATGAAAACAATGAGTTTAGCTATCGTTGATTTGAAACAATGCATGGCGTTTCTTGTTAATCAATTTGGAGAAAATGCAACGACACCAAGACCGGATAATGCTTCCAATACCGAGCAAAATCTCAAAAATCTGATACCTAACAAAAGTGCTCCATTAGATAAAGTGACAGTATCGCCTATGGGAGGAAAACAGTCAGTAACACTATTAGGACCAGGTTCGACGGAGGTAGTGAGAGGACATATCGGGATGCAAAAGATGTGTCATGGTTAGAAAGGTGGCTGAAGGAGAACAAGTTGTTTGGGTGGAGGATGTTCTCCATCCAGACGCTTCACTTTTTGATGCACCGCAAAATGGTCATTACACGCTATTCGAGCTAGTTGACGGAGGTTTTGTGATTTGGCCCGAGTTTCGTCTACGTTATCAGTAAAATTCTGTAAGCTCATTTTAATATTTTGTTGCTAATTTTAGTATTTTGTTGGTACTGTTTAGTATTTTATTATCAAATCTCAGAGTCCTTTATAAACCCAGACTCATGACAGGCTTTAGGGGATTATTTTTTGCTTAATTCTCACAACTAAAAATGCGTATATACTAATTTCATATAATTTGTTTACCGTGAAAATCAGGACATAAAAGTTGCATTGTCTATATTTCATTCTGTTATTGACAGATAATGAATTTTAACTTTTATATAACTTTTTATGTTTTATCAAAACAGATCCAATTGAATTATTTGGAAAAATGGAAATTGGACTTGATCTGAGTGATTTTCTTAGTAAATGTCTCTATTATGCCCCTCATATACTATTTTTGATCCTTTGATTTTTTTTATAGACATTATACAGTCTATTCTACCTAAACGAACTAGCATTTTGCATCATTGGTCCCTACATTTGTTTTTTTAATAGGAGTTGCCAGCAAGAAACTAAAGAAATATAGAACATTTCATGCATATTAGGTAATTTTTTGTTCTCGTTTTTTTAAGTTCAATACAGTACAACTGAAATTATGATTCATTGTTTAGTTTATAGGCATTGCAATGATTATTTTTTTAAACTTGACTCGGTAACAGATATGCATACCCATATGTCCTTTTGCCATGACAGAACTCGTCGTGTCATGTTGTATGTCAGGTTGGTATTTGGGTTTCTACAAATTTGTAGACTAGGCTTAGTCGTGGTTTACTACTGTGTAGTTGGTCTTGCTGTTGCAGGCCTGATTTTTTATTTTTTTTTACATGCATGTTGCACCTGCATATGTATTGCTTTTCACCATCTACTGTTGTGCCAATGCTGTGTGGTGCACTTCACTAGCCTTGTATGCCTATACGCCTTTGATTAATCTCAACGCATATCACAGCTTGCTATTTGCGTTCTATCACCAGTTATTCCATGTATTTCCATGTATTCTAGTTGAAAACCTCCAGCATTGATGTGTTTGCAACTTGCAAGTGATGCACTACTGGTCCAAATTGGTAATATTATTCTTCCAATATTTCCTATCAAAATCAATAAGGATTCTGCTTTTACAATGGGATGTATTGCTATTAATAAAATCCCAATTTCTAAATTTCAAAGCAAATTAGCAATTGATTAATTTGATACCTTGTGCTCCTCGACTATCATGAAATTCACCTCCTTACACTGTACCAAGTCACACAAATCCTTCTATCTTATTACGGAGTTCGGTCCTCTAACATTCCAGAATATATTATACATAATAATTATTTATTTTTAGTAATATCCCCATTTTTAACACCACCTGGGAGGCCTATTTCTTCGATCTAGATCTAATTTTGATCTGAGATACTAAATTGTTTCACTTAGGATTAGATTCCACGGATGGCTTACCGCTTATAACTACTTCTTTACCATTTAATTAATTTAAATTTATTTTGTTTCTCTTTAACTAAAGCTATTAGAAGAACTGTCTGAGTCCTTCATGTTCATATCCTCTAAATTATTGTTATCAATGCCGTTATGTTTAGAAATCATGGTACATTTGCATTTAGATGGGCAGCATCACACAACCCTTCTTCTGAGTAAGGCATTGTTTGGGTACCCATATATAGTTATTATACAAAGTTGTCTATAATGGCTATGAACCATGATAATGGCTTAGTCTAAAGTAGCCTTGTACAAATAAATTTATGTCAGCTATTTGTTTACATTGTACAAATATATGGGAAAAGTTAGGAGAATTTAAATGCCAGAATTAATAACTATTTTGCTATACGCTGAGGCCATTTTAGAAAACCTTAAATAAATCATCCTTGAAGAAAACCACTGTATATAGATTCCTTGAAGAGGATAATAAAGCATGCATACAGCATAGCAATATGCATAAAAGGAGCAGTTGTTTGCAACACAACATGTATCAACAAATCGAAATTGAAGTGTTCACATAAATTAAATATATCATCACATAGTTCAAGCAATATTTGTTTAATTAGAGAGAAATTTATGTACTGCTTTATTTTTCAGAAATATATTAGCATATATTTCAGGTACCATTTATTTAATTTTAAAGAAACTGGTGTACTACCATATTTTTCAGTCAAACAAGAAGTCGGGAGTGCCTTTTTAATAAAATAATGGAGATAATGTATTTTCCCAATAATTGGAAACAATGTTAAGAGGAAACCGTGATCAATCAAGAGTAGAGAAACCATATGTGACTGGCTCATTTCTTTGATTTTATTCTTTACATGCATTTTAGGTGGACCAGTAGGAAATTCATATGCTAGTTGCACCGCCACCAAGTGCAGCTATGCATGCTTTGTCTTTCTTAAGCTTATTTTCATCTGAGTCATGTTTGTTAGTGCCATTTGTTTCAAGTATTTTCGCATACACCATTACACGTGGTCTATCGTGCCACTAAATCTTGCCACTAGGCTACTTCTGAGTTGCAATGCCACTAGGACTATACTGAACTATCTGGCATCGGCTGATAATACTTCTTGATTAAGGTCTTGTTCATTTCCTCATCGTTTGTGTTTGTGCACCTTAAATCTATTGCCTTCTTGCTGCAATTTAATCTTGTATGTTGCCATGCACTAGTTGGCTTGGCTTGAATGCTGCAGTCTCTACTGTGCTATTGATTTGCAATTACTAAGGCATTGCTTGGTTCCCTACTTATGTACGACAGATGCACTTGCCTGTGCTATTGCTCTGCATAGCCGTTCGTGTGTCATTGTATGAACACTTCTGTTATATTTTTAGTTATTTCAGCGAGAGGAAGAATTAAAAATCCTACAAAATTGTTTTCTATATTTCAGCGAGATGGCATTTTCCAACTTGGACTAACATTACCAACTCTGAATTGATCTAATATTCTATTGTGCAGGGTTAAGTAAAAAATGATTATGTTCGAGTTTCAAATAAAACACTTGTAATAAATCTACTATTAGTTGGACCTAGGTCGGTATTCAATTTCTCTTCTTTTCCCCTAGCTTGTGGGATGATCTAATTTAAGTATTAATTATTCATGTACCCTGAGAACCCAAGATATAGATCTCTGTGAGTAGATAAATTCAATCATAAGTAAATTTCTTACAGACATTATTGATGCTTTGACAATGTACATGCACATCACATGATGTAGCAGTAATTGAACACAACGCAAGATTTAAGAATTAGATATATTATTCTTTCTAAGTTGGATTAAGCATCCCAAACTTGTTGCAATATCGTCATTTGTGCTTGCTGTATCTTGTGTTTCAACTTTGTTTTTTTCATTCCATGCCTATGAGCATGAGTCTGGGTGCTAACCTATTATCCTGTAGCCTTAACACGCTTCTCTTTAACCATGTGATGTTTTGCTACTCACGTGATGTTTTATTGTGGTTTTCTACAGGTGCAATTAAAGTTGTGCGGCTAGTGGTAGGATTGGAGTTAATTTGGTAGATGATTGAAGTAATATTGCTACTCACATGATTAGTAGTGTTTGTGTTAAGATTGAATTTAGAAGAAATATGTTGAATATTGTTTTAAAACTTATTATGTATGTTAACACGGCGTATAACTCTCGGTATTATAAACTTGTTATGTTTGCTATTTTAAACTTCATATGTTCTAGGTGCTATTTGCTATTTTAATGATGTTACTGTGTATGTAGCCAACACTAGTACTGAATATTTATTTGTGTATATTTGATATGAAATATAGGTCTTATATGTAGTAACCATACTATGTGTAGTTTCTAACGGTTATAACCGTTATAATTTTGGCACCGACAACATTTAAAACCGTTAGAAAGTAAAATAACATAATGGTTATAACTGTTAGTAAACAAACAAATATCACGTTTATAATTGTTAGTAGACAAACAAATATCACGTTTATAACCGTGATAAAAGTAAATATTATAACGTACATAACCGTAAGTAAATGAAATAGCATAACGGTTATAACCGTTAGTACACGGAATAATATCACGTTTATAACCGTGATAACATCCGTGAGTATTTATCATGGTTATAACCGTGATAATATGCGTGACAAAAATCACCAACGCCTGCTGGGTTAACGGTTATAAGCGTTAGGATTATGGTTCCTCATGGTTATAAGCGTGAGGAAAGGGCTTTTCTGGGGTTGTGTCAACATATGTTACTATGATAATAAAGAAATCACCCTTCTGCATGAAAAACATTGAATGTCTTGTCTAGATTGAGTAAATCCTTATTCAACCAAAAAAAAAATGTCAATTGTTTGTTCCAGCATCTACTTGCCTGTTTCAATCATAAATTGATTTTCTAAGTTTACAAACTTGACCTGGTTTGACCTTTTTATAACCTAAAGGTGGAGTCATATATACTTCTTCATCAAGATAACCATGAAGAAAAGCATTATTAATATCCAATTGTTGAATATCACATTTCTTTATTGCAGCCAAGACCATGATCAATCTAACAATATTTAATTTTGCTATTGGACTAAAATAATGTTTATAATCTTTACCAAATATTTGTTTATTACCTCTTGCAACCACTTTGCCTTTGCATCTCTCAATATCACCATTAGGTTTAAATTTAGCTTTGTAAAATGATTTAGACCTAGTAGCCTTTTTGCCAATAAGTAAATCAGTTAATTCTCATGTATCATTATTCTCAAGTGCTTGCAACTCTTTATCCATTGCTTCTACACATTCAGGATGATCCTTTGCTTGATTATAAGAAGAAGATTCATAAGCTACCAACACATAATTTAGACTATGTAAATTTTCATTATCCAAATGAGCAAGGCATGGTTCAGCATAAACATTAAAGGAAATAGAACTGTCAGAATCATAATTTTGAATGCCTCTTGTAGTTGGTTTTGTCATAGAAAAATCATCAAACTTCTTAGGCAATTTACTAGGTCTGGAAGAGAATCTAAGAATTTTTGTTATAGTAACTTGGGGAGAAGGATTTTTAGTAGAAGAAGTAATAGTATAATTTGTATCAACATTTCAGGAGAAGCAAAGTTTTGAGGAGAAATTCCAGAGGTGTTTTGAGGAAACCAAAGTGCTTGTTGATCATTATTTTAACAATTTGTTAGACAAGATAAATTTTGAATATCAAAAGCAAGATTAACCAAAGGGAGTGAAGTTTCTGGTATTTGAGAGATAGAGGAAGGAATCATATTTGGATCATCCTTGAATGAAAAACAATTTTCAACAAAATAAACATCTCTACTGAAGACCACTTTATGAGTATTAAGATCATATAATTTGTATCCTTTTTAAGCATAAGGATAACCTAATAAAATGCATTTCTTCGATCTAGGAGCAAATTTATCAGAAAAACACAGACATCCAATAACCCTCAAATAACTATAATCAGGTTGCTTCTTCTTAAGTAACTCATAAGGGGTTTTCCATTTCAAAATAGAAGTAAGTAATAAATTTATGATATGAGTTGCAACCAGCAAACAATCACCCCAAAATTTGTAAGGTAAACCATCATGAATTTTTATAGTTCTAACAGTTTCGAGAAGATGTTTATGTTTCCTTTCTACTCTAGCATTTTGCTGAGGATTTCCTGGAATACTTCTTTGATGAATAATACCTTCATTTGCAAATAACACTCTACATGATTCCTGAACAATCTATGCCCCCATTATCACTTATAATCACTTTCACTTTCTTATTGAACCGAGTTTCAACATACTAAAGAAAAGCAACAATAACAGGATCCACTTGAGTTTTTGAATGAATCAAATGAGTCCAAGTAGTTCTAGTATGATAATCTAGAATTGTCAAAAAATATTTAGCACTAGACAAAGAAGGTCTTAAATATGGACCTCAAAGATCTATATGTCTCATGTCAAATGAATCATCCGCATATGAAACTGATTTAAGGAAAGGCATTTTATGATGTTTACCCAAAACACAAGCTTCACAACTAAAATCACAATTATTATTATTGTTGCCTGAAATGGAAACTATTAAATGTTTCGTATGACTAGCAGAAATATGACATAATCTAGCATGAATAATATCAATACTAGACTTTACACTGGTAGTGATAATATTATTAGCATGAGAAAAAGAAGTATTAGTAATAGCAAATTCAGAAGAACTAAGTGAACTACATGAAATAGAGTATGAAGAGGATATGCGGAATATGTATAGACCAAAATGATGTGATCCAACAGCATAATCTTGCTTTGAGGGGTCCTGAAAATAACATGAATTTTTTTCAAACTTTGCGATTAGATGATTATCATCTAATAATCTGCCAACAGAAAGTAAATTATGTTTGAACTCAAGAATATTAAAGGCATTTTTTAAAATTATTTCAAAATTTAGGTCAACTTTGCCAACATATCTAACTATTTTAATAGTTCCATCAGGCAATGATATTTTAATTGGATTATTAAGTTGTTTAAGTGAAGCAAAAAATGCCAAATTAGATGGCATATGATCTGTTGCGCCTATATATATGATCCAACTATCATAATCAACTTTCTTCACTAAACATTCAATATTTGGGGCTGAGAATATATCTGCAAACTTTGCAGTAGTATATAAAGGATTATCTTCAGATGTAGTTGCCTTATATTTTGTTGAATCATCTTGAGAACTTCATTATAAAGAGCAGAAGCCATAACAGAACCAACAAACTTGTTTGATGTGCTTGATTCTTCAATTTCTTTTGGTCATCTTCCGAGAATTCCTTCACTATTATTCAGTATATTTCTTGCCATTTTTGAATTTTACTTCCCTTTCAAAATTGTCCACATTAAGGGTAACCAACCAGTTTGAAGCATTGTTCAATCATATGTCTTTTCTTCTTGCAATGTTCACACATAACCTCACTTTTTTACCTCGTAAGATCTTTCTTAATAGTTTGATAAGCAGGCTTAGGAAAGGTTTTGATAGCATGAACTTGAAAAGCACTCATGTCATTCACAACAATAACATTAGTAAGTTTATTTTGCTGCTCAACTTGCTGCAAAGTATAATACGCCTTATGCACATTTGGAACAGGATCAGAACTAAGTATATTTACCTTTACTTGATCAAAATCTTCGTTAAGACCTGAAAAAAACTGCATCAATTTATTTATTTTGATCAATCTTAAAAAACTTCTTAAAAATTCCACAAATGCAATTACTTATAGCACCACAAGAACATTCAGGAATTCCTTTTAATAGTTGTAATTGATCTCAAACACTCTTCAGTTTTCCATAATACTCTGCTATAGAATTATCATTTGTTGAGTTGAAGTAAGGCTTGTGTGCAATTCAAACATTCTTGATGCAGTAGTCTGGCCAAATCTCTTATTCAATTCTTTCCACAATTGATGGGACGAATTAAACAACATAAAACTCTCAGCTAAAGTTTTATCCATTAAATTTAAAATCCACGACATCACCATGTAATCGATTCTGATCCATTTCTGAAGATCAAGAGAACGTACAGTAGGCATCGGAAGAGATCCATCGACAAATTGAAACTTATTTCTAGCTATCAATGTCATCTTAACAGTTCTATACCAACTTAGAAAATTTGGACCCGTAAGAATATGATTACCAAGTTGCATACCTGGATGATCGGAATTAGAAAGATAGTAAAAATCATTGAAGTTAATTCCAAATAAATTAAGAGTAAAAGAGTTGTTCTGAGAAGTTGAATCATCGTCGTTCCCCAATTGTAGGGTTTAAAATTTTGAAGAAGATGAAGAATGACGATTGATTAATTGTCAGTAGAAGTTTAACAATGTAATCGATTGAAAACGAGCTCTAACACTATGATAAATTTCTGGATCAATTTCTAGATCCTAAAAATTTGAAGAAAAATGAAAAATCTAAAGAGGAAAGTAAATTTTATCCTGTTTGTCATGCATGTTCTTGCAGAGCTGAGTCTCTTATATATATCAGCTTAAGCAAACTGAAAACAAACAGTATACAGTGCATAAAAGTATGGCCAGTTCTATTTGCACTCCTCTTTCTTCCCTTCACACCCCACTTAATTTAAAAAAAAAAACCCAGCATACTCCACTTTTTCCTTTTCACCCTTGTTCATTACAAAATTACCCTTAAATTTTCTGAACCACGTTCAGCAGGGACATGGTTTGTTTTTCAACCTCGTTAGGTTCGAACTAGGTTATTATACAAACCTCGCATGTGAACCTAGTGTGGTTCACACTAGGTATATACACAAAGCTCACTTCAACTGCACTATGTTTGTACATATACATCGTCCCAAGGAATCTCATAACATGGTTATTTTTTTAAACATAACTAGTTGTTGTTCAAAGATAAAGACAACTTTGGAAAATCTAAAAATAGACAAAGTACTGCGGTGTGAAAGGAACAAACTGGGGTTTAAATAGAACTGGCCTGTAAAAGTATTATAAAACCACTACTTAACAGGAATTATGCATTTGTGTACTGCAAGGGTGAGATACTCGTTCAATGTTTCCAGGCTTGAGTTCAAAACTCGTGCAGTCTCAACCTTAACGAGCAAATGGTTCTTAACATAAGACAGCAAATGGTTCTTAACATAAGACAAAATTAACGACTTGTTTCTCCCCTTAAAAAATTATTTCATTAGAAGGAAAACACTTTTATTCTAATTATCCAAATCACTTATCTTCTTTCAATAATTCTTTTAATATTCGTATTGAAAAGATGAAACTCAAATTTGATAAAATAAGCCTATGTACCTGAAGTTATATAAAATAACTAATAAGTAAATCTTTCTATAGCTAAGCTACAAGCTATGACATCCATGCCCATGGAAATATTAAACAAAAACTAAAAAGAAAATAAAATAAAATAAATCAATAACCAGACCAAAAAGAAGAAGAAGTAGTAGAAAAGGACCAAATTTACATGTTCTATTAAAAAAAATCAAACTACAAGAAAAGTGGAGAGCTATATAATACAAAACTTCACAATAATTTTACTGATGATATGCAAGCACTATCAACTCATAACAGTATTTTGGATTCATGCAGAAGGAATCTTCCCAGACTCAGCAACTATTAATTCCTCTTGGATTCACTCTTGTAATTCTGACTGATAAAGAAGGGATAACATCCAACTTCCTGCCTGCAATTCAAAATAATCAATCTCCAAGCTGACACCTTTATATTACATCAGCCTGGTTATTTTCATCAACTGCAACCTCAATGTTTCAATGCCAATACAATTTACAAATGTTCAAAACATCAGACCAATTTCACATTCAAGTAACATGGCTTCTATGATTCTGTCAACTATTCAAAATTTTAGGCTCGGTTTGGCTTCATTTTGAATTCTGGGTTTTATGTTTTCAACTTGCACTATGAAATACCAAAGAACATAAAATAAGATTTATAATTCTTAACTATTGCGACGACTAAAGGAAAATGAAAAAGTTTAATTGTTCTTCATGCTTTTATTATTTTCCAAAACATAAAAAATAAGATAAACTCGTTTGACATGTTAATTTCGTTTTTCAAAATTGTTTGTTTTCCAATTATACATACAATAGATGGATTTTTGTTTAGACGAAAACACAAAACGCCAAACTAAACGAGGCCTTTGAAGTACAGTACAATTTCAAGTTTATTTTTCAAACCTGCCACAGTAGATCAGTACTCCCTTCTGCCTCCTATCATAACTCGATTTCGAACTTGGACATAAACTAAAACTGCTACTTGATTTTGTACTTGAGCTCGAAGTCGAACTTGCACTAGAATACGAACGACCAACATGATCGAGTAAGTTATCATTTAACACGGCATTTCTGACCACTGTATCTGTACATATTGGAAAAAAGACATTCAGTACTTTCCTGCTTTTCAAGCTCAGGCTTCTCATCAAATGTTTGTGAAAGCCTATGGATTTGTTCTTCTGCAATCTCTCTTCATTTCCATCTGTACTTTCTCTTTCTATCCTTGCTATAGTTGGTAATTCTACCAAGTCTCTCAGTGAAAGCTCGTATACGTTCTCTGGTGCATCTTTTGTTAGCTCCAGTATTGCTTTCTTGTAGCTAACAAAATCTTCGCAGTTGCGTTTATTCCATTCATCAAATGTGAGTCTGCAACTTGAATTGCAGTCTGTTTTCGGTGAAGAGATTGCTCTGAAGCTAAAGTGATCGTGCACAACGAGGTCCTGATCGAGAGAAGACATGATTCAGAGTTTTGGGATTGTTGTTTGATTCCGAAAATGAAAGATTTATATACAATAATAGAAGTAATAGACAGATGATTTACTTACGGACATAAAAACTGCTTATGGACATAAAACTCATACTTGTATTGATATAATTGGACTCTTGGATGTAGTAATACGCAACGAAATGCTTCATTTACTTTGTCGTTATGTTCACAGTAGCTCCTTTTTCTTCTCTCAATGTCTGTCTTGTTGTATATTTTGATTCCTCCTAGCGTTCATAGCTTGTCATATGGGTTAACTTTATCTGGGCTATTTTATATGCAGCTTTCTTGCCAATTGTCGACAAAACAAAGCATTATCTTAACCAAAAAGATTTAGTGCTAAGGTAGAGAATATGTGAACTAACTTTGCAATCTGACTTACAGTCGGGGTCCAAGTGTGGGTCAGTAAACTGCATAAAAGAAATGTTGGATTTTATACTGTTCTGTTATAAAATATAATCCATGAATTGTATTATGTACCTAGAAGTACCTATTGAAGCTTGCAAATTATACATCTAAGAATAAATTAAATCCTACACCCTAGGTTAAAATAAGGAGTTATCTAATAATTTTACCTACATGAAACATCTAGGAATTGTAACAACCCGTATTTTCAATAACCTGTTATAACAGAAATCGAGGCAGAATTTAATTTATAAATCTGAATCAAGGGAAACGGGCTATGCCATTGTGTTCGTCTCGGAAAAATACGCGAAATAGAGTCCGAGTTTTCGAAAATCGGAGTTCGTATGACCCGATTAAGGCCCGACGAAGTTTTCAGAAAATTTCTAAGTAAAAACAGATTTCAAATTCAAATCTGAATTTGGAAATTGGGCCAGTTGGGCCAGGCGGGAAAAATTCCCGCCACAGTACCCAAGTCGACAGCCCTGTCGACTTGGCTGTCGACTTGGCTCAGACGCCCAGTTCTGCCTGGTGCACCACTTTGGGTTTTGTGTTGAGCTTGGGGGCCAGATTCGATTTGGAGGGTTGAGATGAGAACTAGGGTTTAATCCTATGGTCTAAATCACTAGCCTAATCTATAAATAAGACCCTAACCTAACCTAAATCATCATTAATCTATCCTACAACTAAACTATGGCAAAATCAAACCTCTCATGGCCTCCACTCTCTTCATACAATTCCTAAACAAATTTCTAAGAGATTTCCATGCATACAAGTGTATTTAGGCTTGTATGATCCTCTTTAGCTTGCATTAAAGTCTTGTTTCTCTATTGGCATCATAAAGGAGGAGTCTTGATCAAGTTTGCTTGCATTTTTGGGGTTTTAATTTGTTGCATAAGGGGTTTCTTACATTTGCTATACTCATTTGAGTCCGCATAAACATAGTAAGCCCTATTCCTCTCATACTTGAACTTTGAAGTTAAATGCATGATATGCAAGTTGTCATAAGTTATGCAAGTTTTATTATGCAAGTTTGGGCAAGTATGATATGCAAGTTGACATATGTTATGCAAGTTTGTTTATGCAAGTATGATATGCAAGTTGACATATGTTATGCAAGTTTGTTTATGCAAGTATGATATGCAAGTTGACATATGTTATGCAAGTTTGTTTATGCAAGTATGATATGCAAGTTGACATATGTTATGCAAGTTTGTTTATGCAAGTATGATATGCAAGTTGACATATGTTATGCAAGTTTATTTATGCAAGTATGATATGCAAGTTGTCATATGTTATGCAAGTTTGTTTATGCAAGTTAAAATGATGTTATGCATGCTTATGAATATCTTGCAAGTTGATAACATGATATGCAAGTTTATGATCACATCTTTGTCTCATATGCCACCATGTTTAACTTGTGGCTCCAACACCTTTATGTCATGATTTTGCCAAGTTCCCTCTTTCTATCCTTTATGCGCTATTGTGATATGTAAAGCGAGGGGATTGCGTTTGGGGTTGGATAAACTTAAAAGACATAAAAACATAAGCTTGGGAATTTACCTATTAAGTTAGGTCTACCCATTGGGAATTTACCTATTAAGTTAGGTCTACCCAATTGCTTGAAAATTTGAAATGTGTTTTGAAAACATGATGGACATGACACTTAGAAAATATGAGGATGGCCAACTCGAGGTTGGGTTGAGCTTGTAGCATAAACCTACCCGGAACTGACCGGCTTAACTAGTGGCTACAAGTAATAGGACCCAATGTGAGTAGTTGGTCATGTTGCACGTGGAACCCGAGGTTAGACTAAGTTGTGGTGTAAACCTACCCGGACCCGCCCGGCCTAACTAGTAACCACAACAAGGTCTAATGTGAGAGGTTGGGTGCATTAAATTAATTAATGCCACATGGTAGGGTTAAGTCATGGACCGCTTGGATACTTAACCAATTAAACACGATGGGTTGGTAGGGTTAAGTCATGAACCATGGGTACACTTAACCAACTTGGTACTTGGATGAGTTGGGTTAACCACGTTTAACCCATTTAGGAAACCCTAGTTACGTGGTCCTTTGCACCAGTAACCCTCTTGGTTGTATCATGATACCCTAGGGACTAGGCTAGGGTGGGGCACGATTACTGGGACGACATGTAAGCGACCAAAACGACGGCTGTGTAGGTACGCCGGTGTAGGTTCAGGCGGGCCATGGTCGTGCACATGGACCGGAGTTGAAAAAGCAGGCACGGGCACCCGTAGGTTTAAACTGTGCGTGCTTGGTTTGTGTCAGTGGTTGACACCCTAGGACTTGATACACCCTAGGGTGGACCTAGCACAGTTTAGCTACACTTCGTAGTTGGGCTGTAAGACACCGACACTTGACGAGTTAGGCTTTAGGGAGCCGATCGACTAGACCGTGCTAGTTGGACCTTGGTTTGGGTCATTCCTGATGGTGGGCCAAAACTTGGGCATGGGAATCACTGGGATCACTTCTAGTTTACACTTGGGACCTCGTATGAGGGTCACTTCCTGTTATTGGGCCAAAGCTTGGGCCGTGGGATCAATACTTGCTTATCCAAGTCATGATTAGTTTGCTAGTACACCTGTGGTGCAAAACCTTAGGCCTGATTATGCGATGAAACCTTTATCTACTTTGTTAGTATATTATCATGCTAGTATCCTTATGTTCATGCCTGCTGCTCATGTCAGTTAACGTTATCAGTTTACATTGATTGTAGTAGGGCTTACTCAGTCTTTTTGACTGACCTGTTTTCTTTCGCCTCTTTTCTTCCGTTCCCCCCCCCCCCCCCCCCCCCAGGTTCTCAGGGAGGGAACGCCCGCACTTAGCTTGGATCTTAGCAGCTTTTCTTGGATAGCTCATGTATGCTTTGGACTTGAGCTTGCTATGGTTTCCTACTCTGGGGATAGCTACTTTATGTTTTCCTTTTCTAGTTTCCAGTTTTATGTTTCTAGACTTTGTTTATGGAAAATAATGATCAAGTACTGTGTTGTAACTTAACTTATGGTTTTGATATGATAGTTTTTATCCGCTGCTATATTTACTCTGTTTTTACTTATATGTTTTGTCTTGTGATATCTGCATGCATGTTTACCTTATTTAAACGCCCCTCCAAAGTCAGTGCCCTTGCAAGAGTGGCACTGGCGGAGGTGGGGTGTTACATTTGGTATCAGAGCATAAGGTTTACGAGATTGGAGCAAAAAGGGTTTTAAAGTTACTTTTAAAAGCTATTTTCAAGACCAATTAAGTATTTTCCAAAGAAAAGTCTAGTTTACTTTGAAAGGCTATCCCCCAAGAGCCATAAGCACTATCCTTCGTTTCCTCGTTCTAAATCTATCTTTTCCCTTTTTCAGCATGGCCGATCTCAATCTTCCTGAGGGAGTCACCATTCCCGGATGGTTCCGGAGGTACTTGGAAGCTAGGGCCAACAATGCAGGTCCAGCAACCACCCCCACTATCACTGAGGTTCCACCTCCTCCTCCTCCTCAGCAACCGCAAGCTGATTTCGCCAAGGTTTGCAAGGACTTCAAGGCCATGGGTGGCAAAAAAATTATTGGGACAGAGACTTTCGTGGAAGCAAGAAACTGGTTGAAGGAAACCGAAGATCTCTTTGCCATCTTTGATATAGAGGACCGTAGAAAGGTTCTATTGGCGGTTTGGCTACTCAAGGAGGAAGCTGCTTATTGGTGGGAGGTCACCAATGCTACTAGGCCCGTAGAAACCTGGGCCGACTTTAGGGCAAGGTTTGGGCTTAAGTTTCTATCGTCTGCAGAGGCAAATTTGCAACTAGAAAAGTTCATAGCCTTGAAGCAAGGAGACATGACAGTGAGAGAGTATGTGAACAAGTTCAACCAGCTTGCCCGATTCGGTTTGGACATGGTCAATACTCCCGAGAAGAAGGCTCTACGTTTTGCACGAGGGTTAAATGAGCCATTACAAGGTCTAGCCATGTCACACATACCCATGGGTCCACTTTCGAGAGCCTAGTAGACATGGCATTGCTGCAGGGAGAGGATAAGAATGGGAAGAAAGAAGTCAAGCCCAATGAGACTCAGCCTAAGAAGACAGACTCCAAGTGGGGAGGGAATCAGAGTAATCAGAATAACAAGAACAACAAGGGAAACAAGAACAAGGCAAAGGACCCGAGAAAGTGCAACTTCTGTGGGATTGTTGGGCACATAGCCAAGGACTGTAGGAAGAAGAGAATGAAATTGGGTGGGTGCTTTCACTGTGGAGAGACAGGACATTTTAGCAAGGATTGCCCTAAGAAGCAAGGGCATGGACAGACTCAACGTGCAGGTTCATCCGGAGGGCAAGTGCATGCTCTCAACGCCGCTCCAGTTCAGGATCGAGGTAGCATTTCTGTAGAAAGTCTTGTTTATATTTCTGATTATCCTGTTCGCACCTTATTTGATTCTGGCGCATCGCATAGTTTTATTTCTTCTGACATTGTTGAAAGTTTGCACCTAAGTACTAGCTTAGTTGAGGATCCCGTTTGTGTTTCGAATCCGATTGGGGGTTCAGCCCATTTATCTATGATCTGTATGGATTTGAGGATTTCTATCTTGACCGTAGAATTCTCGTGTGATGCTTATGTTCTCGGGTTCACGGGATACGGGTTGATCTTGGGCATGGATTGGTTATCCCGCTATGGAGCCATTCTCGATTGTGAGCATAGGGTGGTGAGACTCATGACTCGCCTTGGTAATACCCTAGAGATTTCTTGCAACCCGCTAGATCCCGTCATGCTATGTTATCTCGAATCTCTTGACTCGTCTATCGATGATCTGCAATCTGTAAGGGTGGTTTGAGAATACCCTGATGTTTTTGAAGAAGTTAAGGGGTTACCCCCTAAACGAGAGATAGATTTCCGCATTTATCTGGTTGATAACGCTAAGCCAGTCTCCTTACCAGTTAGGCACATGGCCCCGCGTGAAAGGAGAGAGCTCAGTAAGCAAATCAAGGAGCTACTTGAGAAGAATTTTATTAGGCGAAGCATTTCCGAATGGGGTGCTCCTGTGGTGTTCGCTACTAAGGCGGACGACTCGCTTCGTCTATGTGTTGATTATCGAGAGTTGAACAAGCTGACCAAGAAGAATAGGCATCCATTACCGAGGATAGATGACCTCTTCGACCAGCTTGTTGGTGCTTCTGTTTTCTCTCAGCTTGATCTTGCTACTGGATTCCATCAGCTCAGGGTAGCGGAAGACAGTATAGACAAGACTGCGTTCAGGACTCCAGATGGATTCTTCGAATGGCTTGTCATGCCGTTCGGCTTAACTAATGCACCCGCATATTTCGTGGACTTGATGAGTAGGGTGTTCAGGGAGTTCTTGAACAAGTTTGTCGTGGTCTTCGTGGATGATATTCTGATCTTCTCAAAAGACGAGGAAGAGCATGCTAGACATCTCAGGGAAGTGATGGATACGCTTAGAGCCCATCAGTTGAAAGCCAAGTTCTCCAAATGCCACTTTTGGAGAAAGGAAGTCCGGTTTCTTGGGCATATAGTTTCTAAGCAGGGTATAGCTGTGGATCCCGGGAAAGTGGTTGCAGTTCAAGACTGGAAGACTCCTAAGAATGCAACCGAAGTGCGAAGCTTTCTCGGTCTGGCAGGCTATTATAGGAAGTTCATTAGAGACTTCGCTAAGATTTCAGCCCCTCTCACTAGATTGACGAAGAAGAACTTAGTCTTTGCATGGGACTTAGAGTGTGAGCTCGCTTTTCAAAGGCTCAAAAGGGCCCTTACCACAGCTCCAGTTTTGGCATAGGCAATTTAAAGTTCATGAGAAGAACTACCCCACTCATGACTTGGAGTTGGCGGCGATTGTCTTTGCACTCAAGTCCTGGCGCCACTATCTTTTAGGAGAAAGGTTTGAGTTGTATACTGATCACAAATCACTCAAGTATCTCTTCTCGCAGAAAGATCTGAATCTTAGGCAGCAAAGGTGGATGGAATTCTTGGCATCGTATGACTTCGAGATAACTTATACCCCTGGCAAGGGTAATGTTGTGGCTGATGCACTAAGCAGAAAGAGGTTGACCCTAAGTCCTCTATTCGTTGAGATGAAGAATTTAGAGTATGTGGCAACCTTTGATTTCTCTTTGGCAATTGAGTTGATGACCGGTTCATTAGCATCTCTGGAACTCAGACCTACCCTTCTTGATCAAGTTGGGGCTTCGCAGAAAGAAGACCCTCAGATAGTTGAGATTATGGATAAGCTGATTCGAGGAGAGACGTCTAGTCATCTCGCTCGATATTCTATTGATGACAAGGGTTGGCTGAGGAGAGATGGAAGGTTATGTGTTCCAATGGTAGGAGATCTAGTAAGAAAAATTCTTGAGGAAGCGCATCGCTCTAAGTTGACTATACATCCAGGCGGAGATAAGATGTATAAAGATATGAAGCGTATTTTCTTTTGGCCTGGGATGAAGAAGGATGTGGCAGAGTTTGTTTCTAGATGTATCATTTGCCAGCAAGTTAAGGCCGAGTCGAAGAAGCCCGGTGGGCTATTGCATCCTCTAGACGTTCCACTATAGAAGTGGGAGAGTATTTCCATGGATTTTATAGATGGGCTACCAAGGTCAAGGAAAGGGAATACGAGCATTTGGGTCATTGTGGACAGACTTACGAAGAGTGCTCATTTCATTCCGGTGAAGAGCAAGAGGACCGCATCTTGGCTAGCGTCTGTATTTCTTCGTGAGATTGTGAGACTTCATGGAGTCCCTTCTAGTATAGTCAGTGACCGTGACCCAATCTTTACAAGTCAGTTCTGGAATAGCTTGCAAGAAGCCATGGGCACGAGGTTGAATCTAAGTACGGCTTATCACCCACAGACGGACGGTCAAACCGAAAGGGTGAATAGGGTACTCGAGGATCTGTTGAGGCTTTGTATTCTGGATTTTGGTGGTACTTGGGAAGACCATCTTCCTCTTGTTGAGTTTGCATATAATAACAGTTATCAGGCAAGCATAGGGATGGCACCATTTGAAGCTTTATATGGGAGGCCGTGCAAGTCGCCTACATGTTGGTGGGAGACTACAGATGAGCTTATACTTGGGCCTGATATGGTCAGAGATACATCCGAGAAGATCGAGTTGATTCGGAGACGGATGAAAGCGGCCCAAGACCGACAGAAATCCTATGCTGATAAGCGAAGAACGGATTTGGAGTTTGATGTTGGGGATATGGTTTTCGTGAAGGTTTCTCCTTTGCGGAATGTGGTCCGATTTGGAGCTGTTGGGAAGTTGGCACCGAGGTTTGTTGGACCATTCCCTATTATAGAGAGGATCGGGCAGATGGCTTATAGAGTGAAATTGCCCGAGAAGCTTGCCGGAGTACACGATGTTTTTCATGTCTCGCATCTCCGGAAGTGTTTACATGAGTCAGCAGAGGTTGTTGAGCCAAGTGTTCTGGAAGATGTGGAAGTGGAGAAAGAAGCTACTTTGAGGAGAGCTCCGATTCGTATCTTGGGGACGGAGACCAAGAAGCTGAGGAATCGAGAGGTCAAGTTGGTGAAGGTTCAATGGGGTGAAGCCGAAGAAGACGCAACTTGGGAAACCGAGGAGAAGATGCGTGGGCTTTATCCATTCCTTTTTGAGGGTACACTCTCAATCTCCTTTCTTTGTTAGCATATCTTTCTCTTTGCTATCCATGTTTGTCTAGTTATCGTGCTAATCTTGTCATGAGAACCTTAGGTAGAAACCCTTTGGATGAAACATGTGTTTGAAACATGTTATGCTTGATGGTTGCAAGTGGTTGCAAGTGGTTACTCGTGGATGCATTATACACGATTAGGCACTAGATCGGCTCACACACTCCTCATATTGCATATGCATGAGTGTTTATGCTTATTCATGGATGAAATTTTTTGTGTGTTATCACATGGATGTTGCATATGGATGTATGGGATGTGACACATATAGATGTTATACATTATGTTAGGAATTGCATACATATGGATTCATTTCACTAACATAATCTGCATTGATGATATTTGCATTAGATAAGTACATATACACACACCTTTGCATATGTTCATACAGCATTTAGAATCTTGTAAGGACAATGATTGCTCGTGGATGATGTTTTGAGTAGATGGATGTTGGATGGTAGGATACGTTCTTCCTAACTTGAGAATTTCGGGGACGAAATCCTTTAAGGAGGGGAGAATGTAACAACCCGTATTTTCAATAACCTGTTATAACAGAAATCGAGGCAGAATTTAATTTATAAATCTGAATTAAAGGAAACGGGCTATGCCATTGCGTTCATCTCGGAAAAATACGCGAAATAGAGTCCGAGTTTTCGAAAATCGGAGTTCGTATGACCCGATTAAGGCCCGACGAAGTTTTCAGAAAATTTCTAAGTAAAAACAGATTTCAAATTCAAATCTGAATTTGGAAATTGGGCCAGTTGGGCCAGGCGGGAAAAATTCCCGCTACAGTACCCAAGTCGACAGCCCTGTCGACTTGGGAGTCGACTGGGTCTGACCAGGTCGACAGCCCTGTCGACTTGGCTGTCGACTTGGCTCAGACGCCCAGTTCTGCCTGGTGCACCACTTTGGGTTTTGTGTTGAGCTTGGGGGCCAGATTCGATTTGGAGGGTTGAGATGAGAACTAGGGTTTAATCCTATGGTCTAAATCACTAGCCTAATCTATAAATAAGACCCTAACCTAACCTAAATCATCATTAATCTATCCTACAACTAAACTATGGCAAAATGAAACCTCTCATGGCCTCTACTCTCTTCATACAATTCCTAAACAAATTTCTAAGAGATTTCCATGCATACAAGTGTATTTAGGCTTGTATGATCCTCTTTAGCTTTCATTAAAGTCTTGTTTCTCTATTGGCATCATAAAGGAGGAGTCTTGATCAAGTTTGCTTGCATTTTTGGGGTTTTAATTTGTTGCATAAGGGGTTTCTTACATTTGCTATACTCATTTGAGTCCGCATAAGCATAGTAAGCCCTATTCCTCTCATACTTGAACTTTGAAGTTAAATGCATGATATGCAAGTTGTCATAAGTTATGCAAGTTTTATTATGCAAGTTTGGGCAAGTATGATATGCAAGTTGACATATGTTATGCAAGTTTGTTTATGCAAGTATGATATGCAAGTTGACATATGTTATGCAAGTTTGTTTATGCAAGTATGATATGCAAGTTGACATATGTTATGCAAGTTTGTTTATGCAAGTATGATATGCAAGTTGACATATGTTATGCAAGTTTGTTTATGCAAGTATGATATGCAAGTTGACATATGTTATGCAAGTTTATTTATGCAAGTATGATATGCAAGTTGTCATATGTTATGCAAGTTTGTTTATGCAAGTTAAAATGATGTTATGCATGCTTATGAATATCTTGCAAGTTGATAACATGATATGCAAGTTTATGATCACATCTTTGTCTCATATGCCACCATGTTTAACTTGTGGCTCCAACACCTTTATGTCATGATTTTGCCAAGTTCCCTCTTTCTATCCTTTATGCGCTATTACGATATGTAAAGCGAGGGGATTGCGTTTGGGGTTGGATAAACTTAAAAGACATAAAAACATAAGCTTGGGAATTTACCTATTAAGTTAGGTCTACCCATTGGAAATTTACCTATTAAGTTAGGTCTACCCAATTGCTTGAAAATTTGTAATGTGTTTTGAAAACATGATGGACATGACACTTAGAAAATATGAGGATGACCAACTCGAGGTTGGGTTGAGCTTGTAGCATAAACCTACCCGGAACTGACCGGCTTAACTAGTGGCTACAAGTAATAGGACCCAATGTGAGTAGTTGGTCATGTTGCACGTGGAACCCGAGGTTAGACTAGGTTGTGGTGTAAACCTACCCGGACCCGCCCGGCCTAACTAGTAACCACAACAAGGTCTAATGTGAGAGGTTGGGTGCATTAAATTAATTAATGCCACATGGTAGGGTTAAGTCATGGACCGCTTGGATACTTAACCAATTAAACACGATGGGTTGGTAGGGTTAAGTCATGAACCATGGGTACACTTAACCAACTTGGTACTTGGATGAGTTGGGTTAACCACGTTTAACCCATTTAGGAAACCCTAGTTACGTGGTCCTTTGCACCAGTAACCCTCTTGGTTGTATCATGATACCCTAGGGACTAGGCTAGGGTGGGGCACGATTACTGGGACGACATGTAAGCGACCAAAACGACGGCTGTGTAGGTGCGCCGGTGTAGGTTCAGGCGGGCCATGGTCGTGCACATGGACCGGAGTTGAAAAAGCAGGCACGGGCACCAGTAGGTTTAAACTGTGCGTGCTTGGTTTGTGTCAGTGGTTGACACCCTAGGACTTGATACACCCTAGGGTGGACCTAGCACAGTTTAGCTACACTTCGTAGTTGGGCCGTAAGACACCGACACTTGACGAGTTAGGCTTTAGGGAGCCGATCGACTAGACTGTGCTAGTTGGACCTTGGTTTGGGTCATTCCTGATGGTGGGCCAAAACTTGGGCCTGGGAATCACTGGGATCACTTCTAGTTTACACTTGGGACCTCGTATGAGGGTCACTTCCTGTTATTGGGCCAAAGCTTGGGCCGTGGGATCAATACTTGCTTATCCAAGTCATGATTAGTTTGCTAGTATACCTGTGGTGCAAAACCTTAAGCCTGATTATGCGATGACACCTTTATCTACTTTGTTAGTATATTATCATGCTAGTATCCTTATGTTCATGCCTGCTGCTCATGTCAGTTAACGTTATCAGTTTACATTGATTGTAGTAGGGCCTTTTCTTGGATAGCTCATGTATGCTTTGGACTTGAGCTTGCTATGGTTTCCTACTCTGGGGATAGCTACTTTATATTTTCCTTTTCCAGTTTCCAGTTTTATGTTTCTAGACTTTGTTTATGGAAAATAATGATCAAGTACTGTGTTGTAACTTAACTTATGGTTTTGATATGATAGTTTTTATCCGCTGCTATATTTACTCTGTTTTTACTTATATGTTCTGTCTTGTGATATCTGCATGCATGTTTACCTTATTTAAACGCCCCTCCAAAGTCAGTGCCCTTGCAAGAGTGGCACTGGCGGAGGTGGGGTGTTACATTTGGTATCAGAGCATAAGGTTTACGAGATTGGAGCAAAAAGGGTTTTAAAGTTACTTTTAAAAGCTATTTTCAAGACCAATTAAGTATTTTCCAAAGAAAAGTCTAGTTTACTTTGAAAGGCTATCCCCCAAGAGCCATAAGCACTATCCTTCGTTTCCTCGTTCTAAATCTATCTTTTCCCTTTTTCAGCATGGGGTGTTACAGGAATTTCCTCCTCTATAACTTTACATTTTTGATGCACAATAAGAGGATTCCTTTAAATGCATCTATTTGGAATATATCATTTGTGCACGGCATCATTTCGTTATATATCCGCATGGTATACATCAACAAAACCATTGTAGCTTCACCATTTGCTGTAGCTTTTTTTATACAATCTCAATAATAACTGTATGTGCATTGTAGCAAATATGAATATTTATACATCTATAAAAATAAGAACAATCAAATCGCTAATTCAATCTGCTAAGACTACTTGACTTTGAGCCAACCCTAATCCTTTTAGTAGCACCCATAAGCTCAACTAATGACGGTAGAGGCCGTGGAATTGGTACATTCAAAGACCTGTAATACTTTTTCAAGTTATCATTCACACCTGAAGTAGGTTCGGCACAAGAAGCTTTCCTTCCCATATCAACACTTTCCACAATTTTATTGTTTGCTTCGTCGTACCCTAAATTTTTAATTGATTCTACGTTCGCATTTTCCTTAGCATCTACCTCTTCTTCGACCAATTTCTTCAAACCAGCGCTATCTATAGATATATTCGCATCCAATGATTTTCCATTAGTTATAATCGTAACATCTGAAGACGATTCACTGGCAACATTTTCACTGCTAGAACCTTGTTCGTTTGGAACACTAGATTCTGCCTCTCCAATTGGTACATTTTTTTGAGAGAATGCTTCTTTGGTTGTAGTACAAACGTCAGATTTTTCATATATATTCTCCAGAAATAAATCAGTATCTGAAAGCCCTAGCCTAGCCCTTCCAAATAATGTGATCCCATGTGTGCTTGATTGTGTTTCAAAATGGTCTACCTCTTCAGAGGCCATGCATATTTCGGAAACTCCAGATACTGAGGAAATACTAACAGTGTTAGATTTTGAAACCACAGAGGAAGATATTTCTGAACTGGCATTCTCACTACCAACTTTAAGCAACTTCCACAAAGGGTCATCGCTACTTATGCGAGTTTTAAAGCAATGTTTTTTAACATAACTAAGCTCCATAGCTCTGCAAGGAGGTGTGGTAGATATAACCCACTTTGGTTGAAGAAGATGAAGAGCCCATTCAAGCTCGTCTCTTGAAGAGTGCATCGAGTAACAAACATGCCAAATTCCAAATTCATCTTTCATTGCTTCTGAAAGGTTCAGTTTATCTACTTGTGTTATTGCTAACTGGTCGTTGTTTGCATACCACTGTGTGGAAGGACGAATAAATAGAGGACCTGGTTGAAGTTTAGCACGTGCTTCAGTTAGCTGTTGACTTGCTCTTTCACTTAGTCTAGGAAATCCTTCAATTACCTGCATTTTGAATGTCGTAATAACAAACGATTAAAACTAACTGATATGGATTCAGTCTCTACAAAATATGTCAAACTTGATGATTATTCATCCATATATCAGTTTAAGAGTTTCTTTTCCTGTGTAAGGGAAGCTCCAGTTTCTAACACTGATTTACTACAAATCAAAGCAAGCCTATGAGATATACAAATATTAGAAACAGGAATACTAGTAGCATAGTAAAGTAGACTTTTTTTCTCTAGCTACAAAATTAATGAATTATTGATGGATCTTGCAGGGCAACAAGTTATTTGGAAAAGGCAACATTGTCATCTCCTAAAAGTTGGATTTTTTATTTGTCTTTTGGCTGCTCAAACAGATGAACCAAACCTGATGGTTACTTGAGTACTTACTGGTATAAAAACTATGGTCCAAAGTCCAAACGCTTGTACATGCATGCAGGAAACAATAACAAAAAGAATTTGTCAAGGCAGAAAAATAGAACAGTAAAAACTAGCACCTGAAAACGAGAAGTAGCATCTTTGGAGAGAATTTCTGGAGCTATAAGTGATAGTATATGATGGCAATCTGAATTATTTGCCTCATCCACGTATATCTTGCACCCAAAAGTTCTTGATACTTCAATAAGTATTTCTTCTTGACCAAGCATATCACATGCCAGATAGACTACTGGTGCATTTGGGTGCTTCCATATGCAATTTATTACCTACAGACAGCATGAAGACAGACACGATAAGAAAAATTACTATACAAGTTTACACAATTGACTGTTTTCCTCCAATTAGATTGAAAATGCATGGACAAACAAGCACGAGCTTTTAGAAAAAAGCTTTCTGGAAAAAGAAACGGAAAAAAAAAAAACCTGTTGGATCGATGACTCTTTGCTTGGGATTTTGATATGGCATCTGCCAAAGGTGCAATCAAGAAATAGGTAATCCAGATGATATGCATTGTCTTTTCCTTTCTTTGAGATAAATCTCATAGGGAAGTTCTGTAGACAATCAGGCGTGAGCCGACAGTCTCCAGTATGTAATATGTTACCAAATTTACCCTCAAACAAAAACATTACAGCTCCTGTAAAGGCAAAAGGGGTGGGTAAAAACAAATGGTCAGCTTGCTCCGTAATTCTTCATGGTAAAGAGATGTTAAAAAAAATAAAAATAAAAAATAAAAAAAGATAGTAAACAACTCTATGTGAATCACACGAATAATACCATCTAAATAGCATAGCGGCCCAGCAGAGTGGGTTGCCCCTAGCCAAGAAGAAAATTTGTCTTCAATATGTACAAATATTGTATTTCACATTATATTCTTCCATAAATTGATAATGCCTGAATTCTTAAAAATATAAATTGTAGGGAAACATGATGACATTAGATGATAGTTCTGATAAATTTTCTCAGCGAATAGATTTTTCTTTAGCCAACGAGTAATATATTAATTTTTTGAAAGAAAAAAGACTTGGGTCTATAAAAAATAAAAATGATTGAGCATTTACATTTATTTCTATAAACTTTGTAATGTTGAAAACAAAATGAATAAAACAATGTTGAAGTCATGGATCGACGTTTCAACTGAAACATCGAAATTTTGCCTTTTCAATTTCAGCGGATCAAAACAAAACCAAATGGAAATTCCAGCTCAAAATAATAAATTATCGAAATTCAAATTCTGTTAAAGAAAGTCCAAAAAAAAGAACTAATTTGAATTTCAAATATATGAACATTCAAAATCTGAAATTTAATTTCGGAAGCATTCAAATCACAAAATACATGAAAAGTGTAACAAAAATAGTTGAATGCGAAGCAGTAGATAAATGTATGTTATTGTTATATATATTTATAACTAATCACTATTGTTCATCTATATCTTATTTTCATTTATCAAATATATGTGTAATTATATAAAAAATAAATAATGAAATCTAAAATCGAAATTTGAACCTAAATTTATGAATTAAATTAAAATTCCTGAATTCACAAAAGACCGAAATCGAGACCTCAAAACTTGCATTAAACTATCATCCTTCTAGTTACATAAAAATATTTGTGGGACATGATTCTTAGTACCCATTAAAATTCTGATTAGAATAAAAAAATTATAAAGTAGGCAATTTCATGGTATAGTCTAATTTGAAAGATAAATTACTTTTTTGTATTTTTTTGGAAATATATGCTATGCACTTTTCTTTTCTTTTATTTTATAAACCATGGATATATTTTTCATAAATGAATGGCTTACCTTTGTAATTGATTATTTTAAAAATAGAATTTCCACTCCATATAAATTTAAACTATGATATGTGTTGATCACAAATACATGATTGTAATTAACCAAAGTAGGTGCGGTAAGCTCGATGAATATTTCATCAAAGTTGACAAATTCCATATCGACTAAAATGGATAATCTAGTAATGTTAAGTTGTTGCTCTAGTAATGTAACAGTGTTTGTAGGGATCAAAACCAAATTCTCCCTTAAAATATTTGTTATAATATCAACTATAAAAATCAAAATAGCATGAATTGAACTCTTAACCTTTACTATCAGCTTATATTAACCACCTGAAAAATGCATATTGTTTATATTCAATATATATGAGCTGTATAACCACAATAACATTAACGTATACATAATTTTATTTTTCGTTATTCCTGCCCATGAGCTTCGTGGACTGTCCATAAGACGGCTGAGTCAAAATCTTTCCAGATTTTTGCATAGTTCTTTGATTATCTGGATTTTCAAACGAACAACTATTGTTTTTCACTTAATATAAGACTTGAAAGCAGCAAAGTTTACTTATCATGGTAGGAGTATAGAAAAGTAGCAGAGTTAAGAGCCCAATTCAGGGTGCTTCACTCTAAATTTTTCTGGATTTTTGAAATAGTTCTTAGATTACCTGGATTTTCAAACAAAGTACTTCATTTCACTTAATATAAAACTTGAAATCAGCAAAGTTTATTCATCAAGGTAGGAGCGTAGGAGAGTAGCAAAGTTAAGAGCCTTTTTGAAACAGCTTGAATCCTTCTGGACCTAAATTTCGATAGAAATCTAAATTCAAGTCCATTGGAACATGGTTCGTTTGGTTTGGCGCTTGCAAGAATTAGCATGAGCAATGTCAGAATCATATATATCTAAAACTCACAATGGAAACAAGAAATTATAACAAATACGAAATGTGACTATTACCTTAGAATCAACAGAATTCCTCGGAATTCAGAGTACGATTTAGAGGGACGGGTCTTCTGTAATTGAAGGCGGTTGGATACTGTTGAAGTCTTCTTTCTCTCATGCTCAGTATTGGTGTGGAACACTGACTTCCGAGAAATTCTATTGATTCTAAGGTAATGCCATATTCGGTACTTGTTATCATATCTAGTTTTTTTGCTGTGAGTTTAAATTTATATGACTATGATATTACTGATGATAATTCTTGCAGATGCCAAACCAAATGATCTGTATTTCGATGGATTTGGGTTCCGACTTTTATCAAAATTTAAGCCGAGAAAAATATGAGTACTCTTTCAGGGTGTCTCACTTTTATACTTTAAATGTAACACCAATAGATATAATAGTAATATCATTTTATTTCTCAAAATTGGTCATTGTTGCCCAGGTCATCTGCTTTTCATCCAAATACCTTGCCACATTTACCAGTGGTATTTTGGCACTAGATGCAATACATTAAATTAACACATTTACAACACTCCAATGATGTTGCTTTACTTAGGGATTTTAGTTTTTGAGATGGCAAAAAAACTGGAGGGAAACGTTAAGAAATAGTTAACAAAAACATTGAGTCATCCATCAGGTGGATAAGTTAGTACGGTGTGTATGTAATTTTAAAGGGACTCCTTTTATAATTTTAAGGGACTGTCCTAAAATAAAATTATCATGCAACGGACATGAATCACATGATAAATAAGACAATCAAATGATTTAGTGTTATACATGAATCACATGATAAATAAGGCAAAATCAAATGAATCTCATTCGCCATCATCCTTTTAATCTTTGTTATTAGAACCATGAGCTAAGGCAGAGGGACCAATGGTGGCTTGTGACTTTTTGTTAAGAAGTTTGATAGGTAGGAACGGCGCTCATTCCATTGCGTAAGAGATGATATATTAATGGAGATGGATGTTCGTTAGGAGATAAGTAGTGCGGAAAACATAGTCAACTCCCTTTAAGAATTCAAAAGTCCAAGTGTATTCATCGTTGACTATCCATTCGGGGAGATCTGTGAAGGATACAGAAACAAAGCTAGATACATGGATGAAGAAAATTCAAGTGTAGAAAAGGATATCAGAAAGAAGACTTACGCACAGTCAACCAATAGTGTTTGAAGCCGAAGGGTAGCAAATGAAAAAGAATTCATCATTGAAATAGCCACGCTTGTTGCTAAGCGCTTTGATAACTTTGCAATAGTTGAACGCCTCAACTATCAACAAGGAAGGTGAGCATACCTCTTTTTGAAGCTCGGTAGGAAAGTAGGGTCTTTGATGTTTGAGGTCCGAGGATGATTCAGTTGCATCACAAAAAGGACATACAAAGAATTGAGCAGTGCATGTCCATTAGGGCGTACATGTGTCAAAGCAAACCCAATTTCTTGGAGAAAGAATTCATTGAAGGGCGAACAACTCCTGAGAGGCACATGTATATACTACACGTTGTATAGCTGGAAGGCGAGTTATGAGCTCGTTGGTCCAGCATTGCTAGAAAAGCCTTATCCTGGGGAATTCCATGTTTAAGGCACATAAATTGAAGTGCCTTTGCAGTCAATTTGGATGATGTCTAGTCTTGAGGATAATCAAAGACCATTGGAGTGGGTCATGTGTCCATTGGAGAAGCTTGATCGTAAGGTTGGGTAGTTGAAACGACTTGAAATTGGCGTTCGTTTGTTACGTAACGTCTTGCCCCAGACAACGTAGATGCGGAAGCTAGAGCGGTTGAAGAACCTACCTTAGGAGGAGTAGAAGGATCAGTGCCGATCATGAAGCAAAGAAACCGTCTAATCATTCTGAACTGAAAAGCTTGATTGTAAATGCAATCAGATAAGGTTTACATTAAATCAAAACCCATGCACCCAGTATACAGAATCCAATGGATGTCGACATATGTTGACCAAGCACATCGTCCAAAGCAACGTGAAGTGCCGGTCTACGCATTGTGTGCCCTGTGTTCATAGCACGATGTAAGGAACAATGTATAGATATCCCGCTCGTGCCACCAGACGAGCTTTGTCGCATGCTGAAACTGTTTGCCGTAAATTACTCGTGGAAAATCATGTCGATACTGACATGTTTCGATCTTCATAAAAAATAAGGAAGAAAAAAGCATGCCTATTCGAGGCATGACATAGCTTCCACAATCATGATAACTCCAACCTTGCTCCAAAATGAATAGTACACCAACCATTTGGGGGATTGAACGAATGCTCGAAAATGAAACTGTATGTTTGTATTCAGAGCATGCTTTTCTCACAAAAGCATGCTTTGTGGAGCAAGTGTTATCCAACATTTGAACCGAGCAATTTCTAAGTGAGTTTGGATGGCGAGATGAAGCAACGCAAAGGAGTTAAAAACTTGAATGCTTAAGATGATTAGATAAAGCAACACAAAAATATTAAAGTCCTTTGAAGCAAGTCCAATATGGACGGTACGCAGTTGATTTAGGAGGACCCACCTCCAAGTAAAGCAACTTAAAATATAGATAAGTTTGACAAATAAAGCTAAATGATTAAGATCAATTATACTCAATACTGACATATATTACCGCTGCAACTTTAGTGTTTTAATGATGTCAACTATATATATATATATATATATATATATATATATATATATATATATATATATATATATATATATGGGGCCGGCTATTTGAACACAAAATTAAACACAAAGAGAGAGACACAGAGCCTCAACCGTTTGAACTTTTTGTCTTTATATGGAGAGGTGTAATTTATGGGGTGATCCAATGGTGCAAATCAATTGTGTCACCATTTGTGTTAAATTTTTGTGTCTTTATAGTCTTTCCTATATATATATATATATATATATATATATATATATATATATATATATATAGGATATTAAACTACAGATATAAAGGAATGACGATAAATCAAAACTAGATGGTGTATCTTCAAGCGCTTCAAGAATCAAGAGATCGTCAATAGTATGAGTGTATAAAGTCTTAGAAAAAACTGTACACTCTCCTTGATAGATCATGCACATACACTTGCATTTGCACATGCATTTAAGTCAATATGTTAAAATTAGTTATGTAATTTTGAATTTAACAAATGAATGTAATCAATCAATTGTTGTTAATTCATCTAATTAACAACAAGAATGATGTTTTAAAATGTACACCATGTTCATATCACCAAAAATGGTAAAATCAGTTTTTCTTCCAAATATAAAATTAAATAAGTCACACAGTTTAAATAATATATGTAAACAATAATAAAAAATTCAATATATTATTCACTTATCTCGATGAATTTCTCGTAAATTGAACAAAACAATTTCCTTTTTAAATACTTGCATTTTAACATTTCTACAGTTATTTGTTGAACCTTCTCAATTCTTTTGTGATATTTTATATTTTAATTCATATGTTTAAACTACTCATGAAATCTTAAAATCTAATTATTTAAATAATCTTAGAGAGTATTTTGTCTATTTTTCTAATAGCTCTTAAAAATATACACCAATTTTACTATGTATTCATACAAAAAAATGTATATCTTTCCTACAACTATAAAGATGTATAAATCACATAACATGCACCGTGTATATCAAGAATAATGACAAAGTTAATTTGTAAATTAGTTATGATTCATTCATATCAAGAATTTACCATAAATTATATCATAGAATTCTTTTTGAACATCAATAGCTCCACAAAAAATTTATATCTTTTTTCTTGCAAATTTCTTTTCAATTTTCTACTATGCTAGGCATTTAAACTAACTTGTAATTTTACATTTAACTTATTTAAAAAAATTCTATTAAATGATATATGCTTATTTATCGAATAAGTTACTAACATACATCAATTTCAACATGTATATCTATATTAACAAAAGTGATTAGAAAAAAAATCTCAAATACACACGCATACGTAATGTTTGTGTAAGCTACGGAATATGAATTATACACAAACAATAATAATAATTTTAACTAATAATTTATGTATTTCACATCAAAATTTATCATATATTGCATAACAAAGTTCTCATTTTAACGTTAAAATAATAATACTACTTTTAATAATATTGTCGTGTGCAACGCATGGCTTACACACTGGTAGAACTAATGATATTGTTTCAATAATTCATAATTTGAGAATTATATTAAGTAGCAACAATTATGAGCTTGAATTAAATGAAATAGCCCGCACCAACTTCACTTACAACTTTACAAGTTATTTTGTTTTATTTTCCAAACAAATTGAATGTTTTAGTTAATCTTCGTCCTCAAACCTGCATATTGAATAAGATGGTTCTCCGCACTGACCTATCGCATACGGGAAGTTACGGAAAAATGTACGACGACAATTACAAGTTTCTCTATGCTATGTATCTAATGAACGAATAAATTGGGCAAGTTTTTTTTTTAAAAAATTAGGTACTTATATACAGTTTTGATAGTATGCAACATACTACATGTCAATATATGTTCAAAAAAATACGCTATGCAAGTTTTGAACTGACGACCTCTTGCATTTAAATCGAAGTCCATGACCACTGGGGAAAGGATTGATGTTGATAGTCTACAAGACTTTCCAAGTAATGGACCAAAAATCTCTTTTATGAAACTCTCGTAAAGAATGGAACTCGTTCCTTCTTATGAAATCTTCTTAAGAACATTTGTGCAACAAAACTTGGACCAATCATCGTCTCAACCACCTCAAGGAGCATATGAGCAACATGAAATTGCTAAAGAACAAGATAGTTATGATAGTGGTCAAGCCTTTAAATTGGTTTAACCATCCAGATCCATATCATCTACAGCAGCAAATCCCCAAAACCAATAGACTATCTTCGACAACAATAAAAACTCCTGAAGCAGCAAAAGACATTTGAAAAAACAACTCTTGGTTTTTTAGACAAAATATGGACTAAGTTGACCTCATGCTTTCGTTTTCCATCCCCTGAAAGTTCGGAACTGGAATCTTGAAATTTCATAAATAGTTGGTAAGCTTGTCTTTGGTCGGTTTGGTGAAGCAATTTGTGTGTCTTCTAATTTAGCTGCCTTAGTTGTTACTTTCTAGCAACATCTTGTCTCGTTTGTGGTCTTTGATGTTATGTTTTGTGTTAAGACTTAAAACTTAAGTTTGTGTTAGTAGTTGTATTGTTATCGTGAGTGTGTGTTGTTTGAATTAACGTACTGCTAAACATTTTCATGTTTTGTTTCTATGTATGTATGACGCATTTGTTGTTACGTTTGTATGTTTATTTGGATTGTGTTCATTTCAAATTCATCGTGTTAACATTATGTTTTGATTACATCATCTTCGTATGTCTCCTCAAATAATAATATCCAAGCCTTATCATATTTTTCTTTTTTTATTGATGACAAAGAGAGAGAATCATGATAGGGAGAGCATACACTTAAGGGGAGATATGGAGATATCATGTTAGGTTAATAATCAAATATATAGTCGTCGTCATCAAAAAATGAGAGACTTTTAGCTTCGTTTTCAGTGTTTGAATGATGATATATATATATATATATATATATATATATATATATATATATATATATATATATATATGGGCCGGCTATTTGGACACAAAATTAGACATAAACTTAGAACCACAAAGTGTCGACTGTTGGATCTTTTAGTCTTTATGTGGAGAGGTGGAATTTATGGGATGATCCAATGGTGGAAATTAATTATGTCACCAATTTTGTCCAAATAGACTTTTCCATATATATATATATATATATATATATATATATATATATATATAAATAAATAAAATCAGCTATGCAGGATATTAATCTATAAATATATAGGAATGACAACAAATCAAAGCCAGATGGTGTCAATACTCGTAGTATGTATATGGTCTTAGAAATTACTCATACAATCTCCATGATAGACTGTACCATGGTTACATAGGACGTGGTTCGATACGAAACGCGGTACGAAAACGGATACGTGGAAGGCTGTCTTGAATGTTTTCAGTACAAGGGAATGCATGGGTACGAGGGAACGCAAGGGTACGAAACATGTTTTTCTTCTACTTTGGAAAACTAATCTATTTATTTTTACCAAATTTTGTGAAGATCTTGCAAATTTACAGCTGCCCTTTCAATCAATATACAAATTGATATATTATGTAGTTGTCCTTCCAATACATATTACAACCATATACAGTTGTACAACACAAATCGAGGAGCCGTTTATTCTTTTCAAAAACCTGTGCATCATCTTCTTCTTTTCACAACCGCTAACGTTTCTGTGTCGCGTTTCGTTTCGGGATCGGGGACGAACGAACCGGTTCGTGGATCGTGGCCACATCCTACGTTCCTTGTTTCTATTGGGCCGGCCCTGTATGGATTGTACACACTTGCATTATTGCATATATGCATATAAGTTTCAAAGAGGTTCAAATGACTTTGCGTTTCACAAAAAAATATTTTTGCACTGTTCAGTCAAATGACTAATGTTCTCAGTCAGCTGAGGGCAGTCAACTAAGAACATTAACCAATCGACTGAATCCTAGTGTTGATTTGCTAAACTTAGTTTTCCAAATTTAAATTATGGCACATGCTTTCTTGTTTTTATTCAGTAGACTGTCTATTTATACTCAGTCGACTGGATACTGTCTAACAATCATTTTTCTGAATAGATGCAACTAAGAGTTGCGATCATTCAAATGCATAATCTTGAATAGTAATAACTATGAACGAATCAATGCTGCTATTCATCGTAATTGTTTGAATTTTATAAACAAACAACACAAGATTCAATTTTCAACTTGCTTTCTTCATTTTATCTAACTCTCTTTATCTCTTGCTTACTTATGCGCTTTATTGCTAACATATATCATTCGACATTCATTTCACTTCCATAATCATGTATAACACATTTCCAGTCATTAAGAAGATTACTGGAAGTCAACGTACCAATAGTCAAAAATCGTGGTATATTAATAAAACACAAGTTTGTCGGAGAAAAACTCAATTGTATATGTTATTCCTCCGAACGAAGCAAGGGTTTCTGGTTAGTAAAATTTTGAATGAGAGCTTTAGAACTGACGTAATATGGTACGTCTAAACCAGTACAAAAAATTCTAACGTGATCGCTCTTTATTTAACGCTTTTATTACACTTTACTATAGTGGTATATTTAGTATATATTAGTACACTCATATATAAATACACCAGCCATATTGTACGATGCACTGCACTTCCTGTACCAAGTTGATTGTTGAAGGCCCACTTTTGAATGAATTATTGAACAACTCTAGCACTTTGCAAAAAAAGACATCTCGAGTATGACAAATCAGATGAAGCAGTTTTTGGAGCAAAGCTCCGAAACTTGAAGATATGAACAAGCTTGAGAGAAGAATATTTCACTACCAACCAAAATAAGGCCGGTACCGATAAGATTGTGGTTGGTACCAACATGATTTTGGTGCATGGATCTAGCTCATTCTACCATTCTATTCTCATGGATTTGTGCTCTTACCCAGTCTTCCACGATCTAACAACTACGAAAAACGATTTCGACTATAAATAAAGAAGTTGGAGCAACATGAAAATGACATCTTGGCTCACCCCTTCACTCTTAATTCCATACTCAAACCATTGCCACAAAATGTTGTCAAACCGGAGATTTACTTTGTTTTAGATTTGAAAACATTGTAAAAACGTTTGTATTCATGACAAATCCACAAGTAATAACTAATAAAATTAAGTGGGCATATGCAATGACTGATTGATTCTCATTTTCGATTGATTGTGATGTTGTGTCACTTTTTGACCCAACATCTTCCACTAAGGCACCAAATACTTGTCTTCAAGTTTTTTTTTTTCTTTATGAGCTTGTGTTTTCTAGTGAAGCGTGGAAATAAGTATTTTATTTTGATGGAGATGAAGTTTCTTCGGCTGTTTAAGACTGAATGGAAAAACAGAATTTAATGGTAGGTAGCAATAGATATTAAAAATTGAATGGTAGCTACAAACGCTTCTGTGAAAGCCAATATCAATACACCTTATAAAAGGATGTAATGTGAATACATATATTGTATGTTATTATAATATGATAATGTGAAACTTATGTTAATATATTTTATTATAAAATAATTTAAGCTTTTTTGCTGAAATGTTTGGAGAACATAATATAATCATAAAAACAAAAATAACAACGCACTGGACTAATAACAACGCACAAGATTATATTTCCACCACATTAACCCTACATCCCGTTTACAATAGCGGCCTTAGATTATGCATTCAAACCAAACTATTACACAAAAACACAATTAAAAAAACGTCACAAAAGAAACAAGAAAAAAAACCTGGACAATGATTAGCATTGAAAGCGGTAACAGTAAAATCCCCATCAATATCCTTGACAGCCAATCTCTCTCCAATCTCAATATCCACGAACACCGATCCGTCAACCTATTAAAAACCCCAAAAATGGCAGTTTATTTAGAATGACATATCGAGTACATACCACAAAAAAGTGAAACTGACAAAAAAAACCTGTCCAAAATACCGCAGAACGATGGCTTTGGTGATCTTAGTAGCGTAAATTGGGTATGAAAAACGAGAAGAAATTCCAGAAAGATGATCTCGATGAGCGTGGGTTAAGAAGTGATGGCGCTTTGCATCCGATTGCGGTGTCCACGTGTCGACTGAGAACGGAAGCCCTCTAGGCATTTCGATAGGCATCGTGAGATTGATTTGGATTGGGTTTGAGGGATTTAATTTTGATTTGATTTAATGGGGTTTCCTGTTGCCGTTCCTTGTTGGGGAAGGAGGAATTCCGGGTACTTACGTAATTTTATCAGTGTGGAGTTTTCCCTCTCTTTTTTGGTTTCAACGATTTGTTCAATTTCAACTCTACGCCGAGATTTTGATAATTATTTTGGTTTGGAACGTGACACAACGCACAGAAAATACTAGCGAATGTCAACTCATTGTGGGAACGCATATGATTCTTCAACCAAAATAAAACTTGAGAAAATAGCCAAATTTGAATTCAAAAATAAATCAAACTTCAAATCAATCAAATTCAGAAGTATCATTTTTATTTTTTTGCCATGATATGTTTAAATATGAAAGCTCAAATTTCAAAAAAAGAATTTTAAAGTTTAAAATAAACATATTTGAAATTTTAGAAGCTCGATCCGAGTTTGCACCCCACCCCCAAAAAGCAAATTACAAATTTGATTTTAGAATAGAGGCTTTCTAGAAATTTTCTTTAAAATAGTTAAGTGTGAAGTTATGAAAGTTTAAAAATCAAAACGTGGATAGCAAGTGGTACGCTGTTATAAGTTTAGTCTTTAAAAGTCGTAATTTCAAAACTTCGAAACATCAAAATAAGTGTTATGCTTAAATACAACAATGCTCGTATTACGAAAATAAAATCATAAAATAACTGATGTGTCAAAAAGAATAGAATTTAGAATTTCCAAAGTGTAAAAAGGGAAAAAAATTGCAATTAAAACATCTGTGCACTAAAATAAATACCTTAATCATGACAGCATCTTCGAATTCAAACCCAAGAAGGAAATTTAATAGTTTCACTACTTGGAAACTTGGCTCTCGATATAGCAAAAGTTTCAAAGTCAAGACTTGTTTTAACAACGATGGACAAACAATTAATGAGGAGAACAACAACGCCACGTGATTTGATAAGGCTACTTTCTTTAGGGGGTATTATTAGATCTGATGATGGTGCGAGTGATAAGGATAGCTGGGCTCGGTTTTGTAAAGGCATGAATGCTAAAAAATGGGTAGTGCGTAAATTTCTAGTAATAAGAGTGCTAAATTAGGAATCAACACGAGTAACATAAGTTATAAAACTAGAAATGGGAATCTACATCAGTCAGTACAAATGATATGACATGAGATGTTGGTATTCGAACTAAGGATGTGGTATTGGCTCAAGAGGTTCGAGAGGAAAAACTATAACACCTGTAATATCTGTAACAACCCGTCTGGAATGAGCCAAAATCTCTATTCAGAAAAGACTCATCGGAACTTAGAACCATTCTAAACTGATCGTTGCTTCCTATAAGGAAATACTAAGAAAAGATACCATAGAGCAATCTAAACGAAATCAGAATCTCACATAGCGGAAAAGATAAAATATAATATCTCAAAATAGATGTACCATAATTAAAAACCATCATAAATGATTTAACAATTATGAGTACCAACAATTAGAGGTACATCAATAACTATCCCAATAACAACATGATACTAATAAAAATACTGTCATAAATAACTAAAGCCTCCATCGTCGGGCTCCATCTCTAAAGCATCAGAGCTCATCACCGATCCATGCGTCATCACCTACTAACCTGTTTATGTTAAAAGGAGGGAGGTCAGAACATAAATTTTTGGTAAATGAAAATCATATAAGTTTAGATATGGTTATTTCCTATATTTGACAGTGTAAATTCCTCATGTTATGTCTACACAAATAAACATACACACAACTAAACATATAAGGTGGACATCCTTATAGTCACTTAGGGTCTACATGTTGATCTAAGGGCAAACATCCATACAGTCACTTAATACCCTACGATGATGGCTCTACCTGGTCACTTAAGGCCATTACCTAATTTATTTAGGACGAACTCCTATTATCACTCAATACTTTATGGCGGACCCCAAGTCACTTAAGACCTCGTCCCCTAATGCCAACATTATTAAATATATACTCTCCTTATAGGTCGAGAGATAGTAACAACCACTTAGTACTAGGTTTAGGTAGGAACACTACTTCATTTAAGACCCTCTTGGCGGGCTATCTTGTTACTGTCTAACTGTCCCTATGGGTGAACTCCTAGTCACTTAATACTTCCCTTAGATGGTAGTTCTTTTGGGTCATACATATAAATCGTCCCTAGGTCAACCCTCACTAAGCCCCTAGATAAGAAGCAGACATTACTTGGAGAACTACCCTACTCATACACTATCGTCTATTATAACCAATTATATATGCAAAAAACTTGTTTTGGTGCTGCTTCACTTGTTAAATTAATTTGCATACAAAAACCTAAGATTTCAATATATTGTATATAATATGTTTAAACAATCCATTTAAAATAGACGTTTAAACCTATCAATTTACAATACACAAATCTTATATTTTTAGTACACAAATATGTTAATATAAAAATAAGAATTAAGTGAATCGGAAACCAAAACTAAGAATTTCACAACAACCTGAGCCAAACTTCCATTATTCAAATAACAAAAACCCAATTACATCATATTGATTGATCATTTTAGCGATAAAAAAATATAGGATTTGAAGGGTTTATAGCATTTTATTTTCGTTTAATCCAAATCCCGTACAGGCGTAATAATCAAAATTTGTACTGCAAAAGATAGAAAATAGTACTTATATAGTGTGTGTGTGTGTATATACACGAATCAAAATCTTATATATATATATAACTACGCCATAGATGGCCTACTGCAATGAAAATTCAAGGTGTTGCCAGCTAAAATGTTGTCACAGCTATGCTGATTTTTGTCTATTGCAACGCACTCTTCAATGTGTTAGCATAGATATCAAATTGTGTTGCAGTAGCTACAGTTATGAACTTATAAGCTTAATTTTCCATATCATCGATCTGCATCTATAAAAAGATGCATATCTATCCATCAATTTACCTTTTAAAAACAACATTTGTAGTTGACGCCTCACTAATCTGTCATAATCCTCCACCACCAATAGGAAATCAACTTACGGTACTCATTCCATTACTCTTTCTCAACTTCTCAGAACTGTTCGTTATCACCCCTAAATTTCCAGTTCCAATCCCTAATTTGCATTCACCTATTTCTTCCACTCTAACCCTCTCTGCGTCCTCCACTTATTCCAGCTAGTCCTCGACTCCAACTCCAAACGCACCCACTTCTTCCCTTCTCCGACATCAAACGGCAGTCAATCCAAGAAGAAAGGTGCTAGCTTTTTATCATGTGTTTCTCATGTATGTTTCTGTTGCTTTTTTTATCACTGCTATTAATTAGCCTATCGAGAAACTGAAATTATTATCACCATGAGTATAATTGGTGTTAGGTGATTAACAATTCTTGTCTGTTATTTGTCAACGAATCCACAATTTTTTCAGTTTGAAGTTGTATACAATTAGTTTCTGTTATTTGTGGTTCTTTTGTATGTTGATTCGTAGAAATGTTCTTTGAGCAGCTATTGGGTTGTTAATCAATTTAATAACACAGGACTTTCCTAGTGAAGTATGGTTGTGAACAATTAGATCATCGACCTTATATGAGTTGCATGTTCTAAACAACTGCTCAGGTTTCCCAGGTTGTTATTGCCGACGATGATTGAGACATAATACTATTAGCTTTTTTAATAAGATATACAGTGGTTTATGAAAATGGTTTCATAAGGATGCTTACATTTGAAAGTGTATAATAGGATCGTATAAGTGTCTACTCTATAGCAAGTACTAATATTCTATAGTAGTAAGCAAAAAAGATAAAATAAGAGATAAGCACGCCGATATTTTATCCTGGTTCGGACCTCCTGTCCTATGTCCAGTCCCGAAGCTCCCCTTCGGCTTTCTCACTATCAACAAAAATTGCCCTTGCTTCGCCCGGAGGAATAGGCTTACATAAGATAAGTATTCTTGACAATCATGTGTTCTTTACAACACTGATTATGACTGACTTGTACAAATTGCTCCTATAATCTCCTTGAGTTGATATGTAAGTTGAGTAACTAGAGAGAATAGAAGTATTTCAATGCTTGACTGAAATCTTTAGAGAGTATTTTAGAATAATAGAGAGCTTTTTAGAAAATATATAATAAATCTAGAAAGAATAGGTGAATTGAAAACTTGAATCTTTGATTTATTTATCATAAACAAAGAGTTTTCATGAAAGGTTATGATCTTTGAACACAGCTCTTTATTTGAAACGAGATATCCTTTGGAAAAAACGTTTTGAGAAGAAGGGTAAGAGTTGTGACTATTCAGAAATGAAGAGATGTTATTTCAAAGTATACGTCGTATGTCAGGACAGACGTCTGTCTTTCTTTGTCAGACGTCTGTCCATGTATTCTGATGTATTTCAGATACATAGACAGACGTTTGTCATTAAGAAGACAGATGTCTGTGTGTGCAGGAAAAATATCCTGAGACTTTCTACAGACGTCTGTCATGTATATGACAGACATTTGTGCTGAGTCAGGAAGATTTTCCTGCTCCAGTACCAGACGTCTGTTATATATATGTCGGACGTCTGATATATATATATATATATTGCCTCATATGTTGTCAAGGTGATTGTTCATCAATTCTAATATACTATACAATAATAACACAACATATGTGACATTCATTGAGTGTTCTTGTAATCTTCAGTCTTCTCCTTGAGTTGATCCTGCATAATCATTCAATATGTGCATATATACTTTGTATAGTTGGTATAGTTCGTTGTCATCAAAACTGAGGATCTAACGTTCTCCCCCTTTTTGATAATGACAGATTTATAATCCTAAAAGCTTCCACCGAGTTAATGATCCCCTTGTTTTCTCCCCCTTTGGCATTATCAAAACATAAGAAATCAAACCATCGACATACCAAGCAAAAAGTGTCAAGCATACAAAGTTACAAACAAAACACAGAGTGTCATGCGAATAAAGTTATAAGTACAGAACATAAAGCAAAATATTATTAACTAGATTATATGGAAAGATAAACCTAAGCATCTATGAAATATCCTCATAAGTCTGAAGCTTGATTACCGTATTGTCCCCATTGTGAGTTGTCGTTATAAATGACATCCTCTTGAATAGAAAGACCGTGAAATGTGTGTTGTGTATGGTGGGTTGTATCATCTGGTTCCCATTCAGTTTCTTCCTCCTCTCTATATGTAGCTGCAGGTTCCTTACCAAGTGCATGTTCTTCAGGTTGAGGTGATTCATGTTGAGTACTAGGTCCTAATTGTATGTAACGAATAATAGGTCCACTTGGAGGAGGAATAGGTGATGCTGAGGACGAACTAGAAGAGGACTTCCCATGAACTTCACGAATAATTTTGTCGAGTGAGTGAACTACTTTTTCTAAAAAAAATCAACTTAAGTCATCCGGGTGGAAAATGATCGTTCAAACCGAGTGACTTTCTTTCCTAATATTTGTTGATTTAGTAGTCGTTGGTTATGTAGAGTAACATCTTGTACATTTTCTCTAAGCTCGTCTACTACCCTAGCCTTTTGTGTTTCTGGATCCGAGTAGTATTTAATAGGTTCGCTTGGTTCGGGTTGTTGTCGTTGTCGTCGCTGTGGAGGTTGAATTGGTTGCTGAGGATGTCCTTGTTGTGCTTGCCATTGTTCAAAAGGAATTATTTCTTGCGGTCGATCGGGTAAGTGCATTAATGCGGCAAAGAGTATTCCACTATTCTCAATTTCAACTTCCGGATAATTCGAAAGATATAGATTAATTTCTTGTGATCGGAAGATGTGCATAACATATGCTCCATAAGGGATTGTTCGCTTTGTTGGAGTCCAAAAATCTCGAATTTGCTCAAATATAAATTGAGCCCAATTCACACGCATGTGTCCAAAAATATATAATACCTTATGATCATTCGGATATACTTGTTCAAGACTTCCTAATCGTGGAAAGACAGTATTGATAAGCATTCGATTAATAATGCGTGGCCTAGAGCGGAATTGTGACGGAGTCATCTTAGTAAAATTGTCTTTCCATATTTGATAAGTTACTCTATCTCTTGGTTGGAAACGCATATCCAGAATGTCTTGTACACGAGTGCCAGTAAAGGATGTGTTTAAATTTTGTCCTAGCATCTCGACACTGAACTTAACCAATTGACCATATACCAAAGACCAAACCCAATTATCTGGGTCTGATGGAGAACATACCGATAGTGAACACAAGTTAATGAAGAACAAGTAGATTGCGAGAGAGTAAATCATACCTTTGTTTTCTTCATACTCGATCAAATGTGTAAGCTTTACTCGAGTTAGGATGTTGTTGACGTCATAATTTCTCAATTGAGAAAGGGGATAGAAGGGTCCAGGTCTTTAAGGTTTCTAAGAGTTTTGGACCATCTTTAGCCTTCATCCATCCTTCAATTTGTTGGTCAGTGGCATAGTTTGGTGTTTCTTCAGGTTATTGAGAAGAGGAACCTTCGATAACCTTCTTATGTTTGTTTGAAGGTTTCTTAGGAGCCATTGATTTACGAAATTGAGAGTTTTTAGATTTGGGAATTTAGGGTTAGGTTTAAGAAGAAGAGGATAATGGTAAAGTGAGAGAGTAAAATGGTTAAAACATATATATATATATATAATGGGGGTAAAAACGGTTCAAAACAGGAACAGATGTCTGTGGAAGGATATCTCAGACGTCTGTCACTACAGAGATAACCTCCCGAGGGTTTCTACAGACGTCTGAAAAAATTGGGTCAGATGTCTGTTCTAAAACCAATTGGAATTCTTATTTGAGAAATTGTTCAAATGTCTGTTGACTTTAATTTCAAACGTCTGGCACTACAGGTGTTTCTAAACCGAGAGTTTGAACAGACGTCTGTGCTGAAATCTTTATTTCTGATTTCTTTGGATAAAATTCAGACATTTGATACCATTTAATATAGACGTCTGATGAAAATAAGCACAGTTTTTAGAGAGTATACAAACAATTTATTTATAAATGAATTACAACTTTATAGTAATGCATTATTATAATGCAACGTATTATTTCAGAAACAAAGTACCTAAAAATGAATAATTCTATTATTTTGGAAGTATGCTCTTCGATCCTTTATCTTTGTTCCAATTCGTTTCTCATGGGTTTGGTGAATACGGTGGTCTCTTAAGGGATGCCCATGGGTTGACTGAATCTTCCGATGTACGATAAGACGAAGAAGGATCAAGTGGATTGACTGGTTTTGGAAAAGGTTCAGAAATATTTTTTATTCTAGATCCACATAACTTTATTGTGGCTTGTTATAGAAAACTTAACCGAGTAGAGGTAACTTTTTGTTCAAAATAGATCTCTTTTTAAAGACATAGTTGTTCCGCTTGAAAATGATGGATGTCATCAATATTTCGTTTAGTATCTGGTGAAGTAAATAGAGCTTTCTTAGCTCTTTTTGAATCTGGTGTGAAACCAGTCCGATAATCCTTCCATTTGTACACTGGTTCATGTTTTGATACTAGAGTTGGAACATGTAGCGTTTCTGCCGAACTATCAGTGGTGAACGTAGTGTTGAGTGAGGAAGTAGATTTATTTGACATTCTGGTTGTATTTGTTATTTTGCAGTAATTTTCTATAGAGTGAGAATGTGTATTTATAGATATTGTTTTACTAATTTACACCTTAAAATAAACAGTATTTATTTTTAATCGAACAAAAAAACTAAGGTAAAGAGAGAAATAAGGTGTATTTTTTGAAAGAAACAAAACATATCATATACCTGAAAAACAAATTCCTAAATCTCTTCGTAAGTTTATAAAAGTAGATTCATTCAAGGGTTTTGTGAATATATCAGCAATTCGTTTATTAGTATTACAAATTCTAACGTAATATTGCCCTTTTCAACATGATCTCTTAAAAAATAATGTTTGATGTCAGTGTGCTTAGTTCTAGAATGATTAATAGGATTTTTTGACAAATTAATGGTGCTCGTGTTATCGCAATATATTGGTGAATTAGTAATAAGTTTTCCAAAATCCCTTAATGTTTGCTACATATAAATTACTTGAGCACATGCAAGAGCAGCAGATATATATTCTGCTTCGCATGTTGAGAGTGAAACTGAATTTTGTTTCTTACTAAACCATGACACAAGGGATTGATCGATAAAATGACATGTATCACTCGTGCTTCTTCTATCGGACTTGCATCCTCCAAAATCTGCATCACTATATGATACAAGTTCAAAAGGACTACTAGTCGAATAGAAGAGCCTGTAATCTCTTGTATTAGTTAAGTATCTCAAAATTCGTTTTACTGCTCTGTAGTGTGATTCCTTCGGTTGTGCTTGAAAATGTGCACATAGACCGACACTCATCATGATGTTTGGTTTACTAGCAGTCAAATATAAAAGAGAGCCTATAATATTATGGTATTTCTTTTGATCAAAATCTTTTCCATTTTTTTTTCTTTTTCTAAGTGAGCAGTTGTGCTCATGGGTGTTGGTTTTCCTGATGTATTTTCCATGTTAAAACGTTTTAAAAAGGTTGTTACAATATTTTTCTTGATTTATAAAAATTCCATTCTTAAGTTGTTTAATTTGTAATCCTAGGAAGAAATTTAATTCTCCCATATGCGACATTTGGAATTCATTTTTCATTATATTAGAAAAATCATTACAAAGATCTTCATTAGTTGATCCGAAAATTATGTCATCCACATATATTTGAACAACTAAAATATCATTTTGAATTCCTTTTATAAAAAGTGTTGTATCTACTTTTCCGATTTCAAATCCAGAATTAATTAAGTGTGATTTTAATCAGTCGTACCAAGCACTGTTTCAAATCTCGCAAATATCGCCCGAGATCTCCTCCGAGATCTCATTTTGGGCTCCTTCCGAAATGAAACAGCAAATATCACTCTAAATCTCCTTTCGAATATATCGCCCGAGATATTGCAATATCGAACGATATATCGACCGAGACGAAATACTGGAATATCGTCCGAGATCTTAGTTTTTTTGGTTAAAATTTAAATTTGTGCCTGAACTAGAACTATAATTAAAAAACTCAAATCTAGCCATAACAATCTTTTGTTATTTTACATTTTGCATGTTAAATGACTACATTGTATGTTCGTATATGTTTTACAATGCTTATGATTTTCATATTCATCTTTTTACATACATGTTACTTATGAAATTATGTATTTTATGGTCTATTTATGCTGAATTTTTTAATGTTTTGGATCCTTTTAATGTTTCTTGTCTAACTATATTTCTGTTTTAAGCATATACGATTTAGAATATGAATGATCTTTCACAAAATAAAGAATAACAAAGTTATTTTGCATTTTAAGTTTAAGTTACTTTGTTTTTAATAGCATTCATCAAAATTATTTTGTTAAAATACCATTTTTAACATATCATGTACCCCGAGATTGTTCCGATATGAACTTTTAGACCCGAGATGAAAATCCGAGACGAACTACCGAGTTAGACTCATCTCGTACGAGATCTCCCCCGATACGAGACCGAGTTTATAAAATCTCTGAGACGAAACGCGACCGATATCCGAGATTTAAAACCTTGGTACCAAGTGCGAGGAGCTTGTTTTAGACCGTATAAGGCCTTTTTTAATTTGTAGACATATTCGGGAAATTTTTCATGTATAAAAAGTGGAGGTTGTTCAAGAAAAACTTGTTCCTTTATGTAACCATTTAAAAAGGCACTTTTAACATCCATTCGAAAAAGTTTTATATTGTGATAAACTGCAAAAGCTAATAGAGTACAGATAGCTTCAAGACGTGCTATTAGGGCAAAGGTTTCTTCATAATCGATTCCTTCTTCTTGATTATATCCTTGAGCAACTAATCGAGCTTTGTTACGAATTATATTTCCAGTTTCATTGGATTTATTTTTAAAAACCCACTTTGTTCCTATTACTGATTGTTCTGTTGGTCTAGGAACTAATTCCCAAACTTCATTTCTTTCAAATTTATTAAGTTCTTCTGGCATGGCTAATATCCATGATTCATCATTAGTTGCTTCCTTATAGTTCTTAGGTTCTAATGATGAAATAAAAGCCATGTGACTCATTTGATTAAGTTGATGTCTAGTGATACTCTTGAATTTATGTCTCCTATAATATTATTTTTTGGATGATCTTTTAAAATATGAGGTGGTGACCTTAAAGTAGTTGCTGGTTCATTATTATTTGGATTGGTATTACTTGGAAATTCATTTTCATCCTGATAATTAGATTTAATATTCTAAGTGTTTTCATCAAAAGAATCATGTAGACCTTCTTCAATTGTATTAGTTCTTTTGTTAAAAATTCTATAAGCCTTACTTCGATCAGAATATCCAATAAAAATTCCTTCATCAGCTTTTGGATCAAATTTTTCTAGATTATCTTTTGTGTTTAATATAAAACATTCTGATCCAAAGGTTCTAAAATATGATACATTTGGTTTCTTACCATAAAGCATTTCGTTACAAGTATTTTTTGTCATAGGTCGAAGAGTTGCTCTATTTAATACATAACAAGTTGTAGCTATTGCTTCAGCCCAAAAATGTTTTGGTAAACCACTGCTATTTAAAAGAGTTTTGGCACATTCTTGTAAGGTTCTATTCTTCCTTTCTACAACACCGTTTTGTTGTGGTGTTCGTGGTATTGAAAAATTATGACTAATTCTACAAAAATTATTAAACGGTTCATTTTCAAATTCTCCTCCGTGGTCGCTACAAATATTTTTAATTTTTAAGTCCAATAAATTCATTATTTGTTTAGTAAAAATTTTAAACAATCCGAAAGTATCACTTTTATGTTTTAAAAATGAAGTCCATGTGTATCATGATAAATCGTCTACAATTACAAAGACGTATTTATTATGGTTTAACGAACGGGTTTGGGTAGGACCAAATAAATCTAGATGTAGTAGTTCTAGAGGTTGACTTGTAGAAATCTTATTCTTTTGATTTAAAAGAATTCTTTTTAAGTTTATCGATTTGACAAGCATCACAAAGATTTTTTACCTTAAAATTAATTTTTGGTAAACCTCTAACTAGTTCCTTTTTAGATAGTTTATTGATATTTTTGAAATTTACATGACAAAATGGTTTATGCCATAGCCACAGATCTTCATGATTAACGGTTAGACACAAATTTGTCTTTCGTTCTGATTTCATTTTAAAATGTATATGTTTTTGTTTCTAATTCCTTCAAAGATTTAATTTTTATGCTTATCAAAAATGTTACATTTATTTTTTTCATAATTTATTTGAAAACCTTTGTCACAAAGTTGACTTATACTTAAAAGATTATGTTTCAAATTTTTAACTAATAGCACATTAGAAATAATAGGAGAATCAGATATACCAGTACTTATGATTTCGCCAATGCCAATGACAGCCTTTTGAATTATCACCGAAGGTAACTGTGCCACCATCCATGTACTTTATATTTGATAGCATCTCCATGTTTCCTATCATGTGCTTGGAGCTGCCGCTATCTAAGATCCATTTCTCTTTTTGTCTTGATTTGGGTAGCTACAAGATAGAAAAAATTATTGGTACCCACTTCCTCCGTTAGGGTCCTAAATTTTAGGTGGAGAAGGTAACCATACCCATGTGGGTTTGGGACCTTTAAACACATAATTTGAATTATATATTACATTTTGCAAGAAACTTTTAATATGTTTATGTCTAATGAGTTTGTTATTTTTTTTAGGAATCCATTTTTTTACTTCTTTAGGTAATTCAACCTTTTTAGACTGTATTTTCTCCTTTTATGTATTTCTATAGTTTTATGAACAATCTTCCTCATAGTCTTTTTTTAAAGAAAACTATGATTTTTGAAGTTATTTTCCTTTTAAAGCCTAAACCATTTCTATTTCCTGATAGTTTTGAGCTTTTGATTAAATTTTCTGAATTTAGCTTACCTTTGTTAAACTTGGAAACATTTGTAGTAATCTTTTCTAATTCACTTTAAAGTTTTGAATTTTCAGATAATGAAATTTCTTGATCACGACTCCATTTAGTGTATTTTTCTGAAACGTCATTATTTTCTAGTTTAGCTTTTCCTAATTCACTAGATAAAGAATCATTTTCTAAAGATAATTTTTACATTTAAATTGTGCATTTTCTAGCTCTTTTTCTAGAATTGTTTTCTCATCTTTCAATAATCCAATCTCAATTTCCATTCTATTTATCTTAGCAATATATTCTTTATTCAGCTTCTTTTGCTTTCTAAATTTGTCATCTAATTCAATACTAATTTCTAAGATTTCATTATAAGTAAGTTCAGGACATAACTCGTCAACATCAGCCATAAAACATATATTTGCTTGTTCTGAATCGTTATCGCTGTCACTTTCTGACGAAGATGAATCTGAATCATCCCATGTAACTTAAAATGCTCTTCTTTTCTTTTTAAACTTCTCATTCTTTTGTTTCTTCTTATCATTCTTTGGACAATCATTCTTCATGTGACCATATTCGTCGCAATTAAAGCACTTAACCAAGGTCTGATTTGTTGAGCTTGTTTTTTCACTCTTTTGAAACTGTCATTTTTCTGAATTTATTATAGTTCTTTGCTATGAATACTATCACTTCTTCATCCAAGTCTGAATCTTCATTATTTGCTGGAAAAGCAATATTTTTCTTTTCCATATTTTGTTCTTTTCTAACCTGCAAGTTAACTTCATAGGACAATAGATTTCCAATCAATTCCTCAACTTTGAGTTGAGAAAGATCATTTGCCTCTTCTATGGCTAAATTTTTTCTTTCCCACTCATTAGTTAATGAATTTAAGATACAAGTGACTAGATCAAAATCAGTAAATTTTAGTCCAAGAGCCATTAAATTATGTTGAATAGTTTGAAACCTAGTATACATATCACTGATAGTTTCACCTGCTTTTGTGACACCCCACGTCTGTTAATGTCACTCACTAAGGGAATGCATTAAGTTTCGTGAAGCGTTATAAGTAAACAAACACAGAATAATTACAAGACAGATGTAAATACGATAGCAACGCAAATTTAATTTTTTATTTCAAACATAAATCATAATGTCGTGGTCCACAATACCATAAGTCACAAAAACCATTACAATAAAATAACTTCTATCTTGCACCATCAGAGTACATAAGTATATAAAAAGCATAATTCCTTAAATAAAAGAGTTAAGCCATAATAGGGACAAGAACTTGAGCCATACTTCAGAAGTAGCTCCTAGCAAGATGATACCAGAGTCCTGACTAAGCCTGAGTGTTTCCACCCTGAGAACCTTGGGGGGAGGGGGGATGGAAGAAAGAAGGAGAAACAAAAGGGTCAGACATAAAGTCTGGCGAGTCTAGTTATTTAACCCAGTAAATAAATAAAAGTAACATGATAAGCATATAAAGTGGATAAGAGAGACCATTACATAAATGGCAGGTGTGACAAGGTAGACAGGATAAGTTGTGTACACTTTTCTAATGATTACTCCGCACTATTACTAGTATAACCAGAATGAGATGATCCCTTCCACTATAAGTTGGTAGACTTAGGGCATACGTCCAAGTGTACCCAAACCACTACCCTAAACGATCGGCTCCCTACTCCGTAGATACTCTGTGTCGGCCACATGGTAGGATGTATCATGTCCTAAAGTGGCAACCCCTCACTGATATGCACAACCCCATATGTACAGGTGTCACAGTCGTCTTATCCCCCTCTGCTCGGCTCATGCACGCACATGGTTCGGTTGGTTTGCGCTGCCCACACCGTCCTCCACGTTTGGATCTCTTATAATCAGTCAGTAAGCGTGTCCCCTCTCTGCCTAGTACGGAGTAATTTTATTTGATACCTACTCCGGTTTACTGACTGAAATGGGTCCCACACAATATGATACAAGCTCTTCCCTTTGTCTTGTATCCCCCACTAGGTTTTCACAGACTATGTATACCATTAGGTGTCTTTAAGTACATAGACATATACCAGTTATGCTTACCCTAAAAGGTGTCTTTAATTACATAACTCTATTATTTCCTCCGGTTATGTATACCACTAGGTGTCTTTAATTACATAACCTTATCGGGTTAAGTTTGTGGGTCAATATGTAAATATTACCCACCCCATCCAGATTTGCTTAACCCATCCACTGTCCAATCAATTTACTTAACCCTAACTTTAGTTCATAATCATACAATCTCTATCGATTAGATTTGGTAAAGTAGTCCAATTCATTACCATGTCCATTTATGGTTTATAATGGGTTAGACCTCCCACATTAGGCCTAAAACGTGTGGATGTTGGATATGCCGGTCGGGTTCGGTAGCCTTGTTCCACAGTTGGGCCTAACCTCGTGTCTTAGCCCAATTCGTATTTGCCTACTTAGACCTCCCACATTAGGTTCAACATTAGTGGCTGCTGGATATGCCGGTCGGGTTCGGGCAGACTTCCACCACTAATGCAACCTAACCTCGTGTCATAAGTACAATTGCAATTCCTTATTGTAATTACTAGACATTCCATTGTTAATTAATTAATCAATTAATTAAACCTTTCCGTTTATAGGTGTTAATGCCCACTCTACCCAATAGTTTGAATTATATGTCCAAAAATGTTCATATTCAAATTATGCCATTATTAACCCTTTTTCCCCCGTTCCTTAACTAGTGTCCTCACAAAATTGGTAGCATGCCTAGGCTCGATAATAGCCTAGCCATAAACGATAAAAAGGAAAAAATAGTAGGAATGCGACAAAAGTGATTGTTCAACTTGGCATAGGCATATACTATAATGGTGATAAGGTGAATATACTTACTGGCATGGACATGTAATTAACATCATAACAAGATGGACATAAGACTGGCGAACTTGTGGCAGTCAATTGATTCTAACATAACTATGATGTTCCAATAAGCATCGTAAGATCTAAATTAGCAATTTAGATGTCCAATTGGTTTAGATCTAACATGATAAACACAAGGGGATAAATTAGATCACATAATTCAGATCCAAAGGTTAAAATAGATCTAACACCATTAGGATGACATAATATCATGTTTAGATCTAAATATGGGTTCACATGTCCAATTTATAACATATCTAAGTTAATCGCAATATGACAGGTGAAAGGTGAATTACATAAAGAATTAGATCTAACCAATGTTGCAACTATCCAAATTAACAGATTTACATTCACCACAATATAGCTACAAGTCAAGATCCACATAGGCAATATAATAGAATAACCACAATTGCATTAGATCTAAAGGTGTAGATCTATCATGACATAGTACAAGATTTAACAATAGCATAGATTCACAGTTTACATCATATCCAATTCACAGTCTTTCATAATTGACTTTTATTCATTTAAACCTAAAAGTAACTAGAAATTCACAGCGTTAGGTTCAGAGAATAGAGAAAGAATGGATCTTGAATTTCTGGATTTGATTTGCAAAGTTGAATGTTGTACGTTGTTGAAGGAAACAAATCCGTCTTAGTTCGCATGCCGGCAGCATTTGGCTCCCATAATTTCCAATGAAGAAATAGGAGAATTGGAAACATATATATAGCTGTAGAACCCTTTGAAACCGGCTGCCACCTCAGCCCTAGGGGTGTCGACACCCCTATGGGTGGGTCTACCCATAGGTCGACACCCCTTAAGGGGGGTTGACCCCGGTGTCGACACCCCTCTAGGGGGATCGACCCCCTAGAGCAGGAAATCTGCCGCCATTTTTCAATTTTCGAATTTGAACTATTCTAGATAAAATTCTAACTCATCTCTGACTCATATATATATAATATTCTTTTCGCGCGTATACAAACTTAAAACCCTCATAACTCCTCCATACAGTGTCCGTTTTACGCAAACCAAATGTCTATCTTAACTAGAATTTCGAGACGGGCATTGTCCGTTTTCCTTAATTCTAAATATTAAATTAATTATTATTTAATTTATCCTCTTTTAGTGTCGTTAAAAATTCGGGGTGTTACGGTTTTCGTTTTAAAAGATGAAAACTGATTTTGTAAAATTGATATTTTAATTTTTTTTACTTTTGTGGTACTTGCATGAGTGATTTGTAAGGTTCTCCATATGTCATAAGCAGTAGTGCACATTATAACATGTGAAAACTCATTTTTATCTAATGCATAAAATAATACATTCATGGCTTTTGAGTTATTAGATGCTATTGCTTTTTGAACATCGGTCCATGTGCTTAATTCAATAGTTGGTGCTTCATATTTCTTTTGAGTAGCAGCCCATATTTCTAAACCATTATCTTCCATTAAAATCATTAAACATGTTGACAAATAGGCATAATTAGATCCATTAAATAGTGGTGGTCGTTGTGTAGATTGACCTTCTTGAAAAATGTTATTAACAATATTATTTGCCATGTTAAACACAATGATACAAATACAAGTTACTGTTATTTTTAATAACCTTGCTCTGATAACAAATGAAAATGTATGATAGGATCATATAAGTGTCTAATCTATAACAAGTATTAATAGTATGCAAAAAAGATAAAATAAGAGATAAGCACACCGATATTTTATCCTAGTTCGGACCTCTCGTCCTACGTTTATTTCCAAAGCTCCCTGTGATATCCTGGAATCTTTAATTGAGTTTAAAATTTAATTTTAGGATTTTTCTAAATATAATTTGGATTTAAATAAGATTTAATATAAATATTGATTTATAATCTTTTGTATGTTAGTTAAATAAATATATTTTTGTTCTATTTAATAAGTGTAATTTTATACATTTCATATGAATTTTATTTTAAGTAAATTATATAATTATTTTTCTATATGTAGTACATGAATTGTAATGCCATTTTATACTGAAGTTACCATATATGTGTGAAAGAATGGTTTCGTATATATGTGTTACCAATATGTTAATAAAATTAGAATTTTATAAATTTGTCAACCATGCATGTAATGAAGTTCATAGAACACCATGTGTTCATATAGGTGGAATTAGGCATGTAATTAAATTTTAAGGAAAAAAAAACATGCGTACATAGTCACATTTACCAATTTACCCTAAAAACCATTATAAAAGGACTCACGCACCATGATCTTCTCATCAGCTCCACAGTGTTTTATTTCCATCACTCCTCTTGCTCATGTGTTTCTCCCCACCCCGTCATCCTCTTTCCCCACGCACTATTTCCCTCTGCCATATTATGTAACACCCCATATTTTTTAAACACTGAAAGAGGATAAATTAAATAATAATTAATTTAATATTAGGAATTAAGGGAAACGGACGCGCTATTGCTTCCGTCTCAAAATTCTGGTCAAGATAGATATTTGGTTCGCGTAAAACAAACACCGTATGAAGAAGTTATGAGGATTTTAAGTTTATATATGTGCAAAAGATATATATATATACATATGAGTCAGATATGAGTCAGAAACTTATCCAAAATTGTTCAAAAATCAAAATTTCATAAGACGACAAATTTCCCGCTCTGGGGGGTCGACCCCTCTAGATGGGTGTCGACACCGGGGTCGACACCCCTTAAGGGATGTCGACACCAGAGCCGAGTCCCCTACAGGGGTGTTGACACCCCTAGGGATAACATGGCAGTCGGTTTCATAGGTGCTGGCATCTATAAATACATGGTCATTTCTCTTGCTTTCTTTATTGGAAATCATGGAGGCCAAATGTTGCCGGTGTCTGAACTGAGACGGATCTTTTCATCAACAATGATCAACTAAAGCTAATCAAACTTAGAAATTCGAGTGTAGATCCAACCTCAGCTATTTTCTACCTTTTCTTTTAATCTGAACACTGAAAGTTCTAGGTTAATTTTAAATTTAAATGATTAAAAGTAAAACGTGATAGTACTATGATTTGATCTATCTTGAATCATGAATCTATGTTATTCTTGGATCTCAAACTTTGTTATGCTAGATCTGTTTTTATAGATCTAATTCACCTGTGATTAGTTTATCATGTCACCTCTGTAGATTTGAACCTTTGTCAAGTTTGTGGTTAATTTGGGATTATCATTATATGGACAATTGAACCTTTATTTAGATCTAGATCACCATATTATGATTAATTGAGATCTGTCATTATTGGACATATGAATTCTTATTTGGATCTATTCATCCTAAGTATGTTGGATCTAGTTTTATCATTACCCTTTTCACTAGACATGTTTTATGTCCACCTTATTATGTTAATTACTTGTCTATTCCAGTATATATGTTTATGTCACTTTTGTTAGAATGATCACTATTGTCATTTGTCCCGTCATCTTTCCCTTTTATTATTTATGGCTAGGCTACTTTCTAGCCTAGATGATACCAAATATATACAAATATGTTAGTGAGGGAACGGGGGAAAATATTAGAATTAGCATAACCTGGTTAATGGATATGAATACAGACATATAATTTACTTTGTACGAAATTGGGGAAAAAGGGGCATAATCACCTAAGAAGACATAGGTGAGAATTTGGATAATAATGAAATGTCTAAGACTACAATTAGAAATTGTAATTGCACTTATGACACGAGGTTAGGTTGCATTAGTGGTGGAAGTCCGCCTGGACCCGACCGGCATATCCAGCAACCACTAATGTTAAACCTAATGCGAGAGGTCTAAGTGCGCAAATACGAGACGGGCTCAGGCACGAGGTTAGGCCCAACTTATGGATTAAGTCTTCCTGGACCCGACCGGCATATCCAGCATCCACAAGTTGTAGGCCTAATGTAGGAGGTTTAGCCCATTATAACCATAAATGGACATGGTAATGAATTGGAGTAAAGAAGGAATGATAGTAACCTATTATGATGAAAATGTTGTATATAATAGGTAGGCTTGTCATAGGGACAAGTGGAAATTATAACATAAGTTATAATAAAAGGAAAGAAAGCTTATTAGTAAACCTTAGTTAAGAAAACTAAGTTAACAAGTAAACAACGTCAATTTGTAGTGATATGTTAAACAAGAAACAGGTGAACCGATAAGAAGTATACTTTATTAAATATTAATTAAAACATGTTATTGTAACTACGGAAACAGACAATACAAAAGGGATTGTAAGATTACTTCCATTAGTTACAATCCAGGGGTGAGAGATTGTAAGATTACTTCTTTTAATTACAATCTAAAGAATAACATGTAATTGGGATTATTAATGAACTTTAACGGATTAAGTTATATTTATATGAAATTAATAAGCAAGCGAAATTTTGGCATGTAAAAAGCAGTCAATGTGAATGGGGATAACCGGTTAGTCTGTAATACTTAACCTAGTTGAATCCATAGGGATTGTGTGAACATAAACATGAAAAGGGGTTAAGTAAACTTGGTTGAATTAGTGGGAGGGTTAAGTAAATCTTGGGTAGGTGGGTAATATTAGTATATACAGGCCCACAAACTTAACCGTGAAATAAACATGCCTGAATCAGTGGGACGGTTAAGTAAATCTTGGGTAGGTGGGTAATATTAGTATATATATGCCCACAAACTTAACCGTTAAATAAACATGCTTGAATCAATGGGAGGGTTAAGTAAATTTGGAGGGGGTGGGTAATATTTACATATAGGCCCACAAACTTAACCCGATAAGGTTATGTAATTAAAGGCACCTAGTGGTATACATAACCGGTGGAAATAATAAAGTTATGTAATTAAAGACACCTTTTAGAGTAAGCATAACTTGTGGAAATGATAGGTTTATGTAATTAAAGACACCTAGTGGTATACATAGCCAATGAAAACCTAGTGGGGGATTCAAGATAAAGGGGAGAGCTTGTATCATATTGTGTGGGACCCATTTCAGCCAGTAACCCGGAGTAGGTATCAAACATGTACTTCAAACTAGGTCGGAGAAGGGGCACGCTTACTGGACTGATTTTAAGATATCCAAACGTGGAGGACGGTGTGGGCGGCGCAAACTGACCGGGACATGTGCGTGCATGAGCCGAGCAGAGGGGGATAAGACGACTGTGACATCAGTAGATATGGTTGTGCACATCTTGAAAATGAAGGGTTGCCACTTTAGGAAGTGATACATCCTACTGTGGGGCCAACACAGGGTATCTATGGAGTAGGGAGTCGATCGATTACGAGAGTAATTAGGGTACATATAGACTCTGGTAAGTTTAGGAGTCCATTATTGGGGCTGCCTGTGGATTGTATGGGGTTAAAACCTCCCACCAGAAGTACGCCTAAGTCTACCATTTCATACATGTTGGGGATCATCTCATTTTGGTTATACTAGTAATAGTGCAGAGTAATCATTAGAGAAGCGTATACACCTTATCCTGTCTACCTTGTCACACCTGCCTTTTATGTAGTAATCTCTCTTATTCACTTTATATGCCTGTTATTCTACTTTTATTTATTTACTTGCTAAAAGTAACTAGACTCGCCAAACTCTATGTCTGAACCTTTTTGTTTCCTCTTCTTTCTTCTGTTCTCCCCTCCCCCCCAGGTTCTCGGGGTGGGAATACCTAGGCTTAGTCAGGACTCAGTTATCATCTTGCTAGCAGCTGCTTTCGAAGTATGGCTCAAGTTCATATCTCTACTATGGATTTGTCTCTTCACTACACTATATCATCCAATTTGGCACACATCGTTGCGGGGATAAAATACGGTTTATAGCCGTATCATATTTGATAGGTCTTAGAGCCATAGCAAACTACATTTTGTGATCCGCACCACCCTAAACACCATAAATTTGACCGTCCATCGAGGATGTTCCGGATCGGTTCATCTGACACGGCCTTTGGCCAAATCTAATTCGTATCATATCGTGCACCCCTTCAGGCACTCAAACACAAATTTTGGCCGCTCCCTTTTCCTTTTGTTTTAGTTTAATGGTGATCGAAAACCCAAATTAGGGTTTTCGATCGGTGACCAAATCGTGCCTCCACCTTTCCCTGGAATCTCCTCCTCCGACAGAGATGATTCGATTTGTGTGTCTCCAACTTTGCATTGGTTAGATCACTGGCATCACTGGCACCAATGATCGACCAGCGCAGAGCTAGAGACCCCAAATTTGGGTAATTTGAAGATTGTGGAATTTGGGTAATTCCGATGTGCTAATCAACTTTTTATTAATTTGTATCGTTATATTCAGGTAATTCTTTTTACTTGTTCATATTATCTTAATGTCACTCTGAAGGACGGAGCCAGGATTTTAATTTCCGCCAGGCTAAGTAAAAGATTACTTAAAAAAGGAGCGATCTTGATTATAATAACGTCATTCACAGAGTAGATTTGGGGATAAGAATAAACATTTGTACTTGTAGGCAAATGAAATTTAGATAACCACGTTTACTTGGTTCTTCACAGAGTAGATTTTGGGATGTAGTTGGGTTGGCAGTTTTATGTGCTTTGTTAAAAACATAAAAGATTGAAACAGGATCTCCTATCTTGAAATGTAAGAAAACCATGCAGGCAGCCAAGTTGCATTGTTTCTATTCTATGTGTAATAATAGATAGATAAATTTCAAGGTGTACAACCCTTCATGTAATACGAGAAGTTGTTAGTGTTTTGAACCGTATAATAGGTTATAACTATGTAGTAAAACCTTAATTGTGCTGGGTCTGCTGGATTGGGATTTCTGTCATGGTACTTAGCAAGAAAAATCAGAGCATTTTTGATATAAACTTCAGGTAATATCTCGCTTTTTTCCATCCCCTCATCTCAGATACACTACTTAGCTAGATTAGGGTGATAAAATAGAAAGGGCAAGGCTATAGCAATGTTATATCTACAATATTGCAGCCAAGTGACAAGGAGAATTATAATGAGTTTGTGGTTTAATACTTTTAGAGCGAATTAGTGAGTCATTATGTGAAAATCATGTTTGCAGAGATTTTGGAGAATGAAAAATAAACTGGTTCAGATCAAAGGAATTGTTTTGGAGAATGAAATCATGTCATGCAGCATTACATAAACATGTTATGCATATAATTGACAAATATGCACACATGAATACAAAGACACGATATGCCCTTCACTGTTATCAGTACGAACACAAAGACACGATATTTTGTGTGCAATCAGGCATAAAATTACTTCTTTTTTCCTGTAGATTTGGGTGCTTTTGTGTTGCTGGAACTCAGGCGCTGGCTATCACGATTCAGTTTTACTGCCAATCATCAGGTTGGCCTTTTAAGTTTTTATTTTAAACTATGTACATAGTAACATATATAAATATTTATGTTGTTATATATAAAACTTTATGATCAGCATCATGAGCTAGCTTATTCTCATAGTAGTACTGCTTTGATTTACAGCAAACACATGGATTTCATCGGCATATTGATCAGCACGTACGCTCAATCTTCCCGGCCTCGACTGGAGTTATATATATCAGGCTAATCATATGTTTTTACCTTTTTTTGTTAGTTCGTACTGTTATGAAAATCTTTGACAGTTTCCTTTGTATATGTTAGTATGTTATACATTGTGTTTGTGTTATGAATAATCTTGTAAATGCTTTGAGTATATATATAAAATATAAATTGTGTTATTCTTGTGTATAAATTGTGGTATATATGCTGTGTTATATGAAAAATATGTGCTACAGTTTCTGTATATATATATATATGCATATATATATAAATATGTGCACACACAGATATAATTCGATACGGTTAAAGGCCGTGTCTGAATACTACTTAGATACGGCTATAAACCGTATGTTATTACTTATGAGATACGGTTTGTAGTCGTATCTAAAAATTTAACACGCCGTTTTTTGATACGACTATTGGCCGTGTTTAAGAGCCTTTGATACGGCTAAAAACAAAGCTTAATCAGCATATATGGTATAGCACTTTTTGGGAATTATGTTTTCTTTTAAGTATTTATGTACTCTAATAGAACAAGACAGTAGCTTTTATGTTTTAAGTGGTTTTTTTGTATTTCAGACATGTGAATTTTGGACCACGGTGTTTTATGATAAATAAAGTTTTTATTCCATTGTTATTTTATATATCTATCTTGTAATATTTCTATTCTGTTTACTTATAATGCTTCACGAAACTTAATGCATTCCCTTTGTGAGTGACGTTAATAGACATGGGGTGTCACACTTGGTATCAGAGCTGAAGGTTACCAGATTAGATAAAGTTTTTGAAAATTATTTTCAAAAAGGCTTTAAAAGAAAGCATTTTCAAAAAAGAAAAGTCTGTTTTGAAAAACATATTCCCTAAAGCCATATGTAATATCCCTCGATTCTCTGCTTGATTCCTTCTTCCTTTTTGTTCGGGGAACCTATTCTTCCCGAAAGGTGTCCCTATTCCAGCATGATGCTGTAGGCATGTTTAAACTGCGGCTCATGTCGGAGGGCAGTGAAGTGCCTAACCTCCATTTGTAGCTGCAGTAGTATCACCTATGGCTAATTTTCTCGAGCTTCGTAAGGATTTCCGTGCGATGGAGGCAACTTTCGAGAGACTTGTTAGCTTGTTCACAAGGATGGTAAAAAGGAGAATAAGGGAGTTAGGGCTAAGGAGCACAGCCCAAGGATGAGAAAAATGATGGCCCAGGAAGGGAACACAGATAAAGTTCAAATAAATCTGAAAAGGAAGAAGTTAAGACTGAGGAAACACAAAATAAAAAGGTATGGCCCAAGAAAGGACAACAGCAATAACAGAAGAAGGGCGGAAAGAATGACAAGGCTAAGGGTAAGAGGAAGTGCCATAGTTGCGGGTGAGATGGTCACTTGGCCAAGGACTGCAGGAAAAGGAAGAATGCTTGCTTTGTTTGTGGAGAAGTCAGACACTTTGCTAGGGAATGCCCAAAGAAACAGGGAACACAGGGACAAGGTCAAAGGACAGGAACTTCTGGAGGGAAGGTGCATGCTCTCGCGATCAGTTCCCCTGATAGAGGTAGAAAATTTTTGTGGAAGGTTTAATTTCTCTTTCTAATCATCCTATTATAACACTTTTTGATTCTGGCGCTTCATATTCATTTATATCTAGTTATGTGGTTGAATCTCTGCACTAAATTACTAGTATGGAAGTGGATCCTGTAGTTGTCTCAAACCCCATCTGTGGTTCAGCTCATTTATCTAGGATTTGTCAGGGTTTGAGGATATCTGTGTTAGGCGTCGAGTTTGAGTGCGACGCATATGTGCTCGGGTTTATGGGCTATAGGTTGATTCTAGGAATGGATGGGCTTACCACGATGGTGCTATTCTGGATTGTGAGAGGAGGGTCATTAGACTGTTGACTTGCCAAGGGAGGACCCTCGAGATTTCCTATAACACCAAGGGGTCTATTATGTTGAGTTTCCTAGAGTCACTTGAAGCATCTATCGATGATCTAAAATATGTTCCAGTAGTCCGTGTGTAACGGCCCGAAAGTTTCAGATCTTGATTATCGATACAAATACATATCATGTACCACATATCAACTAATCAAACACCAAAAATTAACAGATCGTTAATAGAAAGAAGTTAGAGGGCGAGAAATAGAAAGAAAGTTAGAATAGAAGAAAAAGAAGAACTAAATACAACAGAATCAGGGTGAACACGAATTTCACAACGGAACCAAAATAGTATATATAATATAACATTTGAAATACAAAACTGTATTTGCTTACATACATCATCAGAGTACAACTCATATACAACACAACGGAAATAAACTTGATATATCTAATGTTGAAGAGCCCCTCTCCAAGCTCCTTCAAGTGAATCTGAAAAATCCTGAAACCACTTGACTGTTCGTACAAATTTGGGCACTCAAGAGTTTAGGGAAAATACAGAAAATAAACTCTGGGTCAGTCATGGGACTGGTGCGAGTAAACGATTTTTAAAATAGATCGATTTTAAAATTCAAAGATCTTTTCGAAAGAAAGGATAATCGTAAGACCAAATCCACACATAAATAAGGATGGTTTTTATATTATGATAACACAAAACATTTTGAAATCGTATATATATATATCTTCTGATATTATAATAGTGTCAAAATACAAATAAATATCAATCTAGCGGAACGCTTGCATTTCACATTCCACATATATAGTATTCAATCAAAACCGCGGGCGCTTATTGGAAATTGGATTCCGACTATGACAAGGTATGGAACCACCTGCCGATAGTGTATCTCTAGAGGGGAATACACTGGGTTCAACAAGAACGTCTTACAACCCGACCCACATATGACCGACCGCTCATTTCGCTTAAGTGTATCGAATGTATATCACTAATGATTGGGCTCAAACCACCGTTTCTCGAAAGGGACAACATCGAAATAGATTAAATAATGAAATGGAATTTCTCTAGATAGGTGATTATACACTTTAATAGGAGCGACCCACATAGCCATGTTGCCTGCCCGATTTTTGTCATTTCCCGGTTGATGAGGCTTGAGGTTAGAATTTACCTTTAGAACTTCTGGCCACTATTTACTTTGAATGCCACATTGTCAGATCCATCAAATCACTAATTGACGTCTACAAATATACTCTGGATGTAAAAGAAGGGCCATTCTTTGCCATCAACTTGGTATATCAACGTACGCGGTTTTTTGGAAATACTTTATCAGACATTCGTCCATACAAGTCATCCAGGAATAGGATGAACCGAAGGTACTCTCCTATTGCATCCATTATAGGTATCACCCCATGGGTCAATAGCGAGTAGTCCTTGCAGATCCGAAGATTTCAGTCATGACAGAATCACTATCAAAATATCTTCAGGAGCGACCCAGTGATATTTATCAAGTAGTTCTTTTTCTTATGAAGATCTACGGTCCTCACTCTCACCATTTTTATAAGTATCTGCAAGTTAGTTTACAATCGTAAAGCTAGTTCGAAGTGGTATTGGGTCCAGTTCTCATCTTGGTCTCTTCGAACTAACACATACGGGATATTTAGTTGATAGTCGGTGTTTTAACTATCAAATTTAAATAGTGTAAATAAATAAAACAATTTATTTAAATTATTCCATAACTTATACAAATCTAGATCCTATTTTTAGAACAGTAATTGGCATAAAATAGTTAAAACTAAATAAAACATGTCACAATGTATTTTTAACTAAATCCATATTTGTTTGATCGTTTCATAGCATAACAAATAAATAATAACAACTATTCATCACAACATCAACAATCAACAATGGTTTAGTGGTTCATTTTAAACCAACAATAGTTTGAAATATTTAATCTCTCATATAATATTAAATCCAAGATCTTCGGAAATAGATATTTTATTTAAACTTTTATTTGTTATTAATAACGATATATACATAATCATTTATCGATCACTTCTTTTATTTCCCTTCGTTATTACGAACTCACCATGGTTATATTCTTAAATATATATATTCCTATTTAATTTAAACAATTGAATTGTTTTAAGTTATAAAATTGGGAACAACAAATGTTTTAAAGTTTACATTTGGCTACTCCATATATATTCCTATTTTCCTTTCTTCCCTTTTTATTTCCTCTTCATTTTATTTTCTAATTTTACCTCCTTTATTCTATTTTTTTTCAACACTCTTTTATTATCACTCTATTACTTTATTTTTATTTTTGACTTTGACTCCTACTTAAATCAAATTATAAGAACTTAATACGCCCAAGACCCAAATTCCTTTCTGATCCGTTCCCTATCCTCTCCTCTTTGCTCGCATCTGCCAGACCATCAAAAACAACATGCCAAACACGTATCTATCAAGGTAAAACTAGTGATCTGAACCTTGCTCTTTCCATGCCATCGAAGAAAAACAAAAGCTAGCCAAACTTAAGACTAGCAACTAAGAAACTTGGATCACGTCGAAGCGATCTGTAATACCCCACCTCCGCTAGGGTCACTCACAAAGGGAATGCATTAGTTTTGGAGGAGCATTATCGAGGTAAACAAACACAGAAATATTACAAGACAAAAATAGGTAAAACAGTGGAAGAATGAAAAGATAAATTTCATTACTTTCAAAAAGAGTCAAAACCTATTACATTCAGAGTACCAAATAACCAAAGTCATTATTTTCCATTACAACAAATTCTGTTTTGCATAAATAAAGAAGAATAAACTTAAACAACAAAAGTAGCTTAATTCCCCAAAGGTAGCAGAAATGCATCCGTAGCATAGCTCAAGATCAAACCATACATGGGCTGAACCGAAAGCAAGCGAAATCCAAACTAAGTGGTAGAGTTCCCTCCCTGAGAACCTGTGGGAGGGGGGGGGGCAAAAGAAAAAGAGGCGAAAGAAAACGGGTCAGTCATAAAGACTGGTAAGTCCTAGTGACTTTCAGCATAAAAACAGGTAAAGGTAACATGACATGTATAAACTGAAAGTAAACATAAGGATGCTGTCAAGATGGCAAGATAGACTAAGATAACATAATAAATCAAGTATAGCATCGCATGTTCAAGGTCCGCTGCACCAATTGTACTAGTATCCCAAACCCTTGTCTTATATTAACCATGAAATGATCCCTTGGCCCAATATCATGAAATGACCCATTACTAGGTCCAACGGAACGATCCACTAATCGATCGGCTCCCTACAAGTTCAAACTCGTCGTATGTCTGTGTCATACGACCCTATCACGAATGTAGTCACCTGTGCTAGGTCCACCATAGGGTGTATCAAGCCCTAGGGTGCCAACCACCGACACGAATCAAGCATGCACAGGTAAACCTACTGATACCCAATGCCTGCTTTTTCAACTCCGGACTACGTGCACGACCAAAGTCCGCCTGAACCTACACTGGCGCACCAACTCAGCCGTCGTTCTGGTCACTTACAATCAGCCAAGTGATCGTGTCCCACCCTGCCTAGTTCCAGGGTACCATGATACATCTAGTGAGTTACTGCTGAAATGGACCGCGTAACTAGGTTTTCGTCCAATAGGTTAAGTGTTGTCATTTAAATTCGTGACTTAACCCTTATCAGTCTAGCATGTCAAGTTGGTTAAGTGTTGTCATTCAAGTTCATGACTTAACCCGCCTACGTGTCATGTCAAATTTGACTAAGTGTTATCGTTCAAGTTCATGACTTAGCCCTACGAATCATGTATCAAGTTGGTTAAGTGTTGTCTTTCATGTTCATGACTTAACCCTATCATGTGGCATTAATTCATCAATGCACCCCAACCTCTCACATCAGACCTATTGTTGTGATCACTGGATATGCCGGGTGGTTCCGGGCAGATTTACACCACAACTCAGTCAGACCTCGGGTTTCAAGCGCGATATGACCAACTACCCACATTGGATCCTATTGTTTGTAGTAACTGGATTTACCGGGCGGTTCCAGGTAGAATTACACTGCAAACTCAACCCAACCTCGAGTTGGCCATTTTTTGGTTCATTCTAGTGTCATGTCCATGTTCAAATTTCATATCAAGTTCGTCAAGTTTCAAGGCAAGTTTCATGTCCATGTTCAGATTCAAGTTATAAAAATGTTCATGTTTCAATTTATGCCTATTATCAAGCTCATGATTCATGTTCATAACCAATTCATGTTTTGCCTAATCTACCCAAATCGTATTCCCATCGTATGTAAACGTGAATCGATCAATATTACAAGTAAATCCTAATCCCGAAATAAAGGGAATAACATCAAAACTATGATAGGCAAAAGGGACGAGCATAAAGTAATAAAAGGGATTCAAGTCTAGCATGATCTAACTTGAGATAAATGGTTACAACATCACTGGCATATGGAATAATGGACTCAAAGCATTAGGATTTCAAATCTAGTATGATAAGGTGATAGTCATGATAAAAGTTGACATAAGGTGATTGTCCCAAACTTGTAAATAATAACCGATTCAACATCACAGGCATGATAATATGGACATGAAAGGATTCGATTTACAACATGAATAGGCCCAAATTAATCTCATAGCAATATTCCCAATAGTCAAGATCCAAGATGAACAAGAATAGATATGAATCAATTATCATACATAGATCCCATTTCCAATTTATAACATAAATAGGCCCAAATTAATCTCATAGCAATATTCCCAAAAGTCAAGATCCAAGATGAACAAGAATAGATATGAATCAATTATCATACATAGATCCAATTCCAATTTATAGCATGTCCATATTAAGTTTATAGTTTTTATCTAAAAGTAACTTGGACTTACAGATCGTGGTCTAAGAAATTGAGATGCAGAAGTTGAATTAATAAACTAGTCGTCGAATAGTTGAATCTTGATTTGATTGTAGAAGAAAATCCCCACTATGCAATTCCTAGCTGTAGTCTTCAAGAAATAGTCTTCGTGTTTTATTTTAATTTATCTTAATTTAATTTAGAGGAAGAAGAAGAAGCCATGCCCATCAAGAATTTGTGCAGCATAAGGTTAGAGAAGAATGCTGTAAAGAGAATAAGGCTAGGAGGCTGTTTATATAGGATTAGGCGGACGAATATAGACATAAAACGAGACCAGGTACATCAGAATGAACACAGGCTCAAAACTGGGCTTCAGCACCAGGTCGACCTCCCTGGGAGGTCGACCATAGTGTCGACCCCCAGATCAACCTGGTCCTGGGCGGGAAAATTCCCGCCCAGTCTGCGCTAGATTTTGAATTCGAATTTTGAGCTGTTATTGATTTTGAAAATTCCTGAAACTTCGGAGGGTCAGATCTCCCTCATATGGACTCCGATTTTTGAAAACTCGGACTCGTTTCCAAGCAGAATTTCAAGACGAACGCAATGGCGCAACCCGTTTCCCTTGATTATTATTTTAAAACTTAATTCTGCCTAGATTTATGGTTTTAACATGTTATTAAAATTCAGGTTGTTACATTCTCCCCTCCTTAAAGGATTTCGTCCCCGAAATCTTCAAGTTAAAAAGAATGCATCCTATCATCCAATCAACCATCTACTCAACCATCATCACAAGCAATCATTGTCCTTAAAAGATTTCTAATGCTATATGAACAAATGAAGAAAATGTGTGTATATGTTCCTTATCTAATGCAAATGATCCGGCCTGATTGATCTTGTTAATGCAAAATATGTTTAGTGCCATGAATCCAACATGTATGCAAATAGTCCTAGTCACATAAACACCGTATGTGTGCACAAACATCTATCCATATGCAACATTCACATGATAACACATTCAATTTCATCCATAAACAAGTTTGAACACTCATGCATATGCAATATGAAAATGTGTCTGAGCCGATCTAGTGCCTAATATGTGTATGCAACCACGAGCAACCACCTGCGACCACTTGCAACCATTTTCAAACATCAACCATAACATGTTTTAATCACATGTTTACATCCAAAAGGGTTTTACCTAAGGTTCTCAAGATAGGATTGAGAAGATAAGCAAGATAAAACAAAGCATCAAGGAGAAGAAGTTAAAGATGTACCCCCAGAAGGTCCTGCTTGCGGGGCTTGCCCTTGCTTCTTAGGGCAGTTCTTGCTGATATGTTCAGTATCACCACACTGGAAGCATGCTCCCATCTTCATCTTCTTCTTTTTACAATCCTGGACTATATGCCCTTCAATACCACAGAAGTGGCATTTTCTTTTCTCACGTGTCTTGTTATCATTATTGTTGTTGTTGTTCTTGCCTCCTTTTTCAGATTCTACCTTCTTGTTTTGAGACTCACTCGCCTTAACCTCCTTCTTGCCATTCTTGTCTTCTTCATTTAAGAGCGCCATGTCCACTAATTTTTCATAAGTAGCCCCCATAGGTATGTGGGTCATAGCCAAGCTGTGAAGTGGCTCATTCAATCCCTTGACAAAATGGAGAGCCTTCTTACGAGGAGTATTCACTAAGTCCGGTCCAAATCGGGCCAGCTGATTGAATTGATTGACGTACTCCTTGACAGTCATACTTCCTTTCTTAAGTGATCAGAATTTTTCCAGTTGTAGATTTCGTTTAGCTTGTGAGAGGAATTTCATCTCAAACCTTATACTGAAATCCATCCATGTGTCAATAGGTCTTTCAGCGTTAGTGACTTCCCACCAATAGGAAGCTTCGTCTTTGAGCAACCATACTGCCAACAATACCTTCTGCCTATCGTCCACCTTGAAGATAACAAACAGATCCTCAGTTTCATTGAGCCAATTCCTCGCTTCTACGAATGATTCAGTTCCTTTGAAATCCTTTCCACCCATGGCCTTAAAATCTTTACAGATCATTGAGAAAGCAATTGCACGAGGAGTGGGCGGAGGAGGAATATATGCTGGGTCTGCGTCGTTGGCCCTAGCCTCTAAGTACCTCCTGAACCAGCCAGGTATTGGCACGCCCTCTATAAGGTTAAGATTCCCAGACATGCTGAAATTAAAAAGAAGAAATTCAAATGAGGAAACAAAGGATAGTGCCAATGGCTTTTGGGGAATAGCCTTTAAATAAAACAAGACTTTTCTTGAAAAATGCTTCTTTGTAAACAGTTTTGAAAATAATTTCAGAAGGTTTATAAAAGCTTTTGCCCAGTCTGGTAACCTTCTGCTCTGATACCAAGTGTAACACCCCACCTCCGCTAGGGTCACTCACAAAGGTAATGCACTAGTTTTGGAGGAGCGTTATCGAGGTAAACAAACAAAGAAATATTACAAGACAGAACATAGATAAAACAACGGAAGAATCAAAAGATAAATTTCCTTACTTTCAAAAAGAGTCAATGCCTTTTACATTCAAAGTGCCAAATAGCCAAAGTCATTATTTTCCATTACAACAAATTATGTTTTGCATAAATAAAGAAGCATAAACTTAAAACAACAAAAGTATCTTAATTCCCCAAAGGTAGCAGAAATGCAGCCATAGCATAGCTCAAGATCAAACTGTACATGAGCTGAACCGAAAGCAAGTGAAATCCAAGCTAAGTGCTACAGTTCCCTCCCTGAGAACTTGGGGGGCGGGGGGGAACGAAAGAAAAAAAGGCAAAAGAAAACGGGTCAGTCATAAAGACTGGTAAGTCCTAGTGACTTTCAACATAAAAACAGGTAAAGGTAACATGACATGTATAAACTGAAAGTAAACATAAGGATGTTGTCAAGATGGGCAAGATAGACTAAGATAACATAATAAATCAAGTATAGCATCGCATGTTCAAGGTCCGCTGCACCAATTGTACTAGTATCCCAAACCCATGTCTTATATTAACCATGAAATGATCCCTTGGCCCAATATCATGAAATGACCCATTACTTAGTCCAACGGAACGATCCACTAATTGATCGGCTCCCTACAAGTTCTAACTCGTCGTGTGTATGTGTCATATGACCCTATCGCGAATGTAGTCACCTGTGCTAGGTCCACCATAGGGTGTATCAAGCCCTAGGGTGCCAAACGCCGACACAAATCAAGCATGCACAGGTAAACCTACTGATGCCCAATGCCTGCTTTTTAAACTCCAGACTACATGCATGACCATAGTCCGCTAAACCTCCACTGGCGAACCAACTCAGCCATCGTTCTGGTCGCTTACAATCAGCCTAGTGATCGTGCCCCACCCTGCTTAGTTCCAGGGTACCATGATACATCTAGTGGGTTATTGCTGAAATGGACCGCGTAACTAGGGTTTTCGTCCAATAGGTTAAGTGTTGTCATTTAAATTCGTGACTTAACCCTTATCAGTCTAGCATGTCGAGTTGGTTAAGTGTTGTCATTCAAGTTCATGACTTAACCCGCCTACGTGTCATGTCAAATTTGACTAAGTGTTATCGTTCAAGCTCATGACTTAGCCCTACGAATCATGTATCAAGTTGGTTAAGTGTTGTCTTTCATGTTCATGACTTAACCCTATCATGTGGCATTAATTCATTAATGCAACCCAACTTCTCACATCAGACCTGTTGTTGTGGTCACTGGATATGCCGGGCGGTTCCGGGCAGATTTACACCACAACTCAGTCTGACCTCGGGTTTCAAGCGCGATATGACCAACTACCCACATTGGATCCTATTGTTTGCAGTAATTGGATATGCCTGGCGGTTCCGGGCAGAATTACACTGCATACTCAACCCAACCTCGAGTTGGCCATTTTCAAGTTTATTCAAGTGTCATGTCCATGTTCAAATTTCGTTTCAAGTTCGTGTCAAGTTTCAAGGCAAGTTTCATGTCCATATCCAGATTCAAGTTACAAAAATGTTCATGTTTCAATTTATGCCTATTATCAAGTTCATGATTCATGTTCATAACCAATTCATGTTTTGCCTAATCTACCCAAATCATATTCCCATCGTATGTAAACGTGAATCGATCTATATTACAAGTAAATCCTAATCCCGAAATAAAGGGAATAACATCAAAACTATGATAGGAAAAAAGGACGAGCATAAAGTGATAAAAGGGATTACAAGTTTAGCATGATCTAACTTGAGATAACTGGTTACAACATCACTGGCATATGGAATAATGGCCTCAAAACATTAGGATTTCAAATCTAGTATGATAAGGTGATAGTCATGATAAAAGTTAACATAAGGTGATAGTCCCAAACTTGTGAATAATAACTGATTCAACATCACAGGCATGATAATATTATGGGCATGAAAGGATTCGATTTACAACATGAATAGGCCCAAATTAATCTCATAGCAATATTCCCAAAAGTCAAGATCCAAGATGAACAAGAATAGATATGAATCAATTATCATACATAGATCCCATTTCCAATTTATAACATAAATAGGCCCAAATTAATCTCATTGCAATATTCCCAAAAGTCAAGATCCAAGATGAACAAGAATAGATATGAATCAATTATCATACATAGATCCAATTCCAATTTATAGCATGTCCATATTAAGTTTATAGTTTTTATCTAAAAGTAACTTGGACTTACAGATCGTGGTCTAAGAAATTGAGATGCAGAAGTTGAATCTATAAACTAGTCGTCGAATAGTTGAATCGTTGAATCTTGATTTGATTGTAGAAGCAATTCCCTAATATACAATTCCTAGCTGTAGTCTTCAAGAAATAGTCTGCGTGTTTTATTTTAATTTATCTTTATTTAATTTAGAGGAAGAAGAAGAAGCCATGCCCATCTAGAATTTGTGCAGCATAAGGTTAGAGAAGAATGGTGTAAAGAGAATGAGGCTAGGAGGCTGTTTATATAGGATTAGGCGAACGAATCTAGACAAAAAACGAGACCATGTACATCAGAACGAACCCAGGCTCAAAACTGGGCTTCAGCACCAGGTCGACCCCCAGGTCGACCATAGGGTCGACCTGGTCCCTGGGAGGTCGACCATAGTGTCGACCCCCAGGTCGACCTGGTCCTGGGAGGGAAAATTCCCGCCCAGTTTGCGCTGGAGTTTGAATTTGAATTTCGAGCTGTTATTGATTCTGAAAATTCCTGAAACTTCGGAGGGTCATATCTCCCTTATACAGACTCCAATTTTCGAAAACTCGGACTCGTTTCCAAGAAGAATTTCGAGACGAACGCAATGGCACAACATGTTTCCCTTGATTCTTATTTTAAAATTTAATTCTGCCTTGATTTATTGATTTAACATGTTATTAAAATTCGGGTTGTTACACGATCCTCCCTTCCTTCTCTCCCCTCAATTCTTCTTCTTCCCTGTACACACTCTCCATCTGTGCACATGCACAATCCCTCTGGCCATCGATCATCGGTCAGGATGCATCCCATATTTGCGCCATTACACACAGAGTTCATCCACTCTCCTTCCTTCCACTTCAATCAACAAATTCAAAATCTGAGTGTTCAACTCAAAAATACCCAAAACAGCCGATCACTGAAATGTCAAGCCTCGCCTCCACCAACCTCCGATCAATGCCCAACTCCTCCAGTCTGAAGCACAACCCAGCCTCGTCCTACTACCCAAAATTGATTACACTTTATACTTATATAGTCGTATGGTTCAAAGTGCAAGCTACCCCATTCCAACAGCCTACAAAACCTAAATCGACCCAAAACTCACAATTTAACTTATGGATTTTTTTTTTAAATCATTTCTTGCTATGATAAGCGATCACTGCCACTCCTCTAATCCAAAAATCATGGACTTCGATCAACTAGATAGTCATTTAAAGCTATAAACCCATTTTCTGGTTAACTCAAGAAATATACACAACCTCTTCACTAAAAATTGTGAAATCGCCATCAAAAATCATGATTCACATCTACCAACATCTCTATGTAACTGAATCGCAAAGTTATGATCGTTGAAAATTTGTTGTTTTACTTACTTCACTGTGTTTTATATATAACTAAGGATATATAACTTGATGTATTGTTGAAATTAGTTTTAACGTGTATTATATGTGTTTACATAAGATTTTCATTTAATCCTTAGACTTATATACTAGCTAGAAATCAAGTTATAGTTTTAATGGTGATAGAAGGTGAGAAAATAGACTCCTGTTAATTGACAGATTTTGTCACATTTGTTTCTCTCTACCTTAAAATGCAACAAATCAGATTTAGTGAATGAATAATAAGTGATATACAACCAAATATATGCATTTAAACAACTTGTAACATTCATATAAAAAGTAGGAGGATATTTCAAACAAAATCTAACAGTGAGTTTACTTACAACATATATTACTATTTCTTGTTTTCTTTTCTTAGTTTTCCCAACTTTATAATCCTAGTCTAGCTATATTCAGAGGTTTCAGTTTAATTATTGAATCACAAAAGTTGGATATATATGTATATATCAACAAACATATAATTTGGATATAGTGAAAACAGTAAAGGGAAATTTCAGGTTGTTTACCCATTAATAGATGATTACTGTTTTGCAATTGATTTTCAGGTTGTTCCAACTAGAGTTTGAACATAAATATTGAATCAAAAGTGATGGATACATATCAACATACAAATTGTCATCTACTTATAATCTGATATAACGGTAAAGAGAATTTTAGGGGGTTTACTCACCATTTGTATTACTGTGTTCAGTTTTTAAACACACCGGCCTTTCAAAACATATGGTGATCCATTCATGCTTTTATATTATGTTTTTATCTCAATATTTGATGATTAAGTCACTGCTATTATATTATGTTTTCAACACTCAAGTCTAAATTAAATCCATTCATGCTTTGTCTCTGTTTATCCCATACTAATGAGGATCAAAACATCGGTCATCAGAATCCATCATGCTTCCCTCCCTCTACCTCATGAACGCAATCATCAATCTCATATGATGTTGTAGATGTGAGTTATTGATTGAGTTTATGTTTTACATATGTGATCATTGTCGAGAGTATCTGTTGAAAACTTATGGAAATCCCGAGCAGACAGTAGAAGCTACATATTTTCACAGTTAAGTTCTTGTTGATTCGGAATTGGATTTCACAAGCCCTTTGTGAAAGTTGGTGTAGAACTTATGATTTTACGTAAATTCAACTTCAACTAATTTTAGATATTAAGCACTAGTATTTGTGTCAAAGAGAATGGGCACCTATTAGCCCACAAATGTTAACTGCAAAGAAGTGTTTATGTTATTTTCTACTGTGTTTTGCTTTAGCTTGTGGTTCCAGTACTTAACAAAGGCTTTAACATAGAGTCATTACCAGTAATCAATCATATAGGGAATGTTTACTCACTGTGTAGATATACTACTATGTTTTTGTGTTTTGTTTAAACATATAGATTATTATTTTTATTTTTATCTGCTATCCGAGATCTACTCCTCCCGTAACCTATTATGATATTCCATTCACACACAACCATAAATAAAATGTATATTCTACATATATGTGTTTAAATCAAGACAAACAATCATGAATTCGAATAATAGAAACAGAGTAAGGGTGTCTACTCATAGAATTTTCCACTGTTTTGGCATTTTCATTTTTAGGCCTTAACCCATTTGTTCTCTTTTTTAAGACCAAATTTGCTCTATGTATTCATTTCCTTTTCAAGCTTTGGTTCCAGTTTTAACACATTATATTATGGCTGCCAATCTCTCAGGTTTTTGCTTCATAGTTCTTGCCATTTATTTTCGAGACTTTGATGCTGAACTAGTGTGTGTGAAGTATATTTATAGATGGTGAGTTTAAGAGCTTAAATAAGGTAGGTGATTTAATCAAGTTGGCACATTCTATGCAGTAGTGTGATGTTTGATGTCTACAGTTGTATCAATCAAATCTAAGTCTTCCAGATTTTCTCCTAAAAACATATCCATGCCATGTTATTTCTGCACCCTTAGTACATGCATAGGTCCTATATATATGTATATATATAAAAGCATCCTTAGTTCTTAAGTAAGACAACCTATTTATTCGATTTGATTTCTTTGCTATACACTCCACATGTATTTAGCCGTTCCTATCTATCCTATTTAGTTACTTAGGCTATTGTCTTCACTTCCTCCTATAGTATTTTCCATGCTAAGATTTCTTTGATCTCCTTCCTTTCGGCTGACTGGCAATACAGGAGCATGTCCTTCCTCATGGCTAAGGGTGCTCTAACTTATAGGATATGACACTTGCACGTCTATTTTCATTTTGCAAGCTAATAGCCTTCTTTTCCTTTCCAATGCAAATATCTGGGTTCATTAAATGTTGATCTGCACATGTGTCCTATGATTTTCCTACTAATTAGATTAGTATAAAGTTGCCGCATTGTTCTTTCCTTTCAACTTGCATATCTTGTATTTGATTTAGGGACTTGATTTATTTTGTTGTTCTATACGTTGATATGTTATGCACACAATTAGATTTTAAGTTCTCATATGTGCTCTATGTATACACATATTTAATTTACACATGATTCTTGTATCTTGAATATATATGTATTTATATACATATATTTACAACTGCGCAAACAAGATAGATCTTAAATATGTAAATTTTACACAATGTAAAATATTTTCTTGAATCAATATGAAATACACAAAATATATTTGAATTCAAATATTTTACTTAATTTTGTGAACTTGTATATATATTTTTATTTTTACATGTATATGTATGCACTTCACTCTAAATCATAATATTAGAGTTCACTTGTTTCTTTGTACTTTGATTTTTCTTTTAATTTGATTCCTTGTTTGATTTGCTTCTTGTAAGAAAATGAAATTCTAAAATTACATAACTACAAGAAATTTATTTAAGAACTTCACTTTGATTTGTTACTAAAATTCCATAATAACCATTATAAATAACAATATTTGGATTTTACCTTATTTACATCTCATATAAAATAAATCCCAAGTTTTTACTTGTTTATATACTCGTACACTGATGAATATAAATAAATTTGAATATACACTTAGACAATTATATAAAAATTATTTACCCTAAATTTCATAATATTCAAATCCAAATTTATCTATTTGAATTCAATTACCGGTATAATCTATAAATTATAGATTATAAAATTAGTCCAAAAACTGGGTCGTTACACCGTGAGTATCCTGATGTCTTTGATGAGGTTCGGGGTTTACCCCAAGGTGCGATATCGATTTCCGCATATATTTAGTGGATAATGCAAAGCCAGTTGCATTGCCCGTGTGCTATATGGCTCCAAGAGAAAGTAGGGGAGCTACTTGAGAAAGGGTTTTCTTTTGGAATGGGATAAAGAAAGATGTAACAGAGTTTGTTTCTTAATGTCTGATTTGCCAACAAGGCAAAGCTTAGCAAAGGAAGCCTGGTGGTTTACTTCATCCTTTAGAGGTCTCGCAGTGGAAACGGGAGAGCGTCTCCATGGATTTCATAGATGGTTTGCCTAGATCAAGAAAGGACAACACCAGTATTTGGGTGATAATAGACATGCTTACTAAGAACGTTCATTCCATACCAGTTAAGAGTAAGAGGACGACAACATGGTTAGCAGCTGTTTACATTCATGAGATAGCCCGTCTTCATGGAGTACCTTCCAGTATCGTAAGTGATCGAGATCCCATTTTCACCAGTGAATTTTGGAGGAGCTTGCAAGAAGCATTAGGTACACAGTTATGTTTGAGCATCGCTTATCATCCTCAGATAGATGGACAGACGGAGAGGATGAACAGAGTTCTAGAGGATCTTTTGAGACTGTGTATCCTAGACTTTGGAGTGAGTTGAGAAGAGCACCTTCCTTTAATAGAGTTTGCCTACAACAACAGTCATCAAGCTAGCATCGACATGGCACCCTTCGAAGCATTGTATGGACGACCCTGTAGATCACCAACTTGTTGGTGGGAGTCTACAGAAAGATTATTACTTGGACCAGATATGGTTAGGGAAACGCCCGAGAAGATTGACCTTATTCGACGGCGGATGAAGACAACCCAAGATAAGAAGAAATCCTGTGCAGACAAGAGAGGGACCGACATCGAATTTGGAGTGGCAGACTTAGTTTTTTTATTAAAGTGTCAACTCTGAGGAATGTGGTTCGCTTCGGATCTGTAGGGAGTTTAGCACCCAGATTTGTCAGACCATTTCCCATAACCGAAAGGATCGGCCAAATGGCCTATAAAGTGAAGCTCCCAGAAAATCTATCCGGCGTTCATGATGTTTTCCACATTTTTCATCTGCGGAAGTGCTTGCATGACATCGCGAAAGTTGTTGAGCCAAGCATATCGGAAGAAGTGGAAGTAGAGCGGAAGGCGACAGTCAGACGAGTCCCTACCCGTATTCTTGGATCGAAGGTTAAGAAGCTACAGAAACGAGAAGTCAAGTTGGTGAAGGTTCGGTGGGGAAACAACCAAGCAGATGCAACTTGGGAGACCGAAGACAAGATTTTGCGCTACGTACCCTTTTCTTTTCAAGGGAATGTTCTTAACTTCTTTTTCCAAAGCTTTTATTCGCACTTCCTTCTATCATCTGAGTATATCCTATCGATCGAATCTTCGACCTTTAGGTAGGAAATCCCATAGTTGTAAACATGTGTTTGAAACATTTTATGTTTGATGGATGCAAGTGGACGCAAGTGTTTGCTAGTGGTTGCCTGTGGATGCATACACAGACACATTAGGCACTAGATCGACTCAATCACTCTCATACTGCATATGGATGTGTGTGCATTTTTCTTTTCTTTTAATGGATGAAAATGGATGTATTATCAAATGGATGTTGCATTTTGACGAATGATTGTGCACACATATAGAACTTACATGTTATAATAGGATTATTTGCATACAAGTTCAATTCTTGACACTAACATATGTTGCATTAAGGAGGTCAACTAAATCAGTAGATCCCCTGATCTTTGCATTAGTATTGGGATATATACACACAACTTTGCATATATTCATATAAGCATTAGAAATCTTTAAGGACAATGGATGCCAGTGATTGATGGATGAGTAGATGGATGATGGATGCTAGGATATGCATTCTTCTCAACTTAGAGATTTCGAGGACGAAATCCTTTGAGTAGGGGGAATGTAACACCCCGTCTTTTTTTAAACACTAAAAGAGGATAAATTAAATAATAATTAATTTAATATTCGGAATTATGGGAAATGGACTACGCCATTGCGTCCGTCTCGAAATTTTGGTCAAGGTAGACATTGGGTTTGCGTAAAATGGACACCGTATGAAGAAGTTATGAGGATTTTAAGTTTGTATACGTGTAGAAGAAATATATATATATATACATATGAGTCAGATATAAGTCAGAACCTTATCCAAAATCGTTCAAAAATCAAAATTTCGTAAGGCGGCAAATTTCACACTCTAGTGGGTCGACCCCTCTAGAGGGGTGTCAACACTGGGGTCGACCCCCTACAGGGGTGTTGACACCCCTAGGGCTAACGTGGCAGTCTGTTTCAGAGGGGCTGGCTGCTATAAATACGTGGTCATTTCTCTTGCTTTCTTCAATGGAAATCATGGAGGCCAAATGCTGCCGGTGTCTGAACTGAGATGGATCTTTTCTTCAACAACAATCAACTAAAGCTAATCAAACTTAGAGGTTCGAGTGTGGATCCAACCTCAACTATTTTCTACCTTTTCTTTTAATCTGAACACTGTGAGTTCTAGGTTACTTCTAGATTTAAATGATCAAAAGCAAAACGTGATAGTACTGTGATTTAGATCTATCTTAAATCATGAATCTATGTTATTTTTGGATCTCAAACTTTGTTGTGCTAGATCTACTTTTATATATCTAATTCACTTGTGGTTAGTTTATCATGTCACCTTTGTAGATCTGAATCTTTGTCAAGTTTGTGGTTAATTTGGGATTAACATTATATGGACAATTGAACCTTTGTTTAGATCTAGATCATCATATTGTGATTAATTGAGACTGTCATTATTGGACATATGAATTCTTATTTGGATCTGTTCATCCTAAGTATGATGGATCTAGTTTTATCATTACCCTTTTCACTAGATCTTTTTTATGTCCACCTTATTATGCCAATTACTTGTCTATACTAGTATATATGTTTATGTCACTTTTGTTAGAATGATCACTATTGTCATTTGTCCCATCATCTTTCCCTTTTATTATTTATGGCTAGGCTACTTTCTAGACTAGATGCCGCCAAATATATACGAATGCATTAGTGAGGGAATGGGGGAAAATATTAGAATTAACATAACTTGGTTAATGGATATGAATATGGACATATAATTCACTTTGTATAAAATTGGGGAAAAAGGGCCATAATCACCTAAGAAGACACAGGTGAGAATTTGGATAAAAATGAAATGTCTAAGATTACAATTAGAAATTGTAATTGCACTTATGACACGAGGTTAGGTTGCATTAGTGGTGGAAGTATGCCCGGACCCGACAAGCATATCCAACAACCACTAATGTTGAACCTAATGTGAGAGGTCTAAGTGCGCAAATACGAGATGGGTTCAGACACGAGGTTAGGCCCAACATGTGGAATAAGTATGCCCGGACCCGACTGTCATATCCAACATCCGCAAGTTATAGTCCTAATGTGGGAGGCCTAGCCCATTATAACCGTAAATGGACATGGTAATGAATTGGAGTAAACAAGGAATGATAGTAATCTATTATGATGAAAATGTTGTATATAATAGGTAGGCGTGTCCTAGGGACAAGTGTAAATTATAACATAAGATATAATAAAAGGAAAGAAAGCTTATCAGTAAACCTTAGATAAGAAAACTAAGTTAATAAGTAAACCACGTCAAGTTGTGGTGATATGTTAAACAGGAAACAGGAGAACTGAGAAGAAGTATACTTAATTAAATATTAAGTAAAACATGTTGTTGTAACTATGGAAATAGACAATACAAAAGGGATTGTAAGATTACTTCCATTAATTACAATCCAGGGGTAAAAGATTGTAAGATTACTTCTGTTAATTACAATCTAAAGAATAACATGTAATGGGGCTTATTAATGAACTTAAATGGATTAAGTTATATTTATATGAAATTAATAAGCAAGTGAGACTTTGGCAAGTAAAAAAGCAGTCAATGTGAATGGGGATAACCGGTTAGTCTGTAATACTTAACCTAGTTGAATCCATAGGTATTGTGTGAACATAAACATGAATATGGGTTAAGTAAACTTGGTTGAGGAGGGTTAAGTAAATCTTGGGTAAGTGGGTAATATACTATATATAGGCCCACAAACTTAACCGTTAAATAAACATGCTTGAATCAGTGGGAGGGTTAAGTAAGTCTTGGGTAGGTGGGTAATATTAGTATTTATAGGCCCACAAACTTAACTGTTAAATGAACATGCTTGAATCAGGGGGGGGGGGGGTTAAGTAAATCTGGAGGGGTGGGTAATATTTACATATAGGCCCACAAACTTAACCCAATAAGATTATGTAATTAAAGACACCTAGTGGTAAACATAACCAGTGGAAATAATAAAGTTATGTAATTAAAGACACCTTTTAGGGTAAACATTACTTGTGGAAATGATAGGGTTATGTAATTAATGACACCTAGTGGTATACATAGCCAATGAAAACCTAGTGAGGGATACAAGAGAAAGGGGAGAGCTTGTATCATATTGTGTGGGACCCATTTCAGCCAGTAAACCGGAGTAGGTATCAAACATGTACTCCGAACTAGGTCGGAGAAGGGGCACGCTTACTGGACCGATTGTAAGAGTTCTAAACGTGGAGGACGGTATGGGCAGTGCAAACTGATCGGGCCATGTGCATGGATGAGCTGGGCAGAGGGGGATAAGACGACTGTGACATCAGTAGATATGGTTGTGCACATCTTGAAATTGAAGGGTTGCTACTTTAGGAAGTGATACATCCTACTGTGGGACCAGCACAGGGTTTCTACGGAGTACGGAACCAATCGATTAGGGTAGTAGTTAGGGTACATCTAGACTCTGGTAAGTTTAGGAGTCCTTAATGGGGCTGCCTGTGGATTGTATGAGGTTAAAACCTCTCACCAGAAGTACGCCTAAGTCTACCATTTCATACATGTTGGGGATCATCTCATTCTGGTTATACTAGTAATAGTGCAGAGTAATCATTAGAGAAGCAATTACACCTTATCTTGTCTACCTTGTCACACCTTCCTTTTACATAGTAATCTCTCTTATCCACTTTATATTCCTGTCATGCTACTTTTATTTATTTACTTGCTAAAAGTAACTAGACTCGCCAGACTTTATGTATGACCCTTTTGTTTCCTCTTCTTTCTTCTGTCCCCCCTCCAAGGTTCTCAGGGAGGAAACACTCTAGCTTAGTTAGGCTCAGATATCATCTTGCTAGAGCCGCTTTCGAAGTATTAATGTACTCTGGTAGAACGACAGTAGCTTTTATGTTGTAATGGGATTTTTTTGTATTTCAGACATGTGAATTTTGGACCACAGTGTTTTATGATAAATAAAGTTTTTATTCCGCTGTTATTTTATATATCTATCTTGTAATATTTATGTTCTTTTTACTTATAATGCTCCACAAAACTTAATGCATTCCCTTTGTGAGTGACATTAACGTACGAGGGGTGTCACTTATTCCTTCGTCGACTTCCACCGTCTGCTTCCAGTCCACCGCCACCAACAACCGCCTCTAGCTTCTCCTTCTCTTCACCGCGTCGACCACCTTCCTTCCCTCTCCTTTTCTAGTAGTTTGCCACCCATTCACAATGTCAGCCTCCCCATTTATCTCACCACAACCAAACTTCCCTCCCCACGTCAGCTTCCACCGCCGCACGCCTAGAACCACCGCCGCCCCTCTGACGAACTCCGACGCACTTACCATCCGCCAGTCCTCTTCTTGAAAAAAAATCCGTTGTTTTCCTGAAACTGTCGACCACCTTCACCAACCCTGTAGAACACCCAGTCCCGCTCTACAACCCCTACTCCATCCGTTCATGACACTAAGCTTAAGATCCCCTTCTTCTAATACACGTTTGCACTATCTTCCCCTTGTTACACCCTAAAACAGTCGGCCTCACCATTGTCTTCTTGCAACAGCCTATTTAGAACTCTTCATCAACATTTCTCTCTCCGTCCATTCCACCTTAGTTAGGCCAGAGCCACTCCAACCACCTAACTCCGCTCTACCATCCACCTCAGTCTAGTTGTAACATAGGACAAACCCTTTTTAATTGGTTGAGAAGAAATTAGTTTAAGTGTGTGTATATTTGTGGCAAGGAAGCGGTGCACGATGCCCGTGAAAGGTGTACTTTGTTAGTAGTGAATACGGGTTTTAAAAGTTAAATCTGGAAGCAATGAAGGTGAGATTTCTAATTTAAATTTATCTTAAATTAGTCATTACGATTAGTCATTAAATTTAATAATTGGTTCATGATCATAAATTGTTATGAATGGTTGTTATTGGTTGTACCATGGATGTTTGTGCAGTTAAAAACACCCTAAACGCTGAACATTATTGGCTGTAACGCTCTGCGCATAGTTAATTGATCATTTTAGTTGTTATGGTTGTGATGGATGAAATTATGCTTGTTTATTTGGTAAATTCTGATTGCATGAATTCACACATACACCGTAGCTGTGTGATTATAAAGTTAACTGATTTAAACTCTCCTTCCATATAAACGAGTATTTATTTATTAAAATAAGGCTATAAAATTTGTTTTAAAGTTGAATTTATAACTATTTGGAAATCAAATTGAGTAAAGAATGCTAATGTGTTATTGATTTGGGTTTTGAAAATTAGATCAGAAAAGGATTTGAAATATAAATTTAAATGTTGTTTTACACAAGCAATTGATTTCATTATTATAAAATGACTATCGGTAATGCTGGAAAATATATTATTTTAGAAAAAAGGAATGAAATAATGATTTATAAATTAAAGTATGAAATTTTAATTGGAAAATTTATATTTTTAAATCAGTATCGAATATTGATAACGCCTCTTTCAATGATAATAATAACATATACCAGAACGTTCCTGGATGACAAAGAGAATAGTGTATAGGGTTGGGTTTGGAAATATAGTTTCCTACTCTCCCTGGCTATCCCTAACTAATCCGAAGGACGGGATGGCTAATCCAAATTAAAATTTTGAATTGAAATTGTTTAAATTTAGAAGCTAGTTGGAATATTGTAACAACCCGTATTTTTATAACATGTTAAAACCATAAATCAAGGCAGAATTAATTTTTAAAATAAGAATCAAGGGAAACGGGTTACGCCATTGCGTTCGTCTCGGAATTCTACTTGAAATAGAGTCCGAGTTTGCGTAAAATGGATACCGTACGAAGAAGATATGGACGAACGAAGTTAGGCAGAAAAACCAGAAACCGGCCAGAATGCACTGGCGCACTTGGGAAGTGCGCCAGAACAAAATTGCACTGGCTCACTTGGGAAGTGTGCCCATGCAATTTTGCATTGGCGCACTTGGCAGGTGCGCCCAAGCCGAGCAGCAGGCCTGCACAGCTTTCTGGTTTACCCTGGCTGACCTGGTCGGGTTCTGGTCGAATTTCTGAGCTCTGCTGTGTCACTAGGGCTAACTTGTCACTTTCTGATTGGCTTCTCTTGAGATGGATGGCCTTGATTAACTCTAGCTTCATCGATGACTCTAATTAGTTTGAAACCCTATATAAATAGCATCCTAGCCTCATTCTCTTTACACCATTCTTCTCTAACCTTATGCTGCTCAAACTCTTGATGATCATGGCTTCTTCTTCCTCCTCTAAAATAAATTAAATAAAAATAAATCGTGAAGATTATTTCTTGAATACTACGGCTAGGAATTTCTTATTGGGGATTTGCTTCTATAATCAAAGCAAGATTCAGCGATTCAACAATTCAACGACTAATTTCTAGACTTGACTTCTGCATCTAAATTCCTTAGACCACGATCTGTAAGTTCAAGTTACTTTTAGATAAAAACTGTAAACTTAATATCCATGTTGTAAATTGGAATTGGATCTATGTATGATAATTGATTCATATCTATTCTTGTTCATCTTGGATCTTGACTTTCGTGAATATTGCTTTGGGCCTATTCATGTTGTAAATCAAACTCTTTCATGACTATAACCTTGGCATGCCTACGACGTTGAAACTATTGTTAATGGCCTAAGACTATGCCTATGCCTATGACTGTGAACATAAGACTATGCCTATGCCTATGACTGTGAACATAAGATTATGCCTATGCCTATGACTGTGAACATAAGACTATGCCTATGATGGTGAACGTAAGACTGTTGCTTATGACTATGACAAGGACAATTGTGGCTAATCACCTATGACTCTTGGCTAATGAGAATTATTACCTATGATTATGAACATAAGGCTATTATCTATGACCATGACTTTGAAACTATTACCGTTAATTGCCTATGACTATTGCCTAGAACTATTTTGGATAATTAACCATGACTATTGTGATTAATCGCTTATGGTTCTTAATTATGAGATTTCTACCTATGACCATGACTATGACTATTGGGGTTAATTACCTGAGACTATTATAGTTGATTGTTCATGCCCATAGTTGAAACCCATGTTGTACACCGAATTTGCAGTTTGTTGGATCGCATACCTAGGGTGTGACTTGCTTAGTTTATTCGCTATTAAGTACACCAAAACCATTGGATCCATTATCCTTGTATTTGGCTTGCTTTCGCATGCCTATTCTTTTATGTCAACTTTTATCATGACTATCTCCTTATCCTGCTAGATTTGAAATCCTATATGACAGTGATGTTGTAACCAATTATCTCAAGTTATATCATGCTAGTCTTGTAACCCTTTTTATCGGTTTATGCTCGTCCCTTTTGCCTATCATAGTTTTGATGTTATCCCTTTATTTTGAGATTTGGATTTATTTGTAGTATGGATCGATTCACGTTTACGTGCGATGGGAATACGATTTGGGTAGATTAGGAAAAACATGAATTGGTTACGAACATGAATTATGAACTTGATAATAGGCAAAACTTGAAACATGAACATTGTTATAACTTGAATCTGGATGTGGACATGAAACTTATCCTTGAAACTTGACACGAACTTGACATGAAACTTGAACATGGACATGACACTAGAATGAACTTGAAAATGGCCAACTCGAGATTGGGTTGAGTTTGTAGTGTAAATCTGCCCGGAACCGCCCGGCAAATCCAGTGACTGCAAACAATAGGATCCAATGTGAGTAGTTGGTCATATCGCGCTTGAAACCCGAGGTTAGACTAAGTTGTGGTGTAAATATGCCCGGAGCCGCCTGGCATATCCAGTGACCACAACAACAGGTCTAATGTGAGAGGTTGGGGTGCATTAATGAATTAATGCCACATGATAGGGTTAAGTCATGAACATGAAAGAGAACACTTAACCAACTTGAGACATGATTGGTAGGGTTAGGTCATGAACTTGAACGACAACACCTAACCAACTTGACACGTGAATTGTAGGGCTAAGTCACGAACTTAAATGACAACACTTAGCCAATTTGACATGCTAGACTGATAGGGGTTAAGTCACGAATTTAAATGACAACACTTAACCTATTGGACGGAAACCCTAGTTACGCGGTCCGTTTCAGCAGTAACCCACTAGATGTATCATGGTTCCCTGGGACTAGGCAGGGTGGGGCACGATTTCTGGGCTGATTGTAAGCGACCAAAACGACGGCTGTGTTGGTGCGCCAGTGTAGGTTCAGACGGGCTATGGTCGTGCACGTGGTCCGGAGTTGAAAAAGTAGGCATTGGGCATCAGTAGGTTTATCTGTGCATTCTTGATTCGTGTCGATGGTTGGCACCATAGGGCTTGATACACCCTATGGTGAACCTAGCACAGGTGGCTACATTCGTGATAGGGCCGTATGACACAGAGACACATGACGAGCTAGAACTTGTAGGGAGCCGATCGAGTAATGGATCGTTCCGTTGGACCCAGTAATGGGTCATTCGTGATATTGGGCCAAGGGATCATTTCATGATTAATATAAGATATGGGTTGGGATTCTAGTACAGTTGATGCAGCGAACCTTGAATACGTGATGCTATACTTGATTTATACTTGATTTATCATATTATCTTAGTCTATCTTGCCCATCTTGTCATCATCCGTATGATTACTTTCAGTTTATACATGTCATTTTACCTTTATCTGTTTTTATGCTGAAAGTCACTTGGACTTACCAGTCTTTATGACTGACCCTGTTTTCTTTCGCCTCTTTTTCTTCCGTTTCCCCCCCAGGTTCTCAGGGAGGAAACTCTAGCACTTAGCTTGGATTTCGCTTGCTTTTGATTCAGCTCATGTACAGTTTGATCTTGGGCTATGCTATGGCTGCATTTTCTGCAACCTTTGGGGAATTAAGCTACTTTTGATGTTTTAAGTTTATGCTTCTTTGTTTATGCAAGACCGAATTTGTTGTAATGGAAAATAATGACTTTGGCTATTTGGTACTTTGAATGAAAAAGGCTTTGACTATTTTGAAAGTAATGAAATTTATCTTTTGATTCTTCCGCTGTTTTATTTATGTTCTGTCTTGTAATATTTCTGTATTTGTTTTCCTCGATAACGCTCCTCCAAAACTAGTGCATTCCCTTTGTGAGTGACCCTAGCGGAGGTGGGGTGTTACATTTGGTATCAGAGCAGAAGGTTACCAGACTGGGCAAAAGTTTTTAAAACCTTCTGAAACTATTTTCAAAACCGTTTACAAAGAAGCATTTTTCAAGAAAAGTATTGTTTTATTTAAAGGCTATTCCCCAAAAGCCATTAGCACTATCCTTTGTTTTCTTGTTTGAATCTCTTTTCCTTTTTTTCTCCACCTGTAGTCGCAGTAGTTTTTACCTACGGCTAATCTTCTTTCTAGCTTCGTAGATTGTTTTCTGTATGATGGAGATAGTTTCCGTGAGGCTTGTTAACATGTTACATAGGAAAGGTATGAGTGATAAGTTAAGGCGGATGAGTCTCAGAACGAGAAGAAAGACTTCCAGAAGGGAGGCGAGAATAACGACAACAATAATAACAAGTCACGTGATAAGAGGAAGTGCAACTTCTGTGGCATAGTTGGGCATGTTATCAAGGATTGTAAAAGAAGGGAAAAGAAGATAGGTGCGTGCTTTTAATGTGGTAAGCTTGGACACATCAACAAGAACTGCCCTAAGAAGCAAGGGCAAGGCTCGCAGGCAGGACCTTTTGGGGGTACATCTTTAACTTCTTCTCCTAGATGCTTCGTTTTATCTTGCTTATCTTGTCAATCCTATCTTGAGAACCTTAGGTAGAACCCTTTTGGATGTAAACATGTGCTTGAAAACATGTTATGGTTGATGTTTGCAAATGGTTGCAAGTGGTCGCATAATACACATTAGGCACTAGATCGGCTCAGACACATTTTCATATTGCATATGCATGAGTGTTTATACTTGTTTATGGATGAAATTGAATGTGTTATCATGTGGGTGTTGCATATGGATGGATGTTTGTGCACACATATAGTGTTTATGTGACTAGGACTATTTGCATACATGTTGGATTCATGACACTAAACATATTTTGCATTAGGAAGATCAATCAGGCTTGATCGTTTGCATTAGATAAGGGACATATACACACACTTTCTGCATATGTTCATATAGCACTGAAATCTTTTAAGGACAATGGTTTCTTGTGGATGATGGTTGATAGATGGTTGATTGGATGATATGATGCATTCTTCTTAACTTGAAGATTTCAGGGACGAAATCCTTTAAGGAGGGAAGAATGTAACAACCCGTATTTTTATAACATGTTAAACCCATAAATCAAGGCAGAATTAATTTTTAAAATAAGAATCAAGGGAAACGGGTTACACCATTGCGTTCCTCTCGGAATTCTGCTTGAAATAGAGTCCGAGTTTGCGTAAAATGGATACCGTACGAAGAAGATATGGACGAACGAAGTTAAGCAGAAAAACCAGAAACCGGCCAGAATGCACTGGCGCACTTGGGAAGTAAGCCAGAAAAAAATTGCACTGGAGCACTTGGGAAGTGCGCCCATGCAATTATGCATTGGCGCACTTGGCAGGTGCGCCCAGGCCGAGCAGTAGGCCTGCACAGCTTTCTGGTTTGACCCTGGCTGACCTGGTCGGGTTCTGGTCGAATTTCTGAGCTCTGCTGTGTTATTAGGGCTAACTTGTCACTTTCTGATTGGCTTCTCTTGAGATGGATGGCCTTGATTAACTCTAGCTTCATCGACGGCTCTAATTAGTTTGAAACCCTATATAAACAGCCTCCTAGCCTCATTCTCTTTACACCATTCTTCTCTAACCTTATGCTGCTCAAACTCTTGATGATCATGGCTTCTTCTTCTTCCTCTAAAATAAATTAAATAAAAATAAATCGTGAAGATTATTTCTTGAAGACTACAACTAGGAATTTCTTATTGGGGATTTGCTTCTACAATCAAAGCAAGATTCAGCGATTCAACAATTCAACGACTAATTTCTAGACTTGACTTCTGCATCTAAATTCCTTAGACCACGATCTGTAAGTTCAAGTTACTTTTAGATAAAAACTATAAACTTAATATCCATGTTGTAAATTGGAATTGGATCTATGTATGATAATTGATTCATATCTATTCTTGTTCATCTTGGATCTTGACTTTCGTGAATATTGCTTTGGGCCTATTCATGTTGTAAATCAAACTCTTTCATGACTATAACCTTGACATGCCTACGACGTTGAAACTATTGTTAATGGCCTAAGACTATGCCTATGACTGTGAACATAAGACTATGCCTATGCCTATGACTGTGAACATAAGACTATTCCTATGCCTATGACTGTGAACATAAGACTATGCCTATGCCTATGACGGTGAACGTAAGACTGTTGCTTATGACTATGACAAGGACAATTGTGGCTAATCACCTATGACTCTTGGCTATGAGAATTATTACCTATGATTATGAACATAAGGCTATTATCTATGACCATGAATTTGAAACTATTACGTTAATTGCCTATGACTATTGCCTAGAACTATTTTGGATAATTAACCATGACTATTGTGATTAATCGCTTATGGTTCTTAATTATGAGATTTCTACCTATGACCATGACTATGACTATTGGGGTTAATTACCTGAGACTATTATAGTTGATTGTTCATTCCCATGGTTGAAACCATGTTGTACACCGAATTTCAGTTTGTTGGATCGCATACCTAGGGTGTGACTTGCTTAGTTTATTCGCTATTATGTACACCAAAACCATTGGATCCATTATCCTTGTATTTGGCTTGCTTTCGCATGCCTATTCTTTTATGTCAACTTTTATCATGACTATCGCCTTATCCTGCTAGATTTGAAATCCTATATGACAGCGATGTTGTAACCAATTATCTCAAGTTATATCATGCTAGTCTTGTAACCCTTTTTATCGCTTTATGCTCGTCCCTTTTGCCTATCATAGTTTTGATGTTATTCCCTTTATTTTGAGATTTGGATTTATTTGTAGTATGGATCGATTCACGTTACGTGCGATGGGAATACGATTTAGGTAGATTAGGAAAAACATGAATTGGTTACGAACATGAATTATGAACTTGATAATAGGCAAAACTTGAAACATGAACATTGTTATAACTTGAATCTGGATGTGGACATGAAACTTATCCTTGAAACTTGACACGAACTTGACATGAAACTTGAACATGGACATGACACTAGAATGAACTTGAAAATGACCAACTCGAGGTTGGGTTGAGTTTGTAGTGTAAATCTGCCCGGAACCGCCCGGAAAATCCAGTGATTGCAAACAATAGGATCCAATGTGAGTAGTTGGTCATATCGCGCTTGAAACCCGAGGTTAGACTGAGTTGTGGTGTAAATATGCCTGGAACCGCCCGGCATATCCAGTGACCACAACAACAGGTCTATTGTGAGAGGTTGGGGTGCATTAATGAATTAATGCCACATGATAGGGTTAAGTCATGAACATGAAAGAGAACACTTAACCAACTTGAGACATGATTGGTAGGGTTAGGTCATGAACTTGAACGACAACACCTAACCAACTTGACACGTGAATTGTAGGGCTAAGTCACGAACTTAAATGACAACACTTAGCCAATTTGACATGCTAGACTAATAGGGGTTAAGTCACGAATTTAAATGACAACACTTAACTTATTGGACGGAAACCCTAGTTACGCGGTCCATTTCAGCAGTAACCCACTAGATGTATCATGGTACCCTGGGACTAGGCAGGGTGGGGCACGATTACTGGGCTGATTGTAAGCGACCAAAACGAAGGCTGTGTTGGTGCGCCAGTGTAGGTTCAGGCGGGCTATGGTCGTGCACGTGGTTCGGAGTTGAAAAAGCAGGCATTGGGCATTTGTAGGTTTATCTGTGCATTCTTGATTTGTGTCAGTGGTTGGCACCATAGGGCTTGATACACCCTATGGTGGACCTAGCACAGGTGACTACATTCGTGATAGGGCCGTATGACACAGAGACACATGACGAGCTAGAACTTGTAGGGAGCCGATCGAGTAGTGGATCGTTCCGTTGGACCCAGTAATGGGTCATTCGTGATATTGGGCCAAGGGATCATTTCATGATTAATATAAGACATGGGTTGGGATTCTAGTATAGTTGATGCAGCGAACCTTGAATATGTGATGCTATACTTGATTTATACTTGATTTATCATGTTATCTTAGTCTATCTTTCCCATCTTGTCATCATCCGTATGATTACTTTCAGTTTATACATGTCATGTTACCTTTATCTGTTTTTATGCTGAAAATCACTTGGACTTTCCAGTCTTTATGACTAACCCTGTTTTCTTTCACCTCTTTTTCTTCCGTTCCCCCCCATGTTCTCCGGGAGGAAACTCTAGCACTTAGCTTGGATTTCGCTTGCTTTTGATTCAGCTCATGTACGGTTTGATCTTGGGCTATGCTATGGCTGCATTTTCTGCTACCTTTGGGGAATTAAGCTACTTTTGATGTTTTAAGTTTATGCTTCTTTGTTTATGCAAGACAGAATTTGTTGTAATGAAAAATAATGACTTTGGCTATTTGGTACTTTGAATGAAAAAGGCTTTGACTATTTTGAACGTAATGAAATTTATCTTTTGATTCTTTCGCTGTTTTATTTATGTTCTGTCTTGTAATATTTTTGTATTTGTTTACCTCGATAACGCTCCTCCAAAACTAGTGCATTCCCTTTGTGAGTGACCCTAGCGGAGGTGGGGTGTTACAAACATAAAAGTATGATTTCATTGAAAAGAGATTTGGAATACGGTTTTAATTCTAAGTTATGGAAATGGAATTTATTTTAGGTAAAGGAATGGGAAGATTTTTATTTAAATGTTATTTGACGTAAATCGAACACGTCGCGCAACGACAGTTCATTAATATCAATTTTAAATTTCAAATGGTTGTAACTTGAACGTTTTGAATCGGATTTACTTGAAACGAAAAATGTCGGATTTCTATTGATAATGGTTTTTGAATAGAAGAAGAATTTTCAAATTTCAACGTATGGTTTTCAAGTGATGTCTAAATTAAGATTCGAAAAGGTTGCTATACGTGTAGTTCGACGACCGTAATGGAAAATCGAATAAAATGAGCTTATAAAAATTACTTAAAAATTCAGGAAAATATGATAAATCATATTTTATAATTTAAAAGTGATTTGAGTTAAAATATGTGAATTTGGAATGATTCTGGATCTATTTGGTTAAATAACCATTTCGCAGCACCTTTTAGTAACGCTTTCAACATTATTAAACTATTTCTTTGAAATGATTGGAATTTGAAGATTAGAAACCATGAACCATTATGAAAAAGGATTTGTTAAATGTACTGGGAGATTTTAAAAGAGGTTAAAATGAATGGTTTGAAGTTTATTTAAATTATAAGTAAGATATGATAAGTTTGAATTTAAAAATGAGTTGGGATAGAATTGGTCGTCAGATATTCGATATAGAATCCCAGGTTTGGACAAATACTATTAGAACCATATTGATATCCAAATTCTGATGGTGTTTTCCCGTGTCGGTGAATCGATGTCAAATATAAGTCGATTAAATTCCGTTTTAAACTTATATTTGAAATATCAATCATTTGAATTATCATAAATGGGGATTTAAATCCAAACTATGGTTTGGTGGTTTTGGAAACTTATGGAAAGAGATAACGACGAATAAAAGGATTTCGTTTTTGAAATATAAGGTTGCAAATGAATATTGGATTTCAAGAAAAGGTTTAAGACGATAACGGGGTTTACGGGGATTGAACGGGTCCAACCTTAATTTGAAATGAATTGATAACAATTTGGGAAGGAGATTTGAATTGAAAATTTGTATAGCCCATAGCTACTGATTTTAAAAGTATGCTGATTACTTGGAAACACCGGGATCGGATATATGTTCGAGAATCATTCCAAGTAATAAAACGACGTTATGGTGCAATTCAAGACTTGGAAAGTGACGAATGACGATTGAGATTCTTTGAATTGTTTGGATTGATTGCTGGTGTCTCGGTTGGGCTGATCCCCCAATATGAGGTTATAAGTGGCATGAAGTTTGAATATATTTGGAGATTTTTGGATGATGTTTCGTTTAGACCTAGAACAGACATATATGGATTGTGTGTCTGACATTGTAATTAACTGCGTAGCACTATCTTATCAATATATGTCTGTTTGGTGGCGGAGAATTTTTCTCTTGCTTAACACCCTTCTCTAAGACGTACGAGCTTAGCGGTTATATATTGGAATTCAGTGATGCGTTGTTAATGGATAGTGTGGCATACTTAAGATATGTGATGAGCTATGGATGATCAAAGCATGGCTTGTTTAAGGATATCTTTGAGTATATCATGACCTCGGCAAGCCTCACACCCCGGTAAATGGCTAAAACAGGAAAGATGCAGCGAGGTTAAGGGTAGTCATTTCCTTCTTGATAAAAGGTGTACTAGGGTATGGAACCCATGTATTAACCTATGTGGATAACTTCTATTTTATATGGATGTTGATGTTGCGGGTGCCCGGTTTTAAAGGTTGGTAATGACCGGGAAGTGATATACTCCGGCGTGCTCTAAGTTACCTAGCTAAGGGGTAACCGGCCTCGTGTTGACAGAGAGCCCGATTTGGTTCTCAGGGTGTCCCTCTAGAGGCGTACCCATCGATTTGGTAAGGAAGTTCCTTTGCCTGGTCATCTGTTGGAAATCCAATTTTCCACTACGAGCCCGTACAATTTTAGTTGTATAGCGTGCTACCGCAGGATTACGTCAGTATAATGGGATGGGGCATTATGCTGGCTATGATTAATACATTTATTTGCGAAGTTGTTTTCACACTATGTACTAATAATAATATCAGAGGATTTTCACGTATTAAGCATTTTTGACTATCATAAGGAGAAACCTCGCCCATGTGTGCATTTTCATTGTGTGTGCGCCACGAGACCTTATGTTAGTTTCATTTTCAAAAGTCGTTAAGAATTTTGAAGCACGGGTATTCACATGGAGTAAACCCGTTCCACGTTAGCAGCGTGGTCCGGTGAATTTCCCAACTTTAAAATGAAGCTTACATAAGAACACTGTTTTGAATCTCACACTAGTTCCACGACTGACCCAGAGTTTATTGTTTCCCACACCTAAACTCTAGGTGCCCATATTTTTGCGTGGGTAGTCGGAAGCTTGGTTTGCAGGTTCAGATTACATAGCTGGATTCAGGTTGGCAGCTAGAGTTATGATCTGGGTGTTTGTTATTCCGCTGGAGAGTTATTTCCGTTAAGCATATGGTACTCTGATATTCCTTGTAATCTCTGATGTAATCGATGAAATGAAATAAAAAGTTTTGTTATTTTTGTGCAAATATGTAAGTACCCATAACAATCCATCTTTGTGAACAGTTTAAGTTGGTTTAATTACTGGCAAGTACTGGACAGAATGGCGGGTCGTTACAAAATTGGTATCAGAGCTTTAGTTTAAAACAAAGTTATGGGGTATGACATATTTGAATAAAAGATAGGACTCATCAGAGTTACAATATCTCACTAGAGATAGGGTTAAAAATACCCTAGAATGGGATTCAGGAATATTGTGTTTGAGAGAGCGTTTTTCTTCTTATGAAATCAATAAGTTATATTGAAAATTTTGAACATAAAATTTAAGTATTAGATTTGTTGGGTATGAATGAATTTGGATAAATAACTTAAGTATAAAATCCTTTAAAAAGGTAATTAAGGAGATGTTGTATTTGCAATAAACCTTAAGTAAAGTTCATTAACCATTTTTGTTTTAGAATGATGTCTGGTTTGGTTTGATAGGAATAAGGGTGACCCGATTAAGACCCTTGACCATTTTATATGATTTTTTATTTGAAAATCTCTTAACAAATTTTGGATACTTTTAAAAAAGCGAAATTTGGATATAAACCCTTAACTTAAATCATTTTGGTTAAGTTAAGCAAATGATGAGTTTTTGATTTAATAACGAATTTGGATGATTTATAAGCTTTAAATTTTTACTTAGGATGAAAGACCTCTTAGCATTAGACAGTACCTCTCTCAGTTTCAGCCTAGTAGTAGCTCTAGGTTTAACTCAGAGGATTCCATTATAAACATTTCTAGCAACCCCAGTAATCAAGAGATTATTGAGATATTATCGGACTTCATACCGACTGAGGATCAGACTATATACCCCTATAGCGATATGGGCGTCAGCTCTAATCATTATCTTGATATGTTAGGAGTAGACCTAACCCAACAGCAGGACGACCCTGTGAGATATATGAGTATGTCCCAGGACCCATGATTATTAAACTAGATGACAAGGGCTAAGGCAGTATCCTATTTTGGGATTAAGGTTTCCCTAGAGATAGATGAGGATATGTTAGGGTTTTTTTGATGGCAAGTCCTTGACGAGAGAGACCAGAAGTTGTTAGGACTGGTCCCAATACCAGAGGGCATCGGCTTAGATTTGGACCCAGCATTAGTTGAGAAGTAGATGCAACATTACATGAGTTAGAGCTGTCAGGATTTATAGTTGAGGACGACCCATTAAAACAACCCATATACGAGGATGATATAGAGTCTGATAAATATATAGTAGATGAGAATGAATTTATAGAGGATGACGACGGAGATATAAATAATGATGATTTTTTTGTTGATGACAAGGAGGAGTTTGTTGATGAGGAGATAGAGGAGATTAGTTTGTCCGGTACATCCAACGATGAATCAGATGCATCAGATGAGTAGTGTGGGATGAGTTTAGATCTTGGGTATAGTGTGTATATATTATCTTAAGTGCATAGAAGCAATAGGATGTTAGGCTAGGACGGTTTTTGAGTGACTAGTACCTGATAGGTATACTTTTGGTGTCTATACATTTTTGGACTACCTCAAGTACGTAATACATACTTGGATAGGGATAGTTACATTTTTTTGTATGCTGACTTGAATTATCTTTATGATATGACATTTTGGGTTGACTATGATATGTGTGTGTTCCATTTTTATGAGATGAATTAAATCTGTTTTATTTATGGAATCTATTACAAAACCATATGGAGGAGTTTGATTTAAAATTCGTATAGAGTTTAAAAACAACCGTTTATCCTTTTCAAGGACGAAAAATCTTAAGGGGGGATGAATGTGATATCCCGGGATTTTTTATTGAGTTTAAAATTTAATGTTTGGATTTTTCTAAATATAATTTGAATTTAAATAAGATTTAATATAAATATTGATTTATATTCTTTTGTATATTAGTTAAATTAATATTTTTGTTCTATTTAAAAGTGTGATTTTACACATTTCATATGAATTTTATTTTGAGTAAAATAAATAATTATATTTCTATATATAGTATATGAATTGTAATGTCATTTTATTTTGAAGTTAAACATATATGAGTTAAAGAATGGTTTCATATATATGTGTTACCAATTTGTTACTAAAATTGGAATTTTATAAATAAATAAATAATAATTATTTGGCAACCATGCATGTAATGAAGTTTATAGAACACCATGTGTTCATATAGGTGGAATTAGGCATGTAATTAATTTTTAAGGAAAAAACATGTATGCATAGTCACATTTACCAATTTACCCCAAAAACCATTATATAAGGACTCACGCACCATTATCTTCTCATCAGCTCTACCGTGTTTTATTTCCATCACTCCTCTTCCTCACGTGTTTCTCCTCACCCCGTCATCCTCTTTGCCCACACACTATTTCCCTCAGCCATATTCCTTCATCAACTTCCGCCGCCTGCTTCCAGTCCACCACCACCAACAACCGCCTCTAGCTTCTCCTTCTCTTCACTGCGTCGACCACCTTCCTTTCCTCTCCTTTTCTAGTAGCCCGCCACCCATTCACAACGCCAGCCTCCCCATTTATCTCACCATAACCAAACTTCCCTCCCCACGTCAGCTTCCTCCACCGCATGCCCAGAACCACCGCCGCCCCTCTGACGAACTCCGACGCACTTACCATGCGCCAGTCCTCTTCTTGAAAAAATCCGTTGTTTTCTTGAAAATGTCGGCCACCTTCACCAACCCTGTAGAACACCCAGTCCTGCTCTACAACCCCCACTCAGTCCATTCGTGACACTAAGCTTAAGCTCCCCTTCTTCTAATACACGTTCACATTATCTTCTCCTTGTTGCGCCCTAAAACAGTCGGCTTCACCCTTGTCTTCACACAACAGCATATTTAAAACTCTTCATCAACATTTCTCTCTCCATCCATTCCACCTCAGTTCGGCCAGAGCCACTCCCCTTTGCCATCCACCTCAGTCCAGTTGTAACATAGGACAAACCCTTTTTTTGGTTGAGATGAAAATAGTTTAAGTGTGTGCATATTTGTGGCAAGGAAGCGGTGCACGACGTCCGTGAAAGGTGTATTTTGTAAGCAATGAATACGGGTTTTAAAAGTTAAATTTGGAAGCAATGAAGGTGAGATTTCTAATTAAAATTAACTTTAAATTAGTCATTACGGTTAATTTAAATTAGTCGTTAAATTTAATAATTGGTTCATGATCATAAATTGTTATGAGTGGTTGTTATTGGTTGTACCATGGATGTTCGTGTAGTTAAAAACACCCTAAACATTGAGCATTATTGACTGTAACGCTCTACGCATAGTTAATTGATCATTTTAGTTGTTATGGTTGTGATGGATGAAATTATGTTTGTTTATTTGGTAAATTCTGATTGCCTGAATTCACACATACACCGTAGCTGTGCGATTATACAGTTAACCGATTTAAACTCTCCTTCCATATAAATGAGAATTTATTTATTAAAATAAGGCTGTAAAATTTGTTTTAAAGTTGAATTTATAACTATTTGGAAATCAAATTGAGTAAAGAATGCTAATGTGTTATTGATTTGGGTTTTGAAAATTAGATCAGAAAAGGATTTGAAATATAAATTTAAATGTTGTTTTATACAAGCAATTGATTTCATTATTATAAAATGACTATTGGTAATGCTGGAAAATACATTATTTTGGAAAAGAGGAATGAAATAATGATTTATAAATTAAAGTATGAAATTTTATTTGGACGATTTATATTTTTAAATCAGTATCGAATATTGATAACGCTTTTCAATGATAATAATAACATATACTAGAAAGCTCTGGGATGACAGAAAGAATAATTTCTAGGCTTGGGTTTGGAAATATAGTTTCCTGCACTCCTTGGCTATCCCTAACTGATCCGAAGGACGGGATGGCTAATCCAAATTAAATTTTGGAATTGAAACTGTTTAAATTTATAAGTAATTTGAAATATAAAAGTATGATTTCGGGGAAAAGAGATTTGGAATATGGTTTTAATTCTAAGTTATGGAAATGGAATTTATTTTGGGAAAAGAAACGGGACGATTTTTATTTGAACGTTATATAACATGAATCGAATGCGTTGTGTAACGACAGTTCGTTAATATCGATTTTAAATTTCAAATGGTTGTAACTGGAACGTTTTGAATCAGATTTACTTGAAACGAAAAATGTCGAATTTCTATTGACAATGTAACAACTCGTATTTCGATAACATGATAAAACGAGAATCAAGGCAGAATTTAATTTTAAATTCTGAATCAAGTAAAACGGGCTATGCCATTGCGTTCGTCTCGGAAAAATACGCGAAATAGAGTCCGAGTTTTCGGGAATCGGAATCCGTATGACCAAGTTATGATCCGTCGAAGTTTTCAGGGTTTTCAAGTTTGAAAATCACCTAGGAAGTTCAAGTTTTGGGGTAGGCGGGAATTTTCCCGCCAAAGCCCATGTCGACAGGGGAGTCGACAGGGCTGTCGACACCCCTGGACCCCAAGTCGACAGGGCTGTCGACTTGGGTGTCGACTGGGTCCAAAAACACAACTCCGTGTTTTGTGGCCTGGTGCACCTGGATGCAGTCTTGGTCTGGTCTGATGGGCCTGTGACGATTTCTGTGGTCTAGATTAATCCTAGATCTAATCCTAGGGCCTAAAACTATCCTAATCTCTATAAAAAGACCCTAAACCTAACCTAAATCCCTAAAAATCAAACCTAGCAACTAAGTGCTGCCAAAATCAATTTTGATCATGGCCTCCATCTCAAATCCCTAGAGCCTATGCACTCAAATCAAGTTCAAATCAAAAGGTGCAAGCTTGTTACACCAAATCAAGGCCAAATCAACATTGCTATGCGAGTTCCATGACGATTCTTCTACAAAGGAGGCACCTTTCTTAGACAAGATGATTCATGCTTCTTTCCCTAGGCCTAACTATGTAAGTTCTAGCTACTTTTGGATCAAAACGGTATTTTTAATGTTGACATGGGATAAAATGAGATAAAGCATAAGTATGCATGTATGTGCACCTAACTTTGTCCCTTTTCTATGATCTATGACCTTAGACTAAGATGTAGCAACTTAATCATGTCACTCATGTTATGTTTAGCCTAGTTTATCTTGCAAGTTTGGATCTTTGTCTATGGAAGATTTGCATGAACCTTTGGGAACCATTTGACTTGTGAAACGTAGGCAAATACTTGACCTTGGGGCTTATGCATGCATATGAACACAAACCCTTTATGTTTCATGCATGTTTGTGGCCAAATCCTTTATGAGATTATGCATGCTCATGGCCAATCCCCTCTTTTAAGTTGTGCATGTTTATGGCCAAACCCTTTTTGATAATATGCATGTTTGTGGCCAAATTACCTTATGACACTATGCATGTTTATGGCCAATCTCTTTATGATGTTATGCATGTGGAAGCCAAGCCCTTTTTGGCATCATGCATGTTTTGAGACCAATATGTGACATAGTATCCTACTATGTTGACTCGCTTTGCTTGTGTTGGGAAAACACGATTTTGGGTAGTTAGATAAACATGAACATGTCGCAAAATCTTAACTTGAATATGACATGTGTTCATACTTGAAAATATGACTTGAAAGATAACATGGAAGATGACATGTAAGTATGCATAAAAACATGAGCTTGGAAATTTACCTATTAAGTTAGGTCTACCCTTTGGGAATTTACCTATTAAGTTAGGTCTACCCAAATGCTTGAAAACTTGTAACATGTTTTGGAAACATGATGAACTTAGGTAATATAACTGTGGCCAACTCGAGGTTGGGTTGAGTTTGCAACGTAAAACTACCCGGAACCGACCGGCCTAACTAGTAGTTGCAAACAATAGGACCCAATGTGAGAAGTTGGTCATGTCGCGCTTAAGACCCGAGGTTAGACTAGGTTGTGGTGTAAATCTACCCGGACCCGCCCGGCTTAACTAGTAACCACAACAAGGTCTAATGTGAGAGGTTGAGGGTGCATTAATTAAATTAATGCCACATAATAGGGTTAAGTTAATTGGATTAATGAGGCTTAACCAAATATGATACGGACAAATGGGTTAAGTAATTTGATTAGGCTAATGATACTTAACAAAACATGATAAGCTTGGGTAGGTTAAGTAACTTGATTTGCCTAATGACACTTGACCATTTTTATACGACTAGTGGACGGGATTAAGTTAACCAACACTTAATCAATCCAACACGATAACGTGATAAGGTTAAGTAAATTTTCTTAATGGCACTTAACCGTATAATACAGTCAATGGATGGGGTTAAGATTAGGCTTAACTAATCTAAACATGGTAATCGGATGGGGTTAAGTTAGCCTAGACTTAATTAATCCAACTTGGTAATTTAATGGGGTTAAGTTAAACACTTAACTAATTTAACACGATGATTTGATGAGGTTAAGTGACCTATACTTAACCAATCTAACTCGTTAATTTGATGAGGTTAAGTTAATCTATACTTAACCAATCTAACGTGAAAACATGATAAGGCTAAGTCATGAATCACTTGAATACGCTTGACCGATTTGATGACAAGGTCAAGTTAAATTATATAATTAACCAATCTAAAATGATAATTAGACGAGGTTAAGTCATGGATTCCTTGATATACTTAGCCAACTTGACACATGGTTTGTAGGGTTAAGTCTTGGACTTGGATACTTAGCCAATTTGGACATGGTTTGTAGACGGGCTAAGTTATGAACTTAAGTGACACTTAACCCATTAGATAAACCCTAATTCGGAGGATTAGGTAAATAACCATAGTTAACAAGGATTATGGAAATAAGGCTAAGTGGTAAACCTTAGTTAAGGGAAACTAAGTAATAATTCTTAGTCAAGGAAATTTGGACCATTTCTTAGATAGATTAGTAACCCGATACGTTAGGTCAACGTTTAAGTATGCATGTAGGAGCAGGCTATCTGATTTAGATAAAGGCTCCAACGAACTGGGTAACGAAGCAGCGGCTTCGGGGAACGTGAGGATATTCTTGGGATCCCTCTGTGAGCTGCCAGGTCATTATACTAGGCTCACGAGAGGTTGAGGTCTGCGGTAGAAGAACCAAGAATATGCCTTGGTTGCTATGCGAGCGACCTAAAGACTGGGGTGGATAGCAGTGAGTCGACGAATACATAAGGTGCCCGAGATAGCAAGTTCGTCGATCATCTACCATCTTGAGTCAAGCGTGTACGTACGGAAAGGCAGGGAACACCCAACAGACCATAATTGCTATCTAATTATGGGTGAGGTAGGCCGTAGGATGTGGGCTGGCCGGAGTGTAGTTCTCATGCAAGATTTTCTCTTGTGTTGCCTTTCACTAGTTGAGGGAGGGGTCTCGTGGGACCATAGCCACGTGTAGAAAAGCAGACCTTAGTATCTGCATCGGCAGATAAATCTAAAGCTCCCGACCGAGTCCTGTATTTCTGGTTTTTGCCCTGTGACAGGACTCGGATGGCACGATGTGATACATGTGCATACAGTTATAGAAAAACGATTCACGATGAATGCGTGGGAAAAAGGGCGCGGATGACGGTTAGCGTAATCCCTAGTGGCCTAGGTGGTTTAACCCGAACCGAAATACGAAAGCGTGCAATAGATAAGCGTAATCCCTAGTGGTGCTAGGTGGCGTAAGTCCTAGTAGTTCAAACAATGATTCATATGGAAGAGCCTAGCTAGAACAAGGGTGACAGTCCAAACGATTTCAAGGATAATACGACATGAGGAAGCCCGTACGAGGTACGACAAAGGACTGAACTTATATACATGGAAAGAAACATATGATTTTGAGTAACCTATATATGCGGTATATTAGGTTGACATGGACCATTACACGACTTTGGGCAAGGGACATTCATGGTTAACACATGACGCGGGTAGGGATACTAGTACGAGAGGTGCAGAGCAAATATACATGTTAGGACTAGGAAAAATATACATAATAGATACCGTGGGATGTTAGACGGGGTAGATACCTTGGGATAATGTACTCGATAGAAATCTGACGATGTGATACCTTGACTCATCATAACACCGTAGTTTATCATGATACCTTAGTTTACCTTGCCGCAGTAGTTCAACCGGCTACCCTGGTTTATCTATCTTGTAGTTATCCTTATGTTTACTTTCAGTTTATGCATGTCATGTTACCTTTACCTGTTTTTATACTGGAGGTAGATAGGACTTACTCAGTCTTTTTGACTGACCCATTTTGTTTCGCCTCTTTTCTTCCGTTTCCCCCCCAGGTTTCAGGGAGGAAACAATGCTGTTTAGTTCGGACTTCTTCTGCTTGAAGGTCATCATGGATGGCTTGGACTTCTCTTGGCTATGGCTACTTTACGGTTTTACTTGGGGAATAATTTATTAAAAAGTCTTTATGCTTCTTTACTATTGCAAGACAGGTTTTGATGTACTCTGATGTAAAAGGCTTTAGACCTTATGTATTCACGTTTATGAAAGTTTGATTTTACTTCCGCTATTTATATATATATGTTCTGTCTTGTGATATTTCTGTGCATGTTTACCAATAATGCCCCTCTAAAGCTAGTGCATTCCTTTGCGAGTGACCCTAGCGGAGGCGGGGTGTTACATTTGGTATCAGAGCAGAAGGTTACCAGACTGGGCAAAAGTTTTTAAAGACCTTCTGAAAACTATTTGAAAATCGTTTATAAAGAAGCATTTTTCAAGAAAATTTTCTTTAAAAAAAAAAAAGAAAAAAGAAAAAGGCTATTCCCCAAAGGCCATTAGCACTATCCTGGTTTCCTTGATTGAATCTCTTTTCCTTTCTCTCCTCCATCTGTAGTCACAGTGGTTTTAACTGCGACTAGTCTTTTCTATCTTCGAAAGTGCTTTCCATGCGATGGAGGCTGTTCTCGGGAGACCAGTGGCCGCGTTATAAGAAAGGATAGTGAGAAAGAGGATGAAGGATACGAGTTAAGGATGAGCAACTTGTTGGTATGGCTCAACTCAGAATGAGAGAGAAAGGTGAACAATGAAACCCATGACGAGAGAGTACCTTTGGCATGGTGAAACGGGACGGATAGTTAAGTATCATGGAACAGGGACAAAATCATTCGGAGGGCAATAGTATGCTCTCATCTCTAGGGTAACGATCTTGTTAAAGGTTTAGCTTTTCTTCTCTATCATCCGGTCGGGACTTTGTTTTGATCACCGCATCTTTTAAGTCCGCTTCGATAGTTGAGTCTCTGCACCTTAGTACTAGCGTAGTAGAGGATCCCGTTTTTGTCTCAAGTCCTATTGGAAGATCGGTCCATTTACTCATGGCTTGTTTGGATTTGAGAATGTCTATATCAAGTGTTGAGCTTGGAAATAATGCTTATGTTTAGAAGTTGTGGATGGATTCTAGGGATGAAGTGGTTATCCAGTAAGGGGTGCCACTCTCGGTTTTAGAAGGAGGGTAGTTAGACTCTTGGCTTGCTTTGGTAATACCCTTGAAGTATCGCGTGACCTTTGGGTTCTGTCATGATTAGTTACTTAGAATCCCTAGATGCCTTTATTGGAAATTTGAAGCCCGATCGGATGGCGTTCGCCGATAAGACGGATGGTTTATTTCACTTATGCATGGGTTATGGAAATCACCCTAGTAAGTGCACTTGATAACCCGGTTGGCATCTGTTTACTTTCAAGAGAAAGTTCTACTACGTAGAATACCTTATGGTACGAGGTCCGAGATTCACTAGTGAATTTTGGAAAGCTTGCATGAGATCATGAGTACGCAGTCATGTTTGCGCTAAGTGTGCAAGTGGAACGAGAGGCGACGAAGAAATGAGTTCCAGCTCATGTTATGGAAACAGGAAATAAGAAGCCACGAAATCGCGAAGTTAAAGGACGGTCAAGGCACAATGGAATTGAGCTCAAGGAAATACGACTTTGATGGTCAAAGACTAGATACGCGCATGATATCTCTTTTGGGAGTATATCCTTGATCCCTGTTTTCTGTAGAGCTCACTTGTAGGCTATCTTTTGTGGACATCCTCTCGGTCCTATTTTCTGTTACAAACCCCATAAGGAGTTTGTCTTGTTTCCTCGACCCTGTTTCAGGGAATCCTAGGTAGAACCCTATGGATGTAAACATGTATTTGAAACATGTTATGGTTGCAAATGGTTGCAAATGGTTGCAAGTGGTTGCTCGTGGATGCGCGAATACACATTAGATACTAGCTCGACTCGGTCACATTTCATATTGCATATGCACGAGTATTTATACTTGTTTATGGATGAAATCGAATGTATTATCAGGCGGATGTTGCATATGGTTGAATGTTTGTGCACGCATATAGTGTATATGACTAGGACTATTTGCATACATGATGGATTCATAGCACTAAACATATTTTTGCATTCAAAAGATTTTTCAGGCCTGATCATTAGCATTAGCTAAGGAACATATACACACACTCTTTGCATGTATTCATACAGCATTAGAAATCATCTAAGGACGATGGTTGCTTGTGGATGATGTTTTGAGTAGATGGATGATGGATGGTAGGATATGTTCTTCCTAACTTTGAGATTTCGGGGACGAAATCCTAAAAGGTGGGGAGAATGTAACAACTCGTATTTCGATAACATGATAAAACGAGAATCAAGGCAGAATTTAATTTTAAATTCTGAATCAAGTAAAACGGGCTATGCCATTGCGTTCGTCTCGGAAAAATACGCGAAATAGAGTCCGAGTTTTCGGGAATCGGAATCCGTATGACCAAGTTATGATCCGTCGAAGTTTTCAGGGTTTTCAAGTTTGAAAATCACCTAGGAAGTTCAAGTTTTGGGGTAGGCGGGAATTTTCCCGCCAAAGCCCATGTCGACAGGGGAGTCGACAGGGCTGTCGACACCCCTGGACCCCAAGTCGACAGGGCTGTCGACTTGGGTGTCGACTGGGTCCAAAAACACAACTCCGTGTTTTGTGGCCTGGTGCACCTGGATGCAGTCTTGGTCTGGTCTGATGGGCCTGTGACGATTTCTGTGGTCTAGATTAATCCTAGATCTAATCCTAGGGCCTAAAACTATCCTAATCTCTATAAAAAGACCCTAAACCTAACCTAAATCCCTAAAAATCAAACCTAGCAACTAAGTGCTGCCAAAATCAATTTTGATCATGGCCTCCATCTCAAATCCCTAGCCTATGCACTCAAATCAAGTTCAAATCAAAAGGTGCAAGCTTGTTACACCAAATCAAGGCCAAATCAACATTGCTATGCGAGTTCCATGACGATTCTTCTACAAAGGAGGCACCTTTCTTAGACAAGATGATTCATGCTTCTTTCCCTAGGCCTAACTATGTAAGTTCTAGCTACTTTTGGATCAAAACGGTATTTTTAATGTTGACATGGGATAAAATGAGATAAAGCATAAGTATGCATGTATGTGCACCTAACTTTGTCCCTTTTCTATGATCTATGACCTTAGACTAAGATGTAGCAACTTAATCATGTCACTCATGTTATGTTTAGCCTAGTTTATCTTGCAAGTTTGGATCTTTGTCTATGGAAGATTTGCATGAACCTTTGGGAACCATTTGACTTGTGAAACGTAGGCAAATACTTGACCTTGGGGCTTATGCATGCATATGAACACAAACCCTTTATGTTTCATGCATGTTTGTGGCCAAATCCTTTATGAGATTATGCATGCTCGTGGCCAATCCCCTCTTTTAAGTTGTGCATGTTTATGGCCAAACCCTTTTTGATAATACGCATGTTTGTGGCCAAATTACCTTATGACACTATGCATGTTTATGGCCAATCTCTTTATGATGTTATGCATGTGGAAGCCAAGCCCTTTTTGGCATCATGCATGTTTTGAGACCAATATGTGACATAGTATCCTACTATGTTGACTCGCTTTGCTTGTGTTGGGAAAACACGATTTTGGGTAGTTAGATAAACATGAACATGTCGCAAAATCTTAACTTGAATATGACATGTGTTCATACTTGAAAATATGACTTGAAAGATAACATAGAAGATGACATGTAAGTATGCATAAAAACATGAGCTTGGGAATTTACCTATTAAGTTAGGTCTACCCTTTGGGAATTTACCTATTAAGTTAGGTCTACCCAAATGCTTGAAAACTTGTAACATGTTTTGGAAACATGATGAACTTAGGTAATATAACTGTGGCCAACTCGAGGTTGGGTTGAGTTTGCAACGTAAAACTACCCGGAACCGACCGGCCTAACTAGTAGTTGCAAACAATAGGACCCAATGTGAGAAGTTGGTCATGTCGCGCTTAAGACCCGAGGTTAGACTAGGTTGTGGTGTAAATCTACCCGGACCCGCCCGGCTTAACTAGTAACCACAACAAGGTCTAATGTGAGAGGTTGAGGGTGCATTAATTAAATTAATGCCACATAATAGGGTTAAGTTAATTGGATTAATGAGGCTTAACCAAATATGATACAGACAAATGGGTTAAGTAATTTGATTAGGCTAATGATACTTAACAAAACATGATAAGCTTGGGTAGGTTAAGTAACTTGATTTGCCTAATGACACTTGACCATTTTTATACGACTAGTGGACGGGATTAAGTTAACCAACACTTAATCAATCCAACACGATAACGTGATAAGGTTAAGTAAATTTTCTTAATGGCACTTAACCGTATAATACAGTTAATGGATGGGGTTAAGATTAGGCTTAACTAATCTAAACATGGTAATCGGATGGGGTTAAGTTAGCCTAGACTTAATTAATCCAACTTGGTAATTTAATGGGGTTAAGTTAAACACTTAACTAATTTAACACGATGATTTGATGAGGTTAAGTGACCTATACTTAACCAATCTAACTCGTTAATTTGATGAGGTTAAGTTAATCTATACTTAACCAATCTAACGTGAAAACATGATAAGGCTAAGTCACGAATCACTTGAATACGCTTGACCGATTTGATGACAAGGTCAAGTTAAATTATATAATTAACCAATCTAAAATGATAATTAGACGAGGTTAAGTCATGGATTCCTTGATATACTTAGCCAACTTGACACATGGTTTGTAGGGTTAAGTCTTGGACTTGGATACTTAGCCAATTTGGACATGGTTTGTAGACGGGCTAAGTTATGAACTTAAGTGACACTTAACCCATTAGATAAACCCTAATTCGGAGGATTAGGTAAATAACCATAGTTAACAAGGATTATGGAAATAAGGCTAAGTGGTAAACCTTAGTTAAGGGAAACTAAGTAATAATTCTTAGTCAAGGAAATTTGGACCATTTCTTAGATAGATTAGTAACCCGATACGTTAGGTCAACGTTTAAGTATGCGTGTAGGAGCAGGCTATCTGATTTAGATAAAGGCTTCAACGAACTGGGTAACGAAGCAGCGGCTTCGGGGAACGTGAGGATATTCTTGGGATCCCTCTGTGAGCTGCCAGGTCATTATACTAGGCTCACGAGAGGTTGAGGTCTGCGGTAGAAGAACCAAGAATATGCCTTGGTTGCTATGCGAGCGACCTAAAGACTGGGGTGGATAGCAGTGAGTCGACGAATACATAAGGTGCCCGAGATAGCAAGTTCGTCGATCATCTACCATCTTGAGTCAAGCGTGTACGTACGGAAAGGCAGGGAACACCCAACAGACCATAATTGCTATCTAATTATGGGTGAGGTAGGCCGTAGGATGTGGGCTGGCCGGAGTGTAGTTCTCATGCAAGATTTTCTCTTGTGTTGCCTTTCACTAGTTGAGGGAGGGGTCTCGTGGGACCATAGCCACGTGTAGAAAAGCAGACCTTAGTATCTGCATCGGCAGATAAATCTAAAGCTCCCGACCGAGTCCTGTATTTCTGGTTTTTGCCCTGTGACAGGACTCGGATGGCACGATGTGATACATGTGCATACAGTTATAGAAAAACGATTCACGATGAATGCGTGGGAAAAAGGGCGCGGATGACGGTTAGCGTAATCCCTAGTGGCCTAGGTGGTTTAACCCGAACCGAAATACGAAAGCGTGCAATAGATAAGCGTAATCCCTAGTGGTGCTAGGTGGCGTAAGTCCTAGTAGTTCAAACAATGATTCATATGGAAGAGCCTAGCTAGAACAAGGGTGACAGTCCAAACGATTTCAAGGATAATACGACATGAGGAAGCCCGTACGAGGTACGGCAAAGGACTGAACTTATATACATGGAAAGAAACATATGATTTTGAGTAACCTATATATGCGGTATATTAGGTTGACATGGACCATTACACGACTTTGGGCAAGGGACATTCATGGTTAACACATGACGCGGGTAGGGATACTAGTACGAGAGGTGCAGAGCAAATATACATGTTAGGACTAGGAAAAATATACATAATAGATACCGTGGGATGTTAGACGGGGTAGATACCTTGGGATAATGTACTCGATAGAAATCTGACGATGTGATACCTTGACTTATCATAACACCGTAGTTTATCATGATACCTTAGTTTACCTTGCCGCAGTAGTTCAACCGGCTACCCTGGTTTATCTATCTTGTAGTTATCCTTATGTTTACTTTCAGTTTATGCATGTCATGTTACCTTTACCTGTTTTTATACTGGAGGTAGATAGGACTTACTCAGTCTTTTTGACTGACCCGTTTTGTTTCGCCTCTTTTCTTCCGTTTCCCCCCCCAGTTTTCAGGGAGGAAACAATGCTGTTTAGTTCGGACTTCTTCTGCTTGAAGGTCATCATGGATGGCTTGGACTTCTCTTGGCTATGGCTACTTTACGGTTTTACTTGGGGAATAATTTATTAAAAAGTCTTTATGCTTCTTTACTATTGCAAGACAGGTTTTGATGTACTCTGATGTAAAAGGCTTTAGACCTTATGTATTCACGTTTATGAAAGTTTGATTTTACTTCCGCTATTTATATATATATGTTCTGTCTTGTGATATTTCTGTGCATGTTTACCAATAATGCCCCTCTAAAGCTAGTGCATTCCTTTGCGAGTGACCCTAGCGGAGGCGGGGTGTTACAGACAATGTTTTTTGAATAGGAGAGGAATTTTCAAATTCCAACGCATGGTTTTCAAATGATGTCCAAATTAAGAATCCAGAAGGTTGCTATACGTGTAGTTCGACGATCGTAATGGAAAATCGAATAAAATGAGCTTATAAAAATTATTTAAAAATTCGTAAAATATGATAAATCATATTTTATAATTTAAAAGTGATTTGAGTTAAAATATGTGAATTTGGAATGATTCTGTATCTATTTGGTTAAATAACCATTTCGCAACATTTTTTAGTAACGCTTTAGCGTTGTTAAACTATTTCTTTGAAATGTTTGGAATTTGAAGAATAGAAACCATGAACCATTATGAAAAAGGATTTGTTAAATGTGTTGGGAGATTTTAAAAGAGGTTAAAATGAATGGTATGAAGTTTATTTAAATTATAAGTAAGATACGATTAGTTTGAATTTAAAAATGAGTTGGGATATAATTGGTCGTCAGATATTCGATATAGAATCCCAGGTTTGGATGAATACTACTAGAAATTACAAACCATATTCATATCCAAATTCTGATGGTGTTTTCCGGTGTTAGTGAATCGATGTCAAATATAAGTCGATTAAATTCTGTTTTAAACTTATATTTGAAATATCAATCTTTTGAATTATCATAAATGGGGATTTAAATTCAAACTAAGGTTTGGTGGTTTTGGAAACTTATGGAATGAGATAACGATGAATAAATGGATTTAGTTTTTGAAATATAAGGTTAGAAATGAATACTGGGTTTCAAGAAAAGGTTTAAGACAATAACGGGGTTTACGAGGACTGAACGAGTCCAACCTTAATTTGAAATGAATTGATAACAATTTGGGAAGGAGATTTGAATTGAAAATTTGTATAGACCATAACTACTAATTTTAAAAGTACGCTTATTACATGGAAATACTTGGATCGAATATATGTTCGAAAACCATTCCAAGTAATAATACGAAGTTATGGAGCAATTCAAGACTTGGAAAGCGACGAATGAAGATCGGGATTCTTTGAATTGTTTGGATTAATTGCTGATGTCTCGGTTGGGTGGATCCCCCGACACGAGGTTATAAGTGGCATGAAGTTTGAATATATTTAGAGATTTTTGGATGATGTTTCATTCAGACCCAAAACAGACATATATGAATTGTGTGTCTGACATTGTAATTAACCGCGTAGCACTGTTTTACCAATATATATATGTTTGGTGGCGGGGAATTATTCTCTTACTTAACACCCTTCTCTGAGACGTACAAACTTAGAGGTTATATATTGGAATTCAGTGATGTGTTGTTGATGGATAATGTGACATACTTAAGATATGTGATGGGCTATGGATGATCAAAGCATGGCTTGTTTAAGCGTAGCTTTGTGTATATCGTGACCTCGGCAAGCCTCACACCCCGGCAAATGGATAAAACAGGAAAGATGCAACGAGGTTAAGGGTAGTCATTTCCGTCTAGATAAAAGTTGTACTATGGTATGGTGCCCATGTATTAACCTATGTAGATAACTTCTATTTTATATGGATGTTGCTGGGCGCCCGGTTTTAAAGGTTGGTAGCGACCAGGAAGTGTTATACTCAGGCATGATCTAAGTTACCCAGTTAAGGGGTACCCGGCCTCGTGTTGGTAGAAATCCCGATTTGGTTCTCGGGACATCCCTCTAGAGGCGTACCCATCGGTTTGGTAAAGGAGTTCCTTGCTTGGTCATCTGTTGGAAATCCAATTTTCCACTAAGAGCCCGTACAATTTTAGTTGTATAGCATGCTACCGCAGGATTACACCAGTATAATGGGATGGGGCATTATGCTGGCTATGATTAATACATTTATTTGTGAAGTTGTTTTCACACGATGCACTAATAATAATATCAGAGGATTTTCACGTATCAAGCAATTTTTACTATCATAAGGAGAAACCTCGCCCATGTGTGCATTTGCATTGTGTGTATGCGCCACGAGACCTTATGTTAGTTTTACATTCAAAAGTCATTACGATTTTTGATGCACGGGTATTCACTTGGAGTAAACCCTTTCCGCGTTAGCGGCGTGGTCCGGTGAATTTCCCAACTTTAAAATGAAGCCCAAATAAGAACTGTGTTTTGAATCTCAGACCAGTCCCATGGCTGACTTAGAGTTTATTGTTTCCCACACCTAAACTCTGGGTGCCCATATTTTTGCATGGGAAGTCAAAAGTTTAGTTTGCAGGTTTAGATTGTAGAGCTGGATTCAGGTTGGCAACTAGAGTTATGATCTGGGTGTTTGTTATTCCGCTGGGGAGTTATTTCCGTTGAGCATATGGTACTCTGATATTCCTTGTAATCTCTAATGTAATCGATGAAATGAAATAAATAGTTTTGTTATTTTTGTCCAAATATGTAAGTACCCATAACAATCCATCTTGTGAACGGTTTAAGTTGGTTTAATTACTGGCAAGAACTGGACAGAAAGGCAGGTCGTTACACTCCCCATCGGCTTTCTTACTATAAAAAAACTATCTTTGTTTCGCCCGAAGGAAAAGGCTTACGGAATATAAGTATTCTTGACAATCTTGTGTTCTTTACAACACTGATTTTGACTGACTTTTACAAATTGCTCCTATATTCTCCTTGAGTTGATATGAGAGTTGAGTAACTAGAGAGAATAGAAGTATTTTAATGCTTGATTGAAATCTTTATAGAATATTTTAGAATAGAGAGCTTTTTAGAAAATTTGGAATAGATCTAGAAAGAATAGGTGAATTGAAAACTTGAATCTTTGATCTATTTATCATAAACAAAGAGTTTTCATGAATGGTTATGATCTTTGAATAAAACTTTTTATTTGAAACGCGTTATCCTTTGGAAAAATCATTTTGAGAAGAAGGCTAGGAGTTCTAACTATTCAGAAAATGAAGAGGTGCTACTTCAAAGTATATGTCGTATGCTAGGACAGACGTCTGTCTTTCTTGGTCAGATGTCTGTCCATGTATTCTGATGTATTTCAGATATATAGATAGACGTCTGTTAGTAAGAAGACAGATGTTTGTGTGTGCAGGAAAAATATCCCGAGACTTTCTATAGACGTTTGTCATATGACAGACGTCTGTGCTGAGTCAGGAAGATTTTCCTGCTCTAGTACTAGACGTCTATTATATATATCATATGTCTGATACTGCACACACATATATATATGTGTGTTGTTTCATATGTTGTCAAGGAGATTGTACATCAATTCAAATATACTATACACCGATAACACATCACATGTGACATTCATTGAGTGTTCTTGTAATCTTGAGTCTTCTCCTTGAGTTGATCCTGCATAATCATTTAGTATATGCATATATACTTTGTGTAGTTTGTATAGTTCATTGTCATCAAAACTGAGGGTCTAACAACATATACATGATACTATTCATTTCTTAAGTATTTTCATGTTTGTCATATGCATGATTTTTCACTTGGTTCCCAATCATAAATTTCTTAAGAAACCTATTGTACATTGTTGTGTTCATCACCGTTGACATCATTGTATGCCAGTTAACCAAGCATTGTTTAAGTAATGCTTGGATATGCTTAGAAGTATATCTGCACATATAGATCAATAAACTGCTAATGGATGATTGTTTCTTCATGATGCATGCTTCTAAAATTTTATGTGAGATTTGTTTGGGTGTGTGTGTATAAGTCTGTCTAATAAATATACGCAGTACTGAATGCATGAAATACATGCCTGAAAGCCTACTGCATGAAATTTATGATATGAAATATATACATATTCATTTGCAGTTTGTGATATTACTGAACTGATTTGCAGTTTTTGATATCACTTCAATTCTTCCTTCAATTTGAGTTTACTGACTGCTCAATCAATTTCTATTTCAAATTCATCAACAGCGGTTGCAAGAAAGAACTGCAGCTACAAAATCCCAGCGAAGATGCGGACTGCGAGGGCAAGGTCGAATGCGGGGAAGAAGTTTTTTGGTTGCTCCATGTGGCTAGTAAGTAAAAATTAGGTTTTTTGGTTGCTTTGTTGATTATCATATCTTTCAGTGATGTTTTAGTTGAGAATTTAAGATATGTGCAGAATGGCGATTGCCGGTATTTTATGTGGCATGACGAAGTGTATGAAATCAATAGTAATGCGGAATTGGATGATAGTACTGTTAAATTGATAGAAAAAGAAAAGACAATATCGCAATTGCTCGTGGAAAGGGGGACAATTGAAGAAAAGCTGCAAAAGCAAAAGCAAAAGAGGGCAAAAGCCGATGAATTTGTGGCAGATTTGAAGGAAGAGTTGGCCCCAATGCGCATTAAATATGGAAAACACGAGAAAGGAGAAAAATTCTTTGCAACAGATTTAGCTATGTCCTAGAGCATGTTTGGAGTTCTTTTGTGTGTTGCTATGGCAATGTTTGGACAGTTTTTCTGGTATAATTTTAAGTTTTGTCACATTGTAGATTAGTGATAATTTTTGCCACCTTGTAGACAAGTGATAATTGTTACTCTGTATCGCTTGTGCTTTGAACAAATTGACTCAGTTATGCAAATGAAATTCAAATGAAACTCGATTAAGCAAATGAAATGCAAATGAGACTCTGTTATGTAACTCAGTTATGCAACTGAAATGCAAATGAAACTCAGTTTGTGCTGAAATGCAAATGAACTAGGGCATGCAGGTGAAGGAGCCAGTGATGATCGGGTTGTTCAAGAACTTGTTACTGAAAGCACTAGAGGTACTCGAGGCAGTAGAGGCATTGGATGCATTGGAGGCTCGTGCTATATTTTGAAACTGTTTTAGTTTGATGTAAACATGAATTTAATACTGCTCTGTTTGTAACTGGAATGTATGTAAAATTGAATTTAGTGGCTATGTTTTGTAGTTGACTAAGTAGTACTTTTGTTGATGGTTAATTTGAAATAAAAGGTTCTTTGTTAATTTCAATGTGCTGTTAATTGTTGTTATATTACAATATTTTATGTAATGTTGCCATAACTATGATACAATGTTGCAGTATGTGATGTTAAATGTTGCCATAGCTATGATATAGTGTTGCCATTGGATGGAATAACAATATTAATCTAGAATTGAGGTTAGAGAATTAGAAAAGAATCTTAACTTGTCTTCGAAATTAACAATGGCAGAAGGATAGTGTGGAGGCGTAGAAAGAAATGAAAGTATGAATTGGAATAAGGCTAGGGAGCTATATTTATAATTGCAGTTATGTGTATAGACTGTTATGCTAGTATGATTTAATCAGGATGGACTATTCGATGCAAACTATATATAAACCCCTGCAAAAATCAAGGCTTCCCTACCTTTTCACTATGGGAGGTCACCTCCCCCTAGAAGGATGGTCGATCCCTCTCAAGGGTAGGGGTCGACCTCGTGGGTTGAATTTTGCTAGGAGATTTATTCTCCTGGTACTTTTCCTATTTTATTAATTGTTCATTAATTAGATTGATTACCTTCCATTTCTTGTTTATTCTTGTCCCCTTTTGCATATGAATTTACATGCAAAAATTCAATTCCAGTTGGAATATTCTTTAATGCCAATCTATAATTAATTATATTCCAGATTTTTATTTAATTCAAACTTTGTGTGTAAACAATTTACGTCTAACTTGTTTTATTAATATCTTTTGCACACGGACTCTGTTTTCAGTAAAAAAAAAGATCAGAATCTCGCCAAAAGCGCAATAGCAATACTTTCATGGCCCAATTCCCAATTATTCAAAATTCTATTTTTAGCACATTAATTTATTATTGATTGTTATTATTTATTTTAAATTGAATTAACATATGACTATTTTAGGTTATTTTACTTTTAAATTAAGTCAGATTAAATTCTTCCTCCTTGTAGGCTACAAACCTCATTCCGTTATTAACTTCCTAATCCTGTATACTGTAGATCGCTAATTTAAGTGTCCCCATGAAATTATCTCGTACTCATTTATCTTAAAATTTAAATAAGGGATTCAAATCCCACGTCACATGCAAAAACAAGGATTCATTACTTATATCATTTTGTGCCATTATCCAATCAATACAGAGAACCACTAGTGATCACAACAACAACAAATTCTTTTGGAGGTTTTATCCATTAATTACGTGGTCTAAATGGTGTTGAGGTTTTAATACTTTTATTTCAATTTCTTAAGATGTCAATCCATTCCTTTCATTTGTCCACCTTTGTCTTTCTCATAAATGCGGTCCATCCATTCTCAAAATTGGACTATTCCATAAATACTTGCTTAATTCCTTCAAGCTTGAAAACATATTCATTTCCTCCCAATTAACTTTATCTCTTAAATAAGTTCCAAATTTCTCTTTTGATCTTATTAATTACAATTTATTGTCTGCTAAATTTGCAACTAATATCCATGAATCTTTTCCTGAAATCGCGAATTATGTTAGGTTACGTTATACTACACACACACACACACACTCTAATCGCTAGATACAGATATAAACGTACTAATTCCTAAACTAAACTATTTAGAGCAACCTAGTTCATAATCAACCCTTGATTGTGAAGTATTATACTCCACCATCTTTTCAAATAGAAACTTCTAGGATTGACACTAAAATTTTCAGATTAGATTGTGCAATTCTTTCTTGCTTGGTCCTAGAACCTAATCCTAACTTACTTAATTAGCTGCCTTTATTTACTCTAGAGTTATTTCTTTCTATAAGGTGAAATATTAGTAGTTACACAAGATATATTTTTCTGAATATCATTATATTCTTATTATTCCTCAAACTTGCACAAGTTCAAAAACAAGCATTTATTACCATATTAAAACCTGAGACGTTAAACTTTTGCGAAGATTTAATGCTTACTGAGTTAAATGCCAATACATGTTTTATTCTAGTAAAATCATTTATTAAGAATTTATTCCAAAATGTCACAATAAGGATTCAGATGCCTCTTTTCAAAAGTTAACTAAATGTTTAAAATAAGAGCAGAAATACTTCTCCTTTTGAACACTTATATTTATTAACTATTTGAATGCCAGTCATTCACATTTTTCAAAAAGGTCAATAAAACTTTTTAATGGGTACTAAACCAAATACTCATTCTATTTTAGAAAATGGAGTCTTAATGTCCAAGATTGAATTAGGTGGTAATTAAATCTCTTAAAATGTCTAATGACATTTATTGCTAAATTTTCAAAAAAAAAATATTATTTCACACAATACCACTTTTGAAGCATTACTCAAGGTTTGTGTACCTTTTATCAGTAAGGTTTAATAAAATTTTTACTTCTTTACAAAATGTTTCAAATAAATGCCTCTTTTTTAAAATATATATAGAATTTACTAAATGTTTATAAATTCTTAAATTAAGAACAAAATAACCTCACTTATTCTGATGCTTATCTACTATTTGTATTCTTAATGTCAATCTTTAATGTCCTTCAAAATGTTTTGAGCTAAATGCTTGTTTTTATTCGAAAACAAGACTTTAATAATTCAGCATTAAGTAGTAATTATGCCTTTTTAACACATTCATTTCTATATTCTTCATTTATGCTGTTACTTCCAAAAATACGTTTTAAAACATTAATCTGAGATTGCATTCATTTTAGCAATACAGTTTAAAACTTTAATTGCTCTACATATATATTCTTATCCAGTTTCTCATTGATGTACGTTTATAAATGCTTAACTATTTATGCATGTTTTTACCAGAAACATGACTATTCATTTGCATAGTGAGGATGCTTTACAAAATTTAATTTAGTTATCGTAAATTAGCTATAAATTGCTAAATTAATTTATTGGAGTAGTCATTTACTATATGTTCTACTCCTAGTATTATTACTCCCTCATATACTCCTTATTACATGAGAATTTTACCCTTTCAATACTAACAAAATTTTAGTAAATAAATTTATTATCCACACTTCCTCAAATGAGTATATTTATGATGTTTATCCTGCCAAACATTTATATATCTTTTTTTTCATTCTCCTTTTATTTCAATTAAATGTCGATTTTATTATCAAAATTTACAAATGATTTTGGATAAAAGAATTTTCTCAAATTCATTTAAATTTTAAAAGCTTGTTATATCGAGGCCATGAAAATTATAAATTTGCCATTATATTTGTTCATTGCTTGACACTTACATTTCTTGTTTATTTAAAGCTCATAATTGAAAATGTTTACTACTATCCATTAATTAAAAAATTCGTCTTATGTTTTCCTTGAAATTTATATTTATAGTTTGTGTGATAGAAGAAATAATGAACTTTTTAAATTTCTCAAAAAACATTTATTTTATCAAAAACCATATTTCCAATTTTCTTTCCTAAATGAAATTATTATGCAACTTGAGCCTATAAATAAAATGTTAAAATTTTCCTTCTCAAAATAATTTAATAGTATGTCAAAAAAATCATTTTATACGTTTGTTAATATTCTAATTTTTCGTCTATACTTCTTATCATGCCTATTGTTTTTCTAACATACTATTTTACGGAGGTCTATCTATACTATTATATCCTTTCTTCCGTGCTCCCATATTATTCAATTCTTGATATTCCTGATTGTTGCCTCTCATTGTACTTTATGTCCATTTTATCCATTAAATAATGCTTATTCTTATGGACATTTAATTCAAAATCGAATATTCATACCTTTGCATAAATGGCCTTAATTACATTCTTAATATTTTCCGTTTTTAATATCTTTTCATTTATTGACCATTTAGTGCCCTTCGAATTTCAAAATTCCATATTTACTAATATAGAAGTTTATTCCATTAACACAAGATATTCTTCCGTTTTTTCTAAAACGTTAACATATCCTTATGCTATGGACATTGATTTGTCCTTATTAATGGTTGTCCTAACAAACGCTATTCAAATTTCTTCTATTTATTTCTCCCTTATCTTTTCCTTAAATGATAATCAAGTCACCAATTGATTTTCATTAACTGCCTATTAAATTAGGGAGTTTCATTACTTTCCACTTTTCCAACTTTACGGTTCTTACATCCATTATGTGCTTATAGGCTTCTAAATTGATAGTGAAGTTACAAAATCATTACATAATTTATAGGGGTTTTCTAGAAATTAATGTCAATCCTTCCCTAAAAGGACCTACAGAAAATATTTTCTAAAGATAGGCTTACTTTAAATAAATATATATACTTATATATATAGTAAAACTTTTGAAAATCCTTTTTCAAAACAACAAGTACTCCTCTCATACATACATTTTTCCCGTAATCGGGTAACCTATGCTTGGATACGAAATATAACAACCTGTCTGGAATGGCCTAAATACAGATCCAGAAAAGGCTCACCAAAACTTAGAACCATTCTAAATGGATCGTTGGTTCCTATAAGGAAATATCAAAAATAAATACCATAGAGTAACCGAAACAAAATCAGAATCTCACATAACCAAAAGGGACAAAATATAATATCTCATAATAGATGTACCATAATTAAATCCATCATAAATGTCAAATTAAACGATAATAAGTAACAACAATTAGAGGTACATCAGTAACTATTCCCAATAACAACATGATAATAATAATAATAATGCCATAAATAACTAAAGCCTCCATCGTCGGGCTTTATCTCCAAAGCATCACTACTCATCATTGATTCATGCATCCTCACCCGCTAACATATTTATATTAAGAGGAGGGAGGTCAGAACATAAAGTTTTAATGAATGAAAATCATATAAGTTGAAGAATGACTATTTCCTATATTTGGCAGTGTAAATTCTTCATATTATGTCTACACAAATAAACATACACACAACTAAACATACACACAGCTAAACATATGAGACAGACATCCTTACAGTCACTTAGGGTCTACATGTTGATCTAAGGGCGACCATCCTTACAATCACTTAATACCCCACGATGCTAGATATGCTTGGTCACTTAAGGTCATTACCTAATTTATTAAGGGCAGACTCCTATTGTCACTTAATACCCTATGGCGGACCATAAGCCACTCAAGAACTTGTCCCCAACTCCAACATTTATTTTCTTCTAGAGATCTTTTACTTTTTTTTATAATGTAGGAGTTAGAATTAATTCCTGTTTACTTACTTTTATCGATCGCAGCGGCAGAAGCTGCTATTGGGCTAGCTATTGTTTCGTCGATCTATCGTAATAGAAAATCAACTCGTATTAATCAATCAAGTTTGTTGAAAAATTATATATATATGCTTTCCTTGTAGGTTGAGAGATAGTAACAACAACTTAATACCAGGTATAGGTAGGAACACTAATTCATTTATGACCCTCGTGGCGGACTATCTTGTTATTGTCTAGTTGTCCCTACGGGTGAACTCCTATTCACTTAATAATTCCCTTAGACGGTGGTTACCTTAGGCCATTCATATAAACCGTCCCTAGGTCAACCCTCACTAAACCCCTAGATAAGAAGCAGACATTAGTTGGAGAACTATCCTACTTATACGTTGTTGCTATTATAACCATTTAGTATCTTAGAAGAGAAAGGAGGACCCATTGACCACTTAAGACCTTTGTAAGGGAGAGTTCCATGACTTGGATCATAAACCAAGGAGTGAACCTAAGGAATGAACCTAGTCCTAACTACTTAGTACCTGAATAAGGTAGGTCAACCATTTAATACCTTCACAAGGTAGGCTTACTTCACATGCATACACTGGACATCTCACATTAAGCGGTTCCGAGCAGGCTTCTACTACATGTTGAGCTTAACCTCGCATCTTAGTGTAATAATTATAATGGCACATGACATTTAGACCGCTCAGATTAACTAGTCTTACTCGTAGATGCTGCATATGTAGATTGGTTCCGGAAAGGTTTCTACTACAAGTAATGGTTAACCTCGTGTCTATGTGTCATTAATTATAATTAAAGTCATTAACTCACACACATACACATACAAATTCCTATAGGGAATATTCAAATTATTCCTAATTTAAACATATTTAGTACGCATCAAATACAGATTAATATTAGGTTTAATTATGCTATAAATAAATAGGCGTAGATTTAGCATCCCAGAATAACGACCTAATACATTTGAAATGTCAATCGTAACAATCACAATTAAGGTATACAAGTCAATTTCCCTATTAATTAACATGGTCCAACATGTATATTCTCAACTAATGATTAGAAGGGAAATAACAACATATATGAATAAAACTTGCAACATAGGATTGAACAGTTCTTTAAATAATAAAAGTATAGATAAGGTACAATAAATCCAATAATATATGCAAAAACCTTGTTTTGGCGCAGCTTCACTTGTTAAATTAATTTGCATACAAAAACTTAAGATTTCAAAATATTGTTTTAAATATGTTTAAACAATCCATTTAAAATAGGCGTTTAAACTTATCAATTTACAATAATTTTTTTTAAATTTTTAGTTACAACATATATGAACATAAAAACGAGAATCAAGTGAATCAGAACCAAAACTAAGAATTTCACAACATCTGGAGCCTAACTTCCATTATTCAAATAACAAAAACCCAATTTCATCACTTTGATTGACCATTTTGGCGATAAACAAAATATAGGATTTGAAGGGTTCATAACATTTTATTTTTGTTTAATCCAAATCCCGTAGAGGCACAATATTCCAAATTTAAATTGCAAAAGATAGAAAATAGTACTTGTAGGGTTTCTACTCACAGTGATTTAAGATAGAAGAACAATAGGATTTGTTGTAGAATTAAATGTAGATTCAACCTACGAAACCATGCTCCAATCCTTCATACATACATACATACATACATACATACACATATATATATAAGAATCAAAATACCATAATCTCAAATAAATAAATATATATATATAAATTAAATTCTAGATCTAAAATCTATATTAATATAGAATAGAGATGATAGAATTGAGGTTAGAGAAGTAGAAGAGAATCCAAAATTTTCTTTGGAATTAGCAATGGCAAAAGGGCATTATAGAGGCATAGAAAGAAATGAAAGTATGGTTTGGAACGAGGCTAGGGAGCTATATTTATAGTTACAAGTGCGCTACAAATCGTTGGGTTAGTTTGATTCAATCTGGACGGTCTAATGCAAAAAAAATTATATAAACCCCTACAAAAATCAAGCCTTCCCTGCCCTTTTTCACCAAGGGAGGTCGACCTCCCCCTAGAAGTGTGGTCGACCCCCAGGTCGACCCCCTTGGGTTGAATTTTACAAGGAGATTTATTCTCTTGGTCATTTTTCTGTTTTATTAATTGTTCATTAATTAGATTGATTACCTTTTGTTTCTTGTTTATTCTTGTCCCCTTTTGCATACTAATTTGTACACAAAAAATTCAAATCCACATGGAATATTCTTTTATGCCAATAATGAATTATATTTTTATGATTTATATTTAATTAATTTAAATTTCAAACTTTGTGTGTAAATAATTTACGTCTAACTTATTTTATTAATATCTTTTGCATACGAACTCTGTTTTTCTAACACCGTACGTCCGGTAATGTCACACATTAAGAGAATGCATTAAGTTTTGTGAAGCGTTATAGGTAAACAGAAACAGAAACATTACAAGACAGATATAAAATAGCAGCGAAATTAAAAACTTTATTAATCATAAAGCATCGTGGTTCAAAACATCATATGTCTGAAATACATAAAACCATTACATTATCAAAACTTCTGTCTTGCACTTAAAACATCAGAGTACAGAAGTATAAGAAGCATAATCCCCAAATAAAAGCATAGCTATAGTAGCAAAGATAAGAGCTTGAGTAATACATCTAAGCAGCTCCAGCAAAATGATAGCAGAATCCTAGTCAAGCTTGAGTATTCCCACCCTAAGAACCTTGAGGGGAAAACGGAAGAAAGAAGAGGATACAAAAGGGGTCAAACATAAAGTTTGGCGAGTCCAGTTACTTTTAGCAAATAAATAAGTAAAAGTATCATGATAGGCATATAAAGTGGATAAGAAAGGTAACACCAAAAAAAGGCAGGTATGATAAGGTAAACATGATAGAGTGTATACGCTTCCCTAAAGATTATTCTGATTCTCTGCATAGATACTAGTATAACGAGAATGAGATGATACCAACATCTATAAGATGGTAGACTTAGGCATACTTCTGGTGAGAGGTTTTAACCTCATACAATCCACAGGCAGCCCAATCCTAACAGGCTCCTAAACTTTACCAGAGTCTAGATGTACCCTAACTACTACCCTAATCGTCCCTACTTCGTAGATACCCTTTGCCGTCCCTACAGTAGAAGGTATCACTTCCTAAAGTGGCAACCCTTCGTTGATGTGCACAACCATATCTACAGGTGCCACGATCATCTTATCCCCCTCTGCATGGACCATGCACACACATGGCCCCGGTCGGTTTGCGCCGCCCACAATTTCCTCCACGTTTGGACCTCTTACAATTAGCTCTGTAAGCGTGTCCCAACTCCGACCTAGGGCGGAGTACTCGTCCAATACCGTTCTATGGGTTACTAACTGAAATAGGTCCCCCACACAAGATGATACAAGCTCCCCCCTTGTCTTGTATCCCCACTAGGATTTCCCTCAGGTTATGCTTACCTAACGGTGTCTTTAATTACATAAACCCATCATTTCCATAGGTTATGCTTACCTAACGGTGTCTTTACTTACATGACCCCAATAGTTTAAGTTTGTGGGCATATATATAAATATTACCCACCCAACCCAGATTTACTTAGCCTACCCACTGTTTCAAACAAGTTTACTTAACCCCTATCCAGATTCATGTTCATACAATCCCTATGGATTCAACTAGGTTAAGTATTCCAGTTCATTACCATGTTCATTTATGGTTATAATGTGCTAAACCTTCCACATTAAGCCTACCACTTGTGGATGCAGGATATGCCGGTCGTTTTCGAGCAGACTTCTTCCACAAGTCGGCTTAACCTCGTGTCTTAACACGTCTCGTATTTGTGCACCTAGACCCCTCACATTAGATTCACCACTTGTGGTCACTGGATATGTCGGGCGGTTCCAGGTAGACTTCCACCACAAGTGTAATCTAACCTCGTGTCTAGGCACAATACGGTTTCTAATTACTGTAATTCTAGGCATTTCATTATTAGCCAATTTTACCTATGTCATTATAGGTTTTCATGCCCCTTTTCCCAAGTTATGTTCATAATAAACTATATGCCCAAATTTATATTCATACATTTTATTCAGGTTATACCCAAATTCCCAATTACAAGTTATGCCTAATTTCAATGTTTTTCCCCTTGTTCGCCGTTTAACGCATTCGCATATATCAGCGGCATGCCTAGGCTCGAAAGGAGCTAGGCTATATAAAATAAAAAGGAAAGATGAAAGGAAGATGATAGAAATGATCATACTATCTAGGTTGACATATAATGGCATAAACATATAGTGGCATAATGACAAGACAGGCACATAGGAACATATATGTTGAACATATGATTATAGAACTGATTCTAACATAACAGGGATGTCATTACAGGCACATAGGAACATATGATTATAGAACTGATTCTAACATGAAAGAACAGGTATAAGGTGATCAAAACAGTGAAATAATGGTAGATCTGACATGATAAATAGGTGAAGATTTAGACCTAAGTCATAATCATGTAATAACATCATAGATACACAGGTTATAGCAGATCTGATTCGATTCCGATGCTCATAGGCATAGATCTAAGTTAATGTCATATCAAGTTTTACTTTTAATTATTCAGATCTAAAAGTAACTTAAACTCACAGTGTTTGGATCTAGAAAAACAGACGGAGAATGGCAGATGTTGAATCACAGATCTACATTAGAATAACTGTAAACTTGATTAACTTGATTCCAGAAGAAGAAAAAGGTTTGATTCAGTTTGGGCAGCAGCAACATCTAGTCCTCCATTATTTTCAGTGTGAAGAAACTAGAGAAATGAGGCCATATTTATAGTCAAAAACCCCCGAATCCCTAATCTGACAGTCTGCCGCAGGGGGGTCGACCCATGGGTCGACAACCCCCTTGAGGGGTCGACCCAGGGGTCGACACCCCCCTTAAGAGGTCGACACCCGTGGTGTGGGAAATTTTCCGCTTACGAAATTTCGAATTTTAAACTGAATTTTTATTTTTTGATTTAATTATATATATATATTATTCTCTTACACATATACAAACTTCATACCTTCCTAACTTCTTCATACGTTGTCTGTTTTACGCAAATCAAGTGTTTATCTTGACCAAAATTTCGAGACGGACACAATGGCGCTATCAGTTTCCCTTAGTTTTGAATATTAAATTAATTATTCTTTAATTTTTCCTATTTAGTATTGTTAAAATTACGGGGTGTTACATTCTCCCCTACTCAAAGGATTTCGTCCCCGAAATCTCCAAGTTAAGAAGAATGTATATCCTACCATCCATCGCCCATCTACTAATCCACCAATCACAGGCATTCATTGTCCTTAAAGAGTTCTAATGCTTATATGAACATATGCAAAGGTGTGTGTATATGTTCCAATACTAATGCGAAGACCAGACGGTCTACTAATTCAGTCGACCTCCTTAATGCAATGTATGTTAGTGCCATGAATCCAACATGTATGCAATAATCCTATTATTACCTATTATTACATGTAAGTTCTATATGTGTGCACAATCATCCATCCAAATGCAATATCCATATGATGACACATCCAATTTCATCCATTAAAAGAAGAAAAATGCATATACATCCATATGTAGTATGAGAGCGATTGAGCCGATCTAGTGCCTAATGTGTGTGTATATACATCCACGAGCAACCACTAGCAAACCCTTGCGTCTACTTGCGTCCATCAAACATAACATGTCTCAAACACATGTTTACATCCATGGGAATCCTACTTAAAGGTCGAAGATTCAATTGATAGGACATACTTAAAAGATAGAAACAAGCATAAATAAAAGCTTTGGAAAGGAAGTTAAGAACATACCCTCGAAAAGAAAAGGGTATGAAGCACAAATCTTGTCTTCGGTCTCCTAAGTCGCTTCCTCTTGGTTATCTCCCCACTGAATTTTCATCAACTTGACTTCTCCATTGCCCAGCTTCTTAACTTCTGATCCAAGAATACGGGAAGGAACTTGTCTAACTGTCGCCTCCCGTTCCACCTTTGCTTCCTTCAATATACTCAGCTCAACTACTTCCGCGGTATCATGCAAGCACTTATGCAAATGAGAAACATGGAAAATATCATGAATATGGCATAGTCCCTCTGGTAGCTTTATCCTATAGGCCATTTGGCCAATCCTTTCTGTTATGGGAAATGCCCTACAAATCTTGGCGCCAATTTCCCTACAGATCCGAAGCGAACCATATTCCTTAAAGGTGATACCTTAATGAAAACCATATCTCCTACTTCAAATTCAATGTCAGTCCTTCTCTTGTCAGCTTAGGATTTCTGCCTATCTTGAGCGGTCTTCATTCGCCGTCTAACAAGATCAATCTTCTCGGATGTTTCTCTAACCATATCTTGTCCAAGTTATAGCCTTTCTGTGGATTCCCACCAACAAGTTGGTGACCTACAGGATTGCCCGTATAATGCTTCGAAGGGTGCCATGCCAATGCTAGCTTGATAGCTGTTGTTACACGCGGACTCTACTAAATGAAGATGCTCTTGCCAAGTCCCTCCAAAGTCTACGATACACAGCCTCAAAAGATCCTCAAGAATTCTGTTCACCCTCTCCGCCTGTCCATCGGTCTGTGAGTGATAAGCAGTGCTCAAACACAACCGTGTGCCTAATGCTTCTTGCAAGCTCCTCCAAAATTCACTAGTGAAGATGGAGTCATGATCGCTTACGATGTTGGAAGGTACCCCATAAAGACGTACTATTTCACGAACATAGATTGCTGCTAACCAAGTTGCCATCCTCTTACTCTTAACTGGAATGAAATGAGCGCTCTTTGTAAGTCTATCCACCACAACCCAAATACTGGTGTTGCCTTTCTTTGATCTAGGCAAACCATCTATGAAATCCATAGAGATGCTCTCTCGCTTCCACTATGGAACCTCCAAATGATGAAGTAGATCACCGGGCTTCTTTTGCTCAGCTTTTACTTGCTGACAAACTAAACATTGAGAAACAAACTCTGCCACATCTTTCTTCATCCCAGCCCAAAATAAAACCCTCTTCATATCCCTGTACATCTTATCACCGCTTGGATGAATAGTCATCTTAGAATGATGGGCTTCTTCTAGGCTGTCTTTAACAAACTTCCAGTTTGGGGAACACAAAGGCTTACATCTCGTCGCAACCACCCTTTATCGTCTATGGAATATCTATTTAGGTGACTAGAAGTCTTCCCTTTACCGAGCCTACCCAAGATGTCTGAAATCTGCGGATTATCTCACTGTGAAGCTCCTATCTGATCCATAAGAGTAGGTCGTATCTTTAGCGATGCAAACAAACCAGGCAAAAAACTCGGTGGAGGGACTAAAATCAAAAGTCGATATGAACTCCAAGCTTTTCCTTTCCACAAACAGAGGAGTTAAGGCCATCATTTGCCTACTCAGTGTGTCTGTCACTACATTACCATTGCCAGGGGTACAAGCAATCTCAAAATCATAAGAATCTAGCAACTCCATCCACCTTTGTTGCCTTAAATTAAGATCCTTCTACGAGAACAAGTACTTGAGAGATTTATGATCATTGTACAATTCGAACTTCTCTCCAAGCAAATAATGATGCCACATCTTAAGCGCAGATACTATGGCAGCTAGCTCTAAATCATGGGTAGGGTAGTTCTTTTCATGAACTCTTAGCTGTCTACCCTCATAACATACTACCTTTCCTTCTTTCATCTAAACTGCACCAAGTCCTATACCACATGCATCGATGTAAACTTTAAATACTTTGTTCCTATCAGGCCAAGTCAAGACTGGGTGTAACACCCCGTACTTTCTATGATCATATAAGTAACAAATCAGAGAATAATTAAATTATAAAATAAGAATCAAGGGAAACAGGTTGCGCCATTGCGTTCGTCTCGAAATTATTCTTGGAAACGAGTCCGAGTTTTCGAGAAACGGAGTCCGTATGAGGGAGATATGGCCCTCCGAAGTTTCAGAGAATTTCAGAAACGAAAACAGCTCGAAAATTCGAACCCAAATTCGAATTCAAAATCCCAGAACAGGCTGGGCGGGAAAATTCCCGCCCTTGGACCAGGTCGACCTGGGGGTCGACCATAGTGTCGACCTTCCAGGGGCCAGGTCAACAATAGTGTCGACCTGGGGGTCGACCTGGCCAGACCAGGTCGACCATAGTGTCGACCTGGGGGTCGACCTGCTCCCGAAACCCAGTTTTTTTAACCTGGTTCATTCTGATGTATTCGGTCTCGTTTCTGTCTAGATTCGTCCGCCTAATCCTATATAAACTCACCCCTAGCCTCATTCTCTCCACACCATTTCATTCTATCTATATTCTGCCTTTGTTCTAATTAAAAATAAAAATGGCGTCGCTACCCTGCTGGAATCAAAACTTGGACTGATTAATCTTCTTCCAACCTGAATAGAATTAAAAGCTAAATCGAATCTCAAATCCAAGTTTAGAGCTACGACAATTAAAGAGGAATTTCAGCATTTCTGCATCAACAACAGTTTATTATCCTTTCTTAAAAGCACGAAAGGCAAGTACAGTTATTTTCCGCTATAAACTGTAATTATAATTGTGACATGATTATAAATCTGAATCTGAGGTTATGTATATTCTTATCTGTCCGGTCTGTTTTTCTGTGACTATTCTGTACCTCTTTCTTCTTTCTGTTCTATAGCCAGGCTACTACGAGCCTGCGCCGAATCTCATAAGAGATTAACGCACGAACGCTAAATTTTGGGACAAATAATAATGCATAATTGGACATGAAACTGTTGCCTATGAGACTATTGCCCATGACCATGATTCATTGACTATGAGACTATTGCCTATGATTAATTGACTATGAGACTATTGCCTATGACTATGATTCATTGACTATGAGACTATTGCCTATGACATTGAATAAGAAACTATTGTGATTAGTCGCCCATGACTATTGTGGTTAGTTGTCTATAACTATTGTAGTTAGTTTCTTATGCCTATTCCCTTAGTGATGTTGGATCTCATATTTAGTATGTAACCTTGCTAGTATATTCCCATTCACTGTTATGTACATCGAGCCTAGTAGGGCCATTATCATTGTATTTGGTTCATCATTACATGCCTATTCTTTCTTGTGCTTGTCCCCTATTCCTTTTGCTAGGGTCACTTCATGAGTACTTAGAGAACTTGTGGAAAGATGTTATACGGGGATTGGGCGTAGCTTAATTAAGTTAATTTGGCATAATAAATATGTTGGCATAATCTGAATTGGCTATAATAGTGAATGAGTAACATGTATATTAGTCTTGGACATAAATGATGAACTAGAATATTAAATCTAGTTTTGACATGAACTGTAAATCGAAATATTAAGGCTAAGATTTGGGGGCATATATTGTATTATGAATTATGACCTTGATTTGGGCAAGTAAGTTTAGGCTAAATTTATGATTAGGCAAGATATGTAAATAGAGTTTTAGATATATATAATCTGCTAAATCTATTATCTGCTAAATCTGTTAAATTGCCAAATCCGTTATCTGCTAAAACCGTTGAATTGCCTAAACTGCGAAATCTGTTATCTGCTAAATCTGTTAAATCGCTTAAACTGCTAGATCTGCTACCTGTTGAATTGTATGATCTATTGAAACTAGATAATGGTAATCTGAGTATGGAAATCCGTAGGCTCGACCTAAGAATTGGTAGAACATGGAAATTTGATTAATCTGTTATATCCTATGAAGAAGTTTAATTTATTAAATAAACAGAATTAGTCTGATATCTGAAAAATCTGTATTGGAATGAATTGGCTATGACACGAGTTTAGACTCTGTTTGCGGTATAAGCCTGCCCGGAACCAACCGGCTTAACCAGCGACCGCAAACTGTCAGTCTAATGTGAGAGGTCATAGGCATAACTAAAATATGCTTAGACACGAGGTTAGGTCTGGCTTGTGGCAGAAGTCTGCCCGGAACCGCTCGGCATATCCAATGACCACAAGCTACCGACCTAATGTGAGAGGTTTGTGCATTAATATTTAATTAATGCAAATCTGGGATAAATATGATGTTTAAAACGTGCTGGGTGGATAGGGTTGAACCAATTGGACTAATGAATTTAACAAACCCGTTTCGTGAATCTATAGGCCCAATTACAAAGTTAGACAAATCTGTAAATCTGTTAAATCCGTATATCAGATCCGTTAGTCTGAAAACTTGTCTGATCTGTGAACTAGTTGATCTGAACTCTATATGTCTGAATTTGTAAACAAGTTAATCTGAAATCTGTTAGTTTGGGGGACACAAGGTTAGGAGGGAAATTACTTGTGTCATCTGTTGTTTGAGACCCATATTAGTCAGTAACCCTTTATGGTATCAAAACTTTGACCCAACAGTAGGTAGGGTCCGGGCATGCTTACTGAACTAATTATAAGTGGTTCATTCTGATAATGGCGAGGGGTGTTGATGGTGCGTTCCAACCGGGTCATGTGCGTGCATGGATCCCGGTCTGCCTCTGAGGATGTAAGACGCCGTGACATATGTAAATAGGCCTGTGCCAATTTAGTTGTCACTTTATGGAGTGATATACCCTATTGTGGAGCCGACACAGGGTATTTATGTATTAGGGAGCCGATCACTTGAGGTATGGTTTTAGGGTACACTTAGTTCTATCTGTTTCTGTTGGTACCGTCTGTTTCTGTTGGGTGGCAACACCTGTCAGTTTCTGCGTGGTACCGTCTGTTCGGGTGGTAAAGGCCCATTTACTAGTGTACACCTAATTCTGCATTCTGTTTCTGTAGGGATTAATCTGTTTCTATTTCTGTACCTTCTGTTCGGGTGGTAAAGGCCCATTATTAACATTCTGTCTGTTTCTGTTCGGGTGGTAAAGGCCCATTATTAGCATTCTGTTTCTGTCTGTTTCTGTTGGGGTGGTAAAGGCCCATTACTAGCATTCTCTTCTGTGGAAATTATTCTGTTCCCGTTTCTGCTTTAGTTTCGACATTAGGGCGACACCTAATCCTGTTATACTAGTATTAGTGCAGAGAAATGAAAAGTAATATTATTCTGTTTCTTCTGTTTAACCTAAGTACATCTGTTGCTCCTGTTACTGTTATCTCTCATCCATTTTTATTTGCATGCCATGATTATTATTATCTATTCATATGCTGAAAGTCACTGGACTTGCCAGACTTTATGTCTGACCTTGCTTGTTTTCGCCCCTTTTTCTTCTGTTTCCCCCCAGGTTATCCAAGGAGGAAATACTTTAGCTTGATCCGGATTCCTTCTGCTTGAAGTGCTTAAAGTATGGCTTGGCTCTTTATAGCTTCTATTTTGTGGGGATTATGATTTTAAAGTTTTGTACTTTGATGATTTTCTGAACAAGATTGATATTTATGTACTTGAGTTTTGCTGGAAAGATGTAACCAAACTGATTTCTGTTTTCTGCTGTAATAAAGTTATAATTTCTCAAGTATTGTTTATCTGTCTTGTAAATTTCTGTTCTATCTACTAAAACGCTCCACCAAAGTTAAGGCATTCCCTTTGTGAGTGTCCTTAACGGAGGTGGGGTGTTACACTTGGTATCAGAGCCAGGTTACCAGATTAGGTAAAGTTTTTGAAAACAATTTTCAAAAAAAAAAGGTTTTAAACGGAAGTATTTTAAAAAATAAAGCTTATTTTGAAAAACATAATCCCCAAAAAGCCATATATCTATCTTTTCCGTTCTCCATTTTAAATCTTTTTCTTTCATTCCAGCATGTCTTGGAATCTTAACTTTCCAAAGGGCGTGCCAATACCTGGCTGGTTCAGGAGGTACTTAGAGGCTAGGGCCAACGATGCAGGCCCAGCAGATATTCCTCCAGCTGCAGCGATTCCTCCTCCTCCACCTCCTCCTCGTGCAATTGCTTTTTCAAAGATCTGTAAAGATTTTAGGCCCATGGGTGGAAAGGATTTCAAGGGAACTGAATCATTCGTAGAAGCAAGGAACTGACTCAATGAAACTGAGAATCTATTCGTTATCTTCGAGGTGGACGATAGGCAGAAGGTACAATTGGCGGTGTGGTTGCTCAAGGACGAAGCTTCCTATCGGTGGGAAGTCACTAACGTCGAGAGACTGGTTGAAACATGGATGGATTTCAGAACAAGGTTTGAGACGAAATTCCTCTCGCAAGCTGAACGAAGTCTATAACTGGAAAAGTTCTTATCTCTTAAGCAAGGAAGTATGACGGTCAGGGAATACGTCAATCAGTTCGACCAACTGGCCAGGTTCGGGCTAGATTTAGTCAACACCCAGCATAGAAAGGCTCTCCGCTTTGTTAAAGGATTGAACGAGCCACTGCACAGCCTAGCCATGACCCATGTACCCATGGGAGCGACTTACGAGAGATTGGTGGATATGGCACTACTGCACGAGGAAGACAACGACAAGAAAGAGGCAAAGAAGGAAGAACCACAGAACAAGAAAGCATGGCCCAAAAAGGAAAAACAAAAGAAGGATGAAAAGTCTGAAGATAAGAAGGAGAAAAAGTGCTTTACTTGTGGAAGCTCGACTCATCTGAACAAGGATTGCAGAAAAAGAAAGGACACTTGCTTCAACTGTGGTGAGATGGGACACTTCACTAGGGACTGCCCGAAGAAACGGGGGCAAGGGCAGAGGGCAGGACCAACTTCTGGAGGGCAGGTGAACACTCTCGAGGCTAGTGGATAGGATAGGAATAGGAAAACTTTCTGTAGGAGGTTTAACTTTTTTATCTGATTTTTGAGTTAAAACTCTTTTCTGATTCTGGCATTTCATTCTGTAATCGATACTCTGCACTTGAATACTAGTATTGTTTCTGATTCTGCTGTTCAGACCCATAGGGGTTATGACTCATCTGCTTGTGATAGATTGGGATTTGAGAGATATCTGTGTTAGGCGTCAGGTTGGACGCATACATCCTGGGTTTTATCATGCATAGTTTCCTAAGAATCATTTAGTAATCTGCTCTGTACCGGTAATCTGTAAATATCTGAATATTTCTGATAAGGTTGAGATTTCCAGTTTTGAGATTGTCTAAAGAGGATAATCCTCTGGGTATCAATCTGATGTTGGTTTCGGTCTTCGGGTTGATACTTAGGGGAATTTGTCTCTCAACCAAGGTTTAATGGAAACCAAGTTTTTGTACTCGCTCCCATCACTTGACTGTATCCTATCGATCGAATCTTCGAACTTTAGGTAGAAACTAATGGGTGTAAACATGTGTTTGAGACATGTTTTGTTTGATGGTTGCAAGTGGATGCAAGTGGTTGCTTGTGGATGCATATACACGCACACTAGGCACTAGATCGGCTCGAAAACACTCTCATACTGCATATGGATGTGTGAGCATTTTCAATTTTTGTGGATGAAAAATGATTGACTCATCACATGGATGTTGCATATGAATGAATGTTTGTCACTCATATAAGAATGATATGTATCAAATAGGAAGATCGCATACATGTTGGACTCATGACACTGACATAGTTCGCATTAAGGAGGTCAACTAAATCAGTGGACCGCCTGATCTTTGCATTAGAAAAGGAACATATACACACACTTTTGCATATATTCATACAACATTAGAAGTTTTCTAAGGACAATGGATGCTTGTGGATGATGGTTGAGTAGATGGATGACTGGATGGTAGGACACATTCTTCTCAACTTGAAGGTTTCGGGGACGAAATCCTTTAAGGAGGGAAGAATGTAACACCCTGTATTTTCTATGATCGTATAAGTAACAAATCAGAGAATAATTAAATTATAAAATAAGAATCAAGGGAAACGGGTTATGCCATTGCGTTCGTCTCAAAATTCTGCTAGGAAACGATCCGAGTTTTCGAGAAACGGAGTCCGTATGAGGGAGATACGGCCCTTCGAAGTTTTAGAGAATTTCAGAATCGAAAATAGCTCGAAAATTCGAATCCAAATTCGAATTCAAATTCCCAGAACAGGCTGGGCGGGAAAATTCCCGCCCATGGACCAGGTCGATCTGGGGGTCGACCATAGTGTCGACCTCCCAGGGGCCAGGTCGACAATAGTGTCGACCTGGGGGTCGACCTGGCCAGACCAGGTCGACCATAGTGTCGACCTGGGGGTCGACCTGCTCCCGAAACCCAGTTTTTTTAACCTGGTTCATTCTGATGTATCCGGTCTCGTTTCTGTCTAGATTCGTCCGCATAATCCTATATAAACTCACCCCTAGCCTCATTCTCTCCACACCATTTCATTCTGTCTATATTCTGCCTCTGTTCTAATTAAAAATAAAAATGGCGTCGCTACCCTGCTGGAATCAAAACTTGGACTGATGAATCTTCTTCCAACCTAATTAGAATTAAAAGCTAAATCAAATCTCAAATCCAAGTTTAGAGCTACGACAATTAAAGAGGAATTTCAGCATTTCTGCATCAACAACAGTTTATTATCCTTTCTTAAAACCACGAAAGGCAAGTACAGTTATTTTCCGCTATAAACTGTAATTATAATTGTGACATGATTATAAATATGAATCTGAGGTTATGTATATTCTTATCCGTCGGATCTGTTTTTCTGTGACTATTCTGTACCTCTTTCTTCTTTCTGTTCTATAGCCAGGCTACTATGAGCCTGCGCCGAATCTCATAAGAGATTAACGCACGAACGCTAAATTTTGGGACAAATAATAATGCATAATTGGACATGAAACTGTTGCCTATGAGACTATTGCCCATGACCATGATTCATTGACTATGAGACTATTGCCTATGACTATGATTCATTGACTATGAGACTATTGCCTATGACTATGATTCATTGACTATGAGACTATTGCCTATGACATTGAATAAGAAACTAATGTGATTAGTCGCCCATGACTATTGTGGTTAGTTGTCTATAACTATTGTAGTTTGTTTCTTATGCCTATTCCCTTAGTGATGTTGGATCTCATATTTAGTATGTAACCTTGCTAGTTTATTCCCATTCACTATTATGTACATCAAGCCTAGTAGGGCCATTATCATTGTATTTGGTTCACCATTACATGCCTATTCTTTCTTGTGCTTGTCCCCTATTCCTTTTGCTAGGGTCACTTCATGAGTACTTAGAGAACTTGTGGAAAGATGTTATACGGGGATTGGGCATAGCTTAATTAAGTTAATTTGGCATAATAAATATGTTGGCATAATCTGAATTGGCTATAATAGTGAATGAGTAACATGTATATTAGTCTTGGACATAAATGGTGAACTAGAATATTAAATCTAGTTTTGACATGAACTGTAAATGGGAATATTAAGGCTAAGATTTGGGCCATATATTGTATTATGAATTATGACCTTGATTTGGGCATGTAAGTTTAGGCTAAATTTATGATTAGGCAAGATATGTAAATAGAGTTTTAGATATACATAATCTGCTAAATCTATTATCTGCTAAATCTATTAAATTGCCTAATCCGTTATCTGCTAAAACTGTTGAATTGCCTAAACTGTGAATTCTGTTATCTGCTAAATCTGTTGAATCGCTTAAACTGCTAGATCTGCTACCTGTTGAATTGTATGATCTATTGAAACTAGATAATGGTAATCTGAGTATGGAAATCCGTTGGCTCGACCTAAGAATTGGTAGAACATGGAAATTTGATTAATCTGTTATATCCTATGAAGAAGTTTAATCTGTTAAATAAACAGAATTAGTCTAATATCTGAAAAATCTGTATTGGAATGAATTGGCTATGACACGAGGTTAGACTCTGTTTGCGGTAGAAGCCTGCCCGGAACCAACCGGCTTAACCAGCGACCGCAAACTATCAGTCTAATGTGAGAGGTTGTAGGCATAACTAAAATATGCTTAGACACGAGGTTAGGTTTGGCCTGTGGCAGAAGTCTGCCCGGAACCGCCCGGCATATCCAGCGGCCACAAGCTACCGACCTAATGTGAGAGGTCTGTGCATTAATATTTAATTAATGCAAATCTGGGATAAATATGATATCTAAAACGTGTTGGGTGGATAGGGTTGAACCAATTGGACTAATGAATTTAACAAACCCGTTTCGTGAATCTATAGGCCCAATTACAAAGTTAGACAAATCTGTAAATCTGTTAAATCCGTATATCAGATCCGTTAGTCTGAAAACTTGTCTGATCTGTGAACTAGTTGATCTGAACTCTGCATGTCTGAACTTGTAAACAAGTTAATCTGAAATCTGTTAGTCTGGGGGACACAAGGTTAGGAGAGAAATTACTTGTGTCATCTGTTGTTTGGGACCCATATTAGTCTGTAACCCTTTCTGGTATCAAAACTTTGACCCAACAATAGGTAGGGTCCAGGCACGCTTACTGAACTAATTATAAGTGGTTCATTCTGATAATGGCGAGGGGTGTTGATGGTGCGTTCCAACCGGGTCATGTGCATGCATGGATCCTGGTCTGCCTCTGAGGATGTAAGACGCCGTGACACCTGTAAATAGGCCTGTGCCAATTGTTTGTCACTTTAGGAAGTGATACACCCTATTGTGGAGCCGACACATGGTATTTATGTATTAGGGAGCCGATCGCTTGGGGTAGGGTTTTAGGGTACACTTAGTTCTGTCTGTTTCTGTTGGTACCGTCTATTTCTGTTGGGTGGCAACACCTGTCTGTTTCTGCATGGTACTGTCTGTTCGGGTGGTAAAGGCCCATTTACTAGTGTACACCTAATTCTGCATTCTTTTTCCGTAGGGATTAATCTGTTTCTGTTTCTGTACCTTCTGTTCGGGTGGTAAAGGCCCATTATTAGCATTCTGTCTGTTTCTGTTCGGGTGGTAAAGGCTCATTATTAGCATTCTGTTTCTATCTGTTTCTGTTGGGGTGGTAAAGGCCCATTACTAGCATTCTCTTCTGTGGAAATCATTCTGTTCCCGTTTCTGCTTTAGTTTCGACATTAGGGCGACACCTAATCCTGTTATACTAGTATTAGTGCAGAGAAATGAAAAGTAATATTATTCTGTTTCTTCTGTTTAACCTAAGTACATCTGCTGCTCCTATTACTGTTATCTCTCATCCAGTTTTATTTGCATGCCATGATTATTATTATCTGTTCATATGCTGAAAGTCACTGGACTTGCCAGACTTTATGTCTGACCTTGCTTGTTTTCGCCCCTTTTTCTTCCGTTTCCCCCCTAGGTTATCCAAGGAGGGAATACTTTAGCTTGATCCGGATTCCTTCTGATTGAAGTGCTTAAAGTATGGCTTGGCTCTTTATAGCTTCTGTTCTGTGGGGATTATGATTTTAAAGCTTTGTACTCTGATGAATTTCTGAACAAGATTGATATTTATGTACTTGAGTTTTTCTGGAAAGATGTAACCAAACTGATTTCTGTTTTCCGCTGTAATAAAGTTATAATTTCTCAAATATTGTTTATCTGTCTTGTAAATTTCTGTTCTGTCTACTAAAACGCTCCACCAAAGTTAAGGCATTCCCTTTGTGAGTGTCCTTAACGGAGGTGGGGTGTTACACTAGGGATGTTGTCAAAGCCCTCTTCAATCGCTGGAAAGCAACATCACTATCTATATCCCAAGAAAATGCCAAATTATTCTTCGTCGGCCTGGTGAGTGGGGCTGATATCTTTGCGAAGTCCTTAATGAACTTCCTATAATAGCCTGCCAATCCAAGAAAGCTTCTCACCTCCGTTACAATTTTCGGAATTTGCCAATCTTGAACTGCAACTACCTTTGCGGGATCTACTGCTATCCCATCCGTGGAAACCACATGCCCTAGAAATCTCACATCTTTTCTCCAAAAATGGCATTTGGAGAACTTTGCCTTAAGCTGATGTGCATGAAGAGTTTCCAAAACTTCTATCAAATGTTGGGCATGCTCTTCTTCGCTCATTGGGAAGATCAAGATATCATCAACAAAGACCACGACAAATTTATTTAGAAACTCCAGAAACACCCTACTCATCAGATCAACAAAATAAGCGGGTGCATTCGTCAACCCAAAAGGCATAACGAGCCATTCAAAGAAAGCATCTGGAATCCTAAAAGCGGTCTTATCTATATTGTCCACAGCCACCCTCAACTGATGAAACCCCATGGCCAAGTTTAACTGAGAAAATACCGAGGCACTAACCAGCTAGTCAAACAGATCATCTATCCTTGGAAGTGGGTGCCTGTTCTTCTTAGTGAGTTTGTTCAACTCTCCATAGTCTACACACAAGCGAAGTGAACCATCCGCCTTAGTCACGAATACTACTGGAGAACCCCATTCAGATATGCTTCGCCTAATAAACACTTTCTCAAGCAACTCGCCTAATAACCACGGGTGCAGCTGAGGAGGAATGTCAGCTTGACCACCGGTAGGTGCTGTGGCCTCTAGATACCTATGGAACTAGCCTGGTATCGTAACACCTTCAAGAATATTAGGTTCCCCAGACATGCTGAAAAGAAAAGGAAAGAGATTCAAACAAAGGATCGAAAGATAGTACATATGGCTTTGGGGAATATGTTTTTCAAAACAGACTTTTCTTTTGAAAATGCATTCTTTTAAAACCTTTTTGAAAATAGTTTCCAAATTTTTTAATCTAATTTGGTAACCATCAGCTCTGATACCAAGTGTAACACCCCACGTCCGTTAATGTCACTCATTAAGAGAATGCATTAAGTTTCGTGAAGCGTTATAGGTAAATAGAAACATTACAAAATATATATAAAATAACAGCGGAATTAAAAACTTTATTAATAATAAAGCATCATGGTACAAAACATCATATGTCAGAAATACATAAAACTGGTACGTTATCAAAACTTCTATGGTGAACTTAAAACATCAGAGTACAAAAGTAAATGAAGCATAATACCTAAATAAAAGTATAGCTATAGTAGCAATGATAGGAACTTGAGCAATACATCTAAGCTGCTCCCGCAAAATGATAGCAGAATCCTGGTCAAGATTGAGTATTCCCACCCTGAGAACCTGGGGTGGGGGGTGGTGGAAACGGAAGAAAGAAGAGGAAACAAAAAGGGTCAGACATAAAGTCTAGCGAGTCCAATTACTTTTAGCAAATAAATAAGTAAAAGCATCATGATAGGCATATAAAGTGGATAAGAAAGGTAATACACGAAAAAGGCAGGTATGACAAGGTAAACATGATAGAATGTATGCTCTTCCCTAAAGATTATTCTGGTTCTCTGCACCAATACTAGTATAACTAGAATGAGATAATCCCAACAACTATTAGATGGCAGACTTAGGTGTACTTCTGGTAAGAGGTTTTAACCCCATACAATCCAGAGGCAGCCCAATCCTAGTAGGCTCCTAAACTTTACCAGAATCTAGATGTACCCTAACTGCTACCCTAATTGAACAACTCCCTGCTCCGTAAATACCTTGTGTCGGTCCCACTGTAGGAGGTATCACTTCCTAAAGTGGCAACCCTTCGTTGATACGCACAACCATATCTACAGGTGTCTCGATCGTCATATCCCCCTCTACCCGGACCATGCATGCACATGGCCTTGGTCGTTTTGCACCGCCGACACCATTCTCCATGTTTGGATCTCTTACAATCAGCCCAGTAAGCGTGCCTCAACTCCGACCTATGGCGGAGTATTCGTCCGATACCATTCTATGGGTTACTGACTGAAATGGGTCCCCCACACAAGATGATACAAGCTCTCCCCTCGTCTTGTACCCCCACTAGGATTTCCCATAGGTTATGCTTACCTAACGGTGTCTTTAATTACATAACCCCATCATTTCCACAGGTTATGCTTACCTAACGGTGTTTTTAATTACATAACCCCAATAGGTTAAGTTTGTGGGCCTATACATAAATATTACCCACCCAACCTAGATTTACTTAACCTACCCATTATTTCAAACAAGTTTACTTAACCCCTATCCAGTTTCATGTTCATACAATCTCTATCGATTCAACTAGGTTAATTATTCCAATTCATTACCATGTCCATTTATGGTTATAATGTGCTAGACCTACCATGTTAAGCCTACCACTTGTGGATGCTGGATATGCCGGTTAGTTCCGGGCAGACTTCTTCCACAAGTCGGGCTTAACCTCGTATCTTAACACGCCTCGTATTTGTGAACCTAGACCACTCACATTAGATTCACCACTTGTGGTCGCTGGATATGCCGGGCGGTTCCGGGCAGACGTCGACTACAAGTGTAATCTAACCTCGTGTCTTGGCGTAGTTACAGTTTCTAATTACTGTAATCCTAGGCATTTCATTATTATCCAATTTTACCTATGTCATTATAGGTTTTCATGCCCCTTTTTCCCAAGTTATTTTCATAATAAACTATATGCCCAAATTCATATTCATACATTTTATTCAGGTTGTGCCCAAATTCTCAATTACAAGTTATGCCTAATTTTAGTGTTTTTCCCCTCCTTCCCTGTTTAATGCGTTCGCATATTTCAGCGACATGCCTAGGCTCGAAAGGAGCCAAGTTATGTAAAATAAAAAGGAAAGATGATGGGAAGACGATAGAAATGATCATGCTAACTAGATTGACATATAATGGCATAAACGTATAGTGGCATAATGACAAGACATGCACATAGCAACAGACCTGTTAAACATATGATAATAGAACTGATTCTAACATAATAGGGCTGTCATAAAAGGCATGGTAAGATCTAAACAATAGTTTAGATGTCCAACTAATAACAGATCCAATTTAACCACAAACATGATAGAACATGTATAAGGTGATCTAAACAGCGGAACAATGGCATATCTGACATGATAAATAGGTGAAAGTTTAGATCTAAGTCATAATCATGTCATAACATCATAGATACACGGGTTATAGCAGATCTGATTCAATTCAGACACTCATAGGCATAGATCCAAGTTAATATCGTATCAGGTTTTACTTTTAATTATTCAAATCTAAAAGTAACTTAAACTCACAGTGTTTGGATCTAGAAAAACAGAAGGAGAATAGCAGATGTTGAATCACAGATCTACACTTGGATAACTCTAAACTTGATTAACTTGATTGCAGAAGAAGAAAAAGGTTTGATTCAGTCCGGGCAGTGATAACATCTAGTCCTCCATTATTTTTAGTGTAAGAAATTAGAGAAATGGTGCCATATTTATAGCCAAAACTCCTGAAACCCTAATATGTCAGTCTGCCGCAGGGTGGTCAATCCCCCTTATGGGGTCGACCCATGGGTCGACACCCCCCTTGAGGGGTCGACCCAGGGGTCGACACCCCTTCGGTGGGAAATTTTCCGCTCACGGAATTTCAAGTTTTGAACTGAATTTTGATTTTCTGATTTAATTATATATATATATATAATTCTCTTGATCGTATACAAATTTCAAACCTTCATAACTTCTTCATACAGTGTCCGTTTTACGCAAACCAAGTGTCTATCTTGACCAGAATTTTGAGACGGACGCAATGGCGCAATATATTTCTGTTAATTCTGAATATTAAATTAATTATTCTTTAATTTGTCCTCTTTAGTGTTGTTAAAATCACAGGGTGTTACAATTTTCAGTAAATAAAATATAAAAACAGATCAGAATCTCGCTACGAATGCAATATGAAATAGTTTCACGGCCTAATTCCCAATTATTCAAAATTCTATTTTCATCCAATTAATTTAATATTGATTATTATTATTATTATTTATTATAAATTAAATTACCCTATGTCTATTATAGGTTTATTTTACGGCATGTTACAATATCCCTCATTTTGATTCTAAAACCCAAAAGTATGTGCCACTAATTATGCAGTCATCAATATTATTATTTTTTGTTGACAAAATGAGATTAGTTATCAGTATCATCAACATTAGAAGAAAAAAATTATGATAAATTTTTGAAACATATTTCTTTAATCATTTTCACAATTTATTATATAATCCTATCATAGCCCTCAATTAGAAAAAAATATGATTGTTACGAAATACCCTAAGAGCGATAAATGGCTATGCCACTTTGGCTGAATAGAGTCTAGATATTAATGACCGTAATTTCTGTCATTACAACCATTCAAAATAATAATAATACATCGATAAATAAAAGCTCCTATTAATAGCTAGATTGACTTTTGCATATTTCCGTAATATTATTCTTCAACAAAAGAACTAGAAAAACTATTCTTCGCCTATATGAGAGAGTACCCGAGAGTTCAAAGGAAGAAATAAAAACTTCAGATTAGACATAAAGTCTGGTGTGAAGAGTAATCTACCATCTCGAACCATATATATATATATATATATATATAGTGGGGGCATGCCTCCGAGTGGGATGGATGTCCCTTTCATTTGCATCTTTACTAAAAATATGTCAATCATAATCATGACATGGAACCACGATGGTCAAAATAACATAATATGATAATATGCATGTATGTAGCATAGGTAAGACTGACACATCTGCCGCTACAGAAATGTTATCCCAAAGTTTATCCAATTCCCCAAACTGGACAATCTATTACAAATCATAGTTTTCCTAGAGTCACTAAACCCATTAGTTCTCAACGATTAAATAATGTCTTCCTCCAAATATAGTTAGAAGGTGACCAATATGATTAGGGGCACTAGACTATTGTCCTTAAATTAAATTTAACTAGATAATCCACATCACGTGGGTATTAATAGGAGTAAACAAACTCTAGATGCAGTTAGAGTAAATATTCTCCGGATATAGGTAGGAGAAAAATTAGCTTAACATCCAGATATGAGTAGGAAAAAACAAGAAATTTGAGTGATAAAAGAATACTAGTACAATTGATTTTTTTGATTATTTGGATACAAATCTATTCATTTCGGAGATCTGTCCGATCATACTCAATATTGGATAATTTAAATATCATTTTATCCTTAAGTTTTAAAATGCAGTATTGGATCATAAAAATTTGAGAATGCCAAATAGTAAAGTCTACCTGTATAACCACCTAAATAATAACAAGAACATATGACATTATTCATCATCATTTGTTCGATCAATAATCACTGGCATCAAAAAATTACTTAAATTTAGGTAAAAATTTCCTTTGACAATTTCATCTAAAGCTCAGATTAAGTGCCTTTTTTATTTCCTTGAAAACACTAACGATTATGAGTGATTAGCCCCTTTAAAATCTTTTTTTAAAACAAGGAGTGAAGAGTGCATTACTTAGCCAAAATCTTATACCAATATAAAATTATTATTAAACAACTTCTTTTAAACTTTCGATGCCATGGATGAGGTTTTAGGGTCTTTGGATTGGGTCTCCAAAGCAAATAATATTGATTTGTAAAAAACGGGCTACAATGCCGAAAATACATGATTATCGTTTAAACATGTATAGGCTATCGAACCTATAAATTTTGGCTTTTGATTTGCATAAAACAAGGTTACTAAACCTACAATACATAGATTTCAAAAAATTAAAATCCACGACATCAAAGCTGCGTAACTTAGCTGTTGAAAACTAAGAAAACAAGGGAGATCGAAATTGCAAAACTATAACATATATTCCAAAAAAAACTTAGATATTCAAAATTAAAGAAGGCATATAGCGTTTACACCATTTAAAATCAATATTTAATTATAAGGGACAAGGGATGTCGAGCTCAAAGCACTATAGGATATTGATCCTCTAAACACCCAAGGGTAATGGCTTTTAAAAAATTTAGATGTTGAAACTTTAGAAAAGAGGCTTTTGCCATTTGAAAACACTGTAGGGTTCTGAAATCATAAGGTTATCGAAATTTTAAGTAATGGCGAACTTTAAAACAAGGGAGAGCTTTGAAACCCAAAGGTCATAAAATCTCTACAACTAAATACATTGAAATCCTTATATAATTGGGTTATTGAACTTTTATACAAATAAGTACATTGCCTACCAACCAAGTAGATATTGTATACATCTCCTCATATAGATGTCGAACATTATTACTACCAGATTTCGACGCCGAAACCAAATAGAGGTGAAGGGGTATCGGAGTACGATCAGCACCAGGAGAAGGCCTCAGAAGAATATGATTAACACTAAAGCATTAAAGGTAACTGATATACAAGAAGCGAGAATGGAGGAAATTTAGACCACATGCTATCGTTATCAACATGGGCATCAGAAGCTTGGTATCGATATAGGAAGGATAACGGCAAGGCGATGATGGAGCCAATAAACAGCAAGCAATCAAAAGCGGTTACGACGCCGACATCAAAAAGCAATCAACTTGATTCTAACTCTGGAAGTATAAAGATTGATATCGAAGCTTAGAGCCATAAAAGGGAAAGCACAAGACCAATTTGGGTTGGAGCAAAGAGCTATCGATACCAACATGGTATCGATACTGCTGCCAAGAAGGGGCTTCGAATTTATCAAGAAGGGCCATTCACACTAATATGCTTAGTGTCGATACCGATACCAAAGTCTTAAGAAAATGTAAAGACGATACTTAAAAGCCGCTAAAGCAAGTCAGAGCTTAGGACTCGCTATCGGAATAGAAGCATATCATCGAAACCAAAAGCAAGAAAGGAAGTTATCCATACCAATTTGCTTAGTATCGATACATTATACAGAGGCGACATCGGAGTTACAATCCACTAAATAACGAATCCAACACCCTGGAAGAAAAAGCGGGTCGATAAAGCCACTAAATGACAGCTGCCGACACCAAAAGCACTCAAAACAGGGCTTCTGCTAACCACGACTGAAAAAGGGCCCAATTTTTCAATAAATAAGACCCTAAGGGTTTCATTTTAGGGGACTTTTCCTCATTCCAAAATCTTGTATTCATTTCTAAGAGAGGAAACCCTAATTTGTAAATCAATTTGGGGATTTTACTTGTAATAACTTGTGTACTCACGCAAACGATCAATAAAGAGAAAACCAACACTTATTGCTCATGTCACCTATTTCCTTGTTATTTGCCCTTGACAATTCTTCATAAAACCACGACAAAGCTTCATGCTTAAGCCAAATTACTAAAATAACCTACCTTAAGTCGTTTAGCTTTCTATCTTGTGTTGTGCTTAGAGAAACCTTATCCCAAGGTAACTGTTGGTCCTTGAGTCTCGCAAGCGTGATACTCACCTCTTGAAGGAAGAGTAACTAATCTTCGGGCTTAAGAACTTGATATCTAGGAAACGGTGAACTGACACAAACTCGTGGGAACTAAATAATCCCTTAATCCCCCTAGATCCACTTCCTTAGCACTAATTTCGGTGTTGACGAAAAATATCATTAATAAACATAAAAACACGATACCTTATGTTTCCATCATCAGGCTTCTAGTTATCAAAAGAAAATAATGTCGTATCTCCCTACTAACAACATGTTATTTTCATAAATAAATTGAACACTGGTTTATTTCTTCAAAAAATTCTTTCTACCAACTCTTATCCCTTATCAACTTTTTATTAGTCAATAAAACACTTTATCATTTTTTACAAAACTGCAGGAAAAATGGTTTACCATCCCCAAAATAATTTGTAAACCCATTTGCATAATATTAATAATTAATATTGATTATAAGATTCTCTAGCTAAATAAATTTATAAAAAATCATAACATCTTGGGAAAATCCCCCAAAATCATTAAAAATTAGAATCATTGTATTCTTTCTTATATTAAAAGAGCCAAAATATTTATATTTTTTTATAAATAAATCCGAATAAACTCTTAATTTCCTTCAGAAATTCATAAAAAATAATATTATATTGAAAAAATTATGAAATTAAAAAACCATCTTCAAAATAATGTTTTACATAACATCAAAAAATCAAATCAATCGGAGATAGATCTTTGCCTTTTAAATTTATCATAATAATTCCATAAAAAAATAACAAATCATCAATCAAACCGTGGTAAAATCAGTTATACAATGACATATTATCACCAGACAATTCAGAATCAAATCTTAATTTGAAAATCATGCACATGAAAATGAGATATTTAACTACAATTTGTCTTATATGGGATAATGAGATTGAGACCTAATGGAGATTAGTTTCCTTCGGGTTTTTTCTGTTCCTTTCAATCCTTTTATTTCCTTTTCTTCTCTAATGAATCATTAGCCTTGATCTTTTTTTATTGTTACAAAATTAAAATGAATGAATAGAGGAGGGGTTTAGGGAATGAAATGAGGAATTGTTCCTATTTCTTTCTCATTAATCCTTTTCTTTCCAACTTTAAAAAAGTCTTACTAAGTGATTAATTATGTCATAACAGGGTTAATTATGAAATCTCACTGTCATTATCACATAACACGTCATTTAGTTTAATTTACTTAGTTAAATCTCCTGATTAATGTTAAAAAGTATAAGGTATTACAAGCTTCCCTCCTTAAAGGATTTCATCTTGAAAATTCAATAAGAAATTCTTAATAAGCGTATCAAATATCAAAATAACTATAACAAACGATGCTAGTATACATTATTAACTACAAAGTGTATATAACGAATATATAACATACCGCCATAACAACCCCATGATAAGTATCCTTAATCACATTCTTTGTTTCCGAGCATACTCTTTCCCATTATCGTTCCAATATACTTTCACCAACTTGATTGGCTTGTTTTAAACCTATTTTCATCTCTGTATGCCACATGAATTGGTTGCCTAACAAACATCGTATCCAGTTCTACTACTAAATCTTCTAATGTAGTTAGAGCGCAAGTAGTCTTTGTATCATGCACAAACTTTATGAAGTGAGAAACATGAAAAACATCACGTAACAACTCAAATTTTGACAGACCAATTTTTTTTTCAAAAATTCAAATCTATCGAAACCCAAGCTGGTTTATCTGGTATCCTACAGAAATTCAAAGATAAATATATCAGAGCTCATAATAGAAATCTCACAACGAAAGGGAATAAAATATAATAGTAAGTAAACACTCACCAATATAATGACACCGTCTGACAAGTATCTTTAAGCTCTAGAATCTCAATCACCTGTCTAACCTGCAGGTTTGTTATGAGGAGGGGGTCAGAACAAAAGTTCTTGTGAATGGATAAATTATACTTTCTACAAATAACACTATATATATCATCCAATCACTGATTCATATTTATTAAATTGTTTGGGCTTATTTCAGAGTACACTTTTTTATTTTTTTCGCTTAAACCGTTCTCATCTACTCCCTAGTAGATTAACCTAATAAATAATATATATGAAGCTATATGCCTAATATCGATGTACTTCCAATAGTACCCTTCTCGAGTGGTTCCTATCGATGTACTACGAAAACGTATTGGACCTCCATCTCCACACTACGAGAGCATACTAAACTATGCTACGAAGGCATACCAAGTATCCAATGCCACGCCATGAAAGCATACTAGCCTATGCTGCGAAAGCGAATAAGCCTACGATCATGTTGAGCATCAAATTAGTGCGCAATATGGCTAATATTTTATTTTTTGAGGTTGCCAAAGGAACCCATGATTGCAAAACATTCCTTTTCTTATTTTTTGAGGTTATCAAATTAGCACATAATACAGTTAATTTTTTACTTTGCATCATTCCTCATTTATTCATATTTTCAATTTGCAATCATGTTTCCTATTTTTTTTCTTTGTTTACCCAACTATGGAAACACATTCCTTTTTCTTTCCTATCCAATCAATCTGGGATACTATTAACTTTCATATTTGATTAACGTATACTAGTTACTGTCTTTAATTTTTTTTTTTTGGCAAGATTACAGTAAAATTTGACACAATTTGATTTACATTGCCTTTCTTTTAATCCCACAAATCTAAAAAGGGATTTCTTACAAATAATATGTATATTCACAAATCCTCCCTTTTATTACAATATTGACACAATATGTCCATTTTTGCTCATAATTTCAATTTATTTGCGCATAATTGCAATTTAATAGTTTTGTGCCTATCCACAATTCAATTATTCCATTTGCGCATAATCTCAATTTTATTCAATTTTTGCAAATAAATAAAATTTGACATAAACGATATATTCTGACACAGAAGATGGGAAAGAAGAAGAATATGAACATATTGTAAATTTTAGCAGGAATCAAACGATGCAAAAATAATGTTATTAAAAATAATAATTTAATCCATTCACCTGATTGGGCACAATTCTTTAGATTGATTTGGATCTGCACTGCTTTCTTTTTAATTCGAATTTGTGGATTTGTCTGGACGGAGTAACTGAGTATCTATAACTTAAATCCATAATCTTTTTCCTTAAATATTGAATCAAAAATCCTAAAACTAATTGTTCAACGACGAATATTCTATGAATTAGAAAATCGTCGCGAATATTGAAATAAACTGCAAGCGCACGACGTGCAATCGTAGTACGGGTCGATCCGCAGGGAAAGAATTTATTCTAATCTTACTCAATCAAATTAAACAGAAAACGAGTGAACTTGTTAACTATAAACTAAAAGAAAACTAACAATGTTAAAATGAATACAAATATGAGACTAGGAGACAATTTAGGAGTAGATTCACTATTAACATCAATCTAATTAACTTAAAAAATGGTTCTAACTCTCTTTAGTAACTAGCACATTAAGTGTTGTATTCATACAAACATGATTTATATGTTAGAAAATTCAAGATACATAAATCATCAATTTTCATTACAAACTTAAAGCCCTAATTATCACATAGAAAATAATAGTTCTAATAAAAATGAAATATGTTGAGTATGTTATATATGTTAATATTCACTAACTACATAGAACATCAAGGATGGTTTCACTTTTAATGTCACTACTTTTTTTAAAATGAATTAGATTATAATAAAGTATGATTCTATTGATGATATGAGTATAACACATTTGGGAATAATCAACCAACATGTGCTATCAATTTTCACCATATAAAATCTTTACTTTATCTATATCCAATTTTAGATTAAGCTCAAATAAGAGAGTTAGAAATATGAAATTCTTATGTTAATTATTCATAAATCATGAGAGCTTCAGTACCCCTAAATTGAAGGGGTTTAGCTACTCATAATGGATTCAATGATAACATAAAGATATTTCATTATAAAAGAGAACAAAATAAAGAGCAAACAAAGATAAAAATCTATTCTACTTGTAGAAGAGAAAATAACATGTAAATGAAAAACAACAAATTAATATTGCATTAAAGCGATAGATTACAAAAAAGAAATGGCTATGAAGCCATGACAGAAAAATAGAGGTTTTGTTTTCAGCCTCTCTCTAAACTAAAAATCCAAGATGATCCTTTACATTATCATACATGGGTTATTTATACATGAGAGAAAACCCTAAATTAACTTTTTACGTTCTACCAAGAATACCCCTTCTCAAAGCTTCATTTTATCTTTTAGCAATAATGATTCATGAAGCCCTAATTTTGTGTCTCCACTAAAGAAGGAAGGAGAGTGAATAGGGTCCACCATCAATTATCTATTTGAATTGATTCTCTCTTTCATCTTTTTTGGCAAGGCATTAATTTCCTCCTTTTGAATTGATTCCCTTTCCATTGATTGATTTCCTTTTTTTGTATGCACATATGTCTTTATGAAGTCCTCTTCTACATGCATCCAATTTCTGCAAAAATATGAAAAATGTCCAAGTAAACATTCTCAAAATAATATAAGCACAAAAATTATCATTTTCCCCCTATATGATGATAAATGCATGATGTTTTGAAATCAATTCAATTATTATTTAAACATGATAAAATACCCATATATGACATTTATTAGTACTAAACGAGAATAAATATGTGAATATAAATGTGCATTTTTACGTGCACATCAAATACCCCCACATTATCTTTTATTCGTCCTCGAATAAAGTAAAGACTAAGCTAAACCCATTTTCATAGGGAGCACGATTGCATTGAGCGTATACAACAAGCCGTTAAACCTCTGGGTGTCCCCAGTAGGACGAGTGTTGTCTCATCGGGATTTTCAGCTGATACTACCCACAAAATCCTAAAGTTAAATGCAAAAATTATTTACAAAATGCAAGATTCGAAAATATTTACAAAATGAATGCAAGCTTTTACAGGAATATTTACAAATGTATAATTTACTTTTAAATATTACATGAATGAGTTAACACAAATTTGGGTCGTCACTATGAAATTTGAGTCCGTTACTAACCAAAACTTCAAACAAAAGTCATGTTATCGTTACAAACTCCTCTAGCTTGGCCAGTTGTTCTGGTAGAAACATAGTGCAAATATGAAATGAATTATGTAATCGATATCAATAGTCGTAAAATGGAATCTCAACTTCCTTTTTGTTAACAAGTTAGGTCGAATAAGTGAAGAGTGTGCTTGGATTTCAAGTGCTTTAATCTCTCTTTATTACAAAATATTTACATTGTTACTATTTACAATCACCTAACCAAAATGACCAGGGTATACCACCCATGCACTGCCTCACGGACTGACGTGAGAGTTTGGGACAGAGCTTGGCGGATTGTGCAGACCAACGCTGACTTTGTCAACAAGATGTTGGTAAGTCTTAGGTGTCCAACTCATAAAATGAGACCAAGATATACTGATGCTGACTTTGTCAACAAGGTGTCGGAAACGCTTGGCGGGTTTGCACTCCAACGCCAGATGTACCAGCAATGTTGGATACCCTTGGAAAATTATATATATATATATATACACACACTTCTTCTTTTTTTCTTTCTTTTCTTTACATAAGAGAGAGAATTAAGCGAGAATATCTTAGTACAACTTCACTTAAAAGATCTAAAATCTAATCGCAAGTAGTCTAAATAAACCATTCATTTAATTGGATTACAATTCAGAAAACATTTCATATCCATCACCTATAGATCTCCCAATATACCAGTTACACCAAATTTGCTCATAATTCAAACTTTCCTTTCGTTATCCGCTATGAGAAGTAAATTTCCAAACAATTTGTTTGAACGACCAAAATTATATGCTAATAACTCCATCATGTCTTATTTAAAAGTAAATAGAAGTGCGGTTTTTTTAGAAAAGGAAAAAAATGCAAAAAGAGAAAGGGAAAAGAATGCAAACTTAAACTATGCAAAACAAAATGAAAATGAGACTCCCCCCCCCCCCACACTTGATTTCGACTGTGTCCCCACAGTTGATGCATGACATAATGAATGAACGGAAGAGAAATATTTACATATGCACAAAAGAGGGTTAGTGCGACTTACCAAATGTGCATGCAGAAAATATACAGTCATTAAATAGATGAACCGGTCCACGATGGACTAATGGATCAGCCTCATTAAGATTATGACACACAGCTGAAGCATAGAAAACCAAATCATAAAGAATTATATATCACGATTCAGACTTAGAAAAACAAAATTTGTTTTTTCAAAAGCTTGAGTTACTACATTTAAAATTTTGAAATTACAATTGATCCTAGAATCGAATTTAATTTCTGTAGCAACTAAAGAGAAGTCAGTGAGACGGGGTTCAGAAAAAGTTTCAAAAACAAAGTTTGACTTGTTTAGATGATGCGTAAATTGGGAGACGTGTGCATCGTTCTCACCCCACACTTGTTTTGAGAAATATTTTTCAGTTTTACTTTGATATTTGAAATTTTGTTGACTAAAGGTTCATTCGTAAACCTAAAGTTAAAACCAAACAAATGAATTTTTAGTAAATTTTGAAATCGTGTTTTCTCAGAAACAGTGTTATTCTAGAAAAAATTCATATACTGCAGAAATTTATCATTGAAAAACAAGTGATCACAGTGAGGTTCAGTTGAAACAATTAAGTTGCAAGGAGTTTCAACAGTTTTAGAAAAATGATTATTGTGCTTAAGATCACATTCAGCAGTTTTGTTGTTTTCAATCTCAAGGGTTTCAAAGTTTTTAAATGTTTCAATTTCAGTTTCAAACCCAAAATCATTATCGTCAATCAGTTTAAGAAGTTTTCTCTCATTAAAGTCATCCTCACTTAAAAAGTTGTCAACTTCATCATTTTTGTCATGTTGACAATCTAAAGTTGCTAAGTTTTCAAAATTTTCAGAATCTGAGGGAGGAAGATCAAATTGAAGATTGACGTCTTCGTTTTCAAGAGACTTTAAATTTAAATCAATCACAATGCTTTCAACAACTTCATTAAGATTTTCATTAATTTCAAAAGTTGTTAGTTGCAAATTTTTGATGTCAGCAAGAGTTGAATTTTTAGCAGAAGCATCAGTTTGAGTTTGAATTTCAGTTTCACAGAAATCAGGGTTTTGCACAAGAGATTTTTCAAAACTTTCATCAACAGTCATATCGTCAGAATCATCAATAATCGTGATATAATGTTGCGACGAAGTTACTGGCTGATTATTGTTTTCAAAAGAAGCGTTGGTAGAAACTTTTTTGTCACTAGCTTGGGATTTAAAGTTGTTGTACAATTCTATAACTTCAGTTTGAAGAAGAGAAATTTGATACACGATCCTAGTGCAACGTTGTTTGCTATCGGTTATTCTTTGAGCTAGTTCTTCATTGTAAGTCAAGCCAAGTTTCATTAAATCCTCAAATTCATCAACGTCCTCAATTCCCTCAAGTAATAATTTTTCTAGATTTTGCCAAAGTTCAATGGTGTATTGAGCAAGTTGTTCAATGATACACATGTTTTCGATATCTTTATTTTCAGAATCTTGTTTTTCTTCTAAAGTTCGCACCCATTCCTTGATGTCCTCGCAACAATTCCAAATGTCATGCATTAATTGATCAATTTCACTCAGACTCTCTTCAATCAAATAGGTAAACACGACAGACTTCAAAATGTTGGTTTTTAGATTTTTTGTTTCTATGTGTTCTTCACTGGTTGATCTTAAAAATTCATCCACCTCATCTTTTAGAAGCCGTCCATTATTTATTTTCCAAAACCAACATCGCCAAAAATTTAGCTTGTTCGCAACGCATTTTTCATATTCGATAACCAACATTTGACATTCACCCGTGTTATGAAAATCATTTTGGTTTTTAAAAATTTCGTTAAAAACCGTGTTGCAATTGTTTTGATTTTCAATACTTTTCTTAGCCATTTGCGCTAACAGTCGTCTCGCCTCAGATAAATTCTCATTAATCATATAATGACAATTTTCATATTGGGGTACAACCGTTTGATGAGATTGGTGGAAATTACTCGAAAAAAAATTCATCTTGAAATTCGTCTGATTTGAATTGAAACCAAAATCATTTAAAGTTTGAAAAAAATTGCAATTTTGGTTGTACATGGGGCAAGCGCGCATGTACTAGGAGTAGAGAGTTTTTCGTCAAAAAATCAATTGTAAAGTTGTGGCTCTAAAGAAGCTCCTAAAAAATATGTTAAAATTAACAACTTCGGATTATATAAATACAAGTCTGGGCCAGGTTCGGACAGGGATTATCAGTGTGCCACGAATCACCATAGAAACACAACTGAAGGTTTAAGAACCTGTTTGAGTTCTAGACTCTATCGTTCCTTAGACACCTCAGAGAGTATCAATCCTAATTGTCAATTTAACAAATATTTTGTCCTATAAGCTTTGGGGAATCCTCGATTCGATTTCAAAAATAAACCTTTCAATTAATCGCACGTTCGTTTTAAAATTTTAAACCACACATCAACAGGCAAAATATTCAGTCACAGAACAAACACAGAATAATAAATTACAGAAATAAATTTTTTACAAGCAAGCTGCGGTACCTGCAGAATTTTTTTTACATGCAATTTCTATATATTTTTCTTTGCAGCAGAGCACCTGTAGGGTTTAGAAAATTTTACAGTGATCGGCAGTCCGTCTAGTGAAATTGCGTAGCGCTAGCGCGTTCACACCCCACTTGGTGTGCAACCGCTCCAACCAAATCTGTTTACAAATCGTTGGACCTATGAATTCTGATTTCTTTGCTTGTCTTCGGTTCCTTGATTATTGCTTGATTTTTTTAAAGAAGGAGACAACTAAAAAATTGAAAACACAAGAAAAAGGAACTAAATAAAACAAAACTAAACAAAGTGAAGAAAACAAACAAAAATAAAAACTCAGCTTTTCACAGATAAACGACTCATGCACGCAAAGTAAAACTAGCACACAAATAGCTGGACTCACCTACTAGAAACAGACAGACACACCCAATTTGCTTACCCCTCAAACAACAAAATCCCAAGTTCCCAGCAACTCAAAGAAAAACGCAAATAAAAAGTTTTCTTTCAGAAAGTCAAAGAAAAAGAAACAACGAGAATCACGCTTCACCAAAAATAAATCGAATCACGCAAGAAATAGTTTTCCTTTTTGTTTTTCTTTCCGAAAATTGAATTTATGGATCTGCGAATTAGGGGTGATTTCGAATTATTGTGAATGGATTTGTGGTGGCCTATTGTATGGTGGAAGGTTTTGACGGAGAAGTGGTTTGATAGAGATGGTCGGAAGACTTGATGATTTTCTGGTGGTTTAAAATATGGTAGATGGAAGGACCTATATTGAATTTGGTTTTGCAATTAGCGTAGGCTTTAGAGAGATAGCAAAAGGATGATGGAAGAAGACTGTGATGTTGTAAGGGGTGTGTCTTGATGAAGGGTGGACTGATTTTCTATTGGTTTACTGTGAAGAAGGTGGACTGATGTTGGAATATGTGGAGATCGGTGTTTTGTATGCCTGAAGTTGTCGGCAGGTTATAGTATGGTAGTAAAATGTTTGTGGTGAAGCATGGGGAAGGTTTTATGAAGTAGGGAATGTTGCGACCGTATTTGATGGTTGGAATAGATTTGTGAAGAAGATGTACGTGAGGCTTATGGCACTAGATTTGAAGGGAGGCGAGCGGAAGCTGGGGTTTGGGAACAAGAAGAGAGGATCTAAAGGAGTTTGTGGTATGGGAGAGGATTGATTTATAGAGCATTGTGAACAGAAGTAAATATAAGGCAGACTAGGAAAGAAAATTACAGAGAGAGAACAAGAAGAGGAAAGCAATAAATTGGGTTTTTTATTTTTTTTTATTTTTTTATTTGTAAAGAAAGGAAAGAATTTTGGATAAAAACTGGAAAGAAATCAAAGAAAGGATAGAAATAAAAGAGAAAAATGGGAAGATTTTTATTATTTGTAAGAATTGAAAGTGAATATAAAGGGGAAAGGAATAAATGAGAGAAAGAGAAAAGGGAAAGGAAGAAATGAAATTGAAAACACAAAAAAGGGAAAGAGACTGAACAAATGGCAGGTAGATGTGTTGAGGAAGATGGTGACGGGTATGTAAATAGGAGGATGGGGTATTGGTTTGAGAAGTAGTTGTGGTCACTATTGTTTGTGATGAAGAGGTTGAAGATGATAGGTATATGTAGAACAAAAGAAAGAAAATTGGAAAGAATTTTAAAAAGGATTTTTCCTTTTATTTGTAAGAATTGTAGAAAGAAAAATAAGTTTGTAGAAGATTAGGAAATAAATTAGAAAAGAAATAAAAGAGTGAAGTTTAATATATGGAAGGAAGAAATAAAAGAAGATGTAGAAGGATATTTATTTATTTTTCTTTTTTCTATTTTGGGAAAAGGAATGTATTTATACAGGGAATATTGGAAAGAATGCAGAGATAGGAAGGAAATAAATGAAACAAAAGGGAAAGAAATTGCATGGAAATAAGGAAAGAAGGTAGAAAAGAAATGGCAAGTAATAAGTAAGGAAAGGAAATCAAAGAAAAACCTCTTTTTTTTTTTACTCGTAGAAAAAGAAATGTAAAGATGGGAAAAGGGAAAGAAAATGAAATAAAAATTAGTAGTGAAGAAAAGAGAATAGAAGATTGCAATGGGATGAATTTGTAGAAGTCGAAGAAGGAACTAAGAAAAGAAAAGACGAAAAATTGTAGATTTTTTTTAAAGTTGTAGAAGAAGAAAAGCAATGTAAGAAAGAAATTATTGACAGGAAGATTGAGAAATTTTTTTAAAAAAGGAAAGAAATTGAATGGAAATAAATTAGAAAAAAAATGGCAAGTTTTTTTTTGAAAATTAAAAAAAGGAAAGAAATTTATAAAAAATCAGAAAGAAATAAATGAAAGAAAAAGGAAACAAAAGGCAAAGAAATGGGAAAACAAATCAGCTAGAAAATTGCAATTTTTTTCTCTCTTAATTAGTAGATCAACAATACCAAATCAAAGCTAATCAAGAGATTTTTTTATAAATGATGGAAAATAAAATAAAACTAGCAAAAAATATTTTTGTGTTTTTTTTATATGAAGGAAAACTAAAAGAAAATTATAGCTCGAAGGATTTAAAAGTAAAAGTTATTTTGGTCCCTAGCAACGGCGCCAAAAACTTGTTCAAAGACGAATATTCTATGAATTAGAAAATCGTCGCGAATATTGAAATAAACCACAAGTGCACGGCGTACAATCGTAGTATGTGCCGAATACGGGACGATCCGCAGGGAAAGAATTTATTCTAATCTTACTCAATCAAATTAAACAGAAAGCGAGTGAACTTGTTAACTATAAACTAAAAGAAAACTAACAATGTTAAAATGAATACAAATATGAGACTAGGAGACAATTTAGGAGTAAATTCACTATCAACATCAATCTAATTAACATAAAAAATGGTTCTAACTCTCTTTAATAACTAGCACATTAAGTGTTGTATTCATACAAGCATGATTTATATGCTAGAAAATTCAAGCTAAATAAATCATCAATTTTCATTACAAACTTAAAGCCCTAATTATCACATAGAAAATAATAGTTCTAATAAAAATGAAATATTATGAGTATGTTCTATATGTTAATATTCACTAACTACATAGAACATCAAGGATGGTTTCACTTTTAATGTCACTACTTTTTTTTAAAATGATAAAGTATGATTCTATTAATGGGTGAGTATAACACATTTGGGGATAATCAACCAACATGTGCTATCAATTTTCACCATATAAAATCTTTACTTTATCTATATCCAATTTTAGATTAAGCTCAAATAAGAGAGTTAGAAATATGAAATTCTTATGTTAATTATTCATGAATCATGAGATCATCACTACCCCTAAATTGAAGGGGTTTAGCTACTCATAATGGATTCAATGATAATATAAAGATATTTCATTATAAAAGAGAACAAAATAAAGAGCAAATAAAGATAAAAATCTATTCTACTTGTAGAAGAGAAAATAACATGTAAATGAAAAACAACAAATTAATATTGCATTAAAGCGACAGATTACAAAAAAGAAATGGATAAGAAGCCATGGCAGAAAAATAGAGGTTTTGTTTTCAGCCTCTCTCTAAACTAAAAATCCAAGATGATCCTTTACATATCAGACATGGGTTATTTAAACATGAGAGAATACCCTAAATTAACTTTTTACGTTCTACCAAGAAGGTCCCTTCTCTAAGCTTCATTTTTTCTTTTAGCAATAATGATTCATGAAGCCCTAATTTTGTGTCTCCACTAAAGAAGGAAGGAGAGTGAATAGGGTCCACCATTAATTCTCTATTTGAATTGATTCCCTCTTTCATCTTTTTTGGCAAGGCATTGATTTCCTTCTTTTGAATTGATTCCCTTTCCATTGATTGATTTCCTTGTTTTTGTATGCACATATGTCTTTATGAAGTCCTCTTCTACATGCATCCAATTTCTGCAAAAAAAAAGGAAAATGTCCAAGTAAACATTCTCAAAATAATTTAGGCACAAAAATTATCATTTCCCCCCTATATGATGATAAATGCATGATGTTTTGAAATCAATTCAATTATTATTTAAACATGATAAAATACCCATATATGACATTTATTAGTACTAAACGTGAATAAATATGTGAATGTGCATTTTTACGTGCACATCACTAATATATTTATTTTCTGAAGAATTTGGAGGAGAAAAGAAACGGCAAAGCTCTAGTGCTCTTTCAGAAAATATGGTTTAGAGGCTAGGCCCTGTTGGTCTATTTATTGGTGCTCAGAAGGACCTTGTCCATTGGATTGAAATAAATAAAATTTGAACTATAGAAAGCGTTAAATCCACGTCACTCTGCCCAACATTGGGTCACGAACGTTAATTTCCTTCCTAATAAATTTTCATTTAACATTGCATTCATTGTTTCTTTTCTTACCTAATATTCTTCTCTATATTAATTTCATCCATTTATAATGCACGTTTTAGATTTCAAATTAAACTTGCATGTATATATTCGTGCATGACTTCGTAAACCTTTGCTCGTTAATAGTTGCACACTAAATGTTATTAGTAACATTATTCTGTTGCCAAATTTTTTTCTAATCTATTTAATTTATTATAGTCTTTTTAATTAGCGTTCACACGTGTAAATAAATGGCGCATTCATTCCATTATTATCTTGCGCCCTTAATTTACGCTTTAATTTAATTTTTGAATCTATGCGTATATATTTACGCACAACTCCATTTATTTTCAAAATTCAAACAGTGCTTTTCTGACATTTATTTATTACTTATTTTTAAATTAATTGCATGTTGTTTTAAATGCCAAATATATATAGACACACATACTCACATATATATGGACACACACATACATATATGCATAGACTCATATATGTACAATTTTTTTCCTTATACACACACACACACACACACATATATATATATATATATATTTCTCTTAGAACATGCATCCTTTTAGTTGGCCTACTTAAAATTTAAAACATGACTCTAGTAAGAATCGAACTTCTGACCTCCACCTTGGGATATACATGCTTTAACAACTCACCTAACTTAGTCTTTTTTCATAAGACTAAAACTTTGGTTGCCATTGATTTTGTTTGTGTTTTTCTTATATCTTCTTTTTTATGTTTGTTCTAAAACTTCATTTAAAGATATATTCTTCATTATAAATCTGATTTCTACAAACTGTAGGTCTAAATTGATCAGAAAATCGCCATGGATGCAATGATGCTAGTTCCATGACCAAATTCTAAAAATTTTATGAATTTTATTTTATTATGTAATTTGAAAATGCGGGACGTAATACATCATGAACTCCTACCAAACTACTTAGGTAACTCTACCTGATAAGAAATTTTATCGATCCTCTATTTGATAGGAAATGGATCAACATATGTAGGTTTAATTTTTCTTGACTTCCCAAATTGTACCACTACCTTCGTTGGTGATACCTTAACAACTAAATGAGAGTTTTAGGTCTATACATCTCTTGTGTGTGTAACTTATCTACGTAGAATTAGATTCCTTAATCCTTGCTTGAAACGACTTAATCTGCTCAACGGATTCTCTTGCCAAATTTTGACCAATAACTAATTTTATCTGGTCTTTAACTAGCATGCTAGTGATTTGCATGGCCTTCTGTTTTGTTGACACCAAAAATTGGCACAACACCTAATGACCAAATGGGTTGCCTGAATAACGCTTGGTTTTCTTTTGGTTGGGGGAATCTCACCCCGACTTGGTGTTGACTTGAGTGAGAAATTTTTGAATCAATTCCACATCCACGCCTTCAAATCCAAGCATGTCATGGCTCTCTTGGCTATCAAGCAGGGACGAGGCGAGTCCTTGAGAAATTATCTCAACTAATTTAATAGGGCGGCCACCAAAGTGAGCAACCCTAATCATGAAACTGTCCTGATGGCCATGGTCGATAGATTCAATAAGCGGACGGAGTTTGGAAAGTATTTAATTGAGAACCCACCCACATCGATTAAGACATTCTATGAAAAGGCCAACATCCGGCTGAGGCAGGAAGACGCACAACTAGATGGAGAGGATGGGCCAAAAGATGTATCTGTTGGAGAATGGAGTTTTGATGACAACAACCTTATTTCAATTATCATTGATTATAAAATATATACTAACACTTTTTGTATAGAATATATATATGTGTGTGTGTGCAGGAATTATATATATGAAATAGTACTGAAGATTGTACAGTTTAAAGATAATAGAGATTCAAAGATCGGAGAAATTTCAAAACTCATGAGTATTCAAGATTTCAAGAATTTAAGATTAATATAGTTATAGAGTCTAGATTTTGTAAGACTGTAAATAGCACTCTAGGTTCAATATTCAAATTCTAATTTTCAAACTCTAATTTTTAATTCTATCCTCAATCCTCTCTATTTTAATTTCTATCTTTTCTATTTTTTCCTTTCTTATTCCTCTTTGTTTTTCAAACTTAAATTTTATATATTTATATTTTTATACTATATATTTATATAGTTCAAAACCATAGAATTTTATAAATATGTTTATATAGTTTAAATTTATGTTTTCATATGATTTTCTACTTTATAATATTAATTTACAATTCTATATTTTGATTCAAGAATTTCCAGAATTATTTTATCAAAACACTTGAAAAATGTTTTAAATTTCAGAAATACACTAGGGTATGTCGACATAACAAAAACACCATGTCGACATATAACCGTCACTCTTTCAATTTTGAAAGGAAGTGTAACACCCCGCATTTTTAATGAAATTAAAAATGTGGAAATATGTATATATATTGTATGCATAGATATATATGAAAGAAAAAATTAAATAATGACAATAAAATTGCATGTAATAAGTTAATGCAGTGAAACGAAGAAAAAGATTAATAAAAGAAATTACATGCAATACATGAAATGCGAAGAAATGCATGCGAACATTTAAAAAGAAATAAAAAGGAGAATTTGAAGAGCCTCCAGAATTTGGTCACGAAATTAGCGTCATTGCATTCATGGTGATTTTCTGATCAATTTAGACCTATATTTTATAGAAATCTTATTTAAGATGAAAAAGATATCTTTAATTAAATATTGTAACAGAACATGAAAAAGAGAAATGAGAAAAGAATAATGTGTAGCATTGTCCTAAGTCTTGTTAGCAAAAGACTTAGTAGCTCATTTGGTTAGTACATGTGACTTGTACAAAAGAGGTTCTGAGTTCAATCCCCGCCAACGCCATATTTTTGTTTTAGGGGGAATGACAAAAAAGTGGCTTAGTGTGGACGCAGTTCAATTAAAAAGCGGTTTAGTGTGAAAAGTGTTGATTGAGGATTAATTGGAAAGAAGGTTAAAAAGAAAAATAAATGATATGATTTATTTAAGAGAATTATATTGGAAACCAAATAAATAATTGTTCGCATACAAGAGCTTAGTATACGCATAAGGGGTGAATGCAGATAAACATAATTCAAAATAAGGGATGCGCGCAAACAAAAGAGGTATTTGAACTTTGATAAATCAAATTTCAAAGAAATAATTTTTTTTTTGAAAATGGGTTCCCTTTTATTCATTAACAAACAGCATGTACAAAGTATAGTAAATCTCTCAACATAACATGTCAACAACAACAAGAAACAAACAAGTGCAAACTATAGCTCTCCACTTCAACACTCACTATGTCCAGTTCAACCTGTATCAAGCAATTCAACACCCCATCTCCTCAAAAACTCTTCAGTAACAGGGGATCACACCATTTTGCTGCCATTACCATTCACAAAAAACCTGATCTCTTTCTCTATCAAAAGAAGTTTAATTTTTTGAACAATAGCTTTGCTGTTAAACTGTCTGACATTCCTTTCACACCAAATATGATACACTGCATTTGTCAATGCTGCGCATGCAACATCCTTTAGCTGATTCTTGTCTTTAAACACTTCTGAAATCTAGTTTGCTTCATCTTCAATAGCACCAATACTGTTAGAATCTAAGCCAAGTTTATTCTTCAAATGAGACCAAACAAATTTGGAATAGGAACATTCAAAAAATAAGTGATCAGAACTCTCTTCCATCAGGTTGCATAAGACACAGCGATTTTCTGCTATCACACCATGTCTATATAGTCTATCCTTTGTATTCAATCTTTTCTTTATAGCCAATAAAGAAATGAAAGACATTTTCTTCGATTTTTTTCTATGCCATACAGTTTTGGCCCACTGCATAATTGAAGATCTATTCCTCACTTTGTCCCATGCTTTATTCAGTGAAAACTCTCCACTATCATACCAAGCATAATAATCATTCAATCTATTATCTTTCAATTCAACAGTTTCAATCATTTGAACCTCTCTTGTAGCTGAATGCATTTGGCTACATATTCTCCCCTCTCTAATGATCTGATCAACCTTTTCATTTTGATGACCCAATGCTTGAAATCTAGAAAATCCAAGTATATCAACTAAACATGTGTCATTTATCCATGGATCAAACCACAAGGAGGTGGATGAGCCATTCACAATCATTTTCCTGAAGTATTGTTCACCAGAAGTCCTTAACCTCAACATAGCTTTCCATGTACAAGAGGCATTGTTGTCTTCACGCATACTCCAAAACTGTTTATTATAGCAATACTTTGCTTGCATCCACTTACTCCACAATGATTCTTCAGTAAGAAATTTCCATATTAGTTTCAAACAAGCTGCCTTTTTTCAGATCTTTGAAAGACTTTAGCACAACACCTCCTTCTTCTTTAGGAATACACAACATCTCCCATTTCATTTTATGTTTTGAATTTCCCCAGAATTTTTTTGCAAAAAGAATGTTTAATTTTTCCAGAGTATACTCAGGAAGCTGGTAGACCATTAGCCAATAAAGAACTGTAGGAATAATGACTGAATGAAACATCTCAGCTCTTCCTGCAAAACTCAAAAACTTTGAATCCCATGATTGTAATTTCTGTTGAATTCTATGCAGTAATTCTTGACAATCTTGATAATGAATATAAGTAGAAGATAATGGAACCCCTAAATATTTTACTAGCAAAAAACCAACATTATAGCCAAGGATATCCATCATTTCCTGAGTATGAGAGTCAAAAACACTAAAATAGATCTTCGTTTTCATAATATTTACAGATAGACCACTGTATAATTCCAATTTATCAAAAACAGCCTTTAGAGCCTTAGCACCTTCAATTGAGCACTTCCTAAAAACAATTAAGTCATCAACATAAATCAAGTGTGAAAATATGGGTTCAAACTTGTGTACCAGGGTAAACAACCTTAGCAACACCATTTCTTTCATGCAAAAAGAGAAATATTCCATTGCAATCGTAAAAAGATAAGGTGAAAGGGGATCACATTGTCTTAGCCCCTATTTGACTTTATAAAACCTGTAGGTACTCCTTGAATCATAATCGAATATGTAGGTGTTGAAATGCAAGCATAAATGATATTGATGAAGTGAATCGGAAAACCCATCAATTTCATTATGTGACATATAAATCTTCGATTAGTTCTGTCATAAGCCTTCTGTAAATCTACTTTCACACAGAAATTATTAACCCCAGGTTTTTTAAAGTCTCTTATCAACTCATGTACTAGAAGAATATTATCACCAATATTTATTTTTGAAATGTAAGCACACTGGTAATGAGATATCAAATGAGGGAGCAACCATTTTATTCTATTGCATAATATTTTACTGAAGACTTTGTAAAATAAGTTGCAACATGCAATAGGTCGGAATTGAGCTATTTCTACTGGTCTATGAACTTTAGGAATAAGAGTAATTTGAGTATGATTTCAACCTTTTGGTATGATAGTTGAATCGAACATGTCCAGAACAGCAGCAGTTAAATCCTGTTTGAGCAATTCCCAGTGAATTTTATAAGACTTTAAATTAAAGCCATCAGGGCCAGGACTGCTATCTTCATGAATAGAGAATACAGCTTTCTTTACTTCTTCAATAGAAATAGGCTTGAGCAGATCCAATTGACCTTGTTGATTGATTATGAACTGCGATTGAAAAAAAGGGAATTCTTCTCTGCTAGCACCATTGAACAAATCAGTGAAGTACTCGATAGCTGCCTTGGAAATTTCCTCCTGTTTATATAATAATTCGCCTGCAGAATTTATCAATGCTTTCAAATTATTACAATGTTTTCTATTAGACATTTTAGAATGGAAAAATTTGGAATTTGTATCTCCCTCTTGCAACCCAGATACTTTTGCTTTTTGCTTGAAATTCCAGAATTTAACTTGCTTTTGAATCATGTATTGATGTTTAGCCTCTAACATTTATTCATATAATTCCACATTTTCTGGATCCATGTCCACTGCAGCCTCAAGATTGTAGAGTTTCTCCTCTGGTTGTTTCAACAGGGCATCATCTTTAACTCTGACTTTATTCCATAACTTCAATTCTCTTTTGCATGCTTTAAGCTTCTGCATAAATGTAAAACTATGAAACCCCTCAATATGTTCCAATAAACCCCTTTGTATACATTCCAAATGTGACGGCCCGCCACGCACCAGCCGGCATTTCCTCCGAATGTGCGCTGTACACATGCCCGACTAGCACAAAATGGTCACCAAAGAAAGGAAAGAAGAGAATGAACTAATCGAAAACCCTGTAGAATGTCTCACAGCGCATGGAACAAAATATAATAATAATGTACTTGACATAAAACAGGTGAGACAGTGCATAAGCTGATAACTAAAACCAACATCAGCATCATCATCAGAGTAGCGGAAATCCAAATACAACATATTACAACTTTCCAAATTACTGTCTCTAAACAAAAGAAAGAAAGGTACACCACTAATGCCCAAAGTAGTGACCGCAACAACACAGGGAGAATGTCTATATATATCATACGTGGAAGCCTCCTGCTCGTCTCCGGTACAACTACTAGTGCATACCACCTAACTTGTCTCTAGTTTGCTCGAGAGAGCACCCAGAGTAATAAGAAGAGACATAAAACTCTGGGTCAGACAAAAAGTCTGGTACGAGCGATAAGCAGCTAAACATAACAATAACAGGTATATTAAACCATACCTGAACCTGGACCTGCAACCAAAGAGTTAGCACTACATACTGTACAATACTCTAAGGTGCCACTAAAACATGGTATAAAGAATATGGGGGTAGGGTTGTGTTTGTCATAATGAAGGCAAACAATCAAACATAGCAACCATTCTCACAGCTCTCACTCAGTGCGTAAAGCATACGATGTCCACCACTGTCAATCACTAGACCCTTCGAAGGAGTGACGGAGTTCGACTTGTACAACTACTGCTACTGCCAAGCTTATTCCATGGAGTCATGACCAAATCTTTACAAATGACCCCACTTCATTGGTCTATAGCTCTTTAGTCGTACCTAGGCCACTGTGGCCCTGAATCCGTTCACGTAGCCCCTACACATAGTGATCTAAAGTTACAGACATCGACAACCCCTTAACACACATCCCGCAGAAAAGCCCAACTCATGAAGTTCCCTCCTTGGTTCCCATCTGGATCCTGAGGTACAACTCCTCATTTGGACTTCCTTTTCTTCTAGGGTTTAGGTCTACTTGTGTTCGATCTTCCGGTTTGGTTCGGTTAACCCCCTCCTGCTTGGTTCGGTTCGAATGCTCCTTTCTAGTTCAGTTCGGGTGCTCGAATGCTCTTATTTGGTTCGGGTCGGAGTCCCCTATCCGGTTCAGACCGGATGCCCATATCCGGTTCGGATCGGATGCCCCTATCCGGTCCGGATCGGATGCCCCTATCCGGTTGCTCCTATCTGAATGCTCCTATCCGAATTCTCCTATCCAAATGCTCCTATCCGGATGCTCCTATCCGAATTCTCCTATCCAAATGCTCCTATCCGGTTTGCTGCAAGTTTTTCCAGCAAGCTATTTTCGCCAAACGACGGCATTTTCAACCATTCTAACTTTTCTATGCAATCACAAAACATACCATAAAGTCATAGCAACATGTATAATCATCCACAAACACTCAAACAACAATATGACATGTTTATATGGATCAAACATACCCAAAAACCTATGTTTTCCCCTTAATCAAGTTTAACAACAACTAATGATAGGATTAGCAAAACTTAACCAAATTAACTCAAATTTTTATTAGAGCCCTAGAATATCATTTTAGAATTTTACAAAGTTTTCCAGATATTTCTGAGATATAATTTCGCTAATTATCATTAATCACCCCTAATTAGCCGTGATTAGTGAAAAACAATGCGAATCACTCACCTTGGCCACAAATAAAATACCAAATCTGAAATGATCCCCTGTTTGGCGTTGTTCCCAATGTAACACAGCAGCTCTAACCTTGCTTTGGTGCTTTCTCTCCTTAATTTGATGTAGTTTAAGCCAAACTTGATTAAGAAGTGATTAGAGGCGTATTTAGATGTTGGAGGCCATTGTTAGGTTGAAGAGAGGGTTTGTGGCGGCTGAAAAACTGAAATGAAATGAAAACCTAACTCATTTCAGCCTCCCCATAACCCTAATCCCGAAATGGGTTATGGGCCCATTTACTAATGACCTCATTTGGTCCGGTTAAGCAGTTTTTCACCTTTTGAAACTTGTTTCAGCCATATCTCCTAAACGGTGAGTCCGTTTGGTTAATGTGACCACTCTACGGAAAGTAAACCGTTATCCGGAGCTAATGGAAGTGGTTCTAGATCAAAACTCCTTTCCAATCAAAAGTTATGACCAAAACAAGATCAGCTAGGGGCAAAACGGTCATTTAAAAATCGGCAAAAATCATGAACATGGGAAATGACCCCAATAATCGTCTCCCAAAGTTACATGACCATACGACTTCGTATGTGAAAGAAATAAATATTCTATGATCCTTCGATGTGTAGAATGCGGGTCGTTACACTCTCCCCCCTTAAGAAATTTCGTCCCCGAAATTCCTTAACCCAAAACATACAAAGGATCCCGCATGCCTACCAGCCACATACAACAATCAAACATGCAAAACAAACAAACAAGCCTATCCTAGCATGCGGAAAGACTAAATCGAAGTTAAAATCTTACCAGGCGAACAGTTCTGTATACGTCTTCCTAATCCTCTCCTCTGTCTCCCAAGTACAGTCATTCTCATTCTCGCCCCACTGGACTTTGACCAGATTCACCACTTTCCTTCGAAGTTGCTTCGTATCGTTCCCAACAATATACATAGGCTTGCAGTTCCCAACCGCCTCGGGTTCAACATTGATATCATCCAACTGATCAGGTGAAATAGTCACATTTGGGTCGTGCACGAACTTCCTTAACCGGGAAACATGAAATACGTTGTGAACTCCTGCCTTCTTCTCTGGTAATTCAACTTTGTATGCCAAATTCCCAATTTGCTCAAGAACTGGGAAAGGACAAACAAATCTTGGTTCTAACTTGCCTCTCCTGCCAAATCGTATCACGCTCTTCAACGGTGAAATCTTGATAAACACCAAGTCGCCAATGGAGAACTTTAATTCTCTTCTCCTTTTATCAGCATAACTCTTCTGCCTATCTTGGGCAGCCTTCATTCGCTGTTGGATAACCTTAATCTTGTCTGAAGTTTCTCTTATCACATCGGGTCCAAGCACAAACTTCTCACCAGTTTCTACCCAACATGACGGTGAGTTGCACGGTCTTCCATATAAAGCTTCAAACGGAGCCATACCAATACTGGATAAATAACTATTATTATATGCAAACTCTACTAGATGCAAATGGTCATCCCATGATCCACCAAAATCCAATATGCAAGCACTCAAGAGATCTTCTAACACTCGATTCACCCTCTCTGTCTGTCCGCCGGTTTGAGGATGATACGCGGTACTGAGATGTAGTTCTGATCCTAACGCCTCTTGTAAGCTCCTCCAAAATCCACTAGTGAACAACGGATCTCGGTCACTAACAATGCCTTTGGGTATTCCATGAAATCTCACTACCCACTTTATATACAGTTCCGCTAACTTAGCTGCCGTCCTGTTTGACTTGACGGGTATAAACCTTACACTCTTAGTCAATCGTTCCACAATCACCCAAATGCTGTCACGGCCCGATCTAGTCCTTGGTAACCCATCAATGAAATCCATTGACACTTGTTCCCATTTCCATTCTGGAATTTCTAATGGTTGTAGTAAACCACTAGGCTTCTTTTGCTCAGCTTTAACTAGCTGGCAGTTCATGCATTTGGATATAAACTTCCCAATGTCTCTTTTCATCCCTTCCCAGTAGTAGGTATGCTTCATGTCTCAGTACATCTTGTTACCACCGGGGTGTATAGTCAGTTTTGAGTGATGACATTCTCTAAGCACTTCATCTCTCAATCCAATGACATTGGGTACAACTAGTCTTCCATTTTTTCTAAGCCATCCATCTCGATCAAGCCCATACTTGTTCCTATCTCCGTCAATTCCCATCTTTAACTTTGAGATGATTTCCAATAAGTTAGGGTCGTTCCTCTGACTGGAACCAATCCGCTCAATCAAAGTGGGTCCGATAGTCAAATTTGCTAACATTTCTGGATCCAATTCACACTTTGGTCTGAAATCATACCCAGCGATGTACTTCAGTTGCTTCCATTCTAGAAACATATCCCCTAAACTGGCATGTCTTCTACTCAATGCATCAGCCACCGCATTGCCCTTTCCTAGTGTATGTGCGATGTCGAAATCATAGGAAGCCAAGAATTCTAACCATCTTTGCTGTCAGAGATTTAGATCTTTCTGAGAGAAGAGATACTTTAACGATTTATGATTGGTAAACAACTCGAATCTTTCTCCCAAGAGATAATGTCTCCACATCTTCAGTGCAAACACGATCGCTGCCAATTCCAAATCATAGGTAGGGTATATTTTCTCATGTGGTTTCAGTTGCCGACTTGCATAAGCTACAACCCTACCTCTTTGCATCAATACAGCACCTAGTCCGGCACCACATGCATCCGTATATACTGTCATTTCTTCGTTCCCCTTAGGAATGACTAACACTGCTGCACATGTCAACTTTTCCTTTAGGCTCTTGAATGCATTCTCGCACCTTTTGTCCCAGACGAAGGCTTGATTCTTCTTGGCCAACTGAGTCAACGGTGCTGCTATCTTGGAGAAGTCTCAGATAAACCTACGATAATATCCAGCTAATCCCAAGAAACTTCTTATGTCCGTTGCATTCTTGGGCGTAGACCGATCTTATACCGTAGCCACCTTCGCAGGGTCCACGGCAATACCATTCTCTGAAACAACATGGCCCAAGAATCTCACTTCCCTCCTCCAGAAGTGACACTTAGAGAATTTTTCTTTCAACTGGTATTTTCTTAACACCTCCATCACTATCCTTAAATGTTCCTAGGGTTCTTCCTCTGTCCTCGAATAGACCAAAATATCATCCATGAACACAAGGACAAACTTATTCAACTGATCTCTGAATACCCTATTCATAAGATCCACAAAGTATGCTGGGGCATTGGTCAGTCCAAATGGCATGACCAACCATTCATAAAATCCAGACAGCGTCCGAAATGCCATTTTAGCTATACTCTCAGCTTCACTCTAAGCTGATGAAAACCTGTCACGACATCCAACTGAGAGAATATTCTCGCACCACTCAACTGATCAAACAAATCATCTATCCGCGGTAGAGGATACTTATTCTTCCTCGTCACTTTATTCAACTCGCGGTAGTCAACACACAAACGAAGGGAACCATCCGCCTTGGTAGCAAACACAACTGGTGCTCCCCATTCAGAAACACTCCTTCTGATAAATCCCTTCTTCAAAAGATCGCTGACTTGCACCCCGAGCTCTCGCTGCTCCCTTGGTGCCATACGACGAAGTGGCATCACTATAGGTCTGGCATCTTTCACTAAGTCCATACGGAACTCAATCTCTCGATGTGGTGGAAGCCCTGTCATGTCCTCAAAGACGTCCGGATACTGGCCAACCACGGGCAACCCTAACAACTCACTATGCGGGATGTCGAGGGAATTTAGAAAACTAGCCATTACCCTATCACCGGGTAGACCACCAAACACTACCCTCCGCCCATCATCCGCTCTAGCTGTCACCAAAAAGCCCTCGCAGTCTACCACCACCCCGTATCTTTGAAGCCAATCGACTCCCAAAATAATGCCAAACCCAGTAAATCCCAAAACAAAGCAATCACAACCAAACATGCATCCATGACTCGATAAGACCACGTTACGACAAATCATGCTAAGGTTAGTTGAACCACCAATCGGGTTCGTCACTACTAAAGGCCTATCGACAATCTCGGGCTCCAATCCCAACCTATCTACCAGGTCACTAGATATGAAAGAACTAGAAGCCCCGGTATCAAACAAAACTCTAACATGAACATCATAAACAGAAAGCATACCTTGAATAACGACATTCTTCCTCTTCTCCGCCGCAGTTGGGGCATTCGACGAAGAAGGAATAGCATTAAGGGCATATGCTTTCACCATCTGCTTTTCTTTAGGGGGTTGCGGACACATGTCCTTGTGATGTCCCACTTGGCCACAGTTGAAGCACTTCCTATCCGCTGGCTTGGCCCGACACTCTTTGGCATAGTGGCCCTTCTTACCACAGCTGAAGCACTCAACATCTTACTTATTCTTTTTCTTCTAGCCATCCTTGGTCTGATTCTGCTTTCTCTTATTCTGAGAACCATTCTTGCCTCCACCGCTTGCTTGCGGCTTTGGCTCCTCTGCAGATGCGACCTCAGTCTTCGACTTAGGGTAAAGACTCTCTGACCTCAATGCTTTCCCCACAATCGATTCAAACGTCTCATCGATACGGTTAATAAGTCTTTCCCCCAAGTATCCATCCAAACCAGTTATGAACTTCTCGTTCTTCTTCTCGGCAGTATCAATAAGAGATAACCCATATTTCGACAAAATGTCGAATTCGGCAATATACTCCGAGACAACTCTACCATTCTGCTTGAGTTCCAAGAATTTCTTAAACAACATTGACTTCTGAGCAGCTGGAATGAACTTATCGCTAAAGCGAGCCTTAAACTGATCCCAAGTAATCTGATCCTCGGGAGTAGCTGCCTTTATAGCATTCTACCAATTCATTGCCCGTCCTTGCAGCTGACGGGATGCTGGCCTTCTCTTCATCGCATCCTCGATACCCAAATCTTCGAAGATATGCTCGCAGCTATCCAACCAATCCTGAACATCCGTAGCTGACTCCGTTCCGTGGAACGGCTTCCCACCAAGACTCGTATAATCCTTATTCAGCTTGGCGAAATCGACCCTAGGCGCCTGCACTATTGGACCACCACCATTACCAGCATTGGGAGCTGCCCTCTGAACATCTCTAAGCATCTCTCTCATGAGGTCAGTAAACATCGTCCTCATGTCAGCAACATTCCCATTATTGGCTCCTCTATCGGCACCTCTTGCGTATCGGCTCATCGTTCAATCTGTAAAGAGAAAACGATTAACCATCCTCTTTGTGGTGTCAGTGCAGTGCGACTTCATCCTTAGATATGCTAATATTATATATAGCTTTTGAAAACCAAAATAATCACAAATACGCGCTCTCATATACGTATTATCTCTCCCTGGTGTCTTTCCCTAGGTCAACTACGCAACTTAGAGCTCTGATACCAAGTGTGACGACCCGCCCCGCACCAGCCGGCATTTCCTCCGAAAGTACGCTGTAAACATGCCCGACTAGCACGAAAATGTCGCCAAAGAAAGGAAAGAAGAGAATGAACTAATTGGAAACCCTGTAGAATGTCTCACATCGCATGGAACAAAATATAATAATAATGTACTTGACATAAAACAGGTGAGACAGTGCATAAGCTGATAACTAAAACCAACATCAACATCATCATCAGAGTAGTGGAAATCCAAATACAGCTTATTACAACTTTCCAAATTACTAAATATAAACAAAAGAAAGAAAGGTACACCACTAATGCCCAAAGTAGTGACCGCAGCAACACAGGGAGAATAGCTATATATATATATATATATATCATACGTGGAAGCCTCCTGCTCGTCTCCAGTACAGCTACTAGTGCATACCACCTAACCCGTCTCTAGTCTGCTCGAGAGAGCACCCAAAGTAATAAGAAAGAGACATAAAACTCTGGGTCAGACAAAAAGTCTGGTATGAGCGAAAAGCAGCTAAACAGAACAATAACATGTATACTAAACCATACCTGAACCTGCAACCAAAGAGTTAGCACTACATACTGTACAATACTCTAAGGTGCCACTAACACATGGTATAAAGAATACGGGGGTGGGGTTGTGTATGTCATAATGAAGGCAAACAATCAAACATAGCAACCATTCTCACTGCTCTCACTCAGTGCGTGAAGCATACGATGTCCACCAATGTCAATCACTAGACCCATCGAAGTAGTGACGAAGTTCAACTTGTACAACTACTGCTACTACCAAGCTTATCCCATGGAGTCATGACCAAATCTTTACAAATGGCCCCACTTCATTGGTCTATAGCTCTTTAGTCATACCTAAGCCACTGTGGCCCTGAATCCGTTCACGTACCCCCTACACATAGTGATCTAAAGTTACAAACATCGACAACCCCTTAGCACACGTCCCGCAGCAAAGACCAACTCATGAAGTTCCCTCCTTAGTTCCCATCTGGATCCTGAGGTACAACTCCTCATTTGGACTTCCTTTGCATCTCGGGTTTAGGTCTACTTGGTGTTCGATCCTCCGGTTCGGTTCGGTTCACCCTCTCCTGCTTGGTTCGGTTCGAATGCTCCTTTCTAGTTCAGTTCGGGTGCTCGGATGCTCTTATTTGGTTCGGGTCAGAGTCCCCTATCCGGTTCGGATCGGATGCCCTTATCCGGTTCGGATCGGATGCCCCTATCCGGTTAGGATCGGATGCCCCTATCCGGTTAGGATCGGATGACCCTATCCGGTTGCTCCTATCCGAATGCTCCTATCCGAATGCTGCTATCTGAATGCTCCTATCCGAATGCTCCGATCCGGATGCTCCTATCCGAATTCTCCAATCCGAATGCTCCTATCCGGTTTGCTGCAAGTTTTTCCAGCAAGCTATTTTCGCCAAACGACGGCGTTTTCAACCATTCTAACTTTTCTATGCAATCACAAAACATACCATAAAGTCATAGCAATATGTATAATCATCCACAAACACTAAAAAAACAATATGACATGTTTATATGGATCAAACATACCCAGAAACCCATGTTTTCCCCTTAATCATGTTTAACAACACTAATGATAGGATTAGCAAAACTTAACCAAATTAACCCAAATTTCTATCAGATCCCTAGAATATCATTTTAGAATTTTACAAATTTTTCCAGATTTTTCTGAGTTATAATTTCACTAATTATCACTAATCAGCCCTAATTAGCTGTGATTAGTGAAAAACAATGCAAATCACTCACCTTGGCCACAAATAAAATACCAAATCTGAAATGATCCCCTGTTTGGCGCTGTTCCCAATGTAACACAGCAGCTCTAACCTTGCGTTGGTGCTTTCTCTCCTTAATTTGATGTAGTTTAAGCCAAAACTTGATTAAGAAGTGATTAGAGGTGTATTTAGATGTTGGAGGCCATTGTTAGGTTGAAGAGAGGGTTTGTGGCGGCTGGAAAACTGAAATGAAATGAAAACCTAACTCATTTCAGCCTCCCCATAACCCTAATCCTGAAATGGGTTATGGGCCCATTCACTAATCGCCTCATTTGGCCCGGTTAAACAGTTTTTCACCTTTTGAAATTTGTTTCAGCCATATCTCCCAAACGGTGAGTCCGTTTCGTTAATGTGACCACTCTACGGAAAGGTAAACCATCATCCGGAGCCAATGGAAGTGGTTTTAAATCAAAACTCCTTTCCAATCAAAATTTATGGCCAAAACAAGATCAGCTAGGGGCAAAACGGTCATTTAAAAATCGGCAAAATCATGAACATGGGAAATGACCCCAATAATCGTCTCCCAAAGTTACGTGACCATACGACTTCGTATGTGAAAGAAATAAATATTCTACGATCCTTCGGTGCATAGAATGCGGGTCGTTACACCAAATATCCTTCTTTGAAACTCCAATCATTACTGTATCTAAATGGAATGCCCTTTGACTTAACAGTTGTAATGAGATCAAGTAATAAATGGTTGTGATCACTTGACATTTGATTTAAGGACAATGCTTTCATATCATTATATTTTTGCATGTAGGACAGATTTACAAAAATCTTGTCAATATGATTGACTACACCCCTACTTCTCCAAGTAAAGTTAAAGCCCACCGATTTCACTTCAATTAAACTAGCTTGAGACAAACAATTATTGAAAGCACGTAGCTGCTGAAATGGTATAAGTAATCCCCTTTTTTTGTCTAGTGGTGAAGTAGAATTATTGAAATCTCCTATAAGAATCCAATCTCCACACAGACATCCTGCTTCATACTCATTCTTTTTCCACAACTCTTGTCTTTCATGATAATTATTACTAGCATAAACCACTGTTAAGAACATACACATACCTCTTGTATTACTAGCTTCAACAGTAAGTGTTGTTTAGATGAATTCCAGATCAATACTATTCTTCTACTGAAAGCTTCTACTTGCTGTGGCATGTAATCCCAATTATGAGGCAAATATGAAGAGATGATGTCCACCATTTTATGTTAAATATATATATATATATATGTGTGTGTGTGTGTGTGTGTGTGTGTCGTGTGGGTATCAACACCCTGCTACTGCGCATCATGCTGCACACATGGCGCGTTTTTATTGGTTAACCTGCTGATGCGCATCATGTTGCACACATGGCGCGTTTTTATTGGTTAATGTTTTTTTCGCAACATGGCGATTTCCTATTGGTCGGATGACGTGGTTAGCTTGGATGGGGTTTTAAATTAAATCTAAAGGACTAGATTAGTTTAGCATGCCTATAAATAAGGTGGTGAGGGTTACTTCATCCTCACAATTTCTTAGGTAACGCCAAAGCTCTGTCTCCAAAACTATTCTTCTTCTTCCCCAAGCAATTAGATCTAATCTCTTCTCTTCCTCTCCAAATCTCTTCTTAAAATAAAAATACAGATCTAGGATTCCCCTACTCCAAAAAAAATTGAAAATAATTCAGATGTCTAGATCTGTGCTGCACAAAAAGGGAGAAAACCATGGATCAGATCTAGAATTGGGAAAGCATACAAGTGAGTGGATTTAAATCACATTTTTTGTACAATAATGGATCTATCATTCGCCATTCCTCATTTACACACATAATAAACATATTGAAGAGCTAATCCGATAAAGTGAGTTTGTGGTACTTATAGATTAAAATACCTAATAAGTAACTGGATCTAAGATTTGGACTAGAATCATATCAGTTCACCATAGTTTGTAGATCAGATCTAGACCTATGCCTAATTTTATCATCGTATATTTAATTTGTTATTATGAATAGTAGTTTTATGCCTATGCTTGTTTTCCTCCTTTCTTTCTTCCCTTTTTATTTTTATAGCTAGGCTATCTTCGAGCCTACGTCTATTGCAGGTTTATGCGATTGAAACGATATTGGGAATAAAAGGGAAAAGGTTGATTTGGGTATAACATGGGATTGGGAGGTTTGGGGCATAACTTATAATTGGGTTATGGGCATAACTACGCTTGGAATTATGAATACAATTGCGGTGGGATTTATGAATACAAATCAAATTGGAATTATGAATATAAAATTCAGATTTTAAGTTGAATTGGGATTATAGGCAAAATCTATTGATAGGATTATAAGCATAAACGTGAATTGGGGTTTATGGGTAATTGACATATATTATAATACAAGATTTGAATTATGGTATAATAAGAATATGCCTAGGACACGAGGTTAGATTTGGTTTGCGGTAGAAGTCTGCCCGGAACCATCGGACATATCCAAGAACTGCAAACAGTAATCTAATATGAGAGGTCTTAGGTGGAAATTGGACCCGTAATGGTGTCAAGACACGAGGTTAGATTTGGATGCGATAGAAATCTGCCCAGAACCGCCCGGCATATCCAGCAACCGCAAACAACAATCTAACGTGAGAGGTCTTGCGCTTTACGGGCATAATAAATAAAATGAACACTTAACCAAGACGACACATGTAAGGTTGACATGGACATAATAAAGAGGTTAAGTGGGTAACATGGGCAGCATGGATAATTTGTTAAAATGGAATACTTAACCTAATTAAATCTGTAGTGGTGTTACAAACCAGTTGAATTGAGTAGGGGTTAAGTAAATTTGTTAAAGAAGTGGGAAGGGTTAAGTTAATCTTAATTAGTGCCAAAATGGGGAATGATAATAACCTATTATTAATGAAGTTGAATAAGAAAAGGAAGGATAATAGGTAGGCTTGTCCTAGGGACAAGTGGGGAAATAACTTATGAAGTAAGGTAAGTTATACTTAATTGAAGATTAAGTAATCTATAAGGACAAGAATAAATATACAAACGAGGATAACATAAGTCATATGAATAGAAAGGGATTAAGACATAACAGAAGATTAGTTGAGTTGAGTAATTCTCTGAGTGTCAATCTGATGTTGATTTCGGTCTTCAGGGTTGATACTTAGGGAGTTGTTCTCTTAACCAATGTATATGTGAATTAAGATGTACATAATTATAAATTAAGTAGGACACCTTATTATAACCATATGAGGATAATTATTAGATTATGAGAATAACATGTTGTAGGCCTATTAATGAACTTTAAGTTATAAATTGAACTAATAAGCAGGGGTAACTTGGTAAACTTGAAAACGAAAGTCAATGTGAATGTGAATAACCAAGTAAAATGAGAAAACTGAGGAGGTGGCGCAAGCGCGTAATTAATGATTATACGTAGGGTCTAATGACATATAAAACTAAGGTGCTTGAAGCAGTCTGTACGTTATAGGATGAATAGCCCAACAAGGTGGATTATCAAGGTGTCATAAGGCACGAGGGGAGCGCACGTTCATTATTCAGGCAGATCCAACGGACTGGAAGGGGAGGCAGGAGGCTTCCTGAGACGTTAAAGGTACTCTTGGTAGTCCTCTGTGGTGGTTTAGCTTCGGGCTAGGATTACAGAGGTTGGGTCTGCGCGGAACTACCAGGTGGGTGGGCCTTGACTGCACAAGTAGGGGGCAGTCAGAATGTTGTACGTGGTGGCATTAAGGGTGGTTCGGCGGTTGCCTCAGGCGGAGGTGGAGGATCAAGACCAAACGATAGCAAGATCGTCGGACGCCTATCACCAGCATCCTAAGGAATGCGAAAAGACAAGAGCTAACCCCTAGAGATCATTAACCTTTGCTATCTAGCGATAGGTGCGGGGAGACCCCACATGGATGGTTAGATTGTTTGCTTGTTAGGGTTGGTCGCTTAGCTCGTGTGGTCTTTACTAGTTGAGGGAGGGGCTGAGGTGGGGCCATAGCCACCATAGAAAAACCAGACCCGAGGGACATTTGTACATTGGACACTCTTAGAGGCGAGTCCATACAGATATAGAAAATCTCCCGACCGAGTTTTGTGTTTCTGGTGTAGCCCTGCCACGGAACTCGGGTGCACAAGTAGAGGTTATCTGCAGTAGAAACATCGAGTACGATTGATGATACGTATGTGCGAAAGTCTAGGTACAAACATGTCTGCTCTGGGTGGTGCATGATATACTAGAGGGCATTATACGATGATGGAACCAAATTCGATCGAATAGTTCGAGGATAGCAGTCAGTACGCTTAACATACTACATCGATAGTGGTTCTATGTAGATGTAGCATTGTTATATATACAGAGATATGTATGTTACTATGGCAAAGGATGAGGGACTGTGCATATTACTGTGGTGTTACGGAGGAGACCATGCGAGTGGGGTACCACGGGGTGTACCACAGTTTGTGGGTAGCTACATATACATTATATTAGTTTAATCTACTAGGGAGTAGACGGGTGTGACGTGTGTGTGAAAGCCTTGAGTGTTAATAACACAGATAACCTAATAAATGATAAAATGTAATTGAACGGTATATGTAGGATTATTCAAGAAGTGTAGTTTAAATTTATTCACACAGAACTTATGTTATGACCCCCTCCTCATAACATTCACAGGTTAGGTTAATGACAGAGACTGTATATGTAACAACCCGTAAAATCTGGGCCAGTTTAAAATTTTTATTTTGGCAATTTTAGCGAATTTTGATTATTTAAAATGAATTATTTTAAATAAAATCGACGAGAAATTTATTTTGAATATAAATCGAACGTATATATTATACGCGTCGTCGTTAGAATATAAATATTTATATATAATTATAAATAGAATCGAAAATGGCGCGGTAGTTCGATAATTCGATTTCAAACTTCAATTGAATGTACCGGGTGCAAAACAATCCGGATTTTAGTGAAACAAAAAATAATGGAATCTAATAGTGAATATCTTTCCAACGAATCCGAAAAATCAAGATTTCATATCGGGAATCAAAAGATATGTCCAGTTGAAAATCCTGAATAGTCGCTATGGAATTCAGGCCCTTAAAAATAGACATTTTGCAAACGACCTCGGATTTCGACGAAACCAGTTTTGTTGGGTCCGTGATGTCGAGTTATTGCTAGATTCCAAATTTCATAATTTTTCGAATCAATATGTGAGCGTGGCAAAGGAAAACGCGTTTGACCGGTTTCAGTTGATTTTAATCGACTGGAAATTGGTCATTTTTCAAACGTCTCAGAATTCGATGAAACTAGTTTTGTTAGGACCGTATCGTCAATACGAAACTAGAAAATATTTTTCTGGAATTTTTCTAGTTAGTATGTGACCCCGGTAATTTGAAATGTACGTTTAAAATTCAATATAAGGATTTAAAATGTAATTTCAACGGAAACTGATTGTAACGATCAAACCAGCTTACGATACATATCCCATTGTGTTCGGAATGGGGGTAAAACGCTATGGACGACAGGCGGTGGGCCTCGTTTCGAGGTCGTATGTAAAAGTCAACCCTTTTGCAAAATTTAATAATTAAATAATAATAAAAATAAATAAAAAAAATTACCTTCCCTCCTTTTCTTCTTCAACTGGCCCCCCCCCCCCGAATCACTTACCAGAAAACGAAATAAGAAAAAAAAAAGAAAAACCTAACCCTAAGTTCATCGAGCCGCCGCCTTATCCTTGCCGCCGACGATCGAGCTGACGCCCCCACCACCCTCGCGACCACCTCCTTCCAGCAAAGACGCCGCCGACATCAAATCGAAGCAGCACCCCGAAGCAACCCTCGAACCCTGCCGCGACACCTCCGAACGCCACCAGAGCCGCCGACTCCTCCTCCTCCCCTTCGAAATCTCGGTGAGCCTTTAGATTATTTTGTTTTGTTTTTATTTTTGTTTTACAGTGAATTGAAAACTGTTTTTTTATATATAATTTAAAAACTGTTTTGAAAAGAATAAAACTGAATTTTTATTTTAAGTTATAAAAACTGTTTTTTTTATAAAGTTTTAAAACTGTCTTTTTTTTTTAGGATGTAAAAGCAGAAATTTAAAAGAAAAACTGATTTTTTAAAAAGAAAATAAAAACTGATTTTTAGTTATAAAATAAAAACTGCATTTTGAAAAAGATTTTAAAAAAACTGCATTTTTAAAAAAAGAAAAAAAAAACTGCATTTAAAAAAAAAAAAGATAAAAAAACTGCATTTTGAAAAAGATAAAAACTGCATTTTTATAAAAGATAAAACTGCATTTTTATAAAAGAATGTAAAAACAGAATTTTTGAAAAGATTTTAAAAACTGATTTTATTTTAAACTTTGAAATAGAAAAAAAGGTTTTAATCTTTTAAAAGGAAAAGGTTTGAACTTGCAAAAATAAAGATCATATTTTTAAAAATAGAAAGGACGGGATTTTTGTTAAGTAGAAGAAGTAAGGTATGATTCTTATATTTTTAAAGCGATAAAAATATAATTGTTACATCATAAGAATAATAAAAAAAATAATCTTCATATTTAATAGCGAAGTCAAAATGCAATCTTTATATATTGAATAACATAGTAAAAATTCGATTTTTACCTATGTAGAGACTACGGGCAACGAAGATGACGAAGATGCGATAGCGATGAAGATTTCTATCAAGGAAGTGCCGTGGAGTTAGGATAGCTATTGGTGAGAACTCCTCACTCTAAATTTTCTTTTTCTAGTTATATATAGATATACTAGGATGTAGACGGTGTTTAGTAGCACCCGACACCCGTCATCCACAGACCATGGATGGCTTGTTTGTTTGATTGATGTGATGTGAAAATTGTTTGTGATGTTGATGTGAAATTGAAAGTGAAAATATTATATATATTGAAAGTGAAAATAATATATATATTGAAAGTGAAAATATCGAATATATCGAAAGTGAAAATATCGAATATATTGAAAGTGAAAATATTATATATATTAGAAGTGTATGAAATATATATATTGAAAATGAAAGTATCGAATATATTGAAAATGAATATATCGTATGTATTGAAAATGAAAATATCGTATATAGTGAAAGGTGAATATATATATATATGAATTGAAAACGATGTATATGAAATATTCGAATTGAACTGAATAGAAAACGAATTCGAATTGAATTGAATAGGAAATGAATTCGAATTGAATTGAATAGAAAACGAATTCGAAATGAATTGAATAGAAAACGAATTCGAAATGAATTGAATAGAAAACGAATTCGAATTGAATAACATAGAAAATGAATTCGAATTGAATTGAATAGAAAACGAATTCGAATTGAAATAAAATTGAAATCGATTTGAATTGAAATCAAATCGAAGTGAATGTTAAAAGAATTTATAAAGGAAAATTCAATTTTGATTTGAAATTGAAATAAAGGTTGAAATTGTTTTTGAAACAAATTTGAAATGATTTATAAAATTCGTTTTAAAAGGAAATCGACGAAATATATATTATATATATTATATATATAATATAATGGCCTGAATAGAACGCGCCGCGCCGCGGCAGTTCGCGAATTTCGACCATTTACTTCGAATGGATATTGCGGGAGATCCGACCGTCGGATTCTCCTAAAACCGGAACCGTTGGGTTCGTATCGAAAAGAGCTTTCTAAGGAATATTAGAAATTTGAAATCTAACGGTTGGATTTGGAATTACGTCCAAATCAAATTCAAAAAAGGTCGCTGTAAGTGCAGTTCGATGGCCGTTGTTGGAAATCGACTGTACAGGCCTTGATAAAATTATTAAAAATAGTAATAATTTGTGTAAAATCATAAGAAATGATTTGGGAAAAATTGGGATGAAAAACTCCATATTTGAAAAGATAAAAATAGATTTTTATCGAAATGAACTAGTTATTAACTAGAAAAATAATCCAATGGTTATAAATAAATAAATTGGATTAGATTTGAATTGAAATTATCTTTGGATATTTTCGATATTGGATTCCGTGATTATACAGATATCGTGATGGGAATTTGGAAGATATCGATATCGTTATTCCCGATATAATATCTGTTGGTTTCAGGATTTGATGTTGAATATAAGTAGATACTCTCTCTATTCAAAACCTTATATTTAATGTCAAATTTGATTGATTGATGGTTTGGATTGTGCTCGACCAGTTTATGAGCAAAATATGCTTTTGCATTTAGCATTGGGTTGGGTTGAAAATATCTGTGTGCTAACGCCTTGTGAAACACTTCACGATTTGACGATAAGGTGTTTAGCGATGTTGTGTTCATTTCAAATTTAACGAATGATTGTGAAATGATATTTTTCTTAAGTGAAAAGAAATGTATTCCCGATTTTGGATAGGGAATGTTTTATAAAAATGTTTTATAAAACAGAAAGGATTTCGAGGCCCAAAACCCGATGATTTCTAAAATGATTTAGAAATGTATTATATGTTACATTGTGGTTCATCGTGTATTCGATTAGTTGCTATTGATGATGTATCTGTTTGGTGGCGGAGAATTTATTCTCTTGCTTAACACCCTTCTTTGAGACGTACGAGCTCAAAGGTTATGTGATTAATAGTGACTGATCATATGCGTGAATTACTGATGTGAAGTACTATATTTTGAAAGTACTTGTGATTATTATGTTGTGAAATGATTTTCCCTACTTCGGGATATGAAATGATTTAGTATGTGGCTAAAGATTCGGGTAACCCTGAGACTAAAAGTATGGGTGAGAGGGCGGTGTATGCTCTCCATGAGTGGGAGGTGCATCGTCGGTGTAGCCTACTCCTACGTGGGGTAGGTGCACATATATATATCGAGTTGCGAGGTGCGTACCCTTTGCCTTGTCGATGGGGAGCACGATATTTGGTTGCATACTTGTTTGTATGCATTGTTATGTTTTGGAATTCACATTTCAAAATGATTTGATTTGAAATCCCGAAGTGAAATCTACTTTAAGATAGAAAGTTAGATATGTATTTCAAATGATTTGAAATAAGAAATCGGGAATAAAATCCAAAGGAATAATTTCTGTAAATTGAATTGGATTTAGAAAATCTAAGTGTAGTGATTAATCTAAGTGGGTAGATTGGGATATTGCATGTTGATTGATGCATAGTAGATCCATATATCTATATTGATTGTTGTTTATACACTGGCTTTCATGGGGGTAAACCCGTTCCGCGAAAGTGGCGTGGTCCCGTGATTTGCATTATTTTTGAACAAAGTTAACAACTGTTTTTGAGTTCTCACACCAGTCCCATGACTGACCTGTAGTTTGCTTTTCCCTTGCGAACTCGGGTGCCCCTATTTTCCACACGGGCAGTCGAGTGGTTTTATTTTGCAGATGTATTGAGCAGGATTCTGGATTGAAGCTTTAAGCTGTGTCCAAGCATTTACAGTCTTCCGCTGTGTAGTTTATATTTCCGCTGTGCACTGTTTTACATTTATGTAAATTTATCTTCCGCTGTGTATTATATTTCGATATACTCTGATATTCTGTACTCTGATGTAACATTATTATGATGTTTATTGAAGTCTTCTGTTATTTGTTCTGATGTGTTGTACACCCAAAGTTAGCGTATGCGGGATTCGAACGGTCTTGGTCGATTTAGCGATCGATTAGGTCCGGGCGAAACCCGTGTCGTTACACGTGGTATCAGAGCTTTGGTTAAACTCAAATCTTTGGGGTACAACTCGTTAGAACTGAACAAAAGACTCATCAGAGGTAGGATTAGTAATGTCCTATAAAAGAATCCTCATTAGAGATAGAATCAATAGCATTCTAGAATGAGTGTCTCGTTAGAGATGGGGTTAGAAATGCCCCAGAATGAGTCGAGAGTTATTTGTTTATAAATAACGTATTTGTGATTATATATATAATCTGATTTTAGAAAATATGATTTTTAAATATATAAAATTATATATTTGAAAATATAATCAATTAATTGATTGATGTTTGTGTTGTTTGTTTACTTGTTCGATAATTTTTAACCATTTAGCCAATTGAACCAAATAGTAAACTGTATTGAAATTTGGTTGCAAATGCATGCATATACTTGCACTTACATTGAACAGGTCATAGCAAGGAGGCTAGAGCAGAGAATAAAATTTGTTTGCCCGACAAATAGGTACATGTTTACTACATAATTTCCTGTTTTGTTTGGGTGATGATGATTTTGTGAGCCTATTGGCTAGCCGCTTGGCTTTTTCTTTTTCTTTTTGAGATCTGAAGGACCGGGGAAGCTATTTGAAATTCCCCGATGCTCCCGGTGCAGGGGAGGTTATGGCGAAATTTTTCGAAAATTTAGGGTGTTAGCCAAATTTTTGAAATTTTGAAAATTCTCAGAAACTAAAAAGTTGGAGAATGGAAGCCAGATCGAATGTAGAGCTTATTAATCAAACCACTTTCGACTTTGTTCCTTTTCGGGGACGAAAAGTTTTAAGTGGGGGAGATTGTAACAACCCGTAAAATCTGGGCCAGTTTAAAATTTTTATTTTGGCAATTTTAGCGAATTTTGATTATTTAAAATGAATTATTTTAAATAAAATCGACGAGAAATTTATTTTGAATATAAATCGAACGTATATATTATACGCGTCGTCGTTAGAATATAAATATTTATATATAATTATAAATAGAATCGAAAATGGCGCGGTAGTTCGATAATTCGATTTCAAACTTCAATTGAATGTACCGGGTGCAAAACAATCCGGATTTTAGTGAAACCAAAAATAATGGAATCTAATAGTGAATATCTTTCCAACGAATCCGAAAAATCAAGATTTCATATCGGGAATCAAAAGATATGTCCAGTTGAAAATCCTGAATAGTCGCTATGGAATTCAGGCCCTTAAAAATAGACATTTTGCAAACGACCTCGGATTTCGACGAAACCAGTTTTGTTGGGTCCGTGATGTCGAGTTATTGCTAGATTCCAAATTTCATAATTTTTCGAATCAATATGTGAGCGTGGAAAAGGAAAACGCGTTTGACCGGTTTCAGTTGATTTTAATCGACTGGAAATTGGTCATTTTTCAAACGGTCTCAGAATTCGACGAAACTAGTTTTGTTAGGACCGTATCGTCAATACGAAACTAGAAAATATTTTTCTGGAATTTTTCTAGTTAGTATGTGACCCCGGTAATTTGAAATGTACGTTTAAAATTCAATATAAGGATTTAAAATGTAATTTCAACGGAAACTGATTGTAACGATCAAACCAGCTTACGATACATATCCCATTGTGTTCGGAATGGGGGTAAAACGCTATGGACGACAGGCGGTGGGCCTCGTTTCGAGGTCGTATGTAAAAGTCAACCCTTTTGCAAAATTTAATAATTAAATAATAATAAAAATAAATAAAAAAAATTACCTTCCCTCCTTTTCTTCTTCAACTGCCCCCCCCCCCCCCGAATCACTTACCAGAAAACGAAATAAGAAAAAAAAAGAAAAACCTAACCCTAAGTTCATCGAGCCGCCGCCTTATCCTTGCCGCCGACGATCGAGCTGACGCCCCCACCACCCTCGCGACCACCTCCTTCCAGCAAAGACGCCGCCGACATCAAATCGAAGCAGCACCCCGAAGCAACCCTCGAACCCTGCCGCGACACCTCCGAACGCCACCAGAGCCGCCGACTCCTCCTCCTCCCCTTCGAAATCTCGGTGAGCCTTTAGATTATTTTGTTTTGTTTTTATTTTTGTTTTACAGTGAATTGAAAACTGTTTTTTTTATATATAATTTAAAAACTGTTTTGAAAAGAATAAAACTGAATTTTTATTTTAAGTTATAAAAACTGTTTTTTTTATAAAGTTTTAAAACTGTCTTTTTTTAGGATGTAAAAGCAGAAATTTAAAAGAAAAACTGATTTTTTAAAAAGAAAATAAAAACTGATTTTTAGTTATAAAATAAAAACTGCATTTTGAAAAAGATTTTTAAAAACTGCATTTTTAAAAAGATTTTAAAAAAACTGCATTTTTAAAAAAAGAAAAAAAAACTGCATTTTTAAAAGAAAAAGATAAAAAAACTGCATTTTGAAAAAGATAAAAACTGCATTTTTATAAAAGATAAAACTGCATTTTTATAAAAGAATGTAAAAACAGAATTTTTGAAAAGATTTTAAAAACTGATTTTATTTTAAACTTTGAAATAGAAAAAAAGGTTTTAATCTTTTAAAAGGAAAAGGTTTGAACTTGCAAAAATAAAGATCATATTTTTAAAAATAGAAAGGACGGGATTTTTGTTAAGTAGAAGAAGTAAGGTATGATTCTTATATTTTTAAAGCGATAAAAATATAATTGTTACATCATAAGAATAATAAAAAAAAATAATCTTTATATTTAATAGCGAAGTCAAAATGCAATCTTTATATATTGAATAACATAGTAAAAATTCGATTTTTACCTATGTAGAGACTACGGGCAACGAAGATGACGAAGATGCGATAGCGATGAAGATTTCTATCAAGGAAGTGCCGTCGAGTTAGGATAGCTATTGGTGAGAACTCCTCACTCTAAATTTTCTTTTTCTAGTTATATATAGATATACTAGGATGTAGACGGTGTTTAGTAGCACCCGACACCCGTCATCCACAGACCATGGATGGCTTGTTTGTTTGATTGATGTGATGTGAAAATTGTTTGTGATGTTGATGTGAAATTGAAAGTGAAAATATTATATATATTGAAAGTGAAAATAATATATATATTGAAAGTGAAAATATCGAATATATCGAAAGTGAAAATATCGAATATATTGAAAGTGAAAATATTATATATATTAGAAGTGTATGAAATATATATATTGAAAATGAAAGTATCGAATATATTGAAAATGAATATATCGTATGTATTGAAAATGAAAATATCGTATATAGTGAAAGGTGAATATATATATATATATGAATTGAAAACGATGTATATGAAATATTCGAATTGAACTGAATAGAAAACGAATTCGAATTGAATTGAATAGGAAATGAATTCGAATTGAATTGAATAGAAAACGAATTCGAAATGAATTGAATAGAAAACGAATTCGAAATGAATTGAATAGAAAACGAATTCGAATTGAATAACATAGAAAATGAATTCGAATTGAATTGAATAGAAAACGAATTCGAATTGAAATAAAATTGAAATCGATTTGAATTGAAATCAAATCGAAGTGAATGTTAAAAGAATTTATAAAGGAAAATTCAATTTTGATTTGAAATTGAAATAAAGGTTGAAATTGTTTTTGAAACAAATTTGAAATGATTTATAAAATTCGTTTTAAAAGGAAATCGACGAAATATATATTATATATATAATATAATGGCCTGAATAGAACGCGCCGCGCCGCGGCAGTTCGCGAATTTCGACCATTTACTTCGAATGGATATTGCGGGAGATCCGACCGTCGGATTCTCCTAAAACCGGAACCGTTGGGTTCGTATCGAAAAGAGCTTTCTAAGGAATATTAGAAATTTGAAATCTAACGGTTGGATTTGGAATTACGTCCAAATCAAATTCAAAAAAGGTCGCTGTAAGTGCAGTTCGATGGCCGTTGTTGGAAATCGACTGTACAGGCCTTGATAAAATTATTAAAAATAGTAATAATTTGTGTAAAATCATAAGAAATGATTTGGGAAAAATTGGGATGAAAAACTCCATATTTGAAAAGATAAAAATAGATTTTTATCGAAATGAACTAGTTATTAACTAGAAAAATAATCCAATGGTTATAAATAAATAAATTGGATTAGATTTGAATTGAAATTATCTTTGGATATTTTCGATATTGGATTCCGTGATTATACAGATATCGTGATGGGAATTTGGAAGATATCGATATCGTTATTCCCGATATGATATCTGTTGGTTTCAGGATTTGATGTTGAATATAAGTAGATACTCTCTCTATTCAAAACCTTATATTTAATGTCAAATTTGATTGATTGATGGTTTGGATTGTGCTCGACCAGTTTATGAGCAAAATATGCTTTTGCATTTAGCATTGGGTTGGGTTGAAAATATCTGTGTGCTAACGCCTTGTGAAACACTTCACGATTTGACGATAAGGTGTTTAGCGATGTTGTGTTCATTTCAAATTTAACGAATGATTGTGAAATGATATTTTTCTTAAGTGAAAAGAAATGTATTCCCGATTTTGGATAGGGAATGTTTTATAAAAATGTTTTATAAAACAGAAAGGATTTCGAGGCCCAAAACCCGATGATTTCTAAAATGATTTAGAAATGTATTATATGTTACATTGTGGTTCATCGTGTATTCGATTCGTGCTATTGATGATGTATCTGTTTGGTGGCGGAGAATTTATTCTCTTGCTTAACACCCTTCTTTGAGACGTACGAGCTCAAAGGTTATGTGATTAATAGTGACTGATCATATGCGTGAATTACTGATGTGAAGTACTATATTTTGAAAGTACTTGTGATTATTATGTTGTGAAATGATTTTCCCTACTTCGGGATATGAAATGATTTAGTATGTGGCTAAAGATTCGGGTAACCCTGAGACTAAAAGTATGGGTGAGAGGGCGGTGTATGCTCTCCATGAGTGGGAGGTGCATCGTCGGTGTAGCCTACTCCTACGTGGGGTAGGTGCACATATATATATCGAGTTGCGAGGTGCGTACCCTTTGCCTTGTCGATGGGGAGCACGATATTTGGTTGCATACTTGTTTGTATGCATTGTTATGTTTTGGAATTCACATTTCAAAATGATTTGATTTGAAATCCCGAAGTGAAATCTACTTTAAGATAGAAAGTTAGATATGTATTTCAAATGATTTGAAATAAGAAATCGGGAATAAAATCCAAAGGAATAATTTCTGTAAATTGAATTGGATTTAGAAAATCTAAGTGTAGTGATTAATCTAAGTGGGTAGATTGGGATATTGCATGTTGATTGATGCATAGTAGATCCATATATCTATATTGATTGTTGTTTATACACTGGCTTTCATGGGGGTAAACCCGTTCCGCGAAAGTGGCGTGGTCCCGTGATTTGCATTATTTTTGAACAAAGTTAACAACTGTTTTTGAGTTCTCACACCAGTCCCATGACTGACCTGTAGTTTGCTTTTCCCTTGCGAACTCGGGTGCCCCTATTTTCCACACGGGCAGTCGAGTGGTTTTATTTTGCAGATGTATTGAGCAGGATTCTGGATTGAAGCTTTAAGCTGTGTCCAGGCATTTACAGTCTTCCGCTGTGTAGTTTATATTTCCGCTGTGCACTGTTTTACATTTATGTAAATTTATCTTCCGCTGTGTATTATATTTCGATATACTCTGATATTCTGTACTCTGATGTAACATTATTATGATGTTTATTGAAGTCTTCTGTTATTTGTTCTGATGTGTTGTATACCCAAAGTTAGCGTATGCGGGATTCGAACGGTCTTGGTCGATTTAGCGATCGATTAGGTCCGGGCGAAACCCGTGTCGTTACAGTATAGCTTTGGATACTGGTTTAGCAGTATTATTATTAAGGTAAAGCTATATTTCAACTACATTATATTTATTCCATCCGCTGTGAGATGTTTTCCGAGCTCTGACATATTTTATGTCTCTGTCTTTTCTGCAGGATACCAGAGCAAACCAAGTTGGGTTTCGATGGATTGGGTTTTTTTAAAAAAAAAATCGATCTGTCGGAACGCAGGTTGTTACATCTGGTATCAAAGCTTCGGTTTAGGATTCCTATATAGATAATGAGTGAGCGTATTTGTATTTTTTTTAAAATATAAATATATTATATATATAAATCTTGATCCATAAGGGAGCCCACTAGATAGAAAGATAAAAATGTGGAAAGAAATTAGGATATCATTTTTGTACGCTAAAGGAATGAACAATGGAATCTTGAGACCCTTAGGTGGTTTGGGTGGAAAGTGTACAATATGTTTTTGAGAAAGACGAATCCCATACGATAGTAACTGAAATGTTAGTATTTCAGATTAGTGGGTTTAGAAGTGAAATCTTAAAAATTAGAAAAGGTTAAAAAGTGGAGAATGGATTAGGAATATATATAGCTGAGAGAATTGACTTTGGGAAAGTGTCTAGGAAAGCCTAGTTGAGTTGGAGACCCACTTTGAGTCTAACCCAAATGATTAACTTTTTGAAATTGTAAAAGTTTTAGCAAAGGAGTCTATGGTTTTTTCAAGTTTTAATCTTGAAAGTATTTTTGATGTTTGAAAGAGATATGTTAGAAACATATTTGTAAAAATGCATATTGGGTTTTAAAGTAAAGTGGGGGTATACTTTGTAAATTAATAATTTCTTGTTTTACATTATAGAGCATGTATAGCTCACTAGTTTTCATATTTTAATATATGAAAGGATTAAAAAGTAAAGCAGCCAAAATTAACATTGTAGGTAGAAACAATGTAACCCTATAGTTGCCCTTGTCTACTCCGGTTTTGCGATTTGAAAAAAAATGTTTTGCATTTTTATTTTCTGACATGTTTTATCTTTTGGCAAGTAAGTTTTGGAGAAGAAATAAAGTTTTAACACTTAATATTTGGAAGAAAAATGTTATGAAAAAAAGAGGCCAAACCATGTTTTGAAAAGAATGGAGTAGGTAAGGATTAGTGCCTAGAAACAACGAGAAGAAGTTTGAGGCTATGAAGTAAATAGCAAGGACCATCTTGGAATAGTGGAAAAATTCCCATAGAATGCATAAGCATTGCGAGGCCTAGAGTTGTTTCTTGAAAAAAATGTAGGCTAGTAATACACAGCAAGGACTAGTAGTGACTACTAGATAGTGGAAGGGCAAGTAAGTGTTGAGAGCTGTGGTTGAACTTTTCTTTAGTGAAATAGTCTTATGATTCTTGGCCCTTGGTAGTAGCTGCGTAGGATGTTGAAAGATGGAAAGGCTTAATGGAAAGATAAGCTAAGACAGAAAATAGCCTAACTAAGAAGAAAACAACAAATTAAGTGAAGCAACAAAACGTGACGGGAAAAGAAAATTAAAATCATAAGAAAAGATGAATAAAATGAAAAAAGTTCCAAGATAAGTTGAAAAAGAAAAGAAAATTTTCTTATGTGAGTTGTGCTTGGGTAGGAAAATAGGAAATCTTTATAGAATAGTTACATAAAATCCAAGTACAATTAGAAAAGGTACATAAAAGAAAAACGGAAGATGTGAATTTTTCCGTTTTATACCCTTTTGTAACATAAGAAATCGAATTTAGAAAATTAAAATTTCTCTAAATTTCAAAATTTAATAATGGTTGGTAGGGTTTTGGATGCAACAGTTAGATGAACTATGCTCTTATTCTATAAGAGTGTGGGAAAATTTGGATGAAAAGCTATTTTGGTTTTCAAAAATATTGCATTCATATAGAACCGCAAGTATATTTAGTATGTGAGCATCATGTTTTGAAAGAGATTTTAAAAGTTTGCATACATATAGGTGGTACCAAATTAGGCATACATACATTATGTATTTCACTTTGCATATGTGCACAATGTTTGCAAAAATTGGATGCACACATGATGGATGTTTATTATGCGAGGGATTATCTATTTAATCCCCATCAAATTTCGGGGACGAAATTTCTTAAGGGTGGGTGAATGTAACACCCCGCATTTTTATTGAAATTAAAAATGTGGAAATATGTATATATATTGTATGCATATATATATTTAAGAGAAAAATTAAATAATGACAATAAAATTGCATGTAATAAGTTAATGCAGTGAAATGAAGAAAAAGATTAATAAAAGAAATTACATGCAATACATGAAATGTGAAGAAATGCATGCGGACATTTAGAAAGAAATAAAAAGGAGAATTTGAAGAGCCTCCAGAATTTGGTCACGAAATTAGCGTCATTGCGTTCATGGTGATTTTCTGATCAATTTAGACCTATAGTTTGTAGAAATCTGATTTAAAATGAAAAAGATATGTTTAATTAAATATTGTAACAAAATATGAAAAAGAGGAATGAGAAAAGAATAATGTGTAGCATTGTCCTAAGTCTTGTTAGTAAAAGACTTAGCAGCTCAATTGGTTAGTACATGTGACTTGTACACAAGAGGTTCTGAGTTCAATCCCCGCCAATGCCATATTTTTGTTTTAGGGGGGATGGCTAAAAAGTGGCTTAGTGTGGACGCAGTTCAATTAAAAAGCGGTTTAGTGTGAAAAATGTTAATTGGAGGATTAATTGGAAAGAAGGTTAAAAAGAAAAATAAATGATATGATTTATTTAATAGAATTATATTGAAAACCAAATAAATAATTGTTCGCATACAAGAGCTTAGTATACGCATAAGGGGTGAATGCAGATAAACATAATTCAAAATAAGGGTTGCACGCGAACAAAAGAGGATATTTGAAATTTGATAAATCAAATTTCAAATAAATAAATGTGTGTATATATATATATATGTATATATATGACGTGTGGGTGTCAACACCCATGGTTAATGTTTGTTTTTTCCGCAACATGGCTATTTCCTATTTGTCGGATGACGTGATTAGCTTGGATGGGGTTTTAAATTAAATCTAAAGGACTAGATTAGTTTAACATGCCTATAAATAAGGTGGTGAGGGTTACTTCATCCTCACAATTTCTTAGGCAATGCCAAAGCTCTGCTTCCAAACCTATTCTTCTTCTTCCCAAGCAATTCTTAGATCTAATCTATTCTCTTCCTCTCCAAATCTCTTCTTAAATTAAAAAGATAGATCTAGGATTCCTCTACTCCAAAATAAAAGAAAAGAATTCAGATGTCTAGATCTATGCTGCACAAAAAGGGAGAAAACCATGGATCAGATCTAGAATTGGGAAAGCATACAAGTGAGTGGATGTAAATTACATTTTTGTATAATAATGGATCCATCGTTCGCCATTCCCCATTTACACACATAATAAACATATTGAAGGGCTAATCCGACAACGTGAGTTTGTGGTACCTATAGATCAAAATACCTAATAAGTAATTGGATCTAAGATTTGGACTAGAATCATATCAGTTCACCATGGTTTGTAGATCAGATCTAGAATTCACCAATGCCTAATTTTATCATCATATATTTAACTTGTTATTATGAACAGTTGTTTTATGCCTATGCTTATTTTCCTCCTTTCTTTCTTCCCTTTTTATTTTTATAGCTAGACTATCTTCGAGCCTACGTTTATTGTGGATTTATGCGATCAAAACGATATTGGGAATAAAAGGGAAAAGGTTGATTTGGGTAAAACATGGGAGTGGGAGGTTTGGGGCATAACTTATAATTGGGTTATGGACATAACTATGCTTGGAATTATGAATACAACTATGGTGGGATTTATGAATACAAATCAAATTGGAATTAGGAATATAAAATTGGGATTATAAGCATAATCTATTGATAGGATTATATGCATAAACATGAATTGGGGTTTATGGGTAATTGACATATATTATAATCCAAGATTTGAATTATGGGTATAAGTTATAATAAGAACTTATATGTCTAAGACACGAGGTTAGATTTGGTTTGCGGTAGAAGTCTGTCCGGAACTGCCTGGCATATCCAGCAACCGCAAAAGGTAATCTAATGTGAGAGGTCTTAGGTGGAAATTGGACCCGGAATGGTGTCAAGACACGAGGTTAGATTCGGATGCGGTAGAAGTCTACCCGGAACCGCCCGGCATGTCCAGCAACCGCAAATGAAAATCTAATGTGATAGGTCTTGCGCTTTACGGGCATAATAAATAAAAACGACACTTAACCAAGACGACATATGTGAGGTTGACATGGACATAATAAAGGGGTTAAGTGGGTAACATGGGTAGCATGGATAATTTGTTAAATTGGAATACTTAACCTAATTAAATCTGTAGTGGTGTTACGGACCAATTGAATTGAGTAGGGGTTAAGTAAATTTGTTAAAGAAGTGGGAAGGGTTAAGTTAATCTTAATTAGTGCCAAAATAGGGAATGATAATAACCTATTATGAATGAATTTGAATAAGAAAAGGAAGGATAATAGGTAGGCTTGTCCTAGGGACAAGTGGGGAAATAACTTATGAAATAAGGTAAGTTGTACTTAATTGAAGAATAAGTTATCTGTAAGGACAAGAATGAATATACAAACGAGGATAACATAAGTTAAATGAATGGAAAGGGATTAAGACATAACAAAAGATTGGTTAAGTTGAGTAATTCTCTGAGTGTCAAACTATTGTTGATTTCGGTCTTCGGGGTTGATACTTAGGGAGTTATTCTCTTAACCAATGTATATGTGAATTAAGATATACTTAATTATAAATTAAGTCGGACATGTTATTATAACCATCAGAGGATAATTATTAGATTATGAGAATAACATGTTATAGGCTTATTAATGAACTTAAATGGATTAAGTTATAAATTGAATTAATAAGCGGGGGTAACCTGGTAAACTTGAAAAAAAGTCAACGTGAATAACCAAGTTAAATGAGAAAAATGACGAGGTGGCGCAAGCGTGTAATTAATGATTAGACGTAGGGTCTAATGACATATAAAACTAAGGCGCTTGAAGCAGTCCGTATGTTATAGGATGAATAAGCCAACGAGGTGGATTATCACGGTGTCATAAGGCACGAGGGGAGCGCACGTTCATTATTCTGGCAGCTCCAATGGGATGGAAGGGGAGGTAGGCGGCTTCCTGAGACGTTAAAGGTGCTCCTGGTAGTCCTCTGTGGTGGTTTAGCTTTGGGCTGGGATTACAGAGGTTGGGTCTGCGTGGAACTACCAGGTGGGTGGGCCTTGACTGCACAAGTAGGGGACAGTCAGAATGCTATACGCGGTGGCATTAAGGGTGGTTCGGTGGTTGCCTCAGGCGGAGGTGGAGGGTCAAGACCAAACGATAGCAAGATCGCCGGACGCCTGTCACCAGCAGCCTAAGGAATGCGAAAAGATAAGAGCTAACCCCCAGAGATTGTTGACCTTTGCTATCTAGGGACAGATGTGGGGAGACCCCACATGGATGTTTAGATTGTTTGCTTGTTAGGGGTGGTCACTTAGCTTGTATGGTCTTTACTAGTTGAGGGAAAGGCTGAGGTTGGGCCATAGCCACCATAGAAAAACCATACCCGAAGGATATCTGTACATTGGACACTCTTAGAGGCGGGCGCGTACAGATATAGAAAAGCTCCCGACCGAGTTCCGTGTTTCTGGTGTAGCTTTGCCACGGAACTCGGGTGCACAAGTAGAGGTTATGTGCAGTAGAAACATCGAGTATGATTGATGATAAGTACGTGGGAAAGTCTAAGTACAACCATGTCTGCTCTGGGTGGTGTATCATAGACTAGAGGACATTATACAATGATGGAACCAAATTCGATCGAATAGTTCGAGGATAGTAGTCACTACGCTTAACGTAGTACAGCGATAGTGGTTTTATGAAGATGTAGCGTTGTTATATATATATATATATATATAGAGAGAGAGAGAGAGAGAGAGAGAAAGAGAGAGATATGTATGTTACTATGGCATAGGATGAGGGACTGCGCATATTACTGTGGTGTTATGGAGGAGGCCATGCGAGTGGTGTACCACGGGGTGTACCTCAGTTTCGGGGTAGTTACATATACATTATATTAGGTTAATCTACTAGGGAGTAGATGGGTGCGACGTGTGTGTGAGAGCCTTGAGTGTTAATAACACAGATTACCTAATAAATGAGAAAATGTAATTGAACGGTATATGTAAGATTATTCAAGAAGTGTAGCTTAATTTCATTCACACAGAACTTATGTTCTGACCCCCTCCTCATAACATTCGCAGGTTAGGTTCATGACAGAGACTGTATAGCTTTGGATACTGGTTTAACAGTATTATTATTAAGGTAAAGCTATGTTTCAACTACATTATATTTTATTCCTTTCGCTGTGAGATGTTTTCTGAACTCTGACATGTTTTATGTCTCTGTCTTTTCTGCAGGATACCAGAGCAAACCAACTCGGGTTTCGATGGATTGGGTTGTTGAAAAAAAATTCGGTCCGTCAGAACGCGTGTTGTTATAGGAAGTGTCTTTTCACTATTTGAAACATTTCAGAAACATTGCAACCTTTCGCACACTATAAAAAGGGATTAACACCAAATTTTTAAACATATCTTCTTCTCCACTTTCATTATATAATCATTCTTAATCATTTTTATGATTTATAAACTTATACTCTGCCGAATCCAATTCTGTTTTGATTGAACTTCTTCTCTCTACACTCTCTTCTCTTCTCTTCTGAATCAAGTGCTATTGAAGAGTTCTAGGGCTGTTTGTAATTGTTTGGGTTGAGTAAAAGAGGAATCGGTGGTGTCCTTGTAGCCGAGAAATCAAGGAAGTAGAAATCGGTGGTATCCTTTGTAGCCGTGAAATCAATGAGGGTGTACTTGACTATTGATATAATAATAAAACTCTGCGCAATCCAGCTTTGTGCGGGACTGGACGTAAGAGAAATCCAAACCAGTATAAAATCCGGTGTGTTCTATCCTTTTCTTCAACTTTATTTCCGTTTATTTTGCATATGTTTTTGAATCTGTGTATGTGATTATGTTTCATTCATCTCGTAGTTCACATAAGTTTTAGATTTTTTTTTAAATTCTCACAAACACTATTCACCCCCCTCTGGTGTTTGTTTTACCTTAACGACCCATTCCACATTCCTAAATAGTATCTACTAAGCCAATCCAGAGTAACGTTGCGGTCAAACAATATGGAGATGATTTAGGTAAAGTAGAAGTGAACGTCGGGAACCGTGGCAAGCAGAACAACGATGGGCCGAAGGAAGCTAATGGAATCCCTGGACAAAGAGGGAATTCTAGAAAGCGACCCCGGTTCCAGGTTTTCGAAACTTACACATCGTTGAATGACACGTTGGAATATCTACCTTGATACATGTAGCACTGTCTAATACAGGAAGCCGCCATTGAGTGAAGCAACATAGGAGAGAACGACAGGGAAATTTTGTTTATTTCATGAAATTTATGGACACTCAACGAACGAGTGTCGACACTTGCGAGACATAGTGGAAATACTAATCTGGGAAGTAAAGCTCGATGAATACAAGATGGCCCTAAGTGATAGGGGCAAGGAAGTTCGACGCATACGAAAAGCCAAGCGGAGACTCGAGCCACCACCCAAGAAAAGGGGAAAGGGATAGTCATCAATGTCATAGTTGGAGGACCGCACCCTATTGGGTTGAGCGTCTGGACTATGGAGAAATATGTAAATTCCGCGAAGCACCTTGATGTTGCTGAGACCAGTATCCCTGAAGCTATAAGCCCCATGAAGCAGAGGAAAACTAAGGTAGAAGATGTTATCTTCCGAGTACGGGAAGCGGTCGGCATAGAAGCTCCAACGGAGAGCCGTGCACCGTCCAGATACGCGGTTTCAATGGGTCCTCCACTAAGCCCATTGGCCTGATCAAGCTATCCATGAAATTAGGAGACGGAGATCGGAGAAGGGTACGGCTTTTGCCATTTTTTGTGATGAACATAAACTCGTAGTACAATGCATTTCTTAGGCGGCCATCTTTAATAAAGTTTAGATCCTATATTGCTCCCTGGTGCCTACTATTGAAATTCCCGACCGATGGAGGGATTGGAACAGTGTGTGGGGACCAAGTGACGGGGCGAGCTTGCTATTTGGTGGAATGGAAAGATATTCAGAACAAGAGTAGAAAAGGACCAAAAGACGCTCCTCCACCTATGGAGGAAAATGAAGCATAATAGCTACAGAGGGCATCTCGGCCAGGACCGTCCTCTTGTCGGTTCGAGGACATCAATCCAAGAGAGGACAAAAAGAAGGTATGCCGAAAGGCAGCGCCAAATGAAGCCACAGTCGAGATACCAATTGATCATGATGACCCAATTGTAACACTCCACAATTTTGAAAGGAATTATAACAACAAACTAAAGAATACTTAATTAAATATTGGGAAGTAAGGGAAATGGACTGTACCATTGCGTCCGTCTTGGAATTCTGCATAAGATAGACTCCAAGTTTGCATAAAACAGACATTGTATGAAGAAGATATTAGGGTTTGAAGTTTGTATACATATAAGAGAAATGTATATAAACTAATCAATTTAGAATTCAAAACATTTCAAAATCGAAGAGCGGGAAACCATGCGGGAGATCGACCCGTTATGGGCCGACCTACACCCTAAGGGGTCGATCCTACGGTCGACCCATACAAGGGGGTGTCGACCCCTGGGTCGACCCACCCCAAATCCATCCAGGTCCGTACCCTAAACCTGGACTTGTTTCTGAACGAGATTCTTTGGCGGTAGGCTATAAATAGGACAACATTTCTATTGTTTTATTCACCCAAAACAATGGAAACAATGCGATGTTGCCCCAGCTTGGATTGAATTAGTCTATTCTTCTGCAACAACGACTTATACGTATACAAGAATCACTGGTACAACATCAACGTTCTTTTCTCAGTTCTTTAGATACAGTCTTTGTGAGTTCATGTTGCTTTTAGATATAAATATTTAACAAGTAATCTCGAGATGTTAATAAACCAGATCTAAATCTATGCAATAACACGTTAAGAAGTTGATTAATCTTTAAACAGATCTGCTATAATGACATAAAATTGCTATACACCTATTTTGTTTAGTTATTTCTATATGTCTATTTCTATGCCTATTTCTGTTCTTCTTCCTCTCTCATTCCTTTTTATTTTATAGTCAGGCTACCTTCAAGCCCAGGCCGATATCGCTGAAATATGCATACAAACGAAATTGGGTTTAATTGGGAGTGACTGGGAATGGTAATTCGGGGGCATAACTCATACAATGAATATGACTAAAGTTTAGGGCATAACTAATAATGTGCAATATAACTGAAATATGGGATGTATGAATATGGAAACATTTAGGCCTAATACAAAGATTAAGGGAACACGTAAATGGAACTGTATGTCACCTATGTATTCCGTTTGACCTGTTGGGGGTCAAGTAAACTTTTAATCTAGTGGGGTTGTAGGGACACTATTAACCCGCGTAAAACTTAACCTGTGTAAAGCCTAGTTGATTGGGGATGCAAGTCTAGGGGTGCTTGTGTCATTTGTTTTATGGGACCCATATTAGTCAGTAACCCGCTATGGTATTAAAAGAGGACCCCGCACAAGGCAGGGGACGGGCACGCTTACTGAGACTAATTATAAGAGGTTCATTTGGGATGGGGTATTCTGATGGCGCGTTCTAACGGGGTCATGTGCATGCATAGGTTCGGTCTGTCTGGGAAAATAAGACGCCATAACACCTGTAAATAGGTCTGTGCCTTTCTGGTGTTGCCACTTTAGGAAGTAATACACCCTACTGTGTGGCCGACACAGGGTATTTACGTGGTATGGAGCCGATCGCGGGGGTAGGGGTACATCTAGTTCTGTTTAGGTACCTGTTATTTCTGTTAGGGTAACACCCACTATATTCTGTTTAGGTACCTGTTATTCTGTTTGGGGTGAAACCCGTTGCTAGAGGTACACCTAAATCTACCATTTATGCTATGCTGGGATCATTCTATTTATGTTGAAAAACACTTAATATGATATACTAGTATTGGTGCCGAGAAAGTATTTGAGGAGCATAATTCATCTTGTTCATCCTATTTATACCTGTTATATTTCTGTTGTTATCTCTCATCCAGTTTGTTTACTGTCTCGTTACTTTTATCTCTTTATATGCTAAAAGTCACTGGACTCACCAGACTTTATGTCTAAACCATTTTGTTTCCTTTTTCTTTATCTTCCTTTCCCTCAAGGTTCTAAAGGTTGGAATACTCTGGCTTGATTAGGACTCTCCCTCCTGTTCTACTTGGAGTTGAATTTTCTTTGCTCAGATGTATCGCTTTGATTACCTGTCTACCTTATTATGGCTGCTTTTGGGGACTATGGATTTATATTTATGTACTCTGATGGTTTTATTAAAAGGAAGATATTTTAATTTGATGTAAATGGTTTTCAGTATTTCAGACTTATACTGTAACTGGATTTTTGGACCATGGTATTTTCTTTTGGAAAATAAAGTATTATGTTTCCGCTGCTGTTTTATATCTGTCTTATGTAATTCTGTGTCTGTTTACCTGTAACGCTTCATGAAACTTAATGCACTCTGATAAAGAGTGACACTAATGGACGTGGCATGTTACATTTGGTTTCAGAGTCGAAGGTTACAAGATCAAATAAAATGTTTTGAAATTTTTTTCAAAAGATTTCTGAAAAAAAAATTATTTTCAAATGAAAAGTCAGTTTTGAAAAACATATTCCCCAAAGCCATATGAAATATCTTTCGATTCTCTATTTGAATCCCTTTTCCTTTTCTTTTCAGCATGTCTAGGGAACCGAATATTCCTGAGGGAGTTCAGATATTGGCTTGGTTATATAGATATCTCGAGGTTGCGGCACCCGCCGAAGGACAAGCAAATGCCCCTCCCCCAACTATAGCTCTTGTTCCTCCTCCGCGAATGGATAATTTCTCCAAGATATGCAAGGATTTCTGTGCTATGGGAGGAAATCCATTCTATGGAACTAAGACCTTTGTGGAAGCAAGGAATTGGCTTAAAGAGACGGAGGATTTGTTTGGGATTTTTGAGGTTGATGACCTTAGGAAGATTCAGTTGGCCGCCTATCAACAGAAAGATAAGGCTTCATTCTAATGGGAAGTGATGCAAGCAAGGCGTCCTGTTGAGACTTGGGATGATTTCCGATGGAGATTCGAGATGAAGTTTCTTTCTTAAATAGAAGAGAGTATGCAAATGGAAAGGTTTCTAGAAATTATGCAAGGAAGCATGTCAGTCAAAGAGTATGTCAATAAGTTCTACCCGTTGGCAAGGTTTGGAGCTGGTAAATACTCCATACAAGAAAGCTTTGAGGTTCGCAAGAGGATTGAATGAACCCCTCCATGGACTCGCTATGTCTCATATTCCTATGGGGGCAACTTTCGAGAAGCTCGTTGATATGGTGTTGATGAACGAAGAAGAGATAGGAAAAAAGAAAGAGGCAAAGGTTGATGAGACACAAAAAAAGAAGGTGTAGCTCAAGTAAGAACAAAAAAAGAAAGATGGAAAGAACGACAAAGCTCAGAATAAGAAAAAATGTAGGCAAAGGCTGACGAGACACAAAACAAGCAGGCGTAGCTCAAGAAAAACAAAAAAAGAAAGATGGAAAGAATGACAAAGCTTAGAATAAGAAAAAATGTCATGGTTGTGGAGGCTTGGGTCATGAGATCAAGAATTGCAGAAAGAGGAAGAATTCTTGTTACAACTGCGGTGAAACTGGACACTATAGTAAGGAATGCCCAAAGAAGCAAGGACAGGAGCAGAGGGTAGGACCTTTTGGAGGGCAAGTGCATGCTCTCGAGGCTATCAGATCGAACAGAGGTAGGAAAGTTTCCGTTGATGGTTTGATTTCCCTTTCCAATCATCCAGTTAGGACTCTTTTTATTCTGACGCTTCTTACTCTTTTATATCCAATTCTATGGTCGAATCTCTGCACCTTAGTACTAGTATTGTTTCTGATCCCATTGTTGTCTCAAACCCCATTGGTGGCATGGCTCATCTGTCAATGATTTGTCGGGGTTTGAGGATATCTATGTTAGACATCGAGTTTGAGTGCGATGCATATGTGCTTGGTTTTATGGGCTACAGTTTGATTCTAGGGATGGATTGGCTAGCCATGTATGGTGCCATTCTAGACTGTGAGAGGAGGGTCGTTAGACTTTTTACTTACCATGGGAGGACTATCGAGATATCTTCTGACCCTAAGGTGTCTGTCATGCTTTGTTTCCTGGAATCGCTTGATGCTTCTGTAGATGATTTGCGATCTATACCTGTAGTCTATGAGTATCTTGATGTTTTTGAGGAGATTAGGGGATTACCTCCGAGGCGTGAGATTGATTTTCGGATATATTTGGTGGATAATGTAAAGCCAGTTGCATTGCCTGTGCGCCACATGGATCATAGGGGAAAAAGGGAGCTCAGCAAGTAAGTAGGGGAGCTACTTGAGAAGGGGTTTATTAGGTGAAGCATATCGGAATGGGGTACTCAATTCGTTTTCTCAACCAAGGCGGGTGGCTCGCTTCGCTTATGTGTGGATTACAGGGAGTTGAAAAGCTCACTAAGAAGAATAGGCACCCACTCCCGAGGATTGATGATCTGTTTGACCAGTTTATTGGTGCATTTGTTTTCTCACAGTTAGATTTGACTACGGGATTTCATCAGTTGAGAGTGGTCGAGGATAGTATAGATAAGACTTCTTTCAGAACTCCAGATGGTTTCTTTGAGTGGTTAGTCATGCCTTTCGGGTTGACAAATGCACCCACATATTTTGTGGATCTGATGAGTAGAGTGTTCAGGGAGTTTCTGAATAAATTATGTAATGTCCCGACTTTTTCTGACTTTTGATATTGATTTTAATAAGGAGATTAAAATAAAATAATAAGGAGATTAAAATAAAATATGTTTACATAACAAACTAAAACTGGTGTAAACATATGTGTAAACATATATATTTATGAATACACTATATACGTGCATACTTAGTTATGTTTTAAAATCTTGAAAACATGATAAGTATGCAACATTCAAACATAAATCATATGAGAAATATAACAACAAATGTATTGGTTTAATTCAACATGAATTCAACGTAAAATATAGCAACTAAAGGCCTTAAACTTGCACATGAAAGTGATGACAAAGTGCACATATGAAAAAGGGGTATTTTGTCACTTTAGAAAATGTAAAGGACCATGCAACAAAACAAAGACAAATAAGTGTACATGTGCAGGGGGAATTCGGTCACATATGTGTACATAAACACATAAAATAGTATTGCACACATAACGTTTGGTTAAATGATTAAATGGTAAATATCAATGTAAATGTATGTGAAGACAAGACAAAAGCAAGCCATATGAAGACAATATTCTTAATGTGATGTTAACATAAATAGTATGACTAAGAGTAGGTAATATCTATCACCTAAGACTCCTCAGCATCAACTTGCAAGTAAAGAATTCATAGTAGAGAAAATATCTAATACTTAAGGGCAAAGTAAACCATTTTAAATTACCATTCAAATCTTAGGAGAGGTGAGTCATACAATAGCATTTAATGGAAGCATGGGTTGACTATTGTGTGCTTCTAAAAGGGAAACATAGGACAAAGTGATTGGGAAAATATTTAAGTAAACAAATATTTCTTTCATGTATTGTCTACTGAAAACGTGGCGTAGAGAGCTAAACAAAGGAGTGAGCCTAAATGATTTACTTACTGTAGAAGACGTGAAGAGTAAATAATTTTTAAATAGGAAGTCTTGGTTATATATAGACCAAGAACCATGCATTTCTCTCCACACACAAAAATCTGAGTTCAAACTAAAATACTGAAATCATTCTAGCAGGAATTTGGAAAGCTTTAAGGTGATTGAACCTTGTTTAAACTTCCTGTTTAAATGTTTTACTATAAGCAGTTTTGTACCCATCAGTTTGTATGTTGATTTAATTGCTAGTTCATGACATGTTAACACAATCATCTTCCGAAAAAAAACAAATCATTGATGTTAGAAACCCTTGCTTATATCTGTTATATTCATACATACAAGTGCAAAAATGTTTGCACAAGTATTGATAGTTTAAGACATTAGAAAAACAACCTGCTACCGTGTTCTGTTAAACACAGAACATTTGCACACTTGTTCTTAGAAATGAATACCAGAAGATTGCTCACCCTAGGTTGATGTAAATATTGAATATAATGTATACATTTCATACATTAGCAAATATAAATAAAGAAGGGACATTGAAAATCATGCAGTTTCAAAGAAAACAGTAAACAGGATGTTCTCTGTAAACCCACTGTAAACACAAAATTTCAAACATCGTAAAATCAAGATGTACGTATATGAATGCAATCACAGTACAAAATGATGATTTTTAATGGTAGTTTCGTGATTTTAAACATAGTGACGAACGAGAAATTCTGGAATGATCTGAAAATGGACTTTGACCAATTTCCGACGATCGACGCAGGCGAACTCTGAGGCGCGAGGCGTGGAGGAGCGTAGGGGTTCATAGACCATGGGAAAAATACTAAATGATTTTTCTAATACATAGATTTTGAAAACGAATTCAAAATAGGGTTTTTAAATATTTTTGGGGAAATGGGAGTTGACGGCGAACTGCACCAACGTAGGAAAGAGCAGGACCGCTGCACCACGGGGAAACGAAACGTGAGAAGGCCACATTGGTGTGGCAGGAGTTGGAGGAACTCCAATGGTCTGAGGTAAGAGAAGTCAATGGTTTCTTTGATGCAACCCATTTCAACGAAGACGAGGAACCAGTGAAAACACTGTACATGCGATGGTGATCGAGTTTGGGGGTGTCAACGGAGTCTGGTGGTGAAAAGTGATGTGTCGGGATGGTCACTGGTGGTCGATGATGGCAGAGGCGGTGTGCAGGTGCACCGTACACGGGCATGTACATTTGTGGTAGGACAGGGTTTGGCATGGAGATTGGAGGTGATCCATCAGTTGTGGAAAGTTTTTTTTTGAAGGTGGTACTTGGTACTTTGGGTAAATACCCAGTGGCACTTTGGCACGACAGGAAAACACGGTTGTGGCAAGGCATTTCTGGTGCTGGCACATTGGTACTTTGGTAAATGGGTAAAGTACCAAGTGGTACTTTGGTAAAATGGAAATACGCGGTCATGGAATGGAGTTTTTGAAGGAACGGACGGTGACTGAAGGCCTGGCACTTTGGCATTTTGGCATTTGGCAAAGTACCAAGTGGTACTTCGAAAATCACATGCGCAACATCGGTTTTTGAAGGCAGAACGCGGTGACTGGAAAAGTGGCACTTTGGTATTTGGTATTTGGCAAAGTACCAGGTGGTACTTTGGCAAACGCATGCGTAGCCCTAGGATCTAAAGCAAAATCATAGCGTTTGAAGCTGGTACTTTGGCAAACTGATACTTCCATCAATACGTTTAGAAATGAGTTTCTAAAAGAAGTTTTTAATTAAAATTTATTTTAATTAAAATGAAAAATAAATAAAATTGAAGAAGAATAAATAAATAATTAAATAAAAATAGAATTTTTATTTAATTTATCATAGGAAAGTGGAAGGAAGAAAATGGCAAGAAGATCAAGTACAGAAGTAGACCGGTGGGATTCAACGAGTTTGAAAATTAGAAATTTAAAGAAAATAATTCAAATAAATTATTAAACTAATTTATTTAAGTTAAATTAGAAGTAATAAATAATTTACTAGAAGAACTGGAGCATTAAACATCGTCTAAACGTCGATGATAAATAAAGGAAAATACCGTGTGCGACGCACACACTTTAACTGTTCATTTGTAAAAGATAATAAAAATATCTAGACATGAATAGGATAAACATATACTGTTATGTTAGTTGAAAACCCATAAATACAGGAAGTATAAACTGAATCATAATCAGAGTAAGCTGATAATTGTTTATCGACTATATAAGACATTTCGTACATCGTTTCGAAGAGTCCGGAATAAATATTCCACTTCGACTCGAATATTACGACGTGTGTCAGAAATATTGAAGACGGAGATATGCAAGGACTATTTTAAATAGTACTATCGGTCAGTTCAGTCCCAGGACAAACCCGGATGGACGAGTGTCTGACAACGTATATCAATTAGATTCTATACATCGAATTTACGTTAGTATATTACGTTGGTGGCAGAGAATTTCGTTTCTCTTAGCTTCATTACCCGTAATATATTTGGGTAATCGAATGAGTGTTTCTGACCGGTATGACGATGTGGCATTCAAAGTAATTGAAGAAATAATCTGTTAGAAGGATAAATGTGACCTCAAACCTCACAACCAGGAAGTAACGAAAGTTGGGCTAGGCAGCATGGCTAGTTAGGTCATGCCCAAGCAGGGTACATTATAACCATCTAGAGAACTTCCATATTTAACTTCTTAATCTCTTTTTGCTGCTGAAGCTTTCGGAATACGGTGGTTTGAGCCCAACCATGGAGGTGGTGATATATTCTTTACACTCAAGCTAAATGAGTGGACGGTCATGTGTGGCCGGGTTGCAAGACGTTCTTGTTAAACCCTAGTGTATCATCTCTAGAGTACATTGATTGGCAGGTGCTCCCCTACCTTGTCTGTTGGAATCCAATCTCCAATAAGCGCTCTGTGGTTTAGATTTTATACTATATACGTGAACGTGAGATGCAAGCGTTTCACTAGATGATTATTTATTTGATAAAAACTACCATAATATCAAAAGTTTTGATATCAAGATAATTGGGTCATTATCCATATATTAGTTATGGATTGGTCTAAAGATTTCTAAAGTTAAATGAATCTGTCCAATGTAAAGAATCTTATTCCCTGTTTTCTAATCTATTTAACTGTGTTTACTCACACCAGTCCCCTGACTGGCCCAGGGTTTATTTTCTGTGTTTCCTAAACTCTTGGGTACTCATAATATTTATTATGAGTAGAAAAGTAATTCAGGTAAGCAAGTGGAACCTATGAAGTTCAAGTCAAGACCAGTTGAGTAATATATCTAGTTCTATGTATCCAGTTTAAGTATCTGTATTATCCTAGTCATGATGTATTATTATGCTGTTGTACTATGGTAATGTATTATGATGATGTACTATGATGTATTAGACCTGTTACGTAATATATTATGTATTTTGTGAAATTTCGCTGTGAGATTCTGATGTTTTCTTATTCTTCTATTGTAATGACATGACTTTCGAGGACATCGAAAATCGCGCCGTTACAGTTGGTAGTGTTGAAAGAGCGTATTTTTATAAAAACTATTATAGTATAGGACGGCCCTAGTTATTGACTTAAATATCCCTAGAACTATCTTTCGACGGAGTTATTGATTTTCAAACCGTATACTCAGATAATGAGTTCTCAAGGAAGACGAGGACGAGGAGCGAGCGGGACAACCACGACGATCGGACACACAAGTCAAATGGATAATACTGAAGTGGTCCCAGTTCCAACTCAGCAAAACTTTGCAATGATCTGCAAGAATTACACTACTCTGGGAGGAAAAGATTTTAAGGGAACTGAATCACTGGTCAAAGTCCAAGCATGGATAAGATCATGTGAGAAGATTTTTAAGGGACTAAAGTTGGACGATGAGTATAAACGTCTCTTAGCTTCATGGAATCTGGAGGGAGCCGCAGCAATCTAATGGGACGCCCAAACTACTAACCCTCCGGAGGAGAATTTTACTTGGGCGATGTTCAAAGAAGCCTTTGAAGCCCAGTATCTGCCAGCCACCGGGAAGACAAGGATGTATAAAGACTTTATCGATCTAAAGCAAGAAAGCATGACTGTTACCGAATATGAAAACAAGTTCAATGCACTGTCAAGCTTTGGACCGGGGTTGGTCAACACTTCATTGAAGAAGAACGAGATGTTTGTAGCTAGTCTAAAGGATAGTCTACAAGGCAGGATGATGGGACATTTGAAGGATCCGTTTGTTGAACTAGTAGATTTAATACTTAGGTATGAAGTTGTGGATGTTAAGAATCCAGCAGAAAAGACTTAAACTAGAGAAATCAATGAAGAGAATTCCCGGAAGAGGAAATTCAATCCAAACTGGGAGAACAAGGAAAAAGGAGATACAGGGGAAGAGAAGTATGAAAATCGTTTCAAGAATAAGATATGTCACAACTGCAAACAGAAGGGACATATAGCTAGATTTTGTAAGGAGTCAAAAGAAAAGGAACTAGAACAGAAACCTCAGCAACAGCAGAATCAAAGGAATGAGATGATGATAAAAACTTTTGTTTCAACTGCCATCAGCCTGGACACAAGATTAAGGATTTCCTACTGATGAAGAAGGCACCGCGGCCTAATGTTTATGCTATCATGAATGAGTCATCAACTTCTGAGGACGTGAAAGGAATCGTAAAAGGTACTTTAAATTTTAGATAAAAAAGTTAAAATGACTAGGGTTAGCCTCAGGATAAGTTCAACAAAGTTGAATTAAATTTAGAAATATCCAGTGAATAAAATTGGTATTCCCGGTAATAAAAACTAGACTAGAGTTGTTAATTGGATATAAACTCATATGAGTTAAGTAGCTGATTTTGAAATAAAACCAGAATTTTTGAATTTTAGAAATAAGTTGAATAAATTCCAAATGAATAAGGAATTTGTTCGGAAGGTACGGACATGAAGGAATTTAACTTTAACTAAAAAATTAGAATCAACACGTAATTTATAATTTCGGGGATGAAATTCTTTTAAGGGGGGTGGACTGTAATGTCTCGACTTTTTCTGACTTTTGATATTGATTTTAATAAGGAGATTAAAGAAAAATATGTTTACATAACAAACTAAAACTGGTATAAACATATGTGTAAATATATATATGTAAGAATACACTAAATACGATAGTTATGTTTTAAAATCTTGAAAACATGATAAGTATGCAACATTCAAACATAAATCATATGAGAAATATAACAACATATGTATTGGTTTAATTCAACATGAATTCAAAGTAAAATATAGCAACTAAAGGCCTTAATCTTGCATATGAAAGTGATGACAAAGTGCACATATGAAAAAGGGGTATTTTGTCACTTTAGAAAATGTAAAGGACCTTGCAACAAAACAAAGACAAATAAGTGTACATGTGCAGGAGAAATTCGGTCATGTATGTGTACATAAACATATAAAATAGTATTGCACACATCACGTTTGGTTAAATGACTAAATGGTAAATATCAATGTAAATGTATGTGAAGACAAGACAAAAGCAAGCCATATGAAGACAATATTCTTAATGTGATGTTAACATAAATAGTATGACTAAGAGTAGGTAATATCTATCACCTAAGACTTTTCAGCATCAACTTACTAGTAAAGAATTTATAATAGAGAAAATATCTAATACTTAAGGGCCAAGTAAACCATTTTAAATTACCATTCAAATCTTAGGAGAGGTGAGTCATACAATAGTATTTAATGGAAGCATGGGTTGACTATTGTGTGCTTCTAGAAGGAAAACATAGGACAAAGTGATTGGGAAAATATCTAAGTAAACAATTATTTCTTTCATGTATTGTCTACTGAAAATGTGGCGTAGAGAGCTAAACAAAGGAGTGAGCCTAAATGATTTAATTATTGTAGAAGATGTGAAGAGTAAATAATTTTTAAATAGGAAGTCTTGGTTATATATAGACTAAGAACCATGCATTTCTCTCCACACACAAAAATCTGAGTTCAAACTAAAATACTGAAATCATTATAGCAGGAATTTGGAAAGCTTTAAGGTGAGTAATCCTTGTTTAAATTTCCTGTTTAAATGTTTTACTATAAGCAGTTTTGTAACCATCAGTTTGTATGTTGATATAACTGCTAGTTCATGACATGTTAACACAATCATCTTGCCAAACAAACAACAAATCATTGATGTTAGAAACCCTTGCTTATATCTGTTATATTCATATATACAAGCGCCAAAATGTTTGCATAAGTATTGATAGTTTAAGACATTAGAAAAACAACCTGCTACTGTGTTCTGTTAAACACAGAACATTTGCACACTTGTTCTTACAAATGAATACCAAAAGATTGCTCAACCTAGGTTGATGTAAATATAGAATATAATGTATACATTTCATACATTAGCAAATATAAACAAAGAAGGGACATTGAAAATCTTGCAATTTCAAAGAAAACAGAAAACAGGATGTTCTCTGTAAACCCACTGTAAACACAAAATTTCAAACATCGTAAAATCAAGATGTATGTATATGAATGCAATCATAGTACAAAATGATGTTTTTTAATGGTAGTTTCATGATTTTAAACATTGTGACGAACGAGAAATTCTGGAATGATCGCAAAATGTACTTTGACCAATTTCCGACGATCGACGCAGGCGAACTCTGAGGCGCGAGGCGTGTAGGAGCGTAGGGGTTCATAGATCGTGGGAAAAATACTAAATGATTTTCTAATACATAGATTTTGAAAACGAATTCAAAATAGGTTTTTTAAATATTTTTGGGGACATGGGATTTGACGGCGAACTGCACCACCGTGGGAAAGAGCATGACCGCCGCACCAGAGGGAAACGAAGTGTGAGAAGGCCACGGTGGTGTGGCAGGAGTTGGAGGAACTCCGATGGTCTAAGGTAAGAGCGGTCGATGTTTCTTCAATGCAACCCATTTCAATGAAGATAAGGAAATAGTGAAAACACTGTACAGGCGATGGTGATCGAGTTTGGGGGTGTCGACGGGGTTTGGTGGTGAAAAGTGATGTGTCAGGATGGTCACTACTGGTCGATGATGGTAGGAGGCGGTGTGCAGGTGCACCATACACTAGCGTGTACATTTGTGGTAGGACCGGGTTTGGCATGGAGACTGGAGGTGATCCATCAGTTGTTGAAAGTTTTTTTTAAAGGTGGTACTTGGTAATTTGGGTAAATACCAAGTGGCACTTTGGCACGGCAGGAAAACACGGTTGTGGCAAGGCATTTCTGGAGCTGGCGCATTGGTACTTTGGTAAATGGGTAAAGTACCAAGTGGTACTTTGGTAAAATGGAAATACGCGGTCGTGGCATGGAGTTTTTGAAGGAACGGACGGTGACTGAAGGCCTGACACTTTGGCACTTTGGTATTTGGCAAAGTACCAAGGGGTACTTTGGTATTTGGCAAAGTACCAAGAGGTACTTTGGAAATCACATGCGCAGCATCAGTTTTTGAAGGCATAACATAGTGACTGGAAGAGTGACACTTTGGTATTTGCTATGTGGCAATGTACCAGGTAGTACTTTGGCAAACGCATGCGCAACCCTAGGATCTGAAGCGAAATCATGACGTTTAAAGCTGGCACTTTGGCAAACCGGTACTTCCATCAATACGTTTAAAAATGAGTTTCTGAACGAAGTTTTTAATTAAAATTTGTTTTAATTAAAATTTGTTTTAATTAAAATTTGTTTTAATTAAAATGAAAAATAAATGAAATTGAAGAAGAATAAATAAATAAATAAATAAAAATAGATTTTTTTTATTTTATCATAGGCAAGTGGAAGGAGGAAAATGGCAAGAAGATCAAGTATAGAAGTTGACCGGAGGGGTTCAACGAGTTTGAAAATTAGTAATTTAAAGAAAATAATTCAAATAAATTATTAAACTAATTTATTTAAGTCAAATTAGAAGTAATAAATAATTTACCAGAAGAACTGGAGCATTAAACATCGTCTAAACGACGATGATAAACAAAGAAAAATACCATGTGCGATGCACACACTTAACTGTTCATTTATAAAAGATATTAAAAATATCCAAACATGAACATGAAAAACATATACTATTATGTTAACTGAAAACCCATAAATACAGGACGTATAAACTGAATCATAATCAAAGTAAGCTGATAATTGTTTATCTACTATAAAAGACATTTCGTACATCGTTTCGAAGAGTCCGGAATAAATATTCCACTTCGACTCGAATATTACGACGCATGTCAGAAATATTGAAAACGGAGATATGCAAGGACTATTTTAAATAGTACCGTCGGTTTGTTCATTCCCAGGACAAACCCGGATGGACGAGTGTCTGACAACTTATATCAATTAGATTCTACACATCGAATTTACGTTAGTATATTACGTTGATGGCGGAGAAATTCGTTTCTCTTAGCTTCATTACCCGTAATATATTTGGGTAATCGAGTGAGTGTTTCTGACGGATATGACAATGTGACATTCAAAGTAATAGAAGAAATAATCTGTCAGAAGGATAAATGTGACCTCAAACCTCACAACCAGGAAGTAACGAAAGTTGGGCTAGGCAGCATGGCTAGTTAGGTCATACCCAAGCACGGTACATTATCACCATCTAGAGAACTTCCATATTTAACTTCTTATTCTCTTTTTGCTGCTGAAGCTTTCAGAATACGGTGGTTTGAGCCCAACCGTGGAGGTGGTAATATATTCATTACACTCAAGCTAAATGAGTGGACGGTCATGTGTGGCTGGGTTGCAAGACGTTCTTGTTGAACCCTAGTGTATCGTCTCTAGAGTACACTGATCGGTAGGTGCTCCCCTACCTTATCTGTTGGAATCCGACCTCCAATAAGCGCTCTGCGGTTTTAGATTTTATACTATATACGTGAACGTGAGATGCAAGCGTTTCACTAGATGATTATTTATTTGGTAAAAACTATCATAATATCAAAAGTTTTGATATCAAGATAATTGGATCATCATCCATATATTAGTTTTGGATTGGTCTAAAGATTTCTAAAGTTAAATGAATTTGTCCAATGTGAAGAACCTTATTCCCTATTTTCTAATCTATTTAACTGTGTTTACTCACACCAGTCCTCTGACTGACCCAGAGTTTATTTTCTGTGTTTCCTAAACTCTTGGGTACTCATAATATTTATTATGAGTAGACAAGTAATTCAGATAGGCAAGCGGAACCTATGAATTTCAAATCAAGACCAGTCTAGTATTATATCTAGTTCTATGTATCCAGTTTAATTATCTGTATTATCTTAGTCATGATGTTTAATTATGCTGTTGTACTTTGGTAATGTATTATGATGATGTACTATGATGTATAAGACCATGTTATGTAATATATTATGTATTTTGTGAAATTCCGTTGTGAGATTCTGATGTTTTCTTATTCTTCTATTGTATTAGTTCTATCTTTTCTATCTCATCCTCTAATTTCTTTCATAATGACATGACTTTCAAGGATATCGAAAATCGCGCCGTTACAAATTCGTTGTGGCCTTTGTTGATGACATCTTGATTTTCTCGAAGAACGAAGAAGAGCATGCCCTGCATTTTGGAGAGGTCTTGAGGACTCTTAGAACACACCATCTTAAGGCGAAATTCTCCGAGTGCCACTTTTGGAGAAAGGAGGTGAGATTTTTAGGGCATGTAGTTTCCAAGGAAGGGATAACGGTGGATCCCGCAAAAGCAGTTGTAGTTCAAGATTGTAGAGCTATAAAGAATGCAACAGAGGTGAGAAGTTTTCTTGATTTAGCGGGCTACTATATGAAGTTTATTAATGAGTTTGCAAGGATATCAACTCCACTCACCAGACTGACGAAGAAGAATCTGACCTTTACTTGGAATGTTGATTGTAAGGATGCTTTTCGGCGATTAAAGAGGGCTCTAACAACGTCACCAGTTCTAATATTACCTGATGGGAGCAAGATGTTCACAGTGTACACTGATGCATGTTGTACAAGACTCAATGTCGTTTTGATGCAAAAGGGAAGGGTAATATGCTATGGGAGTAGACAGTTGAAGGTTGATGAGAAAAACTACCTTACTCATGATTTGGAATTGGTTGCTATAGTGTCCGCACTTAAATCTTGGAAACATTATCTACTTGGAGAGAGGTTCGAGTTATATACGGATGATAAATCTCTCAAGTATATGTTCTCGCAGAAGGATCTCAATTTGAGACACTAGAGATGGATGGAATTCCTGGCATCCTATGACTTTGAGATTGCTTATACCCCTGGTAAGGGTAACGTGGTGGCAGATGCGTTGAGTAGGCAGAGGATGACCTTGAGTCCTCTATTCGTAGAGAGGCAGAGCTTGAAGTATATATCTGTAACAACCCGTAAAATCTGGGCCAGTTTAAAATTTTTATTTTGGCGATTATAGCGAATTTTGAATATTTAAAATAGATTATTTTAAATATAATCGACGAGAAATTTATTTTGAATAGAATTCGAACGTATATATTATACGCGTCGTCGTTAGAATATAAATAATTATATATAATTATAAAAGGAATTGAAAATGGCGCGGTAGTTCGAAAATTCGATTTCTAATTTCAAATGAATATACAGAATTCGTTATAAGTCAGAATTGAACGAAACAAGAAATATTTGAATCTGTATAACTATATCTTTGTAACGAAATTAACAAACTGAGATTTCATCTTAGAGATGATAAGATATGTCCAGTTTAAAATTAGAAATAGTCGCTGAGGAGTTTATATATATTTTTATATATATAAGGCCCTTAAAAATAGCAATTTTGCAAACGACCTCGGATTCCGACGAAACCAGTTTTGTTGGGTCCGTGGTGTTAAGTTATTGCTAGATTCCAAATTTCATAATTTTTCGAATCAATATGTGAGCGTGGCAAAGGAAAACGTGTTTTGACCATTTCAGTTGATTTTAATCGACTGGAAAATGGCCATTTTTCAGACGGTCTCAGAATTCGATGAAACTAGTTTTGTTAGGACCGTATCGTCAATACGAAGCTAGAAAATATTTTTCTGCCATTTTTAGAATTCGTATGAGGCCCCGGTAATTTGAAATGTACGTTTAAAATTCAATATAGTGATTTAAATGTAAATTTAACAGAAAACTGATTCACACAGTCGAATCAGCCTACGATACATATCCCATTGTGCTCGGAATGGGGGTAGAACGCTAGGGGCGACAGGCGGTGGACCTCGTTTCGAGGTCGTATGTAAAGGTCAACTATTTGCAAATAAAATAATAAAAATAAATAAATAAATAAATAAATAAACTCTCCCCTCCTTAAAACACTCAGGCCCCCCCCCGATTCAGCATAAAATAAAAAAAAAAAAAAAAAAGAAGAAAAAGGCGGAGCCGCCGCCCAGGGGCATGCGCCACCGCCGCCGCCGCTGTGAGGTGATAGCCGCACCTCCTTCCTCTCGCTCCCTTCTCGCTCCTCTTCTGTTGAGACCCGAACCACCCCCCCCCCCCTCGCGATTCTCCCTCCTCTTCCAATTAAGCTGCCGCCGCCACCACATCGCCCTTCCCCCTTCGAAACCCCTGCTCCGCGCCGCCCCTCCTTCTTCCCCCCCCTCTCCTCCTCCATCGACAGCCGCACCCCCCCCTCGCAATCCACCGCAGTCGACAGTTCTTTCCCCGCCCTGTAAGTAGTTTTTTAATTTATTTGTTTTATTTTTTTTATTTTATATAAGTGAAAGATAAATTAAAACTGATTTTTTTAGGAAAAATTAAAACTGATTTTAAAAGTAAATTAAAACTGATTTTAAAAAGAATTTAAAATAAAAAAAGGTATGATCTTTATATTTTTAAAGTGATAAAAATATGATTTTTATATTTTTAAAGTATTAAAAATATAGTCTTTACTATATAGAAATATTAAAAATGGGGTTTTTATATTTTTAAAGTATTAAAAATATAATCTTTATAGGATAGACAATATAAAAATATCATCTTTGTGTATGTAGCAAAATAAAAATCTGATTTTTATTTTATATACGTTGAAATGAAGTGTTTATTTTTATAAAGGCGAAAACTTTATAGTTGAAAAGGCAAGATCTTTATATATAGAATAACGATGTAAAAATAGAATTTTTATATATAGAACTTCGAAAATAAAAATTCGATTTTTATATATTGAACTTTGAAGTAAAAATTCGATTTTTATATATTGAACTTTGAAATAAAAATTCGATTTTTATATATATAGTGACTACGGGCAACGAAGATGACGAAGATGCGATAGCAATGAAGATTTCTATCAATGGAGAGCCGTGGAGCTAGGATAGCTATAGGTGAGAACTTCTCACTCAAATTCTATTTTTCTAGTTATATATATATATACTAGGATGCAGACGGTGCTTATTAGAAGCACCCGACACCCGTCCACATACCATGGACTTGTTTGTTTGGTTGTGTAGTTGGTTAGATTATTTGATTTGGATTTGATTGATTGGTTGAATTGGAAATTGATATGTGAATGGCGTGGGCCTTCACTAGACCGGGGATAAGGCTAGGCCTTGTCCCGTTTCTAGTATCGTGCCGTTATGCCGCCGAAATTTTCTAAAATAAGTTAGAAAAATAAAAATAGCATTTTATTTAACGAATGAACTGAATAGAAATTCATATGTTAAAATAAAATGTGTTATCGTTAAAAATATAATTTTTAACGTGAATGTGAATAAATAAATATTCATTTACAAACCAGACGGTTTGTTTATGTACACCTATTTGAATGACGTTGATTGGGTCGATAAATTTTACACATCGCCCAACAGCACAAATAAAATATGTGTTTGATTGTTTGAAACCCCACACGGGTGTTGGGATGAAATTTGAAGTTCACTCATCCTGATTGATTGAATATGTCGATCGGTTGATTGACAGGCTGTTTTAAGCGTTGGATATCGATATTTGATGCTTATACAGTGTAGTGCACTTTGGTTGATGGTTGATTATTTTTCAAGGCTATTATACATGTGTTGTATGAAAATCCATATAATTAACTTTATATGGTAATTGATTGGGCCTCATTCCAGTTTTAAAATAGAAATATTTGAAAAAGAAATATTTGAAATAGAATATTTGAAAATAGAACTTTATGAAGCCGTGTTGATTAGATTGACGCCATTTTGACGTGAACGATATTTATATCGATTTTATCGATTTCGAAATGAATTGAATTTAAAACGATTTCGAAATGAATTGAATTGAAAACGATTTCGAAATGAATTGAATTGAAAACGATTTCGAAACGAATTGAATTGAAAACGATTTCGAAATGAATTGAATTGAAAACGATTTCGAAACGAATTGAATTGAAAACGATTTCGAAATGAATTGAATTGAAAACGAATTCAAAGTGAATTGAATTGAAAGTGATTTCGAAATGAATTGAATTGAAAACGAATTCAAAGTGAATTGAATTGAAAGTGATTTCGAAATGAATTGAATTGAAAACGAATTCAAAGTGAATTGAATTGAAAGTGATTTCGAAATGAATTGAATTGAAAACGAATTCAAAGTGAATTGAATTGAAAGTGATTTCGAAATGAATTGAATTGAAAACGAATTCAAAGTGAATTGAATTGAAAGTGATTTCGAAATGAATTGAATTGAAAACGATTTCGAAATGAATTGAATTGAAAACGAATTCAAAATGAATTGAAAGCAAATTGAAATGAATTCAAATTGAATTGAAATTTGAATTGAATAGAAATGAATTTTAAAACGAATTTATAAAGAAGAATTCAATTTTGCTTTGAATTGAGATGGAAGTTGAAATAGATTTTGAAACGAATTTTAAAACTATTTATATAATTCGTTTTAAATAGAAATCGACGAAGTATATATTATATATATATAATATAATGGCCTGAATAGAACGCGCCGCGCCGCGGCAGTTCGCGAATTTCGACCATTGATTTCAAATGGACGTTACGGGAGATCCGACCGTCGGATTCTCCTAAAACCGGAACCGTTGGGTTCGTATCGAAAAGAGCTTTCTAGCGAATGTTAGAAATTTGAAATCTAACGGTTGGATTTGGAATTATGTCCAAATCAAATTTGAAAAAGGTCGCTGTAAGTGCAGTTCGATGGCCATTGATGGAAATCGACTGTACAGGCCTTGATAAAATTATTAAAAATAGTAATAATTTGTGTAAAATCATAAGAAATGATTTGTGAAGATTTGGGATGAAAAACTCCATATTTGAAAAGATAAAAATAGATTTTTATCGAAATGGACTAGTTTTGAACTAGAATTCTAATTCTATTTATTTTTAAATAAATAAATTGAATCTGAAATGGTTTTGAAAATAACCAAAATTTCCAATGATTGCATTGGAGTGGATTTGAATCGAAATTGTCCTCGGAATATTTCGATGTTGGAATTCGTGATTATACAGGTGTGGTTATGGAAATTTGAAAGATATATATTTATATCGTTATTTCCAATACGACATTTGTTGGTCGTAGAATTCGATATTGAATATAAGCCGATATATTTTCTATTCAGAGCCTTATATTGAATATCAAATGGGATTTGGGTTTGTCGTGAATGGTGTCTTCACTAACACTGTTCTTGAACCCAGTTGAGAAAAGATTAAATCTTTTTATTTAGATTTAATGAAGTGTACCAATTAAATAATATTTAATTGGAATTGAATTGATATTGATTTTTGGGTTTATCGTGAACAGTGTTTTAAATAACACTTGTTCTTTAACCCGATAATTAATGAATGTGATTTGGGTTTGTCGTGAATGGTGTCTTCACTAACACTGTTTTTGAACCCAGTTGAGAAAAGATTAAATCTTTTTATTTAGATTTAATGAAGTGTACCAATTAAATAATATTTAATTGGAATTGAATTGATATTGATTTTTGGGTTTATCGTGAACAGTGTTTTAAATAACACTCGTTCTTTAACCCGATAATTAATGAATGTGACTTTGGGTTTATCGTGAACCGTGTTTTAAATGACACTGATTCTTTAACCCAGTCAAAGATTAAAACTAAGTGGAGTTTTAATGAATCTTTAATTAGATTGAAATGATCGAAAATGGAGTATCACCAGTTTTGCTCCAGGCGATAGTTAAATCTTTAATTAGATTTGAACGTGAAAGGTAATTGAATTTACCGATAACACTGTGGTGTTAGATATGAAGTATTACCAGTTTTACTTCATGGGATGAATAGGTTGGGATTGGGAAATTAAAACAAATGATTACTTCGGTAAGGTTCGCTAATCCCGACTAGTTTGAATTGATATTCAAAAATAGATTAAAGAATAAATTCAAGAATTTATCTTTGATAAAATTAATGGGAACCTTTCCCTATGAATGTGAAATTTAGAAACTAACTGTCGGTTAGCCAAGCAGAATGGTTTTCTGAATGTTGATCTGATGTTGGTTTCGGCCTTCGGGGTTAATATTTGGGGAATTATTCTCTTGATTAATTTACGGTTAGTGACTAATGAATTGGAATGAGGCGTATGTTGTGTTTGTGTAACACTTTTATAAAATATACGCGAGTTATTCAGGAAGACCGGGTTTATCCCATTCTGAATAACTGATACGACGATAAGTCGAAGATGAAGACGATGGTCGAAGACCGGAAGTCTTTACGTCGTTTGGGTGATAACTGATGATCTTGATTGGGCTGTACACCCAAGAAGATGGAAACAGTTAGTGATCGTCCAGACGTGCTTGGAGATCGATGGATATGCGGGGTACTAGGTGCCTCCGGTTTCGTTCAAACCCAGAACGGACTTGTAAATGGACTGTGTGTCTGACATCGGATTTCATTCTGTGTGACTGATATCGGTTGCATAGGATGGTTTGCCTGTGTGGCATGCTAAGATGCAAATGATCAAGGCTTCTGTTGAAAAGCAAAGTCTTGTGGTGATGATCAAAGCACGGCCTTTGTGGCGTAGCTTTGTGTAACGTATACCTCGCGTGTTTCACACCAGGTATGAACCAAAAACGGGAGACGGACCTCAGGGAGGGCATGCGTTTCCTTCTAGTTAGAAGTGGCGTCAGTGGTTTTACACGCCCTGACGAGTTTGACTTATGTGGTTGTTGCTGTTGCGAGGCGCCTCGGTTATATCGGTTTCGGCCGATGCATTCTGGTCGGCTGACGGACCAGACTTACACCCCATAGGGTGGGGAAACGTAGTGTTCAGGCATTTTAATCCACATCGGTGGACCGGCCCTGACGATCCAAGGGCCCACCTGTGTCTGGGTCCTGAGACACGGACTAGAGCGTCTCAAATCGGTTGAGGATCTTGACCCTAGCCTCGGTTCATAGACGGAAATCCAATTTCCAAATACGTGACTTTGCGATTTTGATTGTATAACCTATATATGGCGACATAGTGGTATGGGGCATTCATGCCGCCTATGATTGATACTTATGATTTGAAGTTGTTTTATACACTATGCACTTATTATGGTATCAAATGATTTGTTTTAAACGTATCAAGCATTCTTTGGCTGTTATAAGGGAAAACCCTATCCCCCGGCTTGCGTTGCATTGTGTGATAGGACCTGGGTCTTATAACAGCTTCATCTTTCTTTATTTAGCATTGCGCTGTTTGTTTTATGCACTGGTATTCTTGGGAGGAAACCCGTTCCGTGTTATACGGCGTGGTCCCTTGATTTACCTAACTTTGAAAATAAAGATTAATAACTGTTTTAGTTCTCACACCAGTCACATGACTGACCTGGAGTTTATTGTTTTAACCTAAACTCTGGGTGCCCTTATTTTGACACGGGCAGCTAGTAGTTTTGGTTTTGCAGATTTATATTCACAGGATCCTGGTTTACAGCTGGAACGATATCCGGAAAGCTTTGTATCCGTATATCTACTTCTAGTTGTGTATTGTATTATTTTCCGCTGCTATGTATTTAAATGTAATTTAAATCTCTGATATTTCTGTGTAATATTCATTTATACTCTGTATATTCTTGTAATCTGATGCACTGTTGTTATATATAGTGAAATGTTCTTCTGTATGCGTTCTGATTTGTCGTGTTCTCGAACGATAGGGCGTTTCGAACGGCCTGGATCGGTTTAGCGACTGGTTCGGACCGAGCGAGATTCCTTGCCGTCACATTTGGTATCAGAGCTTTGGTTTACAAAGCTCAGAGAACAAGGCACATTAGAAACATACGAAAGAATTCATCAGATATTGGATTAGTAATATCCAATTAGAATGACTCGTTAGAGATGGGATCAGTAGTATCCTAGAACGAGTGTGAAGAGTATATTTTTAAAGTGAAAACAAATTTTGTTTTGAAAATTTAAATCAATTATTCGTATTTGATTATTTATATGGATGTGGACAATCGAGTATATATAGATTTCGCGTATACGCGTCATGAACGTATATTCGAAGTTTTAATATATTGGATAGATATAGCATCACACTCTAGTCGCCCGGAGATATTATTGATGATAGCGATCGCATCATCAACATTTATGTTCGTGTTTCGAAGGTGTGATTTTCTATATATTTCCATTAGGCTGGTGTGAGAACCAAAACTTATATATAGCTAGAATACATTGTTGTGAATTGGCATCAAAAACATGATTTTTGTATATGTATCAAAATTATGAATTTCAAACATCAATCAATTAGTTGATTAGAGTTTGAAATTCATTTGTTTGTGTTGTTTGTTCATTTGTTTGCTAATTTTGAACCTATATGCCTAATTTGATCAAATATTGAATTATATTGAAATTTGGTCGCATCTGCTTGCATATACATGTATATCATTGAACAGGTCATAGCAAGGAGGCTAGAGCCAGAGAATAAAATTTGTTTGCCCGACAAATAGGTACATGTTTACTACATAATTTCCTGTTTTGTTTGGGTGATGATGATTTTGTGAGCCTATTGGCTAGCCGCTTGGCGTTTTCTTTTTCTTTTTGAGATCTGAAGGACCGGGGAAGCTATTTGAAATTCCCCGATGCTCCCGGTGCAGGGGAGGTTATGGCGAAATTTTTCAAAAATTTAGGGTGTTAGCCAAATTTTTGAAGTTTTGAAAATTCTCAGAAACTAAAGAGTTGGAGAAGGGAAGTCAGATCGAGCGTAGAGTTGAATAATCAAACCACTTTCGACTTTGTTCCTTTTCGGGGACGAAAAGTTTTAAGTGGGGGAGATTGTAACAACCCGTAAAATCTGGGCCAGTTTAAAATTTTTATTTTGGCGATTATAGCGAATTTTGAATATTTAAAATAGATTATTTTAAATATAATCGACGAGAAATTTATTTTGAATAGAATTCGAACGTATATATTATACGCGTCGTCGTTAGAATATAAATAATTATATATAATTATAAAAGGAATTGAAAATGGCGCGGTAGTTCGAAAATTCGATTTCTAATTTCAAATGAATATACAGAATTCGTTATAAGTCAGAATTGAACGAAACAAGAAATATTTGAATCTGTATAACTATATCTTTGTAACGAAATTAACAAACTGAGATTTCATCTTAGAGATGATAAGATATGTCCAGTTTAAAATTAGAAATAGTCGCTGAGGAGTTTATATATATTTTTATATATATAAGGCCCTTAAAAATAGCAATTTTGCAAACGACCTCGGATTCCGACGAAACCAGTTTTGTTGGGTCCGTGGTGTTAAGTTATTGCTAGATTCCAAATTTCATAATTTTTCGAATCAATATGTGAGCGTGGCAAAGGAAAACGTGTTTTGACCATTTCAGTTGATTTTAATCGACTGGAAAATGGCCATTTTTCAGACGGTCTCAGAATTCGATGAAACTAGTTTTGTTAGGACCGTATCGTCAATACGAAGCTAGAAAATATTTTTCTGCCATTTTTAGAATTCGTATGAGGCCCCGGTAATTTGAAATGTACGTTTAAAATTCAATATAGTGATTTAAATGTAAATTTAACAGAAAACTGATTCACACAGTCGAATCAGCCTACGATACATATCCCATTGTGCTCGGAATGGGGGTAGAACGCTAGGGGCGACAGGCGGTGGACCTCGTTTCGAGGTCGTATGTAAAGGTCAACTATTTGCAAATAAAATAATAAAAATAAATAAATAAATAAATAAATAAACTCTCCCCTCCTTAAAACACTCAGGCCCCCCCCCGATTCAGCATAAAATAAAAAAAAATAAAAAAAAGAAGAAAAAGGCGGAGCCGCCGCCCAGGGGCATGCGCCACCGCCGCCGCCGCTGTGAGGTGATAGCCGCACCTCCTTCCTCTCGCTCCCTTCTCGCTCCTCTTCTGTTGAGACCCGAACCACCCCCCCCCCCCTCGCGATTCTCCCTCCTCTTCCAATTAAGCTGCCGCCGCCACCACATCGCCCTTCCCCTTCGAAACCCCTGCTCCGCGCCGCCCCTCCTTCTTCCCCCCCCTCTCCTCCTCCATCGACAGCCGCACCCCCCCCCTCGTAATCCACCGCAGTCGACAGTTCTTTCCCCGCCCTGTAAGTAGTTTTTTAATTTATTTGTTTTATTTTTTTATTTTATATAAGTGAAAGATAAATTAAAACTGATTTTTTTAGGAAAAATTAAAACTGATTTTAAAAGTAAATTAAAACTGATTTTAAAAAGAATTTAAAATAAAAAAAGGTATGATCTTTATATTTTTAAAGTGATAAAAATATGATTTTTATATTTTTAAAGTATTAAAAATATAGTCTTTACTATATAGAAATATTAAAAATGGGGTTTTTATATTTTTAAAGTATTAAAAATATAATCTTTATAGGATAGACAATATAAAAATATCATCTTTGTGTATGTAGCAAAATAAAAATCTGATTTTTATTTTATATACGTTGAAATGAAGTGTTTATTTTTATAAAGGCGAAAACTTTATAGTTGAAAAGGCAAGATCTTTATATATAGAATAACGATGTAAAAATAGAATTTTTATATATAGAACTTCGAAAATAAAAATTCGATTTTTATATATTGAACTTTGAAGTAAAAATTCGATTTTTATATATTGAACTTTGAAATAAAAATTCGATTTTTATATATATAGTGACTACGGGCAACGAAGATGACGAAGATGCGATAGCAATGAAGATTTCTATCAATGGAGAGCCGTGGAGCTAGGATAGCTATAGGTGAGAACTTCTCACTCAAATTCTATTTTTCTAGTTATATATATATACTAGGATGCAGACGGTGCTTATTAGAAGCACCCGACACCCGTCCACATACCATGGACTTGTTTGTTTGGTTGTGTAGTTGGTTAGATTATTTGATTTGGATTTGATTGATTGGTTGAATTGGAAATTGATATGTGAATGGCGTGGGCCTTCACTAGACCGGGGATAAGGCTAGGCCTTGTCCCGTTTCTAGTATCGTGTCGTTATGCCGCCGAAATTTTCTAAAATAAGTTAGAAAAATAAAAATAGCATTTTATTTAACGAATGAACTGAATAGAAATTCATATGTTAAAATAAAATGTGTTATCGTTAAAAATATAATTTTTAACGTGAATGTGAATAAATAAATATTCATTTACAAACCAGACGGTTTGTTTATGTACACCTATTTGAATGACGTTGATTGGGTCGATAAATTTTACACATCGCCCAACAGCACAAATAAAATATGTGTTTGATTGTTTGAAACCCCACACGGGTGTTGGGATGAAATTTGAAGTTCACTCATCCTGATTGATTGAATATGTCGATCGGTTGATTGACAGGCTGTTTTAAGCGTTGGATATCGATATTTGATGCTTATACAGTGTAGTGCACTTTGGTTGATGGTTGATTATTTTTCAAGGCTATTATACATGTGTTGTATGAAAATCCATATAATTAACTTTATATGGTAATTGATTGGGCCTCATTCCAGTTTTAAAATAGAAATATTTGAAAAAGAAATATTTGAAATAGAATATTTGAAAATAGAACTTTATGAAGCCGTGTTGATTAGATTGACGCCATTTTGACGTGAACGATATTTATATCGATTTTATCGATTTCGAAATGAATTGAATTTAAAACGATTTCGAAATGAATTGAATTGAAAACGATTTCGAAATGAATTGAATTGAAAACGATTTCGAAACGAATTGAATTGAAAACGATTTCGAAATGAATTGAATTGAAAACGATTTCGAAACGAATTGAATTGAAAACGATTTCGAAATGAATTGAATTGAAAACGAATTCAAAGTGAATTGAATTGAAAGTGATTTCGAAATGAATTGAATTGAAAACGAATTCAAAGTGAATTGAATTGAAAGTGATTTCGAAATGAATTGAATTGAAAACGAATTCAAAGTGAATTGAATTGAAAGTGATTTCGAAATGAATTGAATTGAAAACGAATTCAAAGTGAATTGAATTGAAAGTGATTTCGAAATGAATTGAATTGAAAACGAATTCAAAGTGAATTGAATTGAAAGTGATTTCGAAATGAATTGAATTGAAAACGATTTCGAAATGAATTGAATTGAAAACGAATTCAAAATGAATTGAAAGCAAATTGAAATGAATTCAAATTGAATTGAAATTTGAATTGAATAGAAATGAATTTTAAAACGAATTTATAAAGAAGAATTCAATTTTGCTTTGAATTGAGATGGAAGTTGAAATAGATTTTGAAACGAATTTTAAAACTATTTATATAATTCGTTTTAAATAGAAATCGACGAAGTATATATGTTATATATATATAATATAATGGCCTGAATAGAACGCGCCGCGCCGCGGCAGTTCGCGAATTTCGACCATTGATTTCAAATGGACGTTACGGGAGATCCGACCGTCGGATTCTCCTAAAACCGGAACCGTTGGGTTCGTATCGAAAAGAGCTTTCTAGCGAATGTTAGAAATTTGAAATCTAACGGTTGGATTTGAAATTATGTCCAAATCAAATTTGAAAAAGGTCGCTGTAAGTGCAGTTCGATGGCCATTGATGGAAATCGACTGTACAGGCCTTGATAAAATTATTAAAAATAGTAATAATTTGTGTAAAATCATAAGAAATGATTTGTGAAGATTTGGGATGAAAAACTCCATATTTGAAAAGATAAAAATAGATTTTTATCGAAATGGACTAGTTTTGAACTAGAATTCTAATTCTATTTATTTTTAAATAAATAAATTGAATCTGAAATGGTTTTGAAAATAACCAAAATTTCCAATGATTGCATTGGAGTGGATTTGAATCGAAATTGTCCTCGGAATATTTCGATGTTGGAATTCGTGATTATACAGGTGTGGTTATGGAAATTTGAAAGATATATATTTATATCGTTATTTCCAATACGACATTTGTTGGTCGTAGAATTCGATATTGAATATAAGCCGATATATTTTCTATTCAGAGCCTTATATTGAATATCAAATGGGATTTGGGTTTGTCGTGAATGGTGTCTTCACTAACACTGTTCTTGAACCCAGTTGAGAAAAGATTAAATCTTTTTATTTAGATTTAATGAAGTGTACCAATTAAATAATATTTAATTGGAATTGAATTGATATTGATTTTTGGGTTTATCGTGAACAGTGTTTTAAATAACACTTGTTCTTTAACCCGATAATTAATGAATGTGATTTGGGTTTGTCGTGAATGGTGTCTTCACTAACACTGTTTTTGAACCCAGTTGAGAAAAGATTAAATCTTTTTATTTAGATTTAATGAAGTGTACCAATTAAATAATATTTAATTGGAATTGAATTGATATTGATTTTTGGGTTTATCGTGAACAGTGTTTTAAATAACACTCGTTCTTTAACCCGATAATTAATGAATGTGACTTTGGGTTTATCGTGAACCGTGTTTTAAATGACACTGATTCTTTAACCCAGTCAAAGATTAAAACTAAGTGGAGTTTTAATGAATCTTTAATTAGATTGAAATGATCGAAAATGGAGTATCACCAGTTTTGCTCCAGGCGATAGTTAAATCTTTAATTAGATTTGAACGTGAAAGGTAATTGAATTTACCGATAACACTGTGGTGTTAGATATGAAGTATTACCAGTTTTACTTCATGGGATGAATAGGTTGGGATTGGGAAATTAAAACAAATGATTACTTCGGTAAGGTTCGCTAATCCCGACTAGTTTGAATTGATATTCAAAAATAGATTAAAGAATAAATTCAAGAATTTATCTTTGATAAAATTAATGGGAACCTTTCCCTATGAATGTGAAATTTAGAAACTAACTGTCGGTTAGCCAAGCAGAATGGTTTTCTGAATGTTGATCTGATGTTGGTTTCGGCCTTCGGGGTTAATATTTGGGGAATTATTCTCTTGATTAATTTACGGTTAGTGACTAATGAATTGGAATGAGGCGTATGTTGTGTTTGTGTAACACTTTTATAAAATATACGCGAGTTATTCAGGAAGACCGGGTTTATCCCATTCTGAATAACTGATACGACGATAAGTCGAAGATGAAGACGATGGTCGAAGACCGGAAGTCTTTACGTTGTTTGGGTGATAACTGATGATCTTGATTGGGCTGTACACCCAAGAAGATGGAAACAGTTAGTGATCGTCCAGACGTGCTTGGAGATCGATGGATATGCGGGGTACTAGGTGCCTCCGGTTTCGTTCAAACCCAGAACGGACTTGTAAATGGACTGTGTGTCTGACATCGGATTTCATTCTGTGTGACTGATATCGGTTGCATAGGATGGTTTGCCTGTGTGGCATGCTAAGATGCAAATGATCAAGGCTTCTGTTGAAAAGCAAAGTCTTGTGGTGATGATCAAAGCACGGCCTTTGTGGCGTAGCTTTGTGTAACGTATACCTCGCGTGTTTCACACCAGGTATGAACCAAAAACGGGAGACGGACCTCAGGGAGGGCATGCGTTTCCTTCTAGTTAGAAGTGGCGTCAGTGGTTTTACACGCCCTGACGAGTTTGACTTATGTGGTTGTTGCTGTTGCGAGGCGCCTCGGTTATATCGGTTTCGGCCGATGCATTCTGGTCGGCTGACGGACCAGACTTACACCCCATAGGGTGGGGAAACGTAGTGTTCAGGCATTTTAATCCACATCGGTGGACCGGCCCTGACGATCCAAGGGCCCACCTGTGTCTGGGTCCTGAGACACGGACTAGAGCGTCTCAAATCGGTTGAGGATCTTGACCCTAGCCTCGGTTCATAGACGGAAATCCAATTTCCAAATACGTGACTTTGCGATTTTGATTGTATAACCTATATATGGCGACATAGTGGTATGGGGCATTCATGCCGCCTATGATTGATACTTATGATTTGAAGTTGTTTTATACACTATGCACTTATTATGGTATCAAATGATTTGTTTTAAACGTATCAAGCATTCTTTGGCTGTTATAAGGGAAAACCCTATCCCCCGGCTTGCGTTGCATTGTGTGATAGGACCTGGGTCTTATAACAGCTTCATCTTTCTTTATTTAGCATTGCGCTGTTTGTTTTATGCACTGGTATTCTTGGGAGGAAACCCGTTCCGTGTTATACGGCGTGGTCCCTTGATTTACCTAACTTTGAAAATAAAGATTAATAACTGTTTTAGTTCTCACACCAGTCACATGACTGACCTGGAGTTTATTGTTTTAACCTAAACTCTGGGTGCCCTTATTTTGACACGGGCAGCTAGTAGTTTTGGTTTTGCAGATTTATATTCACAGGATCCTGGTTTACAGCTGGAACGATATCCGGAAAGCTTTGTATCCGTATATCTACTTCTAGTTGTGTATTGTATTATTTTCCGCTGCTATGTATTTAAATGTAATTTAAATCTCTGATATTTCTGTGTAATATTCATTTATACTCTGTATATTCTTGTAATCTGATGCACTGTTGTTATATATAGTGAAATGTTCTTCTGTATGCGTTCTGATTTGTCGTGTTCTCGAACGATAGGGCGTTTCGAACGGCCTGGATCGGTTTAGCGACTGGTTCGGACCGAGCGAGATTCCTTGCCGTCACAATATCAACCTTCGATTTTAGGCCTTTTACGGATCTTACACCTAGTTTGTTAGCATCGTTAGAAGTGCGACCTACTCTTTTGGATCAGATAGGATCTTCGCAGCGAGAGGACCCACATATAACAGACATTTTGGATAGGCTCAGCAGGGGAGAAACTTCTAGTCACCTTAGTAGGTACTCCACAGACGATAAAGGGTGGCTACAAAGGGATGTAAGGCTTTGTGTTCCCCGAGTTGGGAGTCTGCTGAAGATAGTCCTTGAGGAAGCCTATTGTTCTACAATGACTATCCATCCAGGTGGCAATAAGATGTATAGAGATATGAAGAGGGTTTACTTTTCATCTAAGATGTAGCAGAACTCGTAGCTCAGTGTTTGATATGCCAACAAGTTAAAGTTGAACAGAAAAAGCCTAGAGGGTTGCTGCACCCTTTGGAGGTACCATAGTGGAAGGGGGAGAGCATCTCTATGGATTTCATTGATGGTTTTCCTAGATCGAGGAAGGGTAATACCAGCATTTGGGTTATAGTGGACAGGCTTACTAAGGGCTCTTATTTCATTCCTGTTAAGAGCAAGAGAACTGCAACATGGTTAGCATCAGTTTATCTTCGTGAGATAGTCTGACTACATGGAGTACCTTCCTGCATAGTGAGTGATTGTGATCCTATCTTTACCAGTGAGTTTTGGCAGAGCCTGAAGGAGGAACTTGGTACGCAGTTACGTTTGAGCACCGCATATCATCCTCAGACCGATGGGCCGACTAAAAGGGTGAATCAAGTTCTTGAGGATCTTTTGAGGCTATGTATCCTTCGGAGGGACTTGGGAAGAGAATCTTCCATTGGTAGAGTTCGGCTACAACAATAGTTATCAGGCTAGTATTGGCATGGCACCCTTCGAGGCATTTTAAGGACGAACCCTGTAGATCACCGACTTGTTGGTAGGAGTCTACAGATAGACTTCTACTTGGACCTGAGATGATTAGAAAGACTTTAGAGAAGATTTATCTTATCCACAGATACATGAAGACAGCTCAGGAAAGGAAGAAGTCCTATGCAGATAAGAGAAGGTCTGATATTGAGTTTGAGGTGGGAGACATGGTTTTCATCAAGGTATCACCTTTAAGGAATGTGGTTCGTTTTGTTTCTATAGGGAAATTGGCACCAAGGTTTGTATGGCCATATCCCATAATAGAAAGGATTGGTCAAATGGCCAATAGAGTAAAGCTACCAGGAAGACTGGCGGGTGTGGATGATGTTTTCCATGTTTCTCATTTACAAAAATGTCTACATGATACAGTAGAAGTAGTTGAGCCGAGAATGCTTGAGGAGGTAGAGGTAGAAAAGGAGGCAACAATCAGAAGAGTCCCTACCCGTATACTTGGATCAGAGGTTAAGAAGCTCCGCAGTAGAGAGGTTAAGCTGATGAAAGTTCAATAGGGAGAAGATAAAGAAGATGCAACTTGGGAGACTGAAGACAAGATTCGAGCTCAGTACCCTTTCCTTTTCAAGGATACGTTCTTAACTTCTTTTTCCAAGCTTTTATCTGTACTTGTTTCTATCATTCAAATGTGTCCTATCGACCGAACCTTCGACCTTTAGGGAGAAAACCAATGGATGTAAACATATGTTTGAGACATGTTATGTTTGATGGATGCAGATGAATGCAAGTGTTTGCTAATGGTTTGTGGATGCATATACACACACATTCGGCACTAGATCGGCTCAATCACTACATATAGTCTATGGATGTGTGTGCATTTTAAAAATTTTATGGATGAAAATGGGTGTATCATCGTATGGATGTTGCATTTGGATGAATGAATATAGAACTTACATGTTATACTAGGATTATTTGCATACATTTTGTTTACATGGCACAAACATAAATTGCATTAAGGAGGTCAACTGAATCAGTCAGCCGCCTAATTTTTCGCATTAATGTAAGGACATATATACGCACTATTGCATATGTTCATATAAGCATTAGAAATCTTTTAAGGATAATGGATTCCTGTGATTAATGAATGAGTAGATGGATTTGGATGTTAGGATGTACGTTTTTCTTAAGCTTAGAGATTTCAGCAATGAAATCCTTTAAGTAGGGGAGAATGTAACACCCCGTAATTTTAAAGGAAATTATAATAATAAACTAGAGAATAATTAATTAAATATTGGGAATTAAGGGAAACAGACTGTACGATTACGTCCGTCTTGGAATTCTGCTTAAGATAGGCTCTGAGTTTGCGTAAAACAACATCGTATAAAGAAGATATTAAGGTTTGAAGTTTGTATACATATAAGAGAAATATATATAAACTAAATTCAAAACATTTCAAAATCAAAGAGCGGGAAACCACATGGGAGATCGACACATTGTGGGTCGACCTACACCCTAAAGGGGTCGACCCACCACAGATCCATCCAGGTCCGTACCCTGAACCTGGACTTGTTTCTAAATGAGATTCATTGGCGGTAGGCTATAAATAGGACAACATTTCTATTGTTTTATTCACCTAAAACAATGGAGACAACGAGATGTTGCTCCAACTTGGATTGAATTAGCCTATTCTTCTGCAACAACGACTTATACGTATACAAGAATCTCTGCTACAACATCAACATTCTTTTCTCAGTTCTTTAGATCCAGTCTCTGTGAGTTCATGTTGCTTTTAGACATAAATATTTAATAAGTAATCTCGACATGTTAATAAACCAGATCGAAACCTATGCAATATCACGTTAAGAAGTTGATTAATCTTTAAATAGAACTGCTATAATGACATGAAATTGTTGTACACCTATTTTGTTCAGTTATTTCTATATGTCTATTTCTATGCCTATTTCTGTTATTTATGCCTATTTCTGTTCTTCTTCCTCTCTCATTCTTTTTTATATTATGGTTAAGCTACCTTCAAGCCTAGGCCGATATCACTAAAATATGCGTACGAACGAAATTGGGTTTAATTAGGAATGGTAATTTGGGGTCATAACCCGTACTATGAATATGACTAAAGTTTGGGGGCATAACTTATTTTATGCAATATAACTGAAATATGGGATGTATGAATATGGAAACATGTAGGCTTAATACAAAGATTAAGGGAACATGTAAATGGAACTGTATGTCACCTATGTACTCTGTTTGATCTGTTGGGGGCTAAGTAAACTTGTTAATCTAGTAGGGTTGTATGGACACTATTAACATGTGTAAAACTTAACTTGTGTAAAGCCTAGTTGATTATGGATGCAAGTCTAGGGGTGCTTGTGTCATTTATTGTGTGGGAGCCATATTAGTCAGTAATCCGTTATGGTATTAAAAGAGGACCCCGCACTAGTTAGGGGTCGGGGCACGCTTACTGAGACTAATTATAAGAGGTTCATTTGGGATGGGGCGCACTGATTGCGCGTTCCAATGGGGTCTTATGCGCGCATGGGTCCAGTCTGTCTGGGAAAATAAGATGCCATAACACCTGTAAATAGGTATGTGTCCATTTTGTGGTTGCCACTTTAGGAAGTAATGCACCCTACTGTGGGGCTGACACAGGGCATTTACCTGGTAGGGAGTCGATCGCGGGGGTAGTAATTAGGGTACATCTAGTTCTGTTTAGGTATCTGTTATTTCTATTAGGGGTAACAAAAGTTATATTCTGTTTAGGTACCTGTTATTCTGTAGGGGTAAAACCCGTTGCTAGAGGTACACCTAAGTCTACCATTTATGCTATGTTAGGATCATTCTGTTTATGTTGAAAAACACTTAAGATGATATACTAGTATTGGTGCAGAGAAAGTATTTGAGAAGCATAATTCATATCATGTTCATCCTATTTATACCTGTTATGTTACTGTTGTTATCTCTCATCCAATTTATTTACTATCTCGTTACTTTTATCTATTTATATGCTAAGTCACTGGACTCGCCAGACTTTATGTCTGACCCGTTTTGTTTCCTTTCTCTCTCTTCCTTCCCCCCAGGGTTCTCAGGGTAGGAATACTCAAGCTTGATTAGGACTCTCTCTCTCTCTTGTTCTACTTGGACTTGGATTTGCTTTGCTTTGATATATCGCTTTGATTACCTGTCTACCTTATTATGGCTGTTTTTGGGGACTATGAATTTATATTTAGTGAATATTAGGCACACATCCCTATTTTCAAACTTAATTAGGATCACGTCCCTTCTGTTTTTAAAATCCAAACTCAATCCCTATTTTTCCAACTTCCGTATTTTACGTTTTTTTGCCCAAAAAAATTGCGCCACTCGGTAAAAAAATTCCTAAAATCTGGAAACATTCCCAGAAGTCCACGAAAATTAAAAAAAAGTTGCATACATGTATGCAACTATTACCAGTAGTTGCTTACATGTATGCAACTATTTGAATACCCATGCAAGAATTTGTGCATGCCTTCTGAATAATTGCATACAAGTATGTAGTTATTCAGGATAACTGCATACGAGTATGAAGAATGTGTTGAAGGCCGAAGGTTTGGCAATATTTGCATTCTTGTGTGCTGTTTTTATGTATAACAGCATACTTGTATGCAGATATACAAGTATGCATGTTTTACATGCGGAAATTGTATTGTTGCACGAAAACATGCACATATTTCATAAAATCCGCATACATGTATGCTGCAGTTTGACGCAGAACCGAAATAGGTGCATACAGGTATGCAACTATTTTAAATATGTGCATGTTTCGATGCATTTTCGTTGTTTTTGTGTTTTTTGATGGTGTTTTGATCTGAAATTTTTGTCAAATGAATGTTTTAATTAAATATGAATTTACGTATTTTATTTTTATTTTTATTTTATAATTAATTTTTGAAAATTAGAGGCCTAATTTACAATAAGTTTATGACAGGATGTGAGCCAAATTTTGAAACTTAATAGGGTTCTGTGCCAAACGGACCCTTATATTTATGTACTCTGATTGTTTTAGTACAAGGCAGATATTTTAGTTTGATGTAATTAGTTTTCAGTATTTCAGACTTATGTTGTAACTGGATTTTTAGACCACAGTATTTTCTTTTAGAAAATAAAGTGTTATATTTCCGCTGCTGTTTTATATCTGTCTTGTGTAATTCTGTTTGTGTTTATCTATATCGCTTCACAAAACTAAATGCATTTTGATAAAGAGTGACATTAACGAATGTGGGGTGTCATACCAACTAGGGTTTTGAGAATTGGATCCCATCTCGACTCCCTTCGGGCGAGGGAATTGACTGAGTTTCTCTACGCTAACCCAGATGTATTCGCCTGGACCTGTGCTAATATGTGTGGGATCTAACCTTCCATTATGACTCATGCACTCAGTATCGACCCTAAATATACTCCCATAAAATAGAGAAGGCGGATGTTAGGCCCAGAGAGGTCTGTCTCTTTAGAATAAGAGAATGAAAAACTCCAATTCAATGGTTTCATCCGAGATGCGACATCCTAAGTGGATAGCGAATCCTGTGCTGGTAAATAAAGCTAATAGAAAATAGAGATCATGTATTGATTTTTCTGACTTGAATAAAGCTTGCCCTAAACCCAGCTTTCCATTGCCTAAGATCGATCAGCTGGTTGACTCGACCACTAGACATGAACTCCTATCATTCATGGGCGCATACTCGGGGTATAACTAGATTGTCATGCATGTCCCCGACCAGGAAGATACCAGCTTCATCACCGACCTTGGATTGTATTATTACGTAGTTATACCCTTCGGATTGAAAAATGTGGGGGCAACAAATCGGCGCTTGGTCAATCGCATGTGTCATGATCAAATTGGAAGAACGATGGAGGTTTATGTTGATGACATGTTGGTGAAGTCAAAACGATCATCTGACCATGTTAGAGATTTGGTAGAGATGTTCGATATCTTGTAAAACTATGGTATGAAGCGTAACCCCTTAAAATGTTCTTTCGGGATAGCATCGGGAAAGTTCCTGGGAATTATCGTTAGTTCTCAAGTCATTGGAATTAATCCCGACCAGGTCTCAGCTATTTAGAATATCCAAGAGCTGAGAAGGATTAAGGATGTGCAATGGTTGGCAGGAAAGGTTGCGGCCATGGGTCGATTCATATCCAAGGCAACCGACAAATGTTTGCCCTTCTTTGAATTAATCAAGAGAGGAAATTGGAATTTTGCTAGGAAGCTCGACTGTTTCGAAGCCTTTCAGAATTTACTTGATCATTTAGAGAAACCCCTAAGAGGGGGTCGATCTATTATTCCTTGAGATTAAACTTCATAGCTACCAATAATGATTCCAAATATGAGGCCCTAATTGCCGGGCACAAACTTGCAAAAGATTTGAAGATAACTTCACTTAACATTTTTTGCAACTCATAATTGATAGTGTTTCAAATTAAGAAGGAATTTCAAATCATGGGGGCTCGACTTGCCCTGTATCTTAAAAAGTTTGAACAATTATTGAATGGCTTCAGCCAGTATAGCATCACCCATATCCCCAAGGAAGAGAATCAGAAAGCCGACCGCTTGGATAAAGTAGCTAGCTCGTATGTCCTGAGTAAAGTTGAATTAGTCCCTATTGAAATCTTGAATATCCCGATTATAGACGAAATGGAGGTTGACCAGCAAGAGGCATAGACTAAAAGAAAATCCAAGATGACCCCCATCAAAAACTACCTGCTGCATGGCACTCTTCCTGAGATAAAGAATGAGAAGCGAGCCCTTGTGCGTCAAGCTTCCTGATATGTTATTCAACAGGATCAACTATATCGAAGAGGTTTCTCAGTCCCAATGGTTCGATGTGTGGCTAATGATGACATTAAGAGGATACTTAAAGAAGTTCATGAGAGGGCATGCAGCGCTCATACAGGAGGACAGACGCTGGCAAGGAAGATATTAAGGTATGGGTATTTCTGGTCGACTGTCAGCAAAGATGCAGCAAACTATTCTAGACAATGTGATAGGAGCCAGAGGTTCACCTAAATATCCCGAGCTCCGCCCACGGAGCTTACTCAGATGACTAGTCCTTGGCCCTTTGCTGTTTAGGGAATCGACATAATAGGGACCTTGCCAATCTCAAAAGGGGTGCAAGATACGCGATCGTGGCTGTGGATTACTTCACAAAGTGGGCAGAGGCCAAGAAACTAACCACAATTACTACAAAGTATGTCAACAATTTCATCGTGAGAAATATTATATGTCGCTATAGGGTGCCCCGGACTATTATCATTGACAATGGGACCCAATTTGATAGCTCGGAATTTAGAAACTTCTATGAACGATATCATATTGAAAAATGTATACTTCGGTCATGCATCCATAGTCCAATGGACAAGTTGAAGCTGTCAACAAAATTATCAAAACCATTTTTAAGAAACGATTAAAGCGAGTCAAGGGTAAATGGGTCGACGAATTGCCCCTAGCTCTTTGGGCATATGTACCACTCACAAGACCGCCACTGTCATACTCCTTTTTCATTGTCTTATGGTTCGAAAGTCGTTATTCCGATATAACTTGAGGTCCCTTCCCACCGAACGACCTATTATGATCCATTGTCTAATAAGTCCTTTCTCTTCACATCATTAGACATGATAGACGAGAAAAGAGAAGAGGCCAACTTACGAGCTGAAGCTCACAGGCAAAGGGTTGCCCGGTGCTACAACAAGAAGGTCCGACCGAAGACCTTCAATATTGGCGACCTTATTTTGAAGCAGGTCTTTCCAACTCTTGTCCATATGGGCCCCAAGTGGGAAGGGACATACGTCATTTAACAAAAGCTTGATAGCGGAAGCTTCAGGCTATCAACTGTTGATGGCGTGCCATATCAAAGAGCATGGAATGCTGAACATTTGAGACATTATTTTTCTTAGAATTTTCAATTTTTCAGTTATTTTATTTAGGCATTGTAATAAGGTGTTTCCAATCACCTGTTGTTGTTTGTAAATAAAAGCTCCTTTCTTGCTCCGTTCTAATCACTACGACTCTATGTTGTGATCCGACCGACATATGTTCGATACAATGCTTATTCTATAATCCCTTCACTTGGCCACATTTCGATGAACTAACTTGGTTAGGGAATAAGAAATAGGACAAGTCAAACGACTCTGAATTTAATGAGGATACTCGCGCTCTCGGACCTCCTTTTGAAACCAAAAGTGAGATGGTCCTGAATTTAACAATATGACTATTTGTTTAAAATAACTCTGACCCGCATGACTTGAGGAGTATAAAACTATGGGCGAGTGTGAAAGGTGCACCCGTCGAGAGACCGCCCGACCCCTGTAATTCTAACCCTCACCGACTAGAGAATGAGTATAAAGGACTAAAGACGCTCCTACTTAGGGACACTTGACTCCGGTCTAGGTCGAGTTCACCTTAAGTATAACCGAAAAACTTGCTAACCAAGAAAGATACCCTGACAAAGGGGGTAGGAGGGTTGTCAAATAACCCGGATAAGGGTTATGTCTAAGTAACCCTCAAGGGTTGAAATAAGATAGGAAACCTGAACAGCGTCCCCATTTTTGACGTATTTAGCATACTATTAATACAATTGTTTAAGGCCAAATAGATTTTTATTTACATCAACATAACATGATTACAAAATGTTGCTGCATGATAGGTACAATTAAAACATAGTCCACAAAAGTACAGAGCCTGGGATGTCAAAAACGAGAGGGCTACACTCGCATGAAACTTCCAAAGGGCCTAAAAGTAAAATTACAACAAAATAAAATTAAAACGGAGGTGGTATATCCCCACACTCAATCATGTCCGCTAGCTCTTTCCGTTTAGCCATTTCCACTGCTTCCTCGGTGGTCAGTCTACTTCTCGATCCCACGAGCGTGCTTCCAACAGAACAAGGGGTTGATGCTCAGTTTTGCTCTTGTAAGATAGTTAAATTCACGAAAGGAGGAACCTCGACCGAAGAAAGGACGATCGGGGGGATAGATTGGATGGGCTGAATATTCAAAGGATCTTCAGATGGCTCGAGTTTCATGGACGAAATGTCTCTCTTACGTTAAGCTTTGATCTCATCCATGGATGGATGATTACCTCTCTCAAAACCTCCAACAATCTCGATATCGTCGTCATTTGATGGTCCTTTATCATCCTTTCTCTCCATCAAGACTTCTGCTACATTCCCAGTGTTATTCTTCTCCACAACAACAATTTCTACCTCAGCACTCTCCTTCACCAATAAAGCACCTACAATAGAAGATATAAATCATGGTTGAGTAAGTAAACATGGGACTAAAAAGAAATGTATAAGATTGCCTCCAACATTGGACTTAGTCGGCAGCTCCTCCACGACTCTAAATGGCCCAGGGGGAGGGACAGAGGTCGAATCAATCTCCACATCAGCGGGAGGGAAAGAAAGGGATGCCTTAGTCTGACTGCTGCCAACTTCTATTTCGGGGACCGACTTCCCCTTCACTCTGCGGCGTTCAGCCTCTTCCACGCTCTTTTCTTGGCTCTTTCCCTCAGCTAACACTGCTTGCTCATCATCATTCAGGAATCAAGTCATCAAAGCTTCTTCGTCCACCGGTTTCCCTTTTGCTGCATCTCTCTCTTATTTCAAGATGATCTTCCATGTATCCTTCAACACCGTGGAGTATCTCGGTAACTAAGACAAGTTCTTGTAACGAAGGACCCTTGCAAAGATTGTAAGAGCTTGACGCCCGTGTGCTTTACTTATTTCGTATATCCCCCGGGCATGCTCAACTTTGATGGTTTGAACATCAATGTCATGTTGAAGCTTCAGATTGTTAGTTGACTCAATCGCCGCAGCAACATTCTCCTTGGCCTGTCTTTTGGCTAACTCAGATGAATAAAGAAGGGCCTTGAGCTTTTTCACTTCTAGGTCCAGCCGACCTTTCTCACCCTTCAAGATTTCAACTTCTCCCTTCAAAGAATCACACTCTTGGCTTTTTAGCTGGAGACGAGTATTCAGAGCATCGACAGCCTTTTCATATTTTCCCTTAGTGAGCACCGTCTGTGACTCATAGTCTGTTATTTTCTTCTCAAGGAACCCGAAGGTTCTCTTGTTGCAAGGCTGGCCCAACTGTCCCGACCTCCGTTGGGATGGAGGCAAAAAGGTTGCCATAAAATTCATCGTCTATTTCCTCTGATAAAAGGAGAAAAACCATAATGAATGTAGTCAATATTCAATTTACACAAGGAAAAGTGGTATTGTGACGTGCAGTGCTAATGTTTTGTAACAAATTATTTAGGTCAACCCTATACTGAGTTTAGGCTCATACCTTCGACACCTTCCGGTCCAATCGGAGAAGGCATCCCCTCAGACTGGTAAGCAAATAATTGGTTCAGATCTAATCTCTGTGGAGAAAGGATGGTCTCAGGCATCTTCAGCTTCTCTAGGCCATGGAGAGGGGACATGGCATGTTCTTCTGCGAGCCATGAACCGAAGAAGAATCTTTCTCAATCTCGAATCCTTTCGAGCGATGCTCAACAGGGTCTTCTTTGGCTAGCTCCCCTTGTACTTTCTTTGAAGTTCCCACGGCAGAAACTTTATGCCTTTTTTGACGCTCGGCCTCTCGAGTCTGTCCTTTGAAAGTAGGTTTTTTTGTATGGAGCTTTTTTTCCCCAGGCGAAGGATGGACAGAAGATTCCCCGACCAAATGGGTCGCTTGAGTACCGCTTGGTTTTCTTTTGGCTGGGGGCTTCTCACCCCGGCTTGGTGTTGTCGATCCAGACCCCTCTTTCTAAGGCCCGATTGTTCTTCCCTTGTCAAGAAGAGCATACTGATGTAGATGGTCGTCAGAAAAACACTTCCAAAACCTCTGCCGCCTAAGCTTCAACTTAACCAGCTTTCTGAAGTGTTCCTCAAACACTTTCTCCTAAGGACTTATTGGCTCACCGACTGTAAAAGAAATGGTTGGTATAAAGAACTCTATTATGGATATATCGAGTGACAAAGAAACTTACTGCATTTGAGCCAATATCAAGCACATCCTAGCCACTCTTTGATGTAAAACCATTCCTGCTTTGGGTCTCCCACCTTGCTCGAGATCTTTTCAATAATCTTCCAACCTCAGGCAGCCTTGAAGTAGACAAGGGAAGGGGATTTCTTCTCATTATGTTTGGAATTAAAAAAGAAGGTAAATTCATCAAACGTTGGAGGGTGACCCAGGTACCTCATGTACAAGTAACAGAGAGATAATAAGCTTCCATATGCATTTGGATGGAACTGTGTTGGGGCCAGATTCATCCGCAATAAGAAGTTGACAATAAATGGAGGAAAAGGGGGGATAGCTCCAACATTACACATGGGAAGAGATATTTCCATGTAGCCATCCGGGGGAGTGTGAGGTCAATCAGTTTCTACGGGAAGAAGGATGTCTACAAAAGGAATATTATACTTAGCCATCAGGTTTTGTATTCGTTTGAGAGTTATTTCGAACCCTTTGGCATCTGGAGGGTTTCTTAGAATTTCTGCACCTGGAAACATGTCGGGTGCTATCAGAACAGATGCTGCTTCACTTGATTCGACCGTAACTTCAGGAGGATACAGTGAATTCATCGATCGATCTTGGGAGTTATCAGAATCAGACGCAGAGCTAGCAAAAGACTCAGAGGTGTTGTCTACTCTGATAAAGAGGGGCAATTCTTTACCTGATCCATACTTATGAGTGCCTTATGCCTTGACCATTGTCGATTAAAGATGCTACCGAACTAAAATTGGAGATTGGTTCAAAAGCATTTAGTTCCACTTTACAGTAAACGACAAACCACAAAATCATTTTCGTTCTCATGTGCTAGACTGTACAAATATCGATATCTTTATCACCGCCCTCTCATACGCTGCCACGTATCTAAGGGTTTAACGACGCCCTGATACACGAAACACCATGAAAAGGCAGGAAACCTCACCACTTCCATGCCATTTTGGACTAGCAGCTCAAACACCATCGGGCTTTATTACGGTGGTATCAGGGCCACTACAGACAGTCACATCGCCATGGACTCCGGCAATCCGACATTAGTAATCCCAATTATGGATTACGTAGAGCCTAGATTACGACAAAACTACTACAAAAGTGGGCATATTCGACACTATTTTTCTGTGGCCGTGGATCAAAAAAATGTTGTCGTAGGCCATTTTTTCAAATAGGCAACACCAAGGGGGAGTGGCATCCGTGGCCATTGCATTAGCCATCTAATGCAATGCTTTTGCCCATCTACGACAACGGAAAGAAAGTGTTGCATTATAACCCTATTGCAACAATATATGCATGTAATGCAACAACATACAATGTTGCCTTAAGTAGAAGCCAGAGCCTGGCTTCCAGGTCAAAGTAGTGGGGTCCACATGGACTTTCCATGTCAGCTGCTATGACGGCCCGTCCCGCACCAGCCGACATTTCCAATGAAATGCGTTGTACCGATGCCCAACCAGCACGGGACGATCATCAAAGAAAGGAAAAAGGGAAGGAATTTGAACGGTGAACCAACAAGGAAGCTGTAGTATATCTCACAGCGCACGGAACAAAATATAATAATAACATAACTTGATATAAACACGAGAGACAGTGCATAAGCTTAAAACTAAACCATCATAGCAGCGTAAAATTCAAATACAGCTTATGATCCAAAACATCATTATTAAAACTTTTAAAACTGTCTCTAAAGCAAAATAGGAAGGTACACTACTAATGCTCAAAGTAGTGACCAATAACAACATAGGGAGAATATATGGAAATAATACATATAAGCCTCCTGCTCGTCTCCGAACAGCTACTCGTGCATAACCAGCTAACCTGTCTCTAGTCCACTCGTTTAAGAGCACCTAGAGTAATAATAAGATACATAAAACTTTAGGTCAGACGAAAGTCTGGTATGAGCGATAAGCAGCAAAACAGAATAATAACAGGTATACATAACCATACCTCAACGTGGACCTGCAACGAAAGATTTAACACAACATGATGTACAATACTCTAAGGTGACACTAACACATGGTGCAAAAATAATGGGGAGGGGGTGTGCATGTCATTGTGATAGCAAACATCAAACATAGCAATCATCCTCACATCTCAAACTCAACGTGTAAAGCATACGACATCTACCACTTTGATCACCCAATCCTTTGCTACGATCACTCTGCCCCATGGGGTCACGGTGACCCCACTACACTGATCCATAGCTACTAATCCTTTGTTATGTCCACTCTGCCCCATGGAGTCATAACAACTCCACTGCACTGGCTCATAGCCTTGCTACAATCACTTTGCACCATGGAGTTATGACAACTCCACTGCACTGATCCGTAGCCAATATCCGTCTCTCAGTGGTGAGTCAAAGCTATAAACATCGATAACCCTATTGCACACGTCCCGCAGCAAAGTCCAACTCGTGAAGTAAACTCATTGGTTCCCAACTGGATCCTGAGTTACAACCTCCTATTTGGACTACCTTTACATCTCGGGTTTGGTCTCCTCCAGATCGGTTTGGAATACAGCTCCATTCGGTTCGGTTGGATCCTCCTGAAGTAGTATGGTTTGTGATCATCACTATCAGGTTGGGTCGGATTCCCTATCTAGGTCGGTTTGTGATTCCTGCTCCAGATCATCGGATCGGTTCGGTGGTGCAACCATGGTTCGTGGTCCACTAAGTGGTTCGGGTCGTACTCCCTAGAGTGGTTCATCGGTTTTTACTCCTTCCACCAGGTCGGGTCATGTCACCATGCCAAGGTCGGATCAGTTCAGAGAACTCCAGATGCAGGCGAGTCGGGGTCATGGGGTGCTCCATGAGCGGGTCGGTTCAGAGGGGTGCGATCCGATTCAGTTTTCTGCACAGTTTCCTGCAACTTTCCAATGACTGTTTTATGCCATACAACGACGTTTCCGACCATTCTAACTTTCCTACGCAATCACAAACCATTCCAAATAGTAATAGCAACATGTATAATCATCCACAACCAGTAAACCAAGAATTTAACTTGTTTACATGGATCAAACATACCCAAAACCCATGTTTTCCCCTTAATCCCCTTAATTATGATTTAGCCATACGATTAGCAAAACTTGTCCAAATTAACCCAAACTTCTAACAGAGGCATAAAAATAATATTTTCGAATTTTAAAAATTTTTCTAGAATTTTAACATGCATAATTTCGCTAATCATCACTAATCACCCCTAATTAGCCGTAATTAGTGAAAAACAATGCAAATCACTCACCTTAGCCACAAATGAATTACAGATCTGAACTTTACTACTAGTTTGGGTCGAATTCCTATGCAACACAACAGCTCCAACTCTGATTTCATGTTGATTTGCCTTGATTTGATGTAGATCTTCTTAACTAGTGATTAGAAGGCTATTTGGGTGTGATTTAGAAGGTGGAGGCCATTGCTAGGTTTCAAAGGATGAAAGTGGAGGCTGTAAAAACTGAAATGAAATGTTTTTCCTAACCCTAATAGCCCTCCCATAACCCTAATCCCGAAATGGGTTATGGGCCTAGCTGCTAATCATCTTAATTAGGTCCGGTTAAGCTGTTTTCCACCTTCTAAAACTTATTTCAGCCATATCTCCCAAACGCTAAATCCGTTTGGCTAATGTGACCACTCTACGGAAAGATAAACCATCATCCTAATCCGATGGAAGTGGTTTCAGGTCAAATTCCTTACCAATCAAAAGTTATGGGCAAAACAAGATTTGCTAGGGGTAAAATGGTCATTTAAAAATCGGCAAAAATCGTGAACATTGGAAATGACCCCAATAGTCGTTCCCCAAAGTTATACGACCATACGGCTTTGTATGAAAATGAAATGAATATTCGACGACCCTCCGATACGTAGAATACGGGTCATTACATTCTCCCCCCTTAAGAAATTTTGCCTCCGAAATTCCCTAATTAAAGCATACAACGGGTCCCGCATGCCTAACATCCATTTACAAACAATCAAACATACATTACAAACACATCAAGTCTATCCTAACATGCGGAATAACTAAATCGCAATTTAAAATCTTACCAGGCAAAGAGTTTTGGACACAATTCGCTTATGCTCTCCTTTGTTTCCCAAGTACAGTCATTTTCATTCTCGCCCCACTGAACCTTGACCAGTTTCACCGCCTTCCTTTGAAGTTGCTTCATATCGTACTCGATAATATGGATTGTTCTGCAGTTCCCAACCGCCTTGGGTTCTACTTTGATGTCATCTAACTGATCCGATGAAATAGTCATATCGGGGTCGTGCACGAACTTCCTTAATTGCGGTACTGAGATGTAATTCTGACCCTAAAGCCTCTTGTAAGCTCTTCCAAAATCCACTTGTAAACAAAGGATCTTGGCCACTCACAATGCCTTTGGGTACTCCATGAAATCTCACTACCCACTTCATATATAGCTCTGCTAACTTAGCTATTGTTCTATTCGACTTGACGTGTATAAACCTTGCACTCTTTGTCAATCGGTCCACAATCACCCAAATGCTATCATGGCCCGATCTAGTCCTTGGTAACCCATCAATGAAATCCATTGAGACTTGTTCCCATTTCCATTCTGGAAATTTCAATGGTTGCAGTAAACCACTTGGCTTCTTTTGCTCGGCTTTAACTAGCTGACAATTCATGCATTTGGATATAAACTTCCCAACGTCTCTTTTCATCCCTTCCAAGTAGTAGGACTGCTTCACGTCTCGATACATTTTGTTACCACCAGGATGTATAGTCAGTTTCGAGTGATGACATTCTCTAAGCACTTCATCTCTCAATCCATTAACATTGGGTACACTAATCTCCCATTCTTTCAAAGCCATCCATCTCGATCAAGCCCATACTTGTTCATCTCCTCGTCGATACCCATCTCTAACTTGGAGATGATTTCCAGTAAATTAGGATCATGCCTCTGACTAGAACCAATCCGCTCAATTAAAGTGGGTCTGATCTTCAAACTTGCTAACATCTCTGGATCCAATTCGCACTTTGGTCTAAAATCATACCCAGCGATATACTCCAGTTGCTTCCATTCCGGAAACATAACCCCTAAACTGTGGCATGTCTCCTACTCAATGCATCAGCTACCGCATTGCCCTTTCCTGGTGTATATGCGATATTGAAATCATAGGTAGCTAAGAATTCTAACCATCTTTGCTATCGGAAATTTAGATCCTTCTGAGAGAAAAGGTACTTTAACGACTGCTGATCCATAAAAAACTCGAGTCTTTCTCCAAGTGATAGTGTCTCCACATCTTCAACGCGAACACGATCGCTGCCAATTCCAAATCATGGGTAGGATATCTTTTCTCATGCAGTTTCAGTTGCCGACTAACGTAAGCTACTACCCTACCTCCTTGCATCAACACAACACCTAGTCCGGTACCACAGGCATCCGTGTATACCGTTATCTCTTCATTCCCTTTAGGAATGACTAACACTGGCGCACGCGTCAACTTTTCCTTTAGACTCTTGAATGCATTTTCACACCTTTCGTCCCAAACGAAAGCTTGATTCTTCTTGGTCAACTGAGTTAACGGTGCCGCTATCTTGGAGAAGTCTTGGATAAACTTACGATAATATCTAGCTAACCCCAAGAAACTTCTTATGTCTGTTGCATTCCTGGGCATAGATTAATATTGTACCGTAGCCACCTTTGCAGGGTCCACGACAATGCCATTCTCTGAAACAACATGGCCCAAGAATCTCACTTCCCTCCTCCAGAAGTGACACTTAGAAAAATTCGCTTTCAATTGGTGTTTTCTGAACATCTCCATCACTACTCTCAAAAGTTTCTTATGTTCTTCCTCTGTCCTCGAATAAACAAGTATATCGTCCACGAACACAAGAACAAACTTATTCAATTGAACTCAGAATACTCTATTCATAAGATCCACAAAATATGCTGGTGCATTGGTCAACCCGAAGGGCATGACCAACCACTTATAGAATCTAGACGGCGTCCGAAAGGCCGTTTAGGAATACTCTCGGCTGCTTCTCAGAGCTAATGAAATCCTGTCACGAGGTCCAATTGGGAGAACACTCTTGCTCCCTCTAGTTGATCAAACAAATCATATATCCGCGGAAGAGGATACTTATTCTTCCTAGTCACTTTATTCAACTCGCGATAGTCCACACATAAACGAAGGGAACCATCTGCCTTAGTGGCTAATACGACTGGTGCTCCCTACTTGGAAAAACTCCTTCTGGTAAATCCCTTCTTCAAAAGATCACTTACTTGTACCCTAAGCTCTCGCTGCTCCCTTGGCCACATACGACGAAGTGGCATTATTATAGGTCTGGCATCTTTCACTAAATCAATACAGAACTCAATCTCTCGGTGTGGTGGAAGTCCGGTCACTTTCTCAACGATATCCAGATACTGGCCAACAATGGGAACCCTGATAACTCATCCTGCGGGATGTCGAGGGAATTTAGAAAACTAGCCATCACCTCATCACTAGGTAGGCCGCCAAACACTACCCTCTGCCCATCATCTGCCCTAATAGTCACCGAAAATCCCTCATAGACTACCACCACCCCATATCTTTGGGGCCAGTCGACTCCCAAAATAATGTCAAACCCAGTAAAGCTCAAAACAAAGCAATCACAAGCAAACATACATCCATGACTCGATAAGACCAAATTTCGACAAATAATACAAAGGCTAGTCGAACCACCAATCGGGTTCGTCACCACTAAAGGTCTATCGACTATCTTGGGTTCCAAATCTAACCTATCTACCAGGTCACTAGATATGAAGGAACAGGAAGCCCCAGTATCAAAAAATACTCGAACAGGAACATCATAAACAGAAAGCATACCTTGAATGACGACATTCTTTCCTTTCTCCGCCGCAGTTGGTGCATTCAACAAAGAAGGAACAACATTAAGAGCATATGCTTTCACAATCTGCTTTTCTTTAGGGGGTTGCGGACACTTATCCTTGTGATGTCCCACTTGGCCGCAGTTGAAGCACTTCCTATCCGCTGGCTTGGCCCGACATTCTTTGGCATAGTGGCCCTTCTTGCCATAACTAAAGCACTCAACATCTTTCTTATCTTTCTTTTTCTGACCATCCTTGGTCTGACTCTGCTTCCTTTTATTCTGAGAATTATTCTTGCCTCTACCGCTTGCCTGCGGCTTTGGCCCCTCTATAGATGCAACAACGACTTCAGCCTTGGGCTTAGGATAAAGGCTCTCTGATCTCAATGCTTTCCCAACAATCGATTCTAAAGTCTCATAAATATGGTTTATAAGCCTTACCCCAAAGTACTGATCTAAGCCTGTTATGAACTTCTCATTTTTCTTTTCGGGAGTATCGATAAGAGAAAATCCATATTTCGATAAAGTATCAAACTCAGCAATATATTCCAAGACTTCCTTACCATTCTGTTTAAGCACTAAGAACTTCCTAAACAACTCTGACTTCTGGGATAAACCTGTCACTGAAGCGAGCTTTAAATTGATTCCATGTAAGTTGATCTACATGAGTAGCTGCCTTAATACCATTCCACCAATTCATAGCCCGTCCTTGCAGTAGACGGGATGCTATCTTCCTCTTCATCGCATCTTCGATTCCCAGATCCTCGAAGATACGCTCGCAACTATCAAGCCAATCCTGCACTTCTATAGCCGATACTGTTTCGTGGAACGACTTCCCACCAAGACTAGTGTAGTCCTTACAGAGCTTGGCGAAATCCGCCCTATGCGCCTGCACCGCTGCACCACCACCATTTGGAGTATTAGGAGCTACCCTCTGAACATCCCTAAGCATTTCTCTCATGAAGTCAGTAAACATCGTCCTCATATCAGGAGCAATCCTATTATTGGCTCCTGGACCAATATTCCTCGTATATCGGCTCATCGTTCAATCTGTAAAGAGAAAACGATTAACCATCTCTTTAGTGGTGCCAGTGCAGTGCGACTCCATCCTTAGATATACTAATAGTGTATATATATATATAGTTTTTGAAAAACAAATATCACAAATATGCGCTCACATATACGCATACTATCTCTCCATGATGTCTTCCCCTAGATTAACTACACAACCTAGAGCTCTGATACCAAGTGTGATGGCCCGCCCCGCACTAGCCGACAATTCCAATGAAATGCGCTATACCGATGTCCAACCAGCATGGGACAGTCGTCAAAGAAAGGAAAAAAGGGAAGGAATTTGAACGGTGAACCAACAAGGAACATGTAGTATATCTCACAGCGCATGGAACAAAACATAATAATAACATAACTTGATATAAAACAGGCGACACAGTGCATAAGCTGAAAACTAAACCATCATAGCAGCGGAAAATTCTAATACAGCTTATGTCCAAAACATCATTATTACAACTTTTAAAACTGTCTCTAAAGAAAAATAGGAAGGTACACTACTAATGCCCAAAGTAGTGACTAGCAGTAACATAGGGAGAATACATGGGAATAATACATATAAGCCTCCTGCTCGTCTCCGGAGAGCTATTCGTGCACAACCAGCAAACCTGTCTCCAGTCTGCTCGTTTAAGAGCACCTAGAGTAATAAGAAGAGACATAAAATATAACAACATGGAAAATCTGAACTAGTTTAAAAATTTTAAATTGACTATTTTAGTGGATTTTAAATATTTAAAATAAATATTTTAAATAATAACGACGAAAAGTATGTTTGAATCGACGTTTGAAAATAAATATAATTATTTTAAATTATAAACAAGGCCTGAAATGGCGCGGCAGTTTCAAAATTTCAATTCAAACTTTGACTGACTGTACCGGGTGCAAAATAAAACGGATTTTAGTGAAACCAAAAATATTTAAATCTGTTAGTGAATATCTTTCTAACGAATCTGAAAAATCGAAGTTTCATAGCGGGAATCAAAAGTTATGGCCAAATGAATTTTCAGAAAGGTCGTTGTAGATAATATATAGCCCTTGAAAATAGACATTTTGTATACGACCTCAGAATTTGACGAAACCACTTTTGTTGGATCCGGGATGTGAAATTATTGCTATGTTTCAAATTCCATAATTTTTGAAGTTAATATGTGAGCGTGGCGAAGGAAAATGTGTTTGGTCAATTACAGTTAAATTGGATCGACCAGAAAACAGCCATTTTTCAAACGGTCTCAGAATTCGATGAAACTAGTTTTGTTGGGACCGTATCGTCAAAACATAGCTAGATTTATTTTTTGGGAATTTTTAGAATCAGTATGTGGCCCCGGCAAATTGAAATGTACGTTCAAATCAAATATTAAATGTTTTATATTTTAATTTGAAGAAAAATTGACTGAAACAGTCGAAAGGGCCTACGAAACATAACCCATTGTGTTCGGAATGGGGGTATTTAGCTAGGGGCAACAGTTGTTGGGTTTGGATTGGAGTCTGTGTATGTAAGGAGGTATTTTTGAAATTATAAAACCACGGGCCAATCAGAAAAATTATAAAAAAAACTCTCCTTTCTCTCTCCCCAACTCGCGATTAACGGCGGAAACGTGCTCCTCCTTTCCCAGCCATTTTCCGGCGAAACCGCCCACCCTTTCACCTCCCTCTAGTTGAACTTTTTGAAGAGCATCCTCCCCTCTTCAAATCAAGACAAGCCGCTCCCTCCCTCGTCGACCCTGCAGCGAGAATCGAGTCCCCGAAGTCACGACGTTCAAGCCGCCACCACCGCTAGGAGCCACCGAACTCCACCCCACCACTGGCGCACGTGCGCCTCTCCAAGGCCGACAGCGTGGCATAGGCCGATCGCCCTCAAGCTCCACCGTTTGCACGCAAATCTGTGACCTAGGTTTGAACAAAATTGCTGAGGTACTGTTTATATTATTTAAAATAGTTTATAGCACTTTAAAGCGCTACGGTTTTTGATTTCACAATAAAAATCATATCTTTTTGCTATGTTGATGAAATGCAGTGAAATAAGAGACAATGGACTCATGCGGACGTCTTCTACATTTTAGAGGAGACCGCATATTTTTCTGAGCCTTCTGCTATTTTTGGAGGAGTGGAATCCAATGTGAGATTTCTAATTTATAAACGATATGGAAAACAACAATGTATAAATTATATATTCGATGTATGAGTTATATAAGCGTTGTACACCACATGTATAAGCGTTGTATAAGTTGTATGTTCGATGTATAAGTTATATATGCGTTGTAAAAGTGATATATGCGTTGAAATGAATTGAAGTGAATCGAAATATAATTATATAGGTATATCTATATCTATATATATATACTCCCCTCGTCAACAGACCATGGACGATATATATATATATATTGGTTGTGATATTGTTTGGATTGTTGGTTGATGTGAAAATTTGGTGAATATCATGAATGGTTGATTTGAAATGATTGATTGTGATTGAAATCCCAATAGGATTAGTATATGGGAAAATTCGTCTGCGTACGAACTAGATATCGAAAATCCCCATTGTCAAAAACTACAAGGTTTTAAGGTAGAGCGAGGAGCCGTACTAGGGACTGTCCCGGTTTTAACTACCCTGCCGTTATGCTGCCAAATTTTTCAATAATATTCATGCATTAGGATTATTTTCATGTGTTGAAACTATATTCATGTGTTGAATAGAAATTCATGTGTTGAACGAGTTCATGTGTCGAGTAAATTATATGAAAGATAAAAATCACATTATATATATATATATAGCCTATATAAAATATTAATGTTTTAAATAAATTGTTTTTAACACCAAAAATAACATTTTTACCATATGTATTGACTATATAAAATAATCGTGTTTTGAAATAAATTGTTTTACAATAAAAATCACATTTTTATTATATATATCAACCATAGAAAATATTCATGTGTTGAATAAAGGACTAGAACGATAAAAATCATATTTTACCGTATGTGTGAAGTCGAAAACATTCATGTGTTGAATATATAGATTGAACAATAAAATCTACATTTTTATTGTGAATATGAAGTGTTAAAAAAGGTGATGTGTGGAATAAAAATTTTTGATGATAAAAATAACATTTTTATCAAATATATAAAGCGAAGATAGTTTTGAAATCGAAGAAAGAGTTATATTTATATATGTTTATATAAATATAATTAAAATAAATCGAATAATGAAGCTGCAGTTCGTGTTTTGAAACCGTAATTTCAAACGATTAGTACGGGAGATCCGACCGTCGGATTTTCCCAAAACTGAAACCGTTGGGTTCGCTTTGGAAATATCTTTCCAACGACACTAACTTTGTGAAGATCCAACGGTTGGATTGTCTGGAATGTTTAATTCAAATCTGAAGAAAAACAGCACCAGAATCGAATATATATATATAAATATAATTAAATTAAATCGAATAACGACGCTGCAGTTCGTATTTTGAAATCGTAACTTCAAACGATTAGTGCGGGAGATCCGACCGTCGGATTTTCCCAAAACTTAAACCGTTGGATTCGTTGTGAAAAGATCTTTCTAATGATATAAAATTTGTGAAGATCCAACGGTAGATTTTCATATATGTGTAAATCAAATCCGAAGAAAAACAACGCCACGGCCGCGTTATGGCCTGAAGCGTTGTTTGAATGAATTGGCTATTTTTAAATAAATAAAAATAGCGATAAATCGTGATAAAATATTATAAACGATATGGAATGGAAATAAACTGAATTTGCTCGGTTTATGTGATATTTGATGATTGAATGTGTTTGGTGTGAAAGTTACATTAAAGAACAGAATTAGTGATATCGAATAATTTAACCATTGAAATGAATTGATTTGAAATTCTAAATATACGTGAATTATTTGAAAAGGCCGAGTTGATTCTCATTTCAAATAATTGATCGACGAGTGAAAGTCGAAGATATGAAGACGATGCAAGACCGATGATCTTCACGTCGAATAGAGGGGTGCTACTGATGCTCATGATAGGAGTAGCTACCTTGAAGGGGCTGAAGTTGTAGCCGTCCGGACGTACATGATGATTGTACGGATACGCGAGGTATTGAGTGCCTCGGTTTCGTTCAGACCCAGAACGAACTTGAAAATGGGCTGTGTGTCTGACATTGGATTTTGTTCTTTGCTGATGATCTCTATTTAATATATATCTGTTTGGCGGCGGAGAATTTATTCTTTTGCTTAACGCCCTTCTTTGAGACATACGAGCTCAGAGGTTATATATCGATAGAAATCAGTCGCATGGAGTGAATAGCCTATATGGCATGCCTAAGTGGCAGATGATCAAGGCTTCTGTTGAAAAGCAAAGTCTTGTGGCTAATGATCAAAGCGCGACTTGTGTGGCATAGCTTTGTGTATAGCGTTGTTTCGCGAGCCTCACACCCCGGTATGAGCCAGAAACGGGAGAAGGACCTCGGGGAGGACATGCGTTTCCTACTAGCTAGGAGTGGTGCTTTGGGTTTTGCACGCTCGGGTATTTTACTTATATGGATGATGGAAAGCGAGGCCTCGGTTTGCTGAGGTCTCATCGGAGCCGATGGTGTGGTCGGATATGACCAGTGATGCCCCATAGTGCGAGGAAACGCAGTGTTCAGGAATTTTAATCCACATCGGTGGACCGGCCCGGACGATCCAAGGGTCACTCTAGCTCTGATCCTGAGGGGCGGGCTAGTGCGTCTCGAATTCTGTAAGGACTATCTTTTGCCTTGGTTCATGACGGAAATCCAATTTCCAAATATGATACCGTGCGGTTTTGATTGTATACCTATATATGGCGACATAGTGGTATGGGGCATTAATGCCGTCTATGATTGATACTTATGATTTGAATTTGTTTTTGAAACATATAAACACTAGTAATAATATCAAATGCTTTTGTTTTATTCGTATCAAGCATATTTTGGCCATTATAAGGTAAAACTCTATCCTCCGGTTTGTGTTGCATTGTGTGATGGGAACTGAGTCTTATCATGGCTTCATTTTTATAAAAAGCATTGCAATGTTTAAAAGCACTGGCAATCCAATGGAGTAAACCCGTTCCGCGAAAGTTGCGTGGTCCTGTGATTAGCCATATTGTAAAATGTGTTAAGTAGATTTTTCATACCAGTCCCATGACTAACTCGTAGTTTGTTTCACTTGCAAACTCGAGTGCCCCTATTTCTACACGGGCAGCCTTGTATTCAGGTTTTAGCAGGCTCTTTCGGGATAGCTGGAGCTGAAGATGGATTTTATCATTTATCTATTTTTATGGTGTTCAGCTCCTGTTGTACATATTATGTTTTCTTTTCCGCTGTAGACATTTTTTTTATAGCTGAACTTTATTTTGTACTAAGTATGATCCTATATACTGTGTAACTCTGATGATTATGTTTATCCAGTGTATTCTATTGTACATTATCTGGTGTATTTAATTATTTCTGTTCTGCTGTTATCTGTTTATGTGTTATATTCCAAAGATTACCCTTGCCACCGTCGTACGGGGAATGGGGTCGTCATAAACGTGGTACCAGAGCTTCGGTTAGGCTTAGTTCTGGAATATAACATATTAACGAACTCGTCAGTAATGGAACAAGTAGTGTTCTAGGACGAATAGCTCATTACAGATAGGATCAATAATGTCCTAGAATGAGTATAGCAGAATCAGAATAACTCGTTAGAGATGGGGTCAGAAATGCCCCAGAACGAGTTGAGAGTTATATCTTTATAAATAACGTATTTGTGATTATATATATAGTATGGTTTTAGAAATATGATTTTTGAATATATAAAAGGTATATTTTTGAAAGTTAAAAACAAATTGATTGTTCTTTGTGTTGTGTGAGTGTGAATTTGATTAATTAAATTATTAGAATGATAGCAAATTTAATCAATAAATGAATGGTAGATTTATGCAATTAAATCACATATTGAAATAGATAGAAATATATACATGCACATTATATATGTGTGAACAGGAAAATGGATTAGCTATTGAGTAAAGAATTTATTTGCGTGCCCGACAAATAGGTAAACCTTAATAAGTTGGATGCGCAATTTTATTATTATATCAACTCCTGTGAATGCCATTAGATGCGGAGCGCTGGTTGTTCTGTGTGTAATAATAAACGTCGCCATAGGATAACAACAATTAATTTTGAACTACACTACATGGCATACTTCATCATATACCACATAAGCATTTGGAGCTTGTGTGACGAGGTTGAAGATTTACCATACGAGCGAGAGGCTTGTATGGCGATGACTATATTTTACAGGTTGAACTGATGACTGATCTGGACTATATAAAATGTAATGGTAAATTGCAAGATTAATAAAAAGACCCCACATGGGTCTGGAGATGAAAATAAACACGTCTCTCTGGTCATTAAGGCAAAAAACCATTTACAGGGTGACGAGAATTTATTCTCTGGAGTTATGATCTATACACACTCCCTTGTGGACACCGGAATATATCACTATAAATATGTGCATGCTTAATAGGATTTATTGGGTACCTAATACGGCCCAATAAATTTCCAAACCCCTCCCAGTACAAAGGAGGTTATGGCGAATTTTTTCGAAAATTTAGGGTGTTAGCCAAATTTTTGAAGAATTTGAAAATTCTTAGAAACTGTAAAGTTGAAGAATGAAAGACAGAAGGAAAGTTGAGTTGGTTAATTAAAAAACTTTCGACTTTGTTTCTTTTCGGGGACGAAAAGTTTTAAGTGTGGGAGATTGTAACAACCCGGAAAATCTAAACCAGTTTAAAATTTTTAAATTGGCTATTTTAGTGGATTTTAAATATTTAAAATAAATATTTCAAAATAATAACGACGAAAAGTATGTTTGGATCGACGTTTGAAAATAAGTATAATTATTTTAAATTATAAACAAGGCCTGAAATGGTGCGACAGTTTCAGAATTTCAATTCAAAATTTTACTGACTGTACCGGGTGCAAAATAAAAAGGATTTAAGTGAAACCAAAAATATTTAAATCTGTTAGTGAATATCTTTCTAACGAATTTGAAAAATCAAAGTTTCATAGCGGGAATCAAAAGTTATGGCCAAATGAATTTTCAGAAAGGTCGGTGTAGAGAATATATAGCCCTTGAAAATAGACATTTTGCATACGACCTCAGAATTCGACGAAACCACTTTTGTTGGATCTGGGATGTGAAATTATTTCTATGTTTCAAATTCCATAATTTTTGAAGTTAATATGTGAGCGTGGCGAAGGAAAATGTGTTTGGTCAATTACAGTTAAATTAGATTGACCAAAAAATGGCCATTTTTCAAACGGTCTCAGAATTCGACGAAACTAGTTTTGTTGGGACCGTATCGTCAAAACATAGCTAGATTTATTTTTCGGGAATTTTTAGTTACAATATGTGGCCTCGGCAAATTGAAATGTACGTTCAAATCAAATATTGAATGTTTTATATTTTAATTTGAAGAAAAACTGACTGAAACAGTCGAATGGGCCTACGAAACATATCCCATTGTGTTCGGAATTGAGGTATTTAGCTAGAGGCGACAGTTGTTGGGTTTGGATTGGAGTCCGTGTGTGGTAGGAGGTATTTTTGAAATTATAAAACCACGGGCCAATCAGAAAAATTATAAAAAAAACCCGCCTTTCTCTCTCCCCGACTCGCGATTAACGGCGGAACCGTGCTCCTCCTTTCCCAGCCATTTTCTGGCGAAACCGCTCACCCTTTCACCTCCCTCCAGCTGAACTTTTTGAAGAGCATCCTCCCCTCTTCAAATCAAGACAAGTCGCTCCCTCCCTCGTCGACCCTGCAGCGAGAATCGAGTCCCCGAAGTCACGACGTTCAAGCCGGCGCCGCCGCTAGGAGCCACCGAACTCCACCACACCACTGGAGCACGTGCACCTCTCCAAGGCCGACACTGTGGCATAGGCCGATTGCCCTCAAGCTCCACCGTTTGCGCGCAAATCCGTGACTTATGTTTGAACAAAACTGCTGAGGTACGGTTTATATTATTTAAAATAGTTTATAGCACTATAAAGCGCTACAGTTTTTGATTTCACAATAAAAATCATATCTTTTTGCTATGTTGACAAAATCCAGTGAAACAAGAGACAGTGGACTCGTGCGGACGTCTTCTACATTTTAGAGGAGGCCGCATATTTTTCTGAGCCTTCTGCTATTTTTGGAAGAGTGGAACGCAATGTGAGATTTCTAATTTATAAACGATATGGAAAACAACGATGTATAAATTATAGAGTTGATGTATGAGTTATATAAGCATTGTACACCACATATATAAGCGTTGTATAAGTTGTATGTTCGATGTATAAGTTAAATATGCGTTGTAAAAGTGATATATGCGGTGAAATGAATTGAAATGAATTAAAGTGAATCGAAATATAGTTACATACGTGTGTATATATATATACACTCCCCTCGTCCACAGACCATGGACGATATATATATTGGTTGTGATATTGTTTGGATTGTTGGTTGATGGGAAAATTTGGTGAATATCATGAATGGTTGATTTGAAATGATTGATTGTGATTGAAATCCCAATAGGATTAGTATATGGGAAAATTCATCTACGTACGAACTAGATATTGAAAATCCCCATTATAAAAAACCGCGAGGTTTTAAGGTAGAGCGAGGAGCCGTACTAGGGACGGTCCCTGTTTTAACTACCATGTCGTTATGCTGCCGAAATTTTCAATAATATTCATGTGTTAGAATTATTTTCATGTATTGAAACTATATTCATGTGTTGAATAGAAATTCATGTGTTGAATGAGTTCATGTGTCGAGTATATTATTTAAAAGATAAAAATCACATTTTTATTATATATATAGCCTATATAAAATATTAGTATTTTAAATAAATTGTTTTTAACACCAAAAATAACATTTTTACCTTATGTATAGACTATATAAAATAATCGTGTTTTGAAATAAATTGTTTTACAATAAAAATCACATTTTTATTATATATATCAACCATAGAAAATATTCATGTGTTGAATAAAGGACTAGAACGATAAAAATCATATTTTACTGTATGTGTGAAGTCGAAAACATTCATGTGTTGAATATATAGATTGAACAATAAAATCTACATTTTTATTGTGAATATGAAGTGTTAAAAAAGGTGATGTGTGGAATAAATATTTTTGATGATAAAAATATCATTTTTATCAAAAATATAAAGCGAAGATAGTTTTGAAATCGAAGAAAGAGTTATATTTATATATGTTTATATAAGTATAATTAAAATAAATCGAATAACGAAGCTGCAGTTCGTGTTTTGAAACGGTGATTTCAAACGATTAGTACGGGAGATCCGACCGTCGGATTTTCCCAAAACTGAAACCATTGGGTTCGCTTTGGAAATATCTTTCCAATGACACCAACTTTGTGAAGATCCAACGGTTGGATTGTCTGGAATGTTCAATTCAAATCTGAAGAAAAACAGCGCCAGAATCGATTATATTTATATATAAATAAATATAATTAAATTAAATCGAATAACGACACTGTAGTTCGTATTTTGCAATCGTAACTTCAAACCATTAGTGTGGGAGATCCGACCATTGGATTTTTACCAAAACTGAAACCGTTGGATTCGTTTTGAAAAGATCTTTCTAATGATATAAAATTTGTGAAGATCTAATGGTTAGATTTTCAGATATGTGTAAATCAAATCTAAAGAAAAACAGCGCCACGACCGCGTTATGGCTTGAAGCGTCGTTTGAATGAATTGGCTATTTTTAAATAAATAAAAATAGCGATAAATCGTGATAAAATATTATAAATGATATGGAATGGAAATAAACTGAATTTGCTCGGTTTATGTGATATTTGATGATTGAATGTGTTTGGTGTGAAGGTTACATTAAAGAACAGAATTAGTGATATCGAATAATTTAACCATTGAAATGAATTGATTTGAAATTCTAAATATACGTGAATTATTTGAAAAGGCCGAGTTGATTCTCATTTCAAATAATTGATCGACGAGTGAAAGTTGAAGATATGAAAACGATGCAAGACCGATGATCTTCACGTCGAATGGAGGGGTGGTACTGATGCTCATGATAGGAGTAGCTACCTTGAAGGGGCTGAAGTTGTAGCCGTCCGGATGTACATGTTGATTGTACGGATATGCGAGGTATTGAGTGCCTCCGGTTTCATTCAGACCCAGAACAAACTTGAAAATGGGCTGTGTGTCTGACATTGAATTTTGTTCTGTGCTGATTGATCTCTATTTAATATATATCTGTTTGGCGGCGGAGAATTTATTCTCTTTCTTAACGCCCTTCTCTGAGATGTACGAGCTCAGAGGTTATATACGATAGAAATCAGTCGCATGGAGTGAATTGCCTGTGTGGCATGCCTAAGTGGAAGATGATCAAGGCTTCTGTTGAAAAGCAAAGTCATGTGGCTGATGATCAAAGCGCGGCCTGTGTGGCATAGCTTTATGTATAGCGTTGTTTCGCGAGCCTCACACCCCGGTATGAGCCAGAAACGGGAGAAGGACCTCAGGGAGGACATGCGTTTCCTTCTAGTTAGGAGTGGTGCTTTAGGTTTTGCACGCCCGGGTATTTTACTTTTGTGGATGATGGAAAGTGAGGCCTCGGTTTGCTTTGGTCTCTTCAGAGCCGATGGTGTGGCCGGATATGAACAGTGACACCCCATAGGAAGGGGAAACGCAGCGTTCAGGAATTTTAATCCACATCGGTGGACCGGCCCTGATGATCCAAAGGTCACTCGAGCTCTGATCCTGAGGGGCGGGCTAGAGCGTCTCGAATTCGGTAAGGACTATATTTTGCCTTGGTTCATGACGGAAATCCAATTTCCAAATACGATACCGTGCGGTTTTGATTGTATACCTATATATAGCGACATAGTGGTATGGGCATTAATGCCGTCTATGATTGATACTTATGATTTGAATTTGTTTTTGAAACATATAAACACTAGTAATAATATCAAATGCTTTTGTTTTATTCGTATCAAGCATATTTTGGCCATTATAAGGTAAAACTCTATCCTCCGGTTTGTGTTGCATTGTGTGATGGGAACTGAGTCTTATCATGGCTACATTTTTATAAAAAGCATTGCGATGTTTAAAAGATTTACTTGTTTTAAAGCACTAGCAATCCAATGGAGTAAACCCGTTCCGCGAAAGTGGCGTGGTCCTGTGATTAGCCATATTGTAAAATGTGTTAAGTAGATTTCTCATACCAGTCCCATGACTGACTCGTAGTTTGTTTCACTTGCAAACTCGGGTGCCCCTATTTCTACACGGGAAGCCTTGTATTCAGGTTTTAGCAGGCTCTTTCGGGATAGCTGGAGCTGAAGATGGATTCTATCGTTTATCTCTTTTTATGTTGTTCAGCTCTTGTTGTACATGTTATGTTTTCTTTTCCACTGTAGACATTTTATGTAAAGCTGAACTGTATTTTGTACTAAGTATGATCCTATATACTGTGTAACTCTGATGATTATGTTTATCCAGTGTATTCTGTTGTACATTATCTGGTGTATTTAATTATTTCTATTCTGCTGTTATCTATTTATGTGTTATATTCCAAAGATTACCCTTGCCACCGTCGGACGGGGAATGGGGTCGTCATATAAAACTCTGGGTCAGACAAAAGTCTGGTATGAGCGATAAGCAGCAAAACAGAACAATAACAGGTATACATAACCATACCTGAACCTGGACCTACAACCAAAGAGTTAACACAACAGGATGTACATTACTCTAAGGTGACACTGACACGTGGTGTGAAAATAATGGGGAGGGGGTGTGCATGTCATGGTGATAGCAAACATCAAACATATCAATCACCCTCACATCTCTCACTCAGTGCGTAAAGCATACGATATCTACCACTTTGATCACCTAATCCTTTGCTACGATCACTCTGCCCCATGGATTCACGTTGACCCCACTGCACTGATCCATAGCTATTAATCCTTTGCTATTTCCACTCTGCCCCATGGAGTCATAACAACTCTACTGCACTGGCTCATAGCCTTGCTACGATCACTTTGCCCCATGGAGTTATGACAACTCCATTGCACTGATCTATAGCTAATATTCGTCTCTCAGTGGAGAGTCAAAGCTATAAACCTCGATAACCCCTTTGCACACGTCCCGCAGCAAAGTCCAACTCATGAAGTTAACTCGTTGGTTCCCATCTAGATCCTGAGTTACAACCTCCTATTTGGACCACCTTTGCATCTCGGGTTTGGTCTCCTTCGGATCGGTTCGGAATACAGCTCCATTCGGTTTGGTTCGATCCTCCTGAAGTAGTACGGTTCGTGATCATCACTATCAGGTCGAGTCGGCTTCCCCATCCAGGTCAGTTCGTGATTCCTTCTCCAGATCATCGGATTGGTTTGGTGGTGCAACCATGGTTCGTGGTCCACTAAGCTGTTCGGGTCGTGCTTCCTAGAGTGGTTCAGATCGGTTCTTACTCCTTCCACCGGGTCGGGTCACCATGCTAAGGTCGGATCGGTTCAGAGAACTCCAGATGCGGGCGAGTCGGGGTCATGGGGTGCTCCACGAGAGGGTCGGTTCGGACGGGTGCGATCCGATCTAGTTTCTTGCACAGTTTCCTGCAACTTTCCAAGGACTGTTGGCATTTTCGACCATTCTAACTTTCTTATGCAATCACAAACCATTACAAACAGTAATAGAAACATGTATAATCATCCACAACCAGTAAGCAACAATTGAACTTGTTTATATGGATCAAACATACCCAAAACCCATGTTTCCCCCTTAATCCCCTTAATCATGATTTATCCATACGATTAGCAAAACATGTCCAAATTAACCCAAACTTATAACAGAGGCATAAAAATAATAATTTTGAATTTTACAAATTTTTCTAGAATTTTAACATGCATAATTTCGCTAATTATCACTAATCTCCCCTAATTAGCCGTAATTAGTGAAAAACAATGCAAATCACTCACCTTAGCCACAAATGAATTATATATCTGAACTTTACTACTAGTTTGGGTCAAATTCCTATGCAATACAGCAGCTCCAACTCTGGTTTGGTGTTGATTTGCCTTGATTTGATATAGATCCTTTTAATTAGTGATTAGAAGGCGATTTGGGAGTGATTTAGAAGGTGAAGGCCATTGCTAGGGTTCAAAGGATGAAAGTGGTGGCTGTAAAAACTGAAATGAAATGTTTTTCCTAACCCTATCAGCCCTTCCATAACCCTAATCCCGAACTGGGTTATGGGCCTAGTTGCTAATCACCTTAATTAGGCCCGGTTAAGCTGTTTTTCACCTTCTAAAACTTATTTCAGCCATATCTCCAAAACGGTAAGTTCGTTTGACTAATGTGACCACTCTATCGAAAGCTAAACCGTCATCTGAATCCAAAGGAAGTGGTTTTAGGTCAAAGCTCCTTATGAATTAAAAGTTACGGTCAAAACAAGATTCGCTAGGGGTAAAATGGTCATTTAAAAATCGACAAAAATCGTGAACATTGTAAATGACCCCAATAGTCGTTCCCAAAAGTTATACGACCAAACAGCTTCGTATGAAAACGAAATAAATATTCTATGACCCTCCGATACGTAGAATACGGGTCGTTACAGCTGCCGACGTGTCACACGCCACCTCATCTCTCCACGTCAGGTGCATATGTCTCACATGCCACATTAGCTATCCACGTGGCGCCACTTAAGATGTTGGCCCCACGTGTCGTACCATTGTGGAATTAATAAAATTACACTTAATGCAACACCACATCAATCTAATGCAACACCATAGTGCCATCTACTACGACACCACAATACTATACTGCAACACCAGAAAACATCAACTGCAATGGTAAAAAAATCAAATGTAACACCAGAAAAAATATCAAATGTAGATGTAATACAACCTTGTAATTACAAATTCTGCAATACATATGTTCAATCCAAAACATTGTACCATATTTATACATATCTAACAAAATATTCATACAATAAATCCTCCCAAAACATTCATAACCACAGTCAGACCAACCAATTATATATACCAACTCAAAAGTGCCATCACCAACACATACCACAAGTGCCATCATCCAAATATACCACAAGTGCCATCATCCAAACATACCAAAAGTGCCATCACGAACATATACCACAGGTGCCATAATTTAAAAGAACAAAATATATCACAAGTGCTAACACATACCATCCAAATACTTCAGTCAGTTGTCGGGGTTACAGGGGTAACAATGCCATCTTCATCACTTGTTGTGTCACTCTCCGACGTTTAAATTAAGATCTGGATTGGCTTTACCTAGCTTTTTTAACACCCATGACACATTCTCTTTTACTTTTCTGTTCACCTTTTCTTCCAAATCCGCCTCAAGCTCTTGCCTTATTTTTGGGGTCAGCTCTTGCACATAACTTTCCATAGAACCAGGAGTTATTGATGAATTTTCGGCCATTTTACCTTGCCTTCCTACAAGCCAGTTCTGCGTGTGGCTCTTCTCACCAGAAACAAGTGCATCTGCCCCAGCAATGTTTCCTGCATCCACCATTGCTTGAACCTTCACCTACAAAATGAAAACCAGGCAAGCATATATATAAATAGGTAGCTGGAAGAAATGAAATTATTAACAGAACTGGTTTTATTTCAAACTAACATTGTGTTCGATTTAATAAGCAGCTCCAACAAACGTACAATGTGCCAATTATAATAACACAAGTACTGCTATCTCGGTATCTAATTGTATATGTACTCACGTATTTGGCCTTTAGTTCATCCGTGTTAATCTTGTAACTTCTACACGTTTCTCGTTTATATGTTTCCAAATAAACCAAGGCAGCGGATGGGGAGGCTTTTTCTAGGTCCTTCTTTCTCTGTCATGTATTAGGATTACCAAAAATTAAACACAATTTGCGACATTCAATGTTAAGAATTTACAGATCTGGCTGCTGCCTATGAACATTGTGACAATGATATATAAAATATAATTCAATGATATAACAAATTAGAATTATCATGTGGCCAATTCAACTCAATTTAAAAAAAATAACTTAAGTTCAAAAAAACACATACTATCTTTTCTTTGGCTACTACATGATTTTTGGGACTTGTAACAACCCAGATTTTCATAACAAATTTAAAATTTTTATTTTAACAATTTTAATGGATTTTGAATATTTAAAATAATTTATTTTAAATAATAACGACTAAAAAGTTATTTAAATCATAGCTAGGACGAATAATTTTAATTTAATTATATAACGAGCCTGAAATGGCATGGTAGTTTGAAAATTCAATTTCAAATTTCAAATGAATGTACATGATTCAATATAAATCCGATTTCAGTAAAACCAAAAATATTTGAATCTGTTTAAAAATATCTTTCTAACGAATGTGAAAAATTGAAATTTCATAGCGGGAATAAAAAACTTATGGCTAGTTAAATATTCAGAATAGTCGCTATGGAATTTAATATATTATATAGCCCTTATAAATAGCCATTATGCAAACGACCTCTGTTTTCGATGAAACTACTTTGGTTGGATCCGGAATGTCAAATTATTGGAAGATTCCAATTTCCATAATTTTTGGAATTAATATGTGAGCATGGCAAAAGAAAACGTGTTTTGTCAATTTCAGTCAAATTGGATCGACCAGAAAATGGTCATTTTTCAAACGGTCTCTAAATTCGACGAAATTAATTTTGTTAGGGCCGTATCATCAAAACATAGCTAGATTTATTTTTCGGAAATTTTTGGAGTCAGTATGTGGCCTCGGTAAATTAAAATGTACGATCAAGTTAAATAACTAAATGTTTTATATTTTAATTTAGAGAAAAGTGGGCTGAAACTATCAGATGGACTGATGAGACCTAGTCCGTTGTGTCCGGAATAGGGGTATTTGGCTAGTGGCCACGTTCGCTGGGATGGATTTGGGGTTAGTAGGTATTCACGGGCCTTTCTGAATCAATTTTATTTGTCATATTAATGTAGGAATTTGTATACAAGAGAAAAATATCATTTTTACTTGTTATATTGTAGTTAGAATTGCATACACATAAAAATATCATTTTTATTTGTTATGTTAAAAATAGATTTGTATGCAAATAAGAATATCGTTTTTATTTGTCATGTTAATGAAGGAATCCTAAACAAAACAAAAATATCATTTTTATTTATCATGTTAAAAATAGATTTGCATACAAATAAAAATATCATTTTTATTTGTTATGTTTAAAATAGGATTGTAAATAAAATAAAAATATCATTTTTATTTGTCATGTTAAAAATTGAATTGCATACAAATTAAACTAGTCATTTTTATTTGCCATAGTAAACATTGAAATGTTAAATAAATAAAAATATTCCTTTTTATTTGTTATGTAAAAATAGAAATTATATAAAAATAAAGAAAAATCATCTTTTTATTTTGTCATTAGAATTATAAAATATGTATGGTTGATAAAATCATCTTTTTATTTTATCATTAGAATTATAAAATATGTATGTTGACAAAATCATCTTTTTATTTTGTCATTAGAATTATAAAACACGTATGTAGACAAAATCATCTTTTTATTTTGTCATTAGAATTATAAAACATGTATGTAGACAAAATCATCTTTTTATTTTGTCATTAGAATTATAAAACATACATGTAGACAAAGTTGTCTATTTATTTTGTCATTAGAATTATAAAACATGTATGTTGAAAAAATCATCTTTATATTTTGTCATTAGATTTACAAAATATGTATGTAGACAAAATCATCTTTTTATTTTTTCATTAGAATTATAAAACATGTATGTTGACAAAATCATCTTTTTATTTTGTCATTAGAATTATAAAACTTTTATGTACACAAAATTATCTTTTTATTTTGTCATTAGAATTATAAAACATGTATGTGGAAAAAATCATCTTTTATTTTGTCATTTGAATTATAAAACATGTATGTTGACAAAATTATCTTTTTATTTTGTCATTAGAATTATACAACATGTATGTAGACAAAATCATCTTTTTATTTTTCCTTTAGAATTATAAAACATGTATGTTGACAAAACCATCTTTTTATTTTGTCATTAGAGTTATAAAACATGTATGTAGACAAAACCATCTTTTTTATTTTGTCATTAGAATTATAGAACATGTATGTCGATAATTTTTTTTTTTTTTTGGTCATTAGCAATATAGATAATGTTATGAAAATAAAAATTATCTTTTTATTTGTCATTAGCAATATAGAAAAGTTATGCGAATAAAACTTCTTTTTATTTGTCATTAGAGATATGTAGAAAAGTTATGCAAATAAAACCTCTTTTTATTATTCATTAGAGACATGTAGAAAAGTTATGCGAATAAAACTCCTTTTTAGTTGTCATTAGAAACATGTAGAAAATGTTATATAAATAAAACTTCTTTTTATTTGTCACTAGAGACATGTAGAAAATGTTATGCGAGTAAAATTTCTTTTTATTTGTCATTAGAGACCTGTAGAAAAGTTTATGTGCATAATACTATTTTTATTCGTCACTAGAAAAGTATAAAACATGTATGCAAATAAAATACTCTTTTTTATTTGTCATTTGAAAGATAGAATTGTGTATACAAATAATATACTCTCTTTTTTATTTGTCATTGGAAAACATAGAAAATGTTACACAAATAATATTTCTTTTTTTTTTGTCATATGAAATGGAAACAATAAAACATTCTTTTTATTGTATACATAGGAAATCTGGAATTTGTGTAAAACAATAAAATATTCTTTTTATTGCATACATATGAAATGTAGCATTGGGTAGACAAAAGAATATTCTTTTTAGTTGCATAAATAAAATATTCTTTTTTATTTATACATATGAAATGTAGAAATTGTGTAGACAATAATTTTTTTTTTACTATATATATGTGAATATAGGAATGGCCAAACTTAGTAAAAACATTGGAAATGATATTTTAATGCATATGATGATTCATTATAAGAAGGAACCATATTTAGGAAAATTGGTTGAAACATTAAAAATGTTTGTATGTTATGATATGCTTAGCTTGGTTGGAAACATCAATTTTAACATGTTAGTGGAACCCTCGAATGATATATATATATATATAAATTAAAATTAGACGAATCGCGCGCGGTAGTTCGCATTTCGGAATCGTAACTTTAAACGATTATACCGAAAGATCCGACTGTCGGATTCTCCCAAAACTGAAACCATTAGGTCTGCTTTGGGGAAATCTTTGCAACGATATAAAATTTGCTAAAATCCAACGGGTAGATTCCGAGAAATGTGTAAATCAAATTTGGGTAAAAACAGCGCCAGGGCCGCTTATTGACCCGAAGCGTCGTTAAACTAAATTGGACTATTTTTATATAAATAAAAATAGCGATAATTCATTATAAAATAATATTAACGATATGAAATGATTTTAATTATATATATTCGAGAATTGTTTGAAAAGACCGAGTTATATCTCATTTCAAATAATTATACGACGATATAAATCGAAGATATTGAAGACGGTGTTTGAAGACCGGCGATATTCACATCGAATTGACGACTACTAATGCCTAGCATTGGTTAGCTCCCAGTAAAGGGTTAAAGTGGTAGTTATCCGGATGTACTTGTTGATTGTTCGGATATGCGAGCACCTCTCTTCCGTACTGGACATACGGGACGAGGAATAAGGTGTTTCCGGCTTCGTTCAGACCCAGAACGGACTTGTAAATGGATGTGTGTCCGACATTGAATTTCATTCTATGTGAATTGATTTCTGTTTAACATATATCTGTTTGGTAGCGAAGAATTTATTCTCTTTCTTAATACCCTTCTTTGAGATGTACGACCTTAGAGGTTCTATATTGATAGTTATCAACCGCATGATGTGGACAGCCAATGTGGCGTGCCAAGATGCAAATGATCAGGGCTTTTGTTGAAAAGCAAAGCCTTGTGGTTGATGATCAAAGCACAGCTTGTTTGGGCATATCTTTGTGTATAGCGTAACTTCGCGAGCCTCACACCCCGGTAAGAGTCAGAAACGGGATAGGGGAACGCAGGGAGTGCAAACGTTTCTTTCTAGCTAGAAGTGGTGTCATGTTATGGAGCCCAGACATTTTTACTTATGTGGATGATAGATTTCGAGGCCTCGATATATTGGTCGCTACTGGCCAAGTGATAGGTCCAATAGGACCGAGGAACACGTGTTCAGGCATAACTAGTCCACTAAAGTATTTGTGGACTGGCCTTGCAGGATCCAAGGGTTCGCCAGCGTCCGACCCTGAGACATTTGCTAGAGTGCCTCGAATCGGTAAGGAGACCATCCCTAGCCTTGACTCATGATGGAAACCCAATTTCCAATACGACATTACATATTTGATTGTAAACCTATATATGGCGACATTGTATATGGTAGCTATGCCATCTAGGATTGATACATTTAATTTGAAAGTATTTTTAAACTGGTTAGACACTAATAATAATATTAAATATTATTTTATACGTATCAAGCATGTTTGATCATTATAAGGTAAAACTCTATCCTCCAGTTTGTGTTGCATTGTGTGATGGGACTTGAGTCTTATAATGATTTCATTTTTCTAAAAAGCATTGCATTGTTTTTAAAAGATTTACTTATTTTATGCACTGGCAATCCAATGGAGTAAACCCATTCCGCGTTAGCGGCGTGGTCCTGTGATTAGCCTTATTATTAGGTAAGTTAAGAAAGATTTCTCATACCAGTCCCATGACTGACTCGTAGTTTGTTTCACTTGCAAACTCGGGTGCCCTTATTTTCCACATGGGAAGTCGAGTGGCTTGTTTTTGCAGATATTTATTTATTGAGCAGGTTTCTGCATCGAAGCTTAAAGCGGTGTCCAAAGCATTGATAGTCTTTTGCTGTGTTAGTTTATTTGTTTCCGCTGCATTGTATTAAAATTATTATAAATTAATCTTTCACTGTAGTATTATTTTTCGATGTACTCTGATATTCTATACTCTAATGTAACATTATTATGATGTAATAAAAGTCTTATGTTATTTTTTCTATAGTGTTGTATCCCCAGAGTTAGCGTATGCGGGATTCGAAAGGTCTTGGTTGATTTAGCGATCGATTTGGTCCTGGCAAAATCCGTATCGTTACATGTGGTATCAGAGCTTTGGTTAACTCAAATCTTTAGGGTACAACTCGTTAGAACTAAACAAAGACTCATCCAAGGTAGGATTAGAAATTTCCTATAAAAGAATTCTCATTAGAGGTAGGATCAGTAGTATCCTAGAATGAGATACTCGTTAGAGATGGGGTTAGAAATGCCCTAGAATGAATTGAGAGTGAAAACTTTATAATTAACGTATTTGTGATTATGTATATAATCGGGTCTTTGAAAATATGATTTTTGATATATAAAAGTTATATATATTTGAAAACCTAATCAACTAATTGATTGATGATTGTGTTGTGTGATTACTAGTTCAACTTATAAAATTATTGAAATAATAAAAGAATGAAAGTTGAGTTGGTTGGTTAAACAACTTTCAGCTCCGTGCCTTTTCGAGGACGAAATGATTTTAAGTGGGGGAGATTGTAACAACACGGATTTTCAGAACAACTTTAAATTTTTTATTTTAACTATTTTAATGGATTTTTAATATTTTAAATAATTTATTTTAAATAATAATGACTAAAAATTTGTTTAAATCGTAGTTAGAACGAATAATTTTATTTTAATTATATAACAAGCCTGAAATGGCGCGGTAGTTTGAAAATTCGATTCAAATTTCAAATAAAAGTACAGGATTCAAAATAAATTAGATTTCAGTAAAACCAAAAATATATAAATCTGTTTAAAAATATCTTTCTAACGAATGTGAAAAATTGAAATTTCATAGCGGGAATAAAAAGTTATGGCCAGTTAAATATTCAGAATAGTCGCTATGGAATTTAATATATTATATAGCCCTTATAAATAGCCATTTTGCAGACGACCTCCGTTTTCGATGAAATCACTTCGGTTGGATCCGGAATGTCAAATTATTGCAAGATTCCAGTTTTCGTAATTTTTGGAATTAATATGTGAGTGTGGCAAAAGAAAACGTGTTTTGTCAATTTCAGTCAAATTGGATCGACCGGAAAATGGCCATTTTTCAAACGGTCTCCAAATTCGACGAAATTAATTTTGTTAGGACTGTATCGTCAAACATAGCTAGATTTATTTTTCGGGAATTTTTGGAGTCAGTGTGTGGCCTCGGTAAATTAAATGTACGATCAAACTAAATAATTAAATGTTTTATATTTTAATTTAAAGAAAAGTGGGCTGAAACAATCAAATGGGCTGATGAGACCTAGTCCATTATGTCCAGAATAGGGGTATTTGGCTAGGGGCCACATTCGATGAGATGGATTCGGGGTTAGTAGGAATTCACGGGCCTTTTTGAATTAACGGATTAAAATATTATAAATATGAGAAAATCAAAAAAAATCAAAAACCCTAATTTTAAGCTAAACTGCCGCCACTAGTCTTCTTTGAATGGACAAAATCGTCTGAACTTCTTCCTTCAATCTCTTCGATTATGATCTGAATTAGATCACAGTTTCAAAACACAAATCGAAGATCTAAGTTCGTTCTTCAAACTGAAATCGGTTTGATGAATTATTGTTATGAGAATCACGAGAATTCCTGACTCAAAGTCGCTTGCTTCGTTGAGTCTTCCAGCGGTGGAGGAGCAACCGAGTTCGCTAAAACTCCTGGCGTTGGTTGGCATCATGATGCTGTTTCATTTGGCAACCTCTGATTAACCTCCAACGCCTCGACGAGTGTGCAGCTTTCAACCCTAGATGACGAGCTTTCTTCGAAGTCGACGGGAGGAAGAAACAGAAAGGATCGAGGGTAATTAGGGGAATTATAAAATAATTTGTTTAAACTAATTCCATTTACTAGTTAATATCGCAATAACGGCCGTAACTTTTTCAAATCAAAACAGATTTCAACAAAACTGAGTTTGTTGGACTCGTCTTGAAGAACGCTATGCCATGAAACCAATCTGGAAAAATTCAGACATTGTTGGAATTTTGATAAAATTAAACTATTGTTTAATTTTGTTAAAACAATTTGTTTTATAACGATTTTCTATCCGGTCAAGGTGAGAACTCTCTCACTAAATTCTCTTGTACAGTGATTTATTTTACATTAGACTGCCATGATTTTTATCTGTATTTAATTATCACAAATATTTATTTTCTAAAAATATTATTTTTAGCTTATGTACGAGATTTCTTATTTAATTAATTAAATATTATCGTGTTTAGGAATTCTTACACATACGCTGTTAAATACAGTTTGTGGTTGTACGCGATTTGACTTGAATTGGTTGATGCTGTTTGTGGTGATTTGTTGTAATTGAATATAATGGAATAAATAGATTTGTATACAAATAAAAATATCATTTTTATTGGTTATGTTAAAAATAGATTTGTATACAAATAAAAATATCATTTTACTGGTTATGTTAAAAATAGATTTGTATGCAAATAAAAATATCATTTTTATTTGTCATATTAATGTAGGAAATTGTATACAAATAAAAATATAATTTTTATTGGTTATGTTAAAAATATATTTGTATACAAATAAAAATATCATTTTTATTGGTTATGTTAAAAACAGATTTGTATGCAAAATAAAAATATCATTTTTATTGGTTATGTTAAAAACAGATTTGTATGCAAAATAAAAATATCATTTTTATTGGTTATGTTAAAAATAGATTACATATAAATAAAAATATCATTTTTATTGTTTATGTTAAAAATAGATTTGTATACAAAATAAAAATATCATTTTTATTGGTTATGTTAAAAATTGATTTGTATACAAATAAAAATATCATTCTTCTTGGTTATGTTAAAAATAGATTTGTATACAAATTAAAAATATCATTTTTATTGGTCATGTTAAAAATAGATTTGTATACAAATAAAAATTTCATTTTTATTGATTATGTTAAAAATAGATTTGTATACAAATAAAAATATCATTTTTATTGGTTATGTTAAAAATAGATTTGTATACAAATAAAAATATCATTTTTATTGGTTATGTTAAAAATAGATTTGTATGCAAATAAAAATATCAATTTTATTTGTCATATTAACGTAGGAATTTGTATACAAGATAAAAATATCATTTTTATTTGTTATGTTGTAATTAGAATTGCATACACATAAAAATATCATTTTTATTTGTTATATTAAAAATAGATTTGTATGCAAATAAGAATGTCATTTTTATTTGTCATGTTAATGAAGGAATTGTGAACAAAATAAAAATATCATTTTTATTTGTCATCTTAAAAATAGATTTGCATACAAATAAAAATATCATTGTTATTTGTTATGGTTAAAATAGGATTGTAAACAAAATAAACTTATCATTTTTATTTGTCGTGTTAAAAATTGAATTGTATACAAATTAAAATAGTCATTTTTATTTGTCATATTAAACATTGAAATGGTATACAAATAAAAATATTCCTTTTTATTTGTTATGTAAAAATAGAAATTGTATACAAATAAAAAAAATCATCATTTTATTTTGTCTTTAGAATTATAAAACATGTGTGGTTGACAAAATTATCTTTTTATTATGTCATTAGAATTATAAAACATGTATGTAGACAAAATCATCTTTTTATTTTGTCATTAGAATTATAAAACATGTATGTAGACAAATTCATCTTTTTATTTTGTCATTATAATTATAAAACATGAATGTAGAAAAAATCATCGTTTTATTTTGTCATTAGAATTATAAAACATATATATTGACAAAGTTGTTTTTTTATTTTCTCATTAGAATTATAAAACATGTATGTTGAAAAAAATCATCTTTTTATTTTGTCATTAGAATTATAAAACATATATGTAGACAAAATCATCTTTTTATTTTGTCATTAGAATTATAAAACATGTATGTAAGCAAAATCATCTTTTTATTTTGTCATTAGAATTATAAAACATGTATGTAGACAAAATCATCTTTTTATTTTTTTCATTTGAATTATAAAACATGTATGTAGACAAAATCATCTTTTTATTTTGTCATTTGAATTATAAAACTTGTATGTTGACAAAATCATCTTTTTATTTTGTCATTAGAATTATAAAACATGTATGTAGACAAAATCATCTTTTTATTTTGTCATTAGAATTATAAAACATGTATGTAGACAAAATCATCTTTTTTATTTTGTCATTAGAATTATACAACATGTATGTAGACAAAATTCTTTTTTTGTCATTATCAATATAGATAATGTTAGAAAAATAAAAATTATCTTTTAATTTGTCATTAGCAATATAGAAAAGTTATGCGAATAAAACTTCTTTTTATTTGTCATTAGAGACATGTATAAAAGTTATGCAAATAAAACTTCTTTTTATTTGTCATTAGAGGCATGTAGAAAATGTTATACAAATAAAACTTCTTTTTATTTGTCACTAGAGACATGTAGAAAATGTTATGCAAGTAAAACTTCTTTTTATTTGTCATTAGAGACATGTAGAAAATGTTATGCGAATAATACTCTTTTTATTCGTCATTAGAAAAGTACAAAACATGTATGCAAATAAAATACTCTTTTTTATTTGTCATTAGAAAGATAGAATTGTGTATACAAATAATATACTCTTTTTTTATTTGTCATTGGAAAACATAGAAAATCTTACATATTTTTTTTTTGTCATATGAATATAGGAATTGTAAACAATAAAACATTCTCTTTATTGTATACATAGGAAATGTGGAATTTGTGTAAAACAATAAAACATTCTTTTTATTGTATACATATGAAATGTAGTATTGGGTAGACAAAAGAATATTCTTTTTTGTTGCATAAATATTCTTTTTTATTTATACATATGAAATGTAGAAATTGTGTAGACGATAAAAACTTTCTTTTTATTATATATATATATATATATATATATATATATATATATATATATTTGTGTGTGTGTGTGAATATAGGAATGGTCAAATTTAGTTAAAACATTAGAAATGATATTTTAATGCATATGATGATTCATTATAAAAAGGAATCATATTTAGGAAAATTGGTTGAAACATTTAAAATATTTATATGTTATGATATGCTTAGTTTGGTTGGAAACATCATTTTTAACATGTTAGTGAAACTATCGGACGATATATATATATATATATATATATATATATATATATATATATATATTAAAATTAAACGAATCGCGTGCGGTAGTTTGAATTCCGGAATCGTAAAGTTAAATGATTATATCGAAAGATGCAACCATCGGATTTTCCCAAATCTGAAACCGTTAGGTCTGCTTTGGGAAAATCTTTCCAAGGATACAAAATTTGTTAAAATCCAACAGTTAGATTCCGAGAAATGTGTAAATCAAATTTGGGTAAAAACAGCGCTAGGGCTGCCTATTGACCTGAAGCGTCATTAAATTAAATTGGACTATTTTTATATAAATAAAAATAGCGATAAATCGTTATAAAATTATATTAATGATATGAAATGATTTAAATTATATATATTCGATAATTATTTGAAAAGACCGAGTTAAATCTCATTTCAAATAATTATACGACGATTTAAATCGAAGATATTGAAGACGTTGTTTGAAGACCGGCGATCTTCACATCGAATGGACGACTACTGATGCCATGCATTGGTTAGCTCCTAGTAAAGGGTTAACGTGGTAGTTGTCGGGACGTACTTGTTGATTGCCTGGATATGCGAGAACCTCTCTTCCGTATTGGATATATGGGACGAGGAATAAGGTGTCTCCGGTTTCGTTCAGACCCAGAACGGACTTGTAAATGGATGTGTGTCCGACGTTGAATTTCGTTCTATGTGAATTTATTTCTATTTAATATATATCTGTTTGGTGGTGGAGAATTTATTCTCTTTCTTAACACCCTTCTCTGAGATGTACGAGCTTATTGGTTGTATATTGATAGTTATCAACCGCATGGTGTGGATTGTCAATATGGCATGCCAAGATGCAAATGACCAAGGCTTTGGTTGAAAAGCAGAGCATTGTGGTTAATGATCAAGGCATATCTTGTTTAGGCATAGCTTTGTGTATAGCGTAACTTCGTGAGCCTCACTCCCCGGTAAGAGTCAGAAACGGGATAAGGGAACGCAAGGAGTGCACACGTTTCTTTCTAGCTAGAAGTGGTGTCATAGTATGGAGCCCAGACATTTTTAATTATATAGATGATAGATTTCGAGGCCTCGATATATTGGTCGCTACTGGGCAAGTGATAGGTCCAATAGGATCGAGGAACATGTGTTCAGGCATAACTAATCCACTAAAGTATTTGTGGACCGGCCCTGTAGGATCCAAGGGTTCGCCAACGTCCGAGCCCTGAGACATTTGCTAGAGTGTATTGAATCGGTAAGGAGACCATCCCTAGCCTTGACTCATGATGGAAACCCAATTTCCAATATGACATTATGGATTTGATTTTAAACCTATACATGGCGACATAGTATATGGTAGCTATGCCGTCTAGGATTGATACATTAACTTTGAAAGTATTTTTAAACTGATTAGACACTAATAATAATATTAAATATTATTTTATACGTATCAAGCATGCTTGATCATTATAAGGTAAAACTCTATCCTCCGGTTTGTGTTGCATTATGTGATGGGACTTGAGTCTTATAATGATTTCATTTTTCTAAAAAGCATTGCATTGTTTTTAAAAGATTTACTTATTTTATGCACTGGCAATCCAATGGAGTAAACCCGTTCCGCGTTGGCAGCGTGGTCCTGTGATTAGCCTAATTATTAGGTAAGTTAAGAAAGATTTCTCATACTAGTCCATGACTGACTCGTAGTTTGTTTCACTTGCAAACTCGGGTGCCCTTATTTCCACACAGGCAGTCGAGTAGATTGTTTTGGAGATATTTATTTATTGAATAGGACTCCAGATCGAAGCTTTAAGCGGTGTCTAGAGCATTGATAGTCTTCTGCTGTGTTAGTTTATTTGTTTCCGCTGCGTTGTATTAAAATTATTGTAAATTAATCTTCCGCTGTAGTATTATTTTTCGATGTACTCTGATATTCTGTACTCTGATGTAACATTATTATGATGTAATAAAAGTCTTCTGTTATTTGTTCTGATGTGTTGTATGCCCAGAGTTGCATATGCGAGATTCGAACGGTCTTGGTCGATTTAGCGATCGATTGGGTCCGGGCGAAATCCGTATCGTTACCGGACCCATGGTATGTGTCTCATTTAATGAATTACGATGCGCGAAATTAGTATCAGCTAGGGCCTGGAAATCCAAAAAAAGAAATTAGCACTAAACAAGATAATGCGAAATACTAAAGAAAAGATTAGCACTAAACAAGTTAATGTCAACTGTTAAAAATTATACAAATGTGAATATCATTAAAGCCGTACCTGAACTGCTTCACCCCCCCAGTATTCCAAGAGCATTTTAAAATCATCCAGCGAAATTGTACTGGGCCTATTTGCAAGCCTTTCCTCATTAGTTGAATATTTTTTTATAATACCTTGCTTTGATGCGAGACTTGTACCGACTCCAAGAGTTGTTAAGCGTGTTCAGGTCCCACTTGTGTCCTTCTTCAGGAATGACATACCTAGCCTATAATATATCAATCACAAAATTCTGGAAACAAACTAATTAATTAAAACCAAATATTTAGGAAGTTAGTTGAACTGTATATGGTTAAGGAAATTAGATTGTACCAGCTTATATTCCAATATTTGTCGCTTTAATTGATCAGGAACAATATGCCAATTGATGTAAGTAAGAGACACATTATCCTTTGCTAGTGTCCCAAGAAAATTGCTTAACTCTGTAATAGTATCAGATATTGACTAACCATCCTCATTCAACTCAATGACTACTTTATCATTAGGGGTTCTAGCATGCACCTTGGTCATTTTTCCCTCTAGGTTTTTTTGGACCTTGTACTTTATCTACCAGGTTAAAAAAATGAATAGAAAATAGACACACTTAATAGTGCAGTGCACGGATAAAGAAACATTATATTGTACCTATACCTGCTTCATCTTCCTGTGCAACCCATTCCTGCTCTAATCGATCTGTAAGATTTTCCATTGTTGGAGGCGCTTCAACAATCTTTGACATTTCCGCATCGCTAAATAAGCAGCAATAGAACCAGCAGCTTCACATGAATTGGTTGATTGTTTGAGCAATTTGCTACATGTAGGTTTTAAAACGGATGGACGAGACATTGTAGGTTTTAAAGCTCCTGAAAAAGACGGTGTAGGTTTCGTCAATTTCTTTAATGTTTCTGCGAATTTCTTCCGGTTACTGAGTTTCTTTGGAGTGGGAGTTTGTGTCATGATCAAATCCTTGTTGGAGCCAGCTTTCTTTGGAGGGGGGGTGCAGGTCATCGCTTCCTTCTCAATTTCAATGGCTGCATTGGTTCGCAAATGATTTCTCAGTCTAAGAAAAGGATCCTTTGACTTAACAATTTTGGTTCTCTACAATTAAGTCAAAGTTCAAGATTTTTTACGTTCCTAAAGGCAAAGACAATAAGTAATAAACAAATAACTTCTTTATACCTCCGAATCCAATGAATCATCAGTGACGTCTTCATCAGCATTTTCTGGGATGTATTCATCACATCCAGCAACATCTTTACCTTTATCTTCTTATTTCGTGCAGCGGCCTCTTGCATACAACTGACCAATGAAGGCACCCCAAGTGATAAACTAATTGCATCGTTTTCTTGCATTCACGCGATTCACTCTTGTTCATACTTCGTCAAAACTGATGGTTGTGAGATATGCAAGCAGATTAACATTGTTACTCACCTTCGATGATAAATTTAAGCTAGTTAACCAAATAGAGTTGATGTATAAACAATTCTTACTATTTTGACAGAATGAATTCACAAGAATTTTAATAAAAAGTAGTTTGAAATACAAGGTTTCATCCAGATTAATAAAACTGAAATGAAAACTGAAAAATACCTGAACATCAGCTTCATTCTCTCGGGTATCATCATCATTACCTATTTCATTTTATACATTTAAATTCCTCCTGGTTCCTTTGTCCGTCACAGTAACATCTTCTTCATCATTATTCATATTAGGCTCCGGTGATAGTTTCTTCTGACCCACTTGAGTTGGGTTGTTTTTCCTTATTTTGTGTTGATGCTGAAGTCTATGTGCAGTAGTATACTTGCGCCTTTTCAACCGGCTTCTTAGCAGAACCTGGAACAATAAAAATAATAATGATGGCCTCCTTCATAGTTCTTTACACACACACAAAGATATATATATATATAAGAATGGATCTATATTACATATACATATATACCTTGAATTATGTTTTTCCTTGATCGTATGATTACATGTGGCTACAGTTGAATCAACGGCTCACTGTCTTTGTCAATGGTGTTGTCGATGTAAAAAATCACTTCTCCTTGCTCTTTGCAACCCTGTACGTACTCGGTTACGTCCTTGTCATTCAATATTAGCTGCCATCCACCCCTCGTTCCTTTGCTGATGATATAGACTCCTCATATTTCAGTGTAATGGGGAGCATCTTTAATAAAGTCCATAAGCACACTGTAAGAAAAGCGATCTACATCATATTTTGTTATTGTGAAGTATTCTCCACTGATGTAACATGTCTTTCGAAACTGTCCTCCATGTTGCAGTCGGATATTAATAAGTTCATCCATCCTGTACAAAATGAATAAATTAGAACAAAGTACATGCATGTTAAAGTGGACAAAAACGAAAAACTATGACATTTTGGTCTATTACCAATTTAGATGATAGTAACGAAAGACATTAAAGCATAAAACATGTGAACAGTGTAGATTGCATTATAAGAAAAGAGTGCCAAATACGTTCATCAAAGATAATAATTTCCAGCTAAAAACAAAAGTGCCAAATACATCATAAATTAGACCAAATTAAAGCAATAAGAAAGAGGAACTTTTTTCCCTAAGGAGATGGAATAGGATCAGGAACTTCTGCTTCTAGTTCTGTTTCAAGTTGTGTTACGGGGACATCATCCCTATTCCAACCCCCATCAACAACTTCAGGTTCTAGTTCACCACGTATACCAATATCATGTGAATGCATATTGCTTATGTCTTCTTCCATTGTATTCTGATTTTCAGTATCACACCAATCTCTCATCAATTTTTTAATAACTAATGTTTGTTCTTTTCAACTGCATCTTCCACATAATATACTTGCTGCACTTGTGAAGACAGGACATAAGGATCAGTTTTATGGCACTTGCTAAAATTTACTCGAGTAAGACCATATGAATCTTTTTCCTATTGGTACCAGCAGCACTTAAAAAGGACCACTGTGAAAGCTCCCCAATAATCAAGCTAAAAAATTTCTTTGATTAATCTGGGGTAATTGACATCACCCACTATTGGGTTTTGGTCTTTCGAACTTGCAAAGCTGGTGGTTTTGGCAGTCAAAAATACACCACTATTTTGTGTGGTACATCGAGAATCTCTAAATTTTGTGTGGAATCTATATCCATTTACTATATAATCGGTAAACTTCCTAGCGACTCGATTAGGACCTAAGGTATATACCTCTAAATCTGTTGAAATAATGTCCTTTTTCAGAACCTCTTCTTTAAGCCAATTGTGACGGCCCGCCCCGAACCAGCCGACATTTCCTTCGAAATGCGCTGTACCGATGTCCAACTAGCACGGGACGGTCATCGAAAGAAAAGAAAAGAAAAGAAAAGAGAAGAAAGGAATTTGAAACTATGAACTAACAAGGAACCTGTAGTATCTCTCACAGCGCATGGAATAAAATATAATAACAACATAACTTTGACATAAAACAGGCGAGACAATGCATAAGCTGAAAACTAAATCATCATAGCATCGAAATCCATAACACAGCTTATGATACAACATCATTAATACAACTTCAAATTTCTATCTCTAAAGTGAAAGAAAGAAAAGGTACACTACTAATGCCCAAGTAGTGACCAGCTACAACACAGGGAGTATATATGTATATCATACGCGGAAGCCTCCTGCTCATCTCCAGACAGCTACTCGCGCATTACCACCTAACATGTCTCTAGTCTGCACGTTTTGGAGCATCCAGAGTAATAAGAAGGGACATAAAACTCTGGGTCAGACAAAAGTCTGGTATGAGCGATAAGAAACAAAATAGAACAATAACATGTATAATCCAATCATACCTGAACCTGGACCTGGACCTGGACCTGCAACTAAAGAGTTAGCACAACAAGATGTACAGTACTCTAAGGTAACACTAACATAAAGTGTAAAAGTAATATTTGGTGTGCATGACATGGTGATAGAAAACATCAAACATAGCAATCATCCTCACATCTCTCACTCAGTGCGTAAAGCATACGATATCCACCACTCGATCACCCAATCCTTTGCTACGATCACTTTTCTCCATGGAGTCATAATGACCCCATTGCAATGATCCATAGCCACTAATCTGTCTCTCAGTGGTGAACTAAATTTATGGATATCGATAACCCCTTTGCACACATCCCACAACAAAGTCCAACTCATGAAGTTAACTCGTGGATCCCCTTTGGGATCCTGAGTAATAATCTCTCATTTGGACTACCTTTGCATCTCGAGTTTTGGTCATTATCCTGTCATGTGACTCTTCAGTTCAGTTCGTGATCCTCCATATCGACTCGTGATGCTCCAATGCTTCGGTTCGTGATCAGCTTTCTCGGTTCATGGTTCGGGTCAAGCTTCGACTCGTGTCACCCCCTTGGCTTTGGTTCGTGGTCCACACAGCTCGTTGTCCCCCTCCTGGCATGGTTTGTGATTCACCTTTCTTCCATTCTCAGTTCGGGTTCGTGGTAAACAGGCGGCTCGTGGTCCCTATCCAGATCCGGTTCGTGATTCTCCAGTCAGGGTCGTGATCCCCTTTCCTTCCTGGTGCGGTTTACAGCTTGCCATCCTAGGGTTCACCCCCTTCCTCACGGTCGCCCTCCTAGGGTTTGATCTATTCCTCACAGTCGGGGTGTGAGGTTTCGCCATCTTCCTCACGGTGGTTCACCATTTTCCTCACGGTCGGGTCATGAGGGTGCTTCACATTCCTAGGAGTCGGTTCATGAGGATACTTCGCCATCCTAGGAGTCGGGTCGTGAGGATACTTCACCACCCTAGGAGTCGGGTCGTGAGGGTGCTACACGATCCTAGGGGTCGAGTCGTGAGGGACAGGTGCTTCACGAACGGGACTCTGCATTATTTCCTGCAACTTTTCCAGCGAGCAATTTGCGCCTTACGACTGCGTTTTCGACCAATCTAAATTTTCTATGCAATCACAAATCATTCCAAACAGTACCAACAACATATATAATCAACCATGAACACCAAAACAACAATTTAACATGCAAATATGGATCAAACATACCCAAAACTATAATTTTCCCCTTAATCCCCTTATCCAAGATTTAACCTTACGATTAGCAAAATCATGTTCAAATTAACCCAAATTTCTAACAGAGGCATAAAATAATATTTAAGAATTTCTAAACATTTTTTCATAATTTTAACATGCATAATTTCGTTAATTAACACTAATCACCCCTAATTAGCCGTAATTAGTGAAAAAACAATGCAAATCACTCACCTTACCCACAAATAATCTTAGATTTGAAACTTTTCTACTATTCGGGTCGAATTCCTATGCAACGCAGCAGCTCCAACTATGATTTGGTTTTGATTTGCCTTGATTTGATGTAGCTTAGCTTAATCCTCGGTCAGAAAGCGATTTGGGATGATTTTAGAAGGTGGAGGCCATGGCTAGGTTTCAAGAGATGTAAGCGGCGGCCGAAAAATGAATAATAACTGAATTCCCTATCCCTATCAGCCTCCCCATAACCCTAATCCCGAAATGGGCTATGGGTCTAGCTGTTAATCACCTTAATTATGCCCGGTTATGCTATTTTTCACCTTCTAAACCTTGTTTCAGCCATATCTCCCAAACGGTAAGTCCGTTTGACAAACCATCATCCGAATCCAATGGAAATGGTTTCAGATCAAAACTCCTTACCAATCAAAAGTTATAGGCGAAACAAGATTCGCTAGGGGCGAAACGGTCATTTAAAATTCGGCAAAAATCGTGAATATGGGAAATGACCCCAATAGTCGTTCCCCAAAGTGACACAACCATATGACTTCATATGAAAAAGAAATAAATATTTTACGATCCTTCGATTCGTAGAATGCGGGTCGTTACACCAATACCAAAACTCTTCGAAATGTTCTTGTTCCCTCTTGTATCTTCTTGGATTTGCAAGACCATCCACAAAAGCTCGATGAACCCTAAATAATAATTAAGGTCAAAAAACTATGAAATGCGAATGTTAATTTATAGTTAAGGAAAATAATATAGGAACTTAAAAACTTACTCAATCAAACTCTCAATTTCTTTATTACCGGAATTAAACAGAATATAGCGATGCGTTGCCTTCCAATCTGCATCTTTCAAATTGAACATCTTCCCATCTTTATTCTTCTTTGTTCCAATATGATATTCCAAATCTGTTGGACATCTTCCAAAATCAATTGACGTGTTTTCTGTTCCTCCATCAACGCTTAAAAATCTTGAACAGAAGGTCACACACTTTTCTTCCAATTAATCTTCTGCAATCGAACCTTCCAGTCTGTTTCTATTTTGCACAGAAAATTTCAACTTTCCTAGATATCTCTCAATTGGATACATGCATCTAAGATGTTCAGGCCTGCCATATTCAATTTCTCAGCATAAATGAATAGGCAAGTGTACCATTATATCGAAAAAAGCCTGTGGAAAAATCATTTCAAAATGACAAAGGGGATGTAGGCAAGATAACTCTTTGCCTCCACTCTTGGAAATAGCTTGACCTATCAAACCAGTCGAGCAACCATCGGGTCCATCAGAATTAACTCCATTCCCATTACAACCCGGAATCTTAGCATAGACCAGTCTAACCACTCTTCAACTTCAACTAAGAGCTAGTGCGACCTTCCCTTCGAACCAGGTAAGCCACCCCACTATTCCGGTCCTCACAGCGGCAGAAGAAAACGTTACCGTAGACCCTACTAACCTCGCTCCCACCAGGGGCACCTTCGAGCTCTGAACATCACATGCTATGCTGGATCAGCCTAGCCCCTCTTTTACGAGTACGGATCGACCCACTACTCCTCAGGTTCAAGAGGGGCTATTCTCCCCAGAACCACCTACCAGAACTCGCCTTCCCTCACACCTTCACTCAACTCTTGGAAGACGCGCCCAGCCAATGCCCGCCCTTCCGAGCATGCTTTTGCCAAATCCTCGCATCGAAGTTCTCCCAGATGCTGAGCTAAATTCATGGCAACGACTTGTAACAACCTGAATTTTAATAACGTGTTAAAACCATAAATCAAGGCAGAATTAATTTTTAAAATAAGAATCAAGGAAAACGGGTTACGCCATTGCGTTCGTCTCGGAATTCTGCTTGAAATAGAGTCCTCTCGGAATTCTGCTTGAAATAGAGTCCGAGTTTGCGTAAAACGGATACCGTACGAAGAAGATATGGACGAACGAAGTTAGGCAGAAAAACCAGAAACGGGCCAGAATGCACTGGCGCACTTGGGAAGTGCGCCAGAACAAAATTGCACTGGTGCACTTAGGAAGTGCGCCCATGCAATTTTGCATTGGCGCACTTGGCAGGTGCGCCCAGGACGAGCAGAAACCTGGTTGGTCAGGCCCTGGCTGGCCCGGTCGGGTTCTGGTCGAATTTCTGAGCTCTGGTGTGTCACTAGAGCTGACTTGTCATTTTCTGATTGGCTTCTCTTGAGATGGATGGCCCTGATTAACTCTAGCTTCGTTGACGGCTCTAATTAGTTTGAAACCCTATATAAACAGCCTCCTAGCCTCATTCTCTTTACACCATTCTTCTCTAACCTTATGCTGCTCAAACTCTTGATGATCATGGCTTCTTCTTCTTCCTCTAAATTAAATTAAAATAAATCGTGAAGAATATTTCTTGAAGACTATGGCTAGGAATTGGGGATTTGCTTCTACAATCAAAGCAAGATTCAACGATTCAACAATTCAACGACAAATTTCTAGGCTTGACTTCTGCATCTAAATTTCTTAGACCATGATCTGTAAGTTCCAGTTACTTCTAGATAAAAACTATAAACTTAATATGGTCATGTTATAAATTGGAATTGGATCTATGTATGATTCGTATCTATTCTTGTTCATCTTGGATCTTGACTTTTTGGGAATATTGCTTTGAAATCAATTTGGGCCTATTCGCGTTGTAGATCAAACATTATCATGCCTATGACATTGAAACTATTGTTAATGGCCTAAGACTATGACTGTGGACATAAGACTATGCCTATGCCTATGACTGTGAACATAAGACTATGCCTATGCCTATGATTGTGAACATAAGACTATTGCCTATGACTATGACAAGGACGATTGTGGCTAATCACCTATGACTCATGACTATGAATTATTGCCTATGATTATGAACATAAGACTATTGTCTATGACCATGACTTTGAAACTATCACTGTTAATTGACTATGACTATTTGCCTAGAACTATTTTGGATAATTATCCATGACTATTGTGATTAATCGCTTATGGTTCATAATTATGAGATTTCTGCCTATGACCGTGACTATGACTACTGGGGTTAATTACCTAAGACTATTATAGTTGATTGTTCATGCCCATAGTTGAATCCCATGTTGTACACCGAATTTGCAGTTGTTGGATCTCATACCTAGGGTGTGACTTGCTTAGTTTATTCACTATTATGTACACCAAAGCCATTGGATCCATTATCCTTGTATTTGGCTTCCTCTTGCATGCCTATTCTTTTATGTCAACTTTTATCATGACTATCGCCTTATCTTGCTAGATTTGAAATCCTATATGCTAGTGATGTTGTAACCAATTATCTCAAGTTATATCATGCTAGTCTTGTAATCCCATTGATCGCTTTATGCTCGTCCCTTTTTGCCTAACATAGTTTCGAAGTTATTCCCTTTATTTCGGGATTTGGATTTATTTGTAGTATAGATCGATTCACGTTTACCTGCGATGGGAATATGATTTGGGTAGATTAGGCAAAACATGAATGGGTTATGAACATGAATCATGAACTAGATAATAGGCATAAATTGAAACATGAACATTGTTATAACTCGAATCTGGATATGGATATGAAACTTATCCTTGAAACTTGACACGAACTTGACATGAATCTTGAACATGGACATGACACTAGAATGCACTTGAAAATGGCCAACTCGAGGTTGGGTTGAGTTTGTAGTGTAAATCTGCCCGTAACTGCCCGGCAAATCCAGTGACTGCAAACAATAGGATCCAATGTGAGTAGTTGGTCATATCGCGCTTGAAACCCGAGGTTAGACTGAGTTGTGGTGTAAATCTGCCCGGAACTGCCCGGCATATCCAGTGACCACAGCAACAGGTCTAATGTGAGAGGTTGGGGTGCATTAATGAATTAATGCCACATGATAGGGTTAAGTCATGGACATGAAAGACAACACTTAACCAACTTGAGACATGATTGGTATGGTTAGGTCATGAACTTGAACGACAACACCTTACCAACTTGACACGTGAATTGTAGGGCTAAGTCACAAACTTAAATGACAACATTTAGCCAATTTTACATGCTAGACTGATAAGGGTTAAGTCTCGAATTTAAATGGCAACACTTAACCTGCTGGACGGAAACCCTAGTTACGCGGTCCATTTCAACAGTAACCCACTAGATGTATCATGGTACCCTGGAACTAGGCAGGGTGGGGCATGATTACTGGGCTGATTGTAAGCAACCAGAACGACATCTGTGTTGGTGCGCCAGTGTAGGTTCAGGCGGGCTATGGTCATGCACGTGGTCCGGAGTTGAAAAAGCAGGCATTGGGCATCAGTAGGTTTATCTGTGCATTCTTGATTCGTGTCGATGGTTGGCACCATAGGGCTTGATACACCCTATGGTGGACCTAGAACAGGTGACTACATTCGTGATAGGGTCGTATGACACAAACACACGACGAGCTAGAACTTGTAGGGAGCCGATCGACTTGTGGATCGTTTCGTTGGACCTAGAAATGGGTCATTTCATGATATTGGGCCAAGGATCATTTCATGATTTATATAAGAAATGGGTTTGGGATTCTAGTGCAGTTGATGCAGCGAACCTTGAATATGTAATGCTATACTTGATTTATACTTGATTTATCATGTTATCTTAGTCTGTCTTTCCCATCTTGTCATCATCCATATGATTACTTTCAGTTTATTCATGACATGTTACCTTTATCTGTTTTTATGCTGAATGTCACTTGGACCTACCAGTCTTTATGACTGACCCATTTTCTTTCGCCTCTTTTTCTTCCTTCCCCCCGGTTCTCAGGGAGGAAACACTAGCACTTAGCTTGGATTTTGCTTGTTTTTGATTCAGCTCATGTACAGTTTGATCTTGGGCTATGCTACGGCTGCATTTTCTGCTACCTTTGGGGAATTAAGCTACTTTTGATGTTTTAAGTTTATGCTTCTTTGTTTATGCAAGACAGAAATTGTTGTAATGGAAAATAATGACCTTGTCTATTTGATGTAAAAGGTTTTGACACTTTTTGAAAGTAATGAAATTTATCTTTTGATTCTTCCGCTGTTTTATCTATGTTCTGTCTTGTAATATTTCTGTGTTTGTTTACCTCGATAACGCTCCTCCAAAACTAGTGCATTCCCTTTGTGAGTGACCCTAGCGGAGGTGGGGTGTTACATTTGGTATCAGAGCAGAAGGTTACCAGACTGGGCAAAAGTTTTTAGAACCTTCTAAAACTCTTTTCAAAACCGTTTACAAAGAAGCATTTTTCAAGAAAAGTCTTGTTTTATTTGAAAAGCTATTCCCTAAAAGCCATTAGCACTATCCTTTGTTTCCTCATTTGAGTCTCTTTTCCTTTCTTTTCTCCATCTGTAGTCGCAGTAGTTTTTACCTGCGGTTAATCTTCTTTCTAGCTTCGTAGAGGGTTTTCCGTACAATGGAGATAGTTTTCGTGAGGCTTGTTAACATGTTACATAGGAAAGGTATGAGTGATAAATTAAGGCGGATGGGTCTCAGAACGAGAAGAAAGACTTCCAGAAGGGAGGCGAGAACAACAAACGTGAGAAAAGAAAATGCCACTTCTGTGGTATTGAGGGGCATATAGTCCAAGATTGTAGAAAGAAAAAGATGAAGATGGGAGCATGCTTCCAGTATGGTGATATTGGACATATCAGCAAGAACTGCCCTAAGAAGCAAGGGCAAGCCCCATAGGCAGGACCTTCTGGGGGTACATCTTTAACTTCTTCTCCTAGATGCTTTGTTTCATCTTGTTTATCTTCTCAATCCTATCATGAAAACCTTAGGTAGAACCCTTTTGGATGTAAACATGTGATTTAAACATGTTATGGTTGATGTTTGCAAATGGTTGCAAGTGGTCGCAAGTGGTTGCTCGTGGTTGCATAACACACATTAGGCACTAGATCGGCTCAGACACATTTTCATATTGCATATGCATGAGTGTTTATACTTGTTTATGGATGAAATTGAATGTGTTATCATGTGAATGTTGCATATGGATGAATGTTTGTGCACACATATAGTGTTTATGTGACTAGGACTATTTGCATACATGTTGGATTCATGACACTAAACATATTTTGCATTAGGAAGATCAATCAGGCCTGATCATTTGCATTAGATAAGGAACATGTACACACACTTTCTGCATATGTTCATATAGCATTAGAAATCGTTTAAGGACAATGGTTACTTGTGGATGATGTTTTGAGTAGATGGATGATTGGATGATAGGATGCATTCTTCTTAACTTAAAGATTTCAGGGACGAAATCCTTTAAGGAGGGGAGAATGTAACAACCCGAATTTTAATAACGTGTTAAAACCATAAAGCAAGGCAGAATTAATTTTTAAAATAAGAATCAAGGGAAATGGGTTACGCCATTGCGTTCGTCTCGGAATTATGCTTGAAATAGAGTCCGAGTTTGCGTAAAACGGATACCGTATGAAGAAGATATGAACGAACGAAGTTAGGCAGAAAAACCAGAAACGGGCCAGAATGCACTAGCACACTTGGGAAGTGCACCAGAACAAAATTGCACTGGCGCACTTGGGAAGTGCGTCCATGCAATTTTGCATTGGCGCACTTGGCAGGTGCGCCCAGGATGAGCAGAAACCTGCTTGGTCAGGCCCTGGCTGGCCTGGTCGGGTTCTGGTCAAATTTCTGAGCTCCGGTGTGTCACTAGGGCTGACTTATCATTTCTGATTGGCTTCTCTTGAGATGGATGGCCTTGATTAACTCTAGCTTCATCGACGGCTCTAATTAGTTTGAAACCCTATATAAACAGCCTCCTAGCCTCATTCTCTTTACACCATTCTTCTCTAACCTTATGCTGTTCAAACTCTTGATGATCATGGCTTCTTCTTCTTCCTCTAAATTAAATTAAAATAAATTGTGAAGAATATTTCTTGAAGACTACGGCTAGGAATTGGGGATTTACTTCTACAATCAAAGCAAGATTAAACGATTCAACAATTCAACGACAAATTTCTAGGCTTGACTTCTGCATCTAAATTTCTTAGACCACGATCTATAAGTTCCAGTTACTTTTAGAAAAAAACTATAAACTTAATATGGACATGTTATAAACTGGAATTGGATCTATGTATGATTCGTATCTATTCTTGTTCATCTTGGATCTTGACTTTTTGGGAATATTGCTTTGAAATCAATTTGGGCCTATTCGCGTAGTAGATCAAACATTATCATGCCTATGACATTGAAACTATTGTTAATGGCCTAAGACTATGACTGTGGACATAAGACTATGCCTATGACTGTGAACATAAGACTATGCCTATGCCTATGACTGTGAACATAAGACTATTGCCTATGACTATGACAAGGACGATTGTGGCTAATCACCTATGACTCATGACTATGAATTATTGCCTATGATTATAATTATAAGACTATTGTCTATGACCATGACTTTGAAACTATCACTGTTAATTGACTATGACCATTTGCCTAGAACTATTTTGGATAATTATCCATGACTATTGTGATTAATCGCTTATGGTTCATAATTATGAGATTTCTGCCTATGACCGTGACTATGACTACTGGGGTTAATTACCTAAGACTATTATAGTTGATTGTTCATGCCCATAGTTGAATCCCATGTTGTACACCGAATTTGCAGTTGTTGGATCTCATACCTAGGGTGTGACTTGCTTAGTTTATTCACTATTATGTACACCAAAGCCATTGGATCCATTATCCTTGTATTTGGCTTCCTCTTGCATGCCTATTCTTTTATGTCAACTTTTATCATGACTATCGCCTTATCTTGCTAGATTTGAAATCCTATATGCTAGTGATGTTGTAACCAATTATCTCAAGTTATATCATGCTAGTATTGTAATCCCTTTGATCACTTTATGCTCGTCCCTTTTTGCCTAACATAGTTTCGATGTTATTCCCTTTATTTCGGGAATTGGATTTATTTGTAGTATAGATCGATTTACGTCTACGTGCGATGGGAATACGATTTGGGTAGATTAGGCAAAACATGAATGGGTTATGAACATGAATCATGAACTAGATAATAGACATAAATTGAAACAAGAACATTGTTATAACTCGAATCTGGATATGGATATGAAACTTATCCTTGAAGCTTGACACGAACTTGACATGAATCTTGAACATAGATATGACAATAGAATGAACTTGAAAATGGCCAACTCAAGGTTGGGTTGAGTTTGCAATGTAAATCTGCCCGGAACCGCCCGGAAAATCCAATGACTATAAACAATAGGATCCAATGTGAGTAGTTGGTCATATCGCGTTTGAAACCCGAGGTTAGACTGAGTTGTGGTGTAAATCTGCCCGGAACCGCCCGGCATATCCAGTGACCACAACAACAGGTCTAATGTGAGAGGTTGGGGTGCATTAATGAATTAATGCCACATGATAGGGTTAAGTCATGAACATGAAAGACAACACTTAACCAACTTGAGACATGATTAGTAGGGTTAGGTCATGAACTTGAACGACAACACCTAACCAACTTGACACGTGAATTGTAGGGCTAAGTCATGAACTTAAATGATTACACTTAGCCAATTTGACATGCTAGACTGATAAGGGTTATATCTTGAATTTAAATGACAACACTTAACCTGCTGGACGGAAACCCTTGTTACGCGGTCCATTTCAGCAGTAACCCACTAGATGTATCATGGTACCCTGGAACTAGGCTGGGTGGGGCTTGATTACTGGGCTGATTGTAAGAGACCAGAACGACATCTGTGTTGGTGCGCCAGTGTAGGTTCAGGCGGGCTATGGTCGTGCACGTGGTCCGGAGTTGAAAAAGCAGGCATTGGGCATCAGTAGGTTTATCTGTGCATTCTTGATTCGTGTCGGTGGTTGGCACCATAGGGCTTGATACACCCTATGGTGGACCTAGCACAGGTGACTACATTCGTGATAGGGCCGTTTGACAGACACACGACGAGCTAGAACTTGTAGGGAGCCGATCGACTAGTGGATCGTTTCGTTGGACCTAGAAATGGGTCATTTCATGATATTGGGCCAAGGAATCATTTCATGATTTATATAAGAAATGGGTTTGGGATTCTAGTGCAGTTGATGCAGCGAACCTTGAATACGTGATGCTATACTTGATTTATCATGTTATCTTAGTCTATCTTTCCCATCTTGTCATCATCCATATGATTACTTTCAGTTTATACATGACATGTTACCTTTATCTGTTTTTATGCTGAAAGTCACTTGGACTTACCAGTCTTTATGACTGACCCGTTTTCTTTCGCCTCTTTTTCTTCCGTTTCCCCCTCCCCTAGGTGTTCAGGGAGGAAACTCTAGCACTTAGCTTGGATTTCTCTTGCTTTTGATTCAGCTCATGTACGATTTGATCTTGGGCTGTGCTACGGCTGCATTTTCTTCTACCTTTGGGAAATTAAGCTACTTCTGATGTTTTAAGTTTATGCTTCTTTGTTTATGCAAGACAGAAATTGTTGTAATGGAAAATAATGACCTCGGCTATTTGATGTAAAATGTTTTGACTCTTTTTGAAAGCAATGAAATTTATCTTTTGATTCTTCCGCTGTTTTATCTATGTTCTGTTTTGTAATATTTCTGTGTTTGTTTACCTCGATAACGCTCCTCCAAAACTAGTGCATTCCCTTTCTGAGTGACCCTAGCGAAGGTGGGGTGTTACACGACTCCTCGGAGATGGAAGCCAGCTTGCAAGCATTATCTGACGCTTCACTCGGGGCACTTCCTTGCAGCAACACATAGATAATGTCAATCGCAGTCCGTTCACCAGGGAAATCAAAAATTCCCGAAACCCTCCGGACTTCAAGTTTCCAGCTATCGAGCCATACAACGGCCGCATTGATCCAACCATCCACCTCTTGCAATACATGCGACATATGGAAGTACTTGGAGCATCGACCAACATTATGCCTAAGTGCTTCCCGCTCTTTCTCACTGATATAGTCGGAATGTGGTTTCGACAGCTGACAACGGATTCGATCAGCAGCCGGAACACTCTGGTCACCCACTTCATCGAGCAATTTAGAGTACATATCTCTCGACCGAAGAGCGATACGTTCTTATCCACCATCAAGCAGCGATCAGGAGAAATTCTTAGATCCTTCCTCGAAAGATTCAATGCGGCTGTAGCATCAGTCGATCGGCCCGAGCCATCGATGGTACTTATGGTCACCATTGCGGGAGTTCAGAATCAATCAGAATTCTTAATCTCTTTAACCAGAGATCCCCCTAAGGACATAGATGATTTCTATTATGAGGCCGAGCGATCCCCCCGACAAGAAGTTGCCAATATTGAGATGGAGAGCCTAGAGGTCTTAGCCGCCAAACAACAAGGTCCATCCCACAGCAACGGCCAGAATAAAGGAAGAGGAAAGTCCCCGGAAAAGAGCGAGCGTCATGTGCGACCTTGGATCGAAAGTAAGTATGACCAGTACACCGAACACAATTCCTCTATGCTCGATATATACATTGACATACAAGGGTCCCTGCCCACTCCAAGACCACCTCGACTAGAACCAGCCCAGATGGAGCTCGATTCTGGCAAACATTACGTGTTCCACAACATAGCTGGACATAGCACCGATGAATGCCACCATCTGCGCGATCTTATTGGGGATCGAGTCAGAAAAGGGGAGCTTCCCGAATATGTCAAGAGTCATGCCCTGGCCTTGCCGCAACGACCTTCTGCCCAAGCTCCTCAGGTCAATCCACGAGCTCCTAGAAACGGAAGGGTCCCTGAGACTAGCACTCGCGGCATTATCATTAATTAGATTTTTTCTGATGTATTTCTTTCAATAAAAAGGACGCCTTGATGTACACATGTATGGGGTTAGGATTTAGCTCCTAGGCATGCTCTGTAATCAATCGATGTCCTCTTAGAATTTCTTTTTTCTGTAATAATTCTTTAGTTGCTATGAATAATGTTCGGGAAACTCTAAAGACGAGCATGGATAATGCTCGCCCCCCACTTTTAATGTGGTCAGCGCGAAAGACTACCGCTATATCTTAATACCTACTCCCCTAGTCGGGCGTGGTATACTTCTTTAAGACAAGTATGGATGATACTCACCCCTTCTTTCTCTACACTATGAGCTTCTGCCGCTCGCTGGATATACTAATCTAACATGAGCCGAGCACGGAAATCACTTGCCCTAAGCCAAGTATGGTTAATACTTGCCCCCTCCAAGCCGAGTATGGTTAATACTCGCCCCCTCTAAGCCAAGTATGGTTAATACTCGCCCTCTCTAAGCCGAGTGTGGTTAATACTCACCACTAAGTCGAGTATGGTTAATACTCGCCACCTCTCAAAGCCAAGTGAAATAAAATGCTCGACCCATTAGCCTTCTCCAAGCCGAGAACATTTTTTTGTCTTTGCAGGAACTAACTCTCATGAAGCGATCATCATCTCGGCCTTAATATGATTTCCGATAGTTGTCGGTTTTCCGGCCTTAATATGACCCAGTTCGGTCGTCGGTTTCTGGCTTTAATACGGCATCGGAACCGTCGGAATTTTGGCCTTAATATGGTCCGGTGCGACCATAGCTGCTCGAGCAATTGTGCTTCAATTCATATTTCAGAACACACCTCCCTCTATCGAAGAATATGCATTCTAAGGGGCAAAGTGTTAACCCACTTTTTGGTAAAAGACGCAGCGGGCCAAATCGAAGCCCAAACGCGCAACCAGTCAAGTTAGACAGATCGCATTCCAGGAAGCCTCGCAGAAGCTCGGTCCGAGGTAGCCGCATATCAGGCCAATCAAGTCGATATCTCATCCCGGAAGACTCGCTCTCCCAGTCAACCGAGAGAACAACTCTCGCACAGGGCGTATCGACCGAGTATTTCGGATCTACATGAAATATCCAACTGAGATGTTCAAATACTTGGCCCGACTCTCAAGGAAGAAAAAGCGGTCAACCATATCCGGACAAAGCTTTACTTTTGATATACCTCACCGTTGATGCCTCGTCGATCACAACTTCCAAGGATACTATTCATGGATAGTGTAATCAGTCTTCAGTCGCTATTCCAACCAAGTGATGGACTCCACGTGTCCGAGATTTCCCAGAAAGGCTGGGCCATGTCACAACAGCCCAAGCTGCTATCCTCGCCTATAAATACCTCAAAGCTTAAAGAGAAACAAGAGATTTGGAAAGACTTCTCTGACCTTTCTTTTTTTGGCTCATACTTCTTCTTATCAGAAAAACATTATCTGGAAGAGAAAATAGTCGCCTTCTCTCTTTTCTCCAAATAGAAAAAAGCATTGTACTTATAATCAAAAGCAAAAGTAATATATATATATAAAGTGGATGTAGGCACCATATTTGCCAAACAAATTTCTGTGTGTTTTCCCCGTTTCCTTTACCTTTTCTGCATTTTATAATCAGTATTCGTGTGTTCTACACACGATTGAGGGTTGATTGTCACTAGTGGCCAACTTTTGATGTCAACAGATCCGATCGCTTGATCGATTGCGACAAAAATTTCATTATAACCAAGTGGGAGTTTTTTTATCAACTATATCCAAGAAACCATAGAGACAGTCTCAATTTTGGATATTTTTATCTAAGACGCCACCAATATACTAGACTTTAAAAAGGCTAAATTGGCTTGCCAGTTACTTAGGAAGGTAATATATTTCGATGAATCAACTGAGAGGCTTGACAAATTTGAATACGTAAAGGTTTTCGTAGAAGTTCCATGCACAAAATTATTGCCTAATCAAATCCTTGTTTAGCTCTCAACTGATAGAACTGTCAATGTAAATGTGGAGTATACTTGGAGGTCAGATATATGTAATGATTGCAAAGTGTTTGGATGCTTACTCTCAAACTGCATGTCAAAACAATAGAAAGCATTGATGCAAAAAACAAGGAATCATGGGAAGGAAATCGACGAGAAAGCAACAGAGAAAAAAAAGAAGGACTGAGGGTTCCTAGCAACAACTGTAAATAAGTTTTTGGGAAGAAAAAGATAGTTAGAAAAGGGAGAGTTTGACAGCAAATGTACAGAGAAGTACAACTGAGTGCAAACGTTATAAAAAGTGATGACCTTGCGAAGAGAAAAGAAATTGTAAGAAGTAGAAATACTTTTGAAGTTTTTGTTATCGATGAAGAGTTTACTGTAGAAGGTGAGATTATTATAAGTTGACATGATTGGATCAATTTCTAAGTTGATAAAATATGATGAAAATCCAAATAAATCAAGAACTCCTTATTGATAATGTGAATGGGTTAGGGAAAGACGTGAAATAATTTTGTGTGAAACATGTGAAAGTAAAGAAAATGTTTTAAATGTTGGAAGAATTGTAACTATATGTGAAACAAAAGCTTGTAATGATAACACTAGAGGTGCTAGTTTAAGTGCTTAATGTTGAAGTTGCTAGTTTTTGCGCAAGAGTGAAGACAATAATTATAGTTAAAGTTGGTCACAATGGCCATTCTAAGTACAATGCAATTCTTGTGCATATGCATGAAAATGCCACAATTTTAGTAAGTAGCACGAATCCCATGCTTGCAACAGCTTCCCTGTCTATCCTTTCTTTTTGAACACACTGAATTCAGAATGTAATTCTTCTTCCATTTCACTTCCAATCGTGCAAAACCCATTGCTTTCTACTGCCTCCGACCAAACTGCTATACCTACCGACAAGCCTAGTCCTATGAGCTGGGTTGCCTATGACGAGATTTATTTTATTGCTCGCTATTTTTTCATTACAATGTAGAAAACAAACATAAACAAAAAAAATTAAGGTTATATTCATCATATCATTTGTTAACATACAAAATATTTATAAATAAGACAAAATGTTATAACTTAACCTCCTACGATTTCATTTCAACCAAAAAGGCTTCTTCGCATTCTTTGTAGCAAATTCTTAAATTATGTCATCATAATTGAGCATATCCAAATATTCTTGTAACCACTACGCCATAGATGGCCTATCGCAACGAAAATCCATGGTGTTGCTAGCTACAATGTTGCCATTGCTATGTTGTTTTTTGTCTATTGCAACACACACTTCATTGTGTTAGCATAGATATCAACATGTGTTGCAGTAGCAATGTGAATAAAATTATCAATCCTAGTCAATACGATCCAACGGTCCACGTTATCAATCTGCATTATCTATCCGCGTCAATCTAATATTCCTTCACCGCCTTAGGTCATTGCTCCAAATTTTCATTTTCCCGCTAGAACAAAACTCACGCTATTTTTCTTTGTTTCTTTTTCCTTCGGATCCCTAATTTTCCTTCACCCCTAAATTAATTCTGATCCAAAATCAGCTCCATTCAATTTCGTTTTTCTTTCGCAGATCCCTAATTTTTGTAGTTTCCTATGATGTCCAACCAAAACCCTCAACCTACTCCTAACATCTCCGCCTACTACCAAACACAAACGGAGCACCATGCCACTGTCACAAGCGACTAAGGAGGAAGAGCCCTGGAGGAGGAGATGCTTACGATAAGGTAATTATAATAGTGTTATACTTACAAACTATTTTGTTGAAATCCAGAAGCTTAAATGACCCTGTTTTGTGGTCATAATCAAATAAAGGGACAAAAATATCTGTAAAGTGGACATAAATATGTAATTGGATATATGCAAACAATAGCAGCAACATGTTTTAATGTTTCTTTTATATCTGTGATACTGTATAATTAAATTTGCTAATGACAGGAACGCAAGTTTGGAATGGTAAGCTATCGATTTTGAACTTGTTTATTTGCATTCAGTGACATCATGCCTCTCTGTGTAATTTCTTTTGTTAGGTTTATCTTATTTTCTATATTCTTTTGGTTTCGCATGTTTAAGCGTTCATTATGAAATTACCTTTATTTTATTTGCTATGAATTTTCAAAGGATTAGATTCCCCTACTGTAAGTAGCCCGACTTCTCCTTTAGCCTTTAAATCTTTTACTAATTTTGGAAGCTCAGTAATTAATTCTCCAAGGTCCCCAAAGAGTTGGGTAACTAACAGAGTTGGCCTTGGCTTAGTTGATGCTCTGAATGAAGAGAGCAATGATAATGTTTTATTAGGATTGAAAATGCGAATTTCAAAGTCCCATTTGAAAATGTTTACAGATAATAATGTGTCACTGACTTCTCCCAAATCTTTACCCTCAAAAACAAAATTTGATCATCCAAATTTTGACTTAGTTCATTTGTTGATGAATCAAAATTGAATTCTGAAGTTAAAGAGTTGAAAAGTAAGCTATCAGGGTCCTTTCCTTTAGTTCAAAATGCATTAAACTCTTTATCGATTCCTACAAGTGGGATAGAATTATTTGAGGAGTATACTTGCATCATTTCTCACGGTCCTAATCCAAAAACAGTTCATTTTTTTGGAGATTGTGTTGAAAAGTAAGCTATCATGGTCCTTTCCTTTAGTTCAAAATGCATCAAACTCTTTATTGATTCCTACAAGTGGGATAGAGTTATTTGAGGACTATATTTGCATCATTTCTCATGGTCCTAATCCAAAAACAGTTCATATTTTTGGAGATTGTGTTTTGGATTCAGAGACCATCCGATCTCTAGATTGTAAGAAAAGCATGAATGATGATGCATTTATGCTCACTAACACTTCAAGCTATTGTATAAGTTGCAAGAAGAAATTGGAAGAAGGCGGTGTCGGATTTATACATAAAGAGGAGAAAGCATTCCGTAGCTTGAAATGCCAAGATCAAGTGATTTTATCTAATAATGAAGTCGAGAAAGATGAAAGTAATGTTTTTGATGACTGTTTTGGTTCTTTGTTCGACGAGGAGATGCTCATTTAGCTAATGTCAATGATCATCGATCAATGATGAACGAACGAGTATAAATCACTTTAACTTGGGGGTGAATTACAGTATGAGCTTCATATTAACTTAATATTTAATCTATCAATTGTTATAAATTAATAAAAATACTGTGTCTGTCAAAGAGGATGCATTTGATTCTCGGTAGACCACTGCTGTTCTGTTATGAAGGTTATCTAGTGGCTTGTAGGTTGTGGGAGGCATACAAAGAGTTAGTTTTGAAGGACCAAAATTTAAGTCGTTTCTGTAGAAAGAAATTTAGGTTGGCGGGCGGGTCAAGTATAAAATGAGCAGTAGTATTGGCACCATTGCATGCATTGCAAAATACACGATTTCATTCGGCATTTGAATTTTGATATAATGTTCATTGCATCAGCAGTTGTTTGCCGATTGAATTGAAATAGGAAATACAAAGAAAATGGTCAAATGACAGCCCAAATTATGTATGTTCTTCATATTGATTGGCAACTCATTACTGACTGCAATGAACAACATATAAAGTACAAACTTTACATCATCAGTTGAAATCTAGGTAATTTTTAGTGTATATTTTGGTGGCAACTGCCAATAGTACTGGTCATATAAAATACCCTTATGTGTTTCAAAATTTTCTTTTAATGGTTCCATGTATACACTCATTTCTTTTGTTATTTTGTTCCAAAGATCGGTGTTTTTAAAGTTTTTTTTTGGTTATTGATACAATGAATGTCCTTTTCCTATGGCTTACACACAGAGAAGTCTATCATAAATTTTGTAAAATGGATGTGATGTTTACCATAAGAAGATATGAATTTCTGAATTGAATATGAAAAAAAAACAGTTCCTTGGATAAAATTTTGGCCTTTTTATACCAGTCAAAAGCTTGTACATTTTGTGATGCTGATTTGTTTTGCAAATGAAAGTTAGTTGTTGCTGCATGTAAATGGCTTATGCCCTTTGTAGTTTGATGAAAACATCTTTACCTACAATCTGGGTGAGGTCTGCTCGTGATTGCATCCAGGTTTGATGTTACTGCTGTACTATTAGTTATAGATCAGAAGTTTAATTTTTCTCTATTGTTTTGCTTATTAATCTTTGTTTATCTCCAGATTAACACTGAGATATTCTTATGTTTTGTGAATGCTAACATTATATTGGCACTCATCTAAGATTTTTTCCCTGATCTATCAACTACTAAAAGAGCTGATGTAATCTTCTTTTGTTCACCAAATTATCCAACTGGCGCAGTTGCCTCTAGAGAGCAAATATCATATTGGCGCAACTGCCTCCAGGTATGGAGTTACTCTCTGCACAATTTAGGTAAATCGTATTTGCCCTTTTTCATGTTACGTGCTAATTTGTTACTTCAAATCCAAGAGTTTGCAAATATTATATTGGCACTCATCTAAGATAATCTAGTAAATGTTTATTATTATGCTGCTTGTCTTTACACTTATTTACCAACAATACATTTGTGACTTTTTATTATTAAAATGTCAACTAGATGCTATCCCATGCTATGATGCTTGGCGCCTCATAATACATGTAATATGAGTTTTAAGTTTTCCCTTCATCTTTATTTACTGCTATTAAGATATGCTACAGGTTTTCTCAAATTTTCTCTCCTGTTATACGTGTATCATGAGCTTTTTGTATCGATGTCATGTACAAATTCAAAACTGTACTACCTAAAACTGCAAATATAAAATTGCATATGCACACATAATACAAATATAAAAGTTGCAGATGAAGATAATGAGAATTTTATGTATAAACTCAAGGATCGGATTGATAGGTCACCCATAATGCAAAACTATGGGAGCATAAATGTTAGATACTTATATTGTTTTCTTTTATTGTATTTATCTATTTTAATTTTTGTAGGGTTGGGATCGAAATGCTTACAATTGAGGTAAGGTTCGAGGATATATAGGTAGAAGCAGAGGTTTATGTTGGTGACAGGTGATTACCAACTAATTGTAACTATTTACTAAATGCGTTTGAGGTAACTTCATTTTTACAATTTTACAACATCCTAAAATGTAGCTAATCTGAATACTTACATATCAAATATTCATGCTATTATAGTTTAATGCTTGTAGGCAGCTTCAACTACTATTGCTTTGGCCAAAAGATATGGAGCAGACATAATAGTTATTGATATCCTCTACTTTTTTGTATATGAGTGAATTGAGTGACAATGTAGTGAGAAATGTATGTAAATATGAATGATTGTGTAATACACCAGTGAATGTACAATAGTAGAGTCAAGAAATGTGTACCATTTGAAATGTTGAAATACAGTATTTATTTGAATAAAATACTGTGTTATAATAAAATTTATTATAATGTTATGAAATCTTTGATTAATAGCAGTTGAGATGTAATTACTTTTAGCAATTGTAAAACAAATTTTAACAACTGCTAGAAATAGTTGTAAAAAAGGTTGACTTTATTACGATTGTCAGCTGTACTAGACATATTACAACTGTTTTTTACAGTTGTGAAAGGGTTTTTTTTTTGTTCTAGTGGTACCTGTGGCAACACCTGTACTGATATTAGCATAGGGTTGCAAAGATGTTGACTTTGACTCTAAGGCAACGCGGCAAAAGGCAACCCCAAAAAAGTGTTGCCACATATCATTTTTTCCCTATAGCAACACTTTTTGGCACCTACTACGTCACTTCTCTGGTGTTGCCGTAGGCCATCTATGGAGTAGTGAACAACCCACTTTTTCCACACAGTTTAAGCCGACATTTTATCAACCCATGTCAACTCAAATTTCACAGAAAAGCAGATAGTTAATAGAAAGAAATTGGAGAGTGAGATAAGAAAGAAAGAAATATTAGAATAGAAGAATAAGAAGAAGAAACAACATCATAGAGTCTCACATCGCAGCGGAACAAAATATAGTATAGAAATAAATCTTATTTACAATCATCAGAGTACATCAACACCCTTGGACAGTTATAATAATTTGTCCTCATATACAACACACCGTGGTATAATATAATATCATACATCTAAACTCTTCTAGCTCGTCTCTTCACAGTATCCAATACCTGAACCTACACAACCCAGTCTAACCCGAGCATTACAAACACCGGGTCAGCCTGGTGAACCAGAGTGAGAAAACTCACTAATTTATAGTATCATCCAACTTGGTTCTAATGTTCAAATCCTTTTGAAAGAAAAGGATAATCGTAAGACCAAATCCACACATAAATACAGACTGTTTTTACCTTACGATAACCCAAAACATTTTGAAATCATATATCTATTCTGATATTATAATAATACCTAAATACAAATAAATAACAATCTAGCAGAACGTTTGCATCTCACGCTCTACATACATAGTATACAATCAAAACCGCGGGCTCTTATTGGAGAATGGATTCCTACTATGGCAAGGTATGGGACCACCTTCTGACAGTGCACCTCTAGAGAGGAATACACCGGGTTCAACAAGAACATCTTGCAACCAGGCTAAACATGACCGACCATTCATTTCACTTGAATGTTCTGAATATATTGTCACCTTATGGTTTCTAGCAACATAACCGTTCCTGGGAGATGCAGAAGCGAAAAGAAGAACAAACATGAGTATTCTCTAGATGGTGACAATACTCCCAAATGGGAGCAACCCACATAGCCATGCAACCTACCCAATTTTATACCATTTCCCAATTGATGAGCTTGAGGTTTAAATCTTCTATTTAGAACATCTGGCTACCATTCACTCTGAATGTCACATAGTCAAATCCGGCAGATATCACTAATTGACGTCCACAAAAATACTCTAGTCGTTAAGCTGAGAGAAGTGCCCTTCTCCGCCGTCAACTATGGTATGTTTGAAGAAATCAACGTACGTGATCCCTTTGGAAATACTCCGTCAGACATCCGTCCATACAAGTCATCCAGGAACAGGAGCACCCTCCTACCACATCCTAGGTATCACCCTATATATCAGTAGCGAGCAGCCCTTGCAATCCGTCGATTCCAACCATGACAGAATCACAGTATATCTCTGATTGCAAGTTAGATATTTTAAGTAATTCTTCCACTTTATGAAGATCAACGGGTCTTCAATGCTCCAACTCGATCATCATCTGATATCTTTAACATTCACGTGTTTGTTGGTCAGAATGGTTTTTGAATATAAATTCGATCCTAGTCCTTCCGTTCCAACAATCGTATAGGCTAGATTTTGAAAATCGGTTATTTAACTAACAAAATAAACAACCATCCAACCATGAAAATAAAATGAGTTCACTGGTTCAGTACTTAGCATCATTTGTCCTTTTAAATTCTTCATTTGTTAACCAACCTCTAAATTTCCAATATTTGGAACAAAGCTTTTTATATCTTATTTCAAAAATACTACTATACTCAAAATCATCTTATTCCACTTAAAACGTTTCAAACTTTATTTTATAATACCATTCATCTAAATTCTAATTTTATTTCTCTCGACCACTCTCGTTTCTAAACAAATATCATTCTTGGATAATTATGAAGTTGTTCAAGTTGGGGTATTTTATTTACCTCTCAGACCTTGAGTCAACAACATTCTTATCTTCAGAATATATAGAAGTTTATTAACAAAGCCCGATTCTAGTAATTATCCCATATATTCCATTTCCTATCTGTTTAAAAATCATTTCAATATGATATTCTCTCTTGGAAATTTTATTCCAATCTTAACACGTTTACTTAATTTAAGTAATAAGTAACCATTATTTAAATCTTCCTCTATAACTTTAACAATATTTAAAACAATATATACAAATCGTACTTCTATAGAAACCTTCGTAAAACTCTGAAAAGTTTATTTCAAACTCATTTAGATCATATCGCGAATTTAGATCACATCTTAATAACTTAACTTGCCTCATCACCTTAATTAAAACTTTTGTTTCCGAGTTGATATCCATTTCATATCTCATCAGTTCCTAACCATAAATTAGTAAGAAAATTACGCCCTAAATATCAACCCCAAAGGCCGAAACCAACATTAGATCAATACTAAGAAAATCATTTATCTCAACCGATCTCCAGTTAGGTTCCAATTCTTCAAATTTCATAACTTGGGTCTTTATTTCATTCATAAACCATTAATAACTCGTTCCAATAATATCTTAATAAAACTTGGGTTTCATAACACTTCTATTCAACTTGAATTTTATAAATCCCATCAATTAGAATTTAAATAAGAATTCAATTAAAACTTGAATTTAAACTTAACTTGTATTTCTATTAATATAATTTGCTTTTAAACTTTATTTAATTATAAATAGGACTTATGTTTTAATAAATCTCCATTAATACATTTTTTGGGCAGGGTAAGTCGGGTTTATAATGGCCATACCACTTTATTAGAGTAGAAAAAAAGAAGTGGAGTTCTGCACAGGCACAGAAACTCCAGCTGGTTTGAAGTGCCAGAACACTAATCAATATAACACAAAAGAGAAACATAAAGTTTCATCTACTAACACAGACCTAACAGCTAATCACCAACAAGGGTGGAATAACTGGAAGAATCATTATCATTGCCAATAACATTATGTACTCAGAAAAGAGTATAGCAAGGTTAGGAGCAAAACAGAGTTAGGACTGTGAAATTCGCGTTTCCAATAACAAGTAGAATCATGGAAAAGTGTCTTGTCCGTCTCACCAAGAACACCCTCCTATATGAGCTCAAAACTCTCACCAACAATCTGATATTCCAATCTTCTACAATCTTCCATCGATCCAGTTACATATTTGTAGTATTCATTTTCAACTGGATTAGATCTCATTCCCGAAGCTGAATGGACAAACGAGCGATCATAAGACATCCAAACAATACCATCCTCTATGGTTTCCTCATCATTACTTTCCAGATCTTTGTCTATATCTTCAACTATCTTTTCAACTACTTTGGGCTTACGAACCAAAACTCAAGATGTAGGCTTAGAAAGAGGAGAACGGGTCTTAGATGGACCTACAACCATACAAGATTCTAGAAGATGACCAAAGGATTGGCATTTAGTGCATATATTCGGTTGCCATGTGTATTGAACTTCAACAAACGACTCATATTCATCCATAGAGACTTTGATCTTATTTGGTACAGGCTATTTCGGAGTAATCTCAATAAGAGATTTAGCACAAACAAGATTCTTCCTAGCTTCTGTGTTTGCGTCAAAACATTTACAATTCCCAATTCTACTTGCTAACCAATTCAAACCTAGAAGTGTCTGTAATATCGAAGGAATACGGGTTAAGATAGCCCATACAGGAATGGAAGTCATCCGCTCTCTAGCACTCTCAACCGAAGTGCACCAAGATGTAATAATAAATGGTTTCCCTCCTATGATTGCGGGATCGAATTCCAACACTTTCATTCTCTCCTCCATAAAAGAAAATTTGAAGTAAAAAACGATTCACACCATTAACTTGTAGACCACCTCTCAAATTCCAAACTTTTCGACATTGTTTGCGTACATCAATATTCAGAACCTGCGAGTCAAGGAAAAATCCAACAAGGTAATCTTTCCAAACGTTTACACCCTCTTGAACAATATCAATAGGAGGTATTAGGTTTTCAGACAAATTGAGGAATAAATGAGGAGTATAAGCTCCGGCACATCTATGAAGCACCGTAAAAAAGAAGAGTAGCTTGGTTTGGAGTTCATAGTTGCAGAATTTTTATTTGCATTGGATTGAGGCAAGGGAGAATTAGCGTTGTTCACAGGAGCACCTACGTCTGGAACAACAGGTACCACTGGGTCATTTGGATGAGCACATTGCGTGCTATTATTCACTGCAGAGTATTTAGATACTGGAGGCACCACATCATGAATCAATGACTCTGGTGTTACCCCATTAGCTATCATGTTGTGCCCAACATCAACAACCATACCAGCCATATCACTATTGATCTCAGTCTCACCCTTTTTTCCAAACCCAACAATACCAATTTCATTAATACATTTGGAAGAGGTATTACCTTGCAGTTGCTCATTACCAAAACCCGTAGCAGAATTGGGAGTCATTCGAGGCTCAAAATTTGCAGACACATTAACTTTCGACCATCTATCAGTACCTAGAGAAGCAGTAAGCACTGACGAAATTGTTGATTGACCAACTTCAGTTAGTCTAGAAACAGGAGAAGCTACAGCCGCAGGTTGCTAAATCTGCCTTGAACTCGAAGAACTTACTAGATGGAATAGGTTGTGACCCAAAAGTGCAAGTTGATTCAGAGAATTTACGCCTAGATCTGGTTATACTACTAAAAAACCTAGGTTTCTATTTTTTGTTCTTCGCCATCAAAGTGAAGGTGAGATGAAGATTAGAAGCGTGAGCAAGAAGAGGATGCATAGTGTAAGATTTTAGATCTGGAAGTCGAAGTGAGATATGGAAGAGACGGATGTTGATGGAAGAAGGAAAAACCAGTCGCCATTCTTTAATCGGCAGTCGTCATTGATAATTCTATAAATGTGTATATTACAAAATCGATGAATTAGTACATTTTAGATCCCAAGATTTTCCACTTTGATTATTATTAGATAAATAATAACCAAATATCAACATTTATAAAATGTTTACTTCATCATTAACTAATTCCATTAAACTAATAAACTAATTTAATATTCAATTTCGGTTAACTCAGTTGACTCGGTTAACTCAACGTGATCAATTTGTTAATCAAATCAGATTCGTCTTTCCATTTAAATTAAATAAAAATATAATTAATTTAAATAAATCCCATTTTGTTTTATTATTATTAAGTAGATAATAATCACTTTCAATACAATTCCATTTGTTTCTAAAACTTAATGACATAAGAATTTTCATTATATAACCATTAACTAATTTACCTTAAAAATTAAATAATAAATAATAACATTTATTTCCCTTTTAAATCGACTTCCATTTAAAATAATATCTTTTAAAATCCATCCTCAATTATAAATAAAATTTATAACTTTTTTTTATCGGTTTACCTGACGGTAAATCAGGTTATATAGACCAGTGTATATTTGGGCTATCTGCTATTAATTCCTCAACTGATATTACCCATTGGTTAATAGCAAACAAATGTTGAATTCAGATTCAACAATCAATAATCAAGTCAATAATCCAATCATATTCGTCAAACAGTTCATATAACGGTAATGTGTAAATAAACCATAAAATTTGATGATAACATGAATAATAAATTCAACTGATAATGGTCGATTAATAACAATTCAAGCATCCAATTAAATGATAAACGTTTATATTATTATAAATGTAACCAGCAAGGTAAGTTACCTCTATTGGAAATAATCGTTAAAAGTAACGATTAGTTCCGATTAAATTAATCAAACGTTTAATTTAAATCAGCTATATGAAAATATTCAGCATATATCTAAACAGTCATCAAACAATTAACGAACATAACACACAAGCAATAAACCCAACTTATAAAAATATAAATGGAACAACTGAGTGAGTTATACTCATCTTGGGTTTCCATTCGTTGTCAGAATGGCTCATTTCAGTTCATTTCTACTCTATCGATTCCTTCTTCATAATATTATGTCTGTCGATACAGTTCCAATGTTACTGGTTTTATTCCATTTTGTTGACGTATAAGCATGTTATAATATTTAAGATAATTAAATTTAAATTACCCCAAACATTAATTAGTATTTATCTATGATCCTAATTTAAATGTTAGTTAGATTCTAACTAATTACTTAATAAATTATTTAATACATAGGTCGGTTTCATAATATAACATAGGCCACGTATAAAATGGAGGAATAATATAGGCCACATTCATTATTCCAGACCTCACTTGCTACTCTTTCATATGCTACCTTGTTCCCATCCACACCAAACAGCACCGCGAGCAACGCTCCCTATCTTCCACCTGTTCTATCTTTTCTTTTCTTTCAATTTTTTAAATAGGGCCAGAAGCCCAGCCCAATATCCCAATGTCAGCCCAAAAGAAAAATCCTTCAACCCGCTTGCTTCCCTCCCCTTCTTCTACTCATCTCAGCTCCACTTCTTCCTTCCTATTTCAACGTTTCAACCTTCCTTATATTAATCTTCTTCCCAACGTTTTTTTTTCGTTTTTTTTTCTTTTTACAAAGGGCCGAAAGCCCATGGAATATGCTTCAGCCCACTTATTATTTTCTTACCCTTCTTTATGCATTTGTATTCAAATTAAAGAAAGCTGCAGGCTTTTCTTCCGTCTGCCAGTTTACGTCTTCATGCAAAGCATCACCCATTTCTATTTCATTCCAAAAAGGCTACTAGCTCTTCAATTTTCTTCCCACGCTGCATGATTTCTCTATCTACTTCATCCGTTTCTTTCCTCCTTTATTTTTACTCCGTTCAACAATGAGCTACAACATCCTTCCATTTTCTTGACTGACGTGCTCCTCCCACCTTCTACCCTTATTTCTTATTCCCATTAAAGCTTCAAACCATGTTGCTTCCTACTTCCTTCGTGTAATCTCTTTCTTTTATTTTCTACTCGCACCATGAAAACTCATCCAGGCACGGACGGTATTTCTTCTCCTTCCATGATGCTATTCACGAAAACGCTGTTCATAAACACACTGCTCCATCCCGTTCACCGCTGCTATTGGCTCCGACCGTCGGAGTTGGATCTATGATGGCCAGAAGCTACGACCAGACCCTTCGTTCCTCACCATGAACCCCGACCTTCAAGTTATCCTATTCGCCAGCACTCATCACTTATACTCGCGTGCCACACACAAAACGTATCCACGCTATGCCATCTTATGCGAGGAAGAACCAGGGTGAGAAGTGGCATAACAAGTTATTAATTCAAGCTTTGACGCATGCTTTAAAAACTGAAAATTGGATGCGTAGGTATGTGGAGAAAATCAGGAGAAAAGCTTGTATTTTGGTGGATAAGTATAAATAAAAATGGATCCATGAATCCACGCATTTTCCAAGAGAAGAATCCCCCTTTTAGCTGTGTTTCTCCGTTACTGGAAGAAGAAGGAAAGATGTAGCAACGCTGTTTATAATTAGCCATGAGATCTAAGTATTAGGCTAAGTAGGTTTGTAGAAATGAAATAGGGTAGCTGGCATGGCGTGATGCTCGAAAAATTACTTGGGTATCACGATTTTTAAAAATGGATTTGTGTGCAAGTGACAGATGAAGATAGGGACAACAGGCACAATTATTTGTGGTGCAAGAAACTAGATGTATTCCCCGAAATATACAGTGGGAAATATTTAACATATATATATATATATATATATATATATATATATATATATATATATATATATATATATATATATATTATACCCACTTTTGTACGACCGATGTTTAATTTTTTTATGGTCACATACGAACCTCAAAAATAACAAAACTTGACACACTGCTATGTTTCAACATTCCAGATCCAATGGAGTTAATTTCGTTGGAAACCGGCTCCGTTTGCACATCGTCGCTATTTTAATTTCAATTATATTCATCGGTTCATATTTAAAAAATTTCTACCGACAAAACGACTCTGATTAGCTCTAAGTTGAAAATCTAGCAAAAATTAGCTGTACGCATTCCAATAAAATTCGTTTCGTTGAAAACGAAGATCATTTGAAAAACGATTATTCTTTAGGCTTATATAATAACGATAAAATATTAAATAATTTCTGAAACTATTAAACTATAATAAAGAAAATTATCATTATTGTCGAATATATCCAAGTGCAATAATATATCATTTCTAATTCAACCAATGTGGAATTATAAGTCAATATTTATATTTTTGAGTTAAACAATATTCCAATTATATAAAAATTCCTTTATAAAATATTAAATAAATGTTATCGTTAATAATTGATTTCCATAACGACTATTTGAAACTTTGATTTGGACATGACTAACAATCTATAACATGAAATCTGAATTTTTTTCTCATCCATACGAAAATTATAATCAACAAGATTCCAACGTTTCTTGTATCATAGAAATTCAACTTAAAACAGATTCTGTGTATTCAATTGAAGTTCAAAAATCAATATTATGAACTACTGCGCCATTTCGAGCTCGTTTATAATTATATATAAATTTAACTTTTAAGCTTCGTTTTTATAAACGAATTAAATATTAAAATCCATTAGTATTCCAGATATAATATTTAAAATAATAAATTAAATAAAATATTTGGCTACCAAAAATACGGGACATTACAATTCATTTTTTATAAAAATCATAACCAATCCATTTAACCTCTCTTGTGATATAGTAGTTCGAAGGTAAGTTTTGATTAACTTTAAGTTTGAAAACTCCTCTCCGCCGAAGCAATCATAACTAGTATGGTCAACAAAACTCTATAAGCCACCAACACGTTCAAAAACCCACTTACATCACCATAATATTTTAGGAACTCAAGAATGTTAATTGATTTTTTAATTTCCTTTGGTCAAATTCTTTCCAATTGTCAAAGCTCCTAAAAAAATTCTTCTTCACAAATATCACGCTCTTTATCATGTTTCAAAAAAAAATTCTAAACTGAAACATTGCTCTTTTAATTATTCACATGCAGTTATTTTGAATTTTTCATTCAGTAGGAACCCAAATGTCCCTTCATAAAGCTCGAATTCCTTCAATCAATTTTTAAGTGAAGAATGAACTTGATCAATAATGAGTAGAAAGTAGATAATTCTAAAGTTATCTTTCGAAGATTGGACATCAAGAGCATCTACTTCCATATCTTCGTCAAATTGTTTCTTTCTACGAACATTCCTTTTTTTCTTTCAAATTTAGGATCAACAAGACCAACTTTTTCTACAAGTTCCTTAGCTTCATTCATAAAACATTCAAAACCATCTTTCCTAAGATTTTCGAAAAATACATCAAGCACATTTACTCTTGCAATGACTTGTTGTATACTCATATCCTCTCGTTGAAGTATTTTACTAACCCGATTAACATTATCAAGTATAATATACCAAATGCATAGGCTAATCAAAAATTCAAAATTCTGCGAAGTATTATGCAAATCAACCCATTTTATAAGATTTGCAATGTGTATTAGATTGCTTTCGCGATCTCTAAGTTTAGAAGAAAGATTATGCCAATCATCTATTCCTTCTTCGGCTAGCTTTGATGTTTTTTGAGTGTGTTTGAATAACTTGCAACAGAAATGAAAAACTTTGTCACATTCATTTGAATATACTAACCACTTTCTTTATGCTCTTCTCCATGTAGATAACCATCAATATAGTGTTTGGATGTAAAGTGTTTACCATTGGCTTTGTTTTTCGGAAACATATTGTTTTCATTTATGATTTTAATAGGTCCTCGCTGAACTAACATATTTCTCCCCATGTCAAGTAATCTTTCCCCATGATGTCAGATCATAAATGACATAAACATCTTTTTCAAGATTAAGAACAATCTCATCATTAACACATTATTAGGCAACATCATTGTTATTATCACCCTGGGAAATATCTTCATCATGCACCTCTTCATTCATAAATATGTCGTTAATATTTTCATCTTCACCTGCTACATCAATGTATTGAAAACCTTCATCTATCTCAATTTTTTCATTTATATATTCATCTTCGCTATTACTTTCTCTAATTTTACTTGAAGTTGAAGGTTGAGATTTTTGAGCTTTTGGTAAAATGAACCGGAAAATGAGCTGGCTAATGATTTAGCTAGTTTGTCTCTTCGTTATTTAACTTTCTTGTTGTAAGGTTTGGAATTTTGTTTTCGAAACCTTATGCGATTTTTGTCACCTTCATTCTTCTTTATTACCCTCCATTTATAATCAGAGCATAATATGTTGGCATTGTTTTCTTTTTCTCCTTGATAAAAAGAATAATTTGCACCACTAGACATTAAACTATTGTAATACCGAAATGCTGAAAAAGATTGTTGCTAAGTGTTAATTCTTATAGTGGCAAAACTATAAAATTTCAATAAAAAATGGAACAACAGCAAGCTAAGCACCATAAAACTACAAAAAAAATAAGAAAAAAAGAAAGGAGGACAGACAATGACCATGAAAATTTGCTTCAAATCCTATATCATGCCCTAGATCCATGAATTAAATTATCAAACAAGCCAAACACTATTACCCTAATTTAATAATTTGCCTCAAATTGATGAATTAACTTTTAGCGATGTTGTGCTAGGTTAATCGCAGATTCAATGACACTTCATTCTTCCTCCCCAGTTGAACGTGACTTTCTTTTTTTTTTTCCTTTTTCCTACGCGTGTTTCTTCCATCGTTTTTTTAATTATTGCGCTTTCCCAGTAGAACATGAAGTGCTTTTAAAGACCGTGACAAAGGTGTTCTTTTCAAGAAAGAATCAATGGCCATAATCACACAATAATGTCCCACCTCTATGTACAGCTTATTCCTTCCCACTTCAGCCATGAAATGCACTCCCTCTCAATCTTCTCAACTACCTCATGATTGACACAATCGAAGTTTGGAATATTCATGAAGTAAATGATACTTTGAAACAACTTGAGATTATGTCTCTCATCCACGATCAAAAGCTCTCTATGATAGATATTCTGGAAAATAAGCTGAATCGTGAAACCATGCCACGTGCAACTGACAATATTATGAAAAACTAATCCGTCCGTCGGAACCTCATTTCGTTCCTTTTTGGTTGCAATATGGTCATGTGGGACCCCAAGTTCTTTTTTTACTTTATCCAAGTGTAGGAAATCTTGCCGCTTTCTTAGCGATCATTCTCTATCTAACTTTTTCTTTTTACCAATTTTTTCTAGGTTGAAACTTTTCTTATCCCTCGGCTTCCCTTCCTTGAACACCTAAATCGTTTCAATCCTCTTCATTGACCTTGGTTAGTCATGGATGGTTGGAACTGTATGGTGAAATTCCAAGATAAAAGTGGTGGTTCCCCTCGTAGCATCAACGACCTTTTGCCTTTCAATGTCGCTATTCTTAATGCTGGAGTTATTGAAGTTACTTCAAATTGTCTTTTTCACATTTGGAGTAACAAATCAAGAAGCAGATCCCTTACCTTCTCCAAACTTGATTGTATTTTCATGGACCAACACATGCTTGCCTTGATTATTTTATTCACCGTAAAATTCTCCCTCCTGACCTTTCTAACCACTCCCCTCTTGGTCCCCTATATAGGCACTTCAGTGAAAACAATCATTCTTCTTTCAGAAAATTTAACATCTAGGTTTGTCACCCTTCTTTTATGACCAATGTTGCCAAAACATGAGCTTCCCAATTGTTGGCAACAAAATGTACAAACCCCATAGAAACTAAAACTCACCAAAATTACCATATGGATATGGAATCATGAAATTTATGGTAGAGTGAACAAGCTATCCTCCTGAATTAAATGTGATCTAGAGTACGTACAAAATTTTCTATTTAATAACCATTTAAGTATTGATTTATCTGAATAGGAGAAGGAGTTATCTTACAAGCTTAAAGAGGTTCACAATAATGAAGCCTCAATGATTAAGCAAAAATGTCATACTTAATGGGAATCTCAAGATGAACAAAATACTAAGCACATTCGTAATTATTTCAACGCCAAAGCTTATAAAAACAGGATACATCAAGTTGAAGATGTCTTACATGTAACTCATTATGGTCAACATAATGTGACACCCCACGTCTGTTAATGTCACTCATAAAGGGAATGCATTAAGTTTCGTGAAGCGTTATGGGTAAACAGACACAGAATATTACAAGACAGATATAAATAAGATAGCAGCGGAAATTCAAATTTTTATTTCAAACACAAATCATACATCGTGGTCTAAAATACCATAAGTCACAAAAACCATTACAACAATATAACTTCTGTCTTTTACCACCAGAGTACATAAATACTTAAAAGAAAACATAATTCCCCAAATAAAAGAGACAAAGCCATAGTAGAGATAAGAACTTGAGCCATACTTCAAAAGCGTCTCTAGTAAGATGATATTTGAGTCCTAACTAAGCCTCAGTGTTTCCTCCCTGAGAATCTAGGAGGGCAACGGAAGAAAGAAGAGGAAACAAATGGGTCAGACATAAATTCTGGCGAGTCTAGTTACTTTTAGCAAGTAAATAAGTAAAAGTAGCATGATAGGCATATAAAGTGGATAAGAGAGCGCACTACATAAGTGACAGGTGTGACAAGGTAGACATGATAAGGTGTATACGCTTCTCTAATGAACATTCTGCACTATTACTAGTATAACCACAATGAGATGATCCCTTCCATTATAAGGTGGTAGACTTAGGCATACGTCCAAGTGTACCCTAACTACTACCCTAATTGATAGGCACCCTAATCCGCGTAGATACTCTGTGCCGCCCCCACCGTAGGATGTATAACGTCCTAAAGTGGCAACCACTCGCTGATATGCACAGTCTGATATCTACAGGGGTCACAGTCCTCTTATCCCCTTCTGCCCGGCTCATGCACACACATGGCCCGGTCGGTTTGTGCCGCCTACACCGTTCTCCATGTTTGAATTTCTTACAATCAGTCTAGTAAGCGTGCCCCTTGTCCAACCTAGTACGGAGTACATGTTTTGATACCTACTTTGGGTTACTGGATGACACGGGTCCCACACAATATGATACAAGCTCTCCCTTTTGTCTTGTATCCCCCACTAGGCTTTCTTTGGCTATGTATACCACTAGTGTAACAACCCGTAAAATGCGAGCCAGTTTGAAATTTTTATTTTGGCAATTTTAGCGAATTTAGTATATTCAAAATGAATTATTTTAAATAATATCGACGAGAAAATTTATTTTGAATATAAATCGAACGTATATATTATATACGTCGTCGTTAGAATATAAATAATTATATATAAAATTATAAATAGAATTGAAAATGGCGCGGTAGTTCGATAATTCGATTTCAAACTTAAATTGAATGTACCGGGTGCAAAACAATCCGGATTTTAGTGAAACCAAAAACATTAGGATCTAATTGATAATATCTTTCTATCGAATCCGAAAAACCCAAATTTCATAGCGGGAATCAAAAGATATGTCCAGTTGAAAATTCTGAATAGTCGCTATGGAATTCAGGCCCTTAAAAATGGACATTTTGCAGATGACCTCGGATTTCGACGAAACCAGTTTTGTTGGGTCCGTGATGTCAAGTTATTGCTAGATTCCAAATTTCATAATTTTTCGAATCAATATGTGAGCGTGGCAAAGGAAAACGCGTTTGACCAGTTTCAGTTGATTTTAATCGACTGGAAAATGACCATTTTTCCAACGGTCTCAAAATTCGACGAAACTAGTTTTGTTAGGACCGTATCGTCAATACGAAGCTAGAAAATATTTTTTTTGGAATTTTTCTAATTAGTATGTGACCCCGGTAATTTGAAATGTACGTTTAAAATTCAATATAGTGATTTAAATGTAAATTCAACGGAAACTAATTGAAACGATCGAATCAGCTTGCGATACATATCCCATTGTGTTCGGAATGGGGGTATTACCCTAGGGACGACAGTCGGTGGGTCTCGTTTCGAGTTCGAAGTAAAAAGTTACTTTTTGAAATAAAATTAATTAATTATATAAATAGCTTCAGCCAATCACAATTCAGAAAAACCCCGTCACCTTCTTCAGCCGGCCCTAGCTCTGAACGGACGATTTGCTTCGATATTCCCCTTGATTTTTCTTCAAATCTACACAATAAAAATCAGAAATTTCTGAAGCAAAGCTCTAGAGCAACGAGAGATCTACCAATCCATAACGGTATGATCGATTATTGTGGAGTATTGGCCTAGAATTTTGTACTCAAAGGGTCAAAGTTCAACCACGTTTTCTGGTTTGAGGGTGGGCCCGAGTTCAATAAGGGGGTCAGAATCAGATGAGCACGCGCCGGCGTTTCAAGGGAGGTCTGGTGATCGACCTCCGACGTTCGACCTTGGCAGCGGTGGATGGAAGTTTCGGTCGAAGGGTTTATTTCGAACCTGGAAGAATAAAGGGAGAAGAAAGAAAGGTAGTTTCTTACCTGTTTTTCATTTGTTTTAAAAATATATATATTCATTATATAAAAATAGGATTTTTGATATATTGAATAACAAGAAAAAAAATAGGATTTTTGATATATTGAATAACAAGAAAAAAAATAGGATTTTTGATATATTGAATAACAAGAAAAAAAAATAGGATTTTTGATATATTGAATAACAAGAAAAAAAATAGGATTTTTGATATATTGAATAAAAAAAAAAATAGGATTTTTGATATATTGAATAACAAGAAAAAAAATAGGATTTTTGATATATTGAATAACAAGAAAAAAAATAGGATTTTTGATATATTGAATAAAAAAAAAATAGGATTTTTGATATATTGAATAACAAGAAAAAAATAGGATTTTTGATATATTGAATAACAAGAAAAAAAATAGGATTTTTGATATATTGAATAACAAGAATAAAAATAGGATTTTTATATATTGAACTTCGGCATAAAAATAGGATTTTTATATATTGAACTTCGGCATAAAAATATGATTTTTATATATTGAACTTCGGCATAAAAATAGGATTTTTATATATTGAACTTCGGCATAAAAATATGATTTTTATATATTGAATAGCGAAGTAAAAAAAAATTTCGATTTTTATATATTGAATAACATAGTAAAGATTCAATTTTTATATAAAGTATAACGAAGTGAAAATTCTATTTTTACAAATATGGAATAGCGATGAAAATTCTATTTTCACAATATGAAGTTAGCGTTAAAAATATGATTTTTATATAATAAAGAATATAAAAATGTGATTTTTATATTTATAGTGACTACGGGCAACGAAGATGACGAAGATGCGATAGCGATGAAGTTTTCTATCAATGAAGAGCCGTGGAGCTTGGATAGCTATATGTGAGAATTTCTCACTCTTCAATTTTATTTCTAGTTATATATATATATACTAGGATGCAGACGGTGCTTAGTAGCACCCGACACAATCGTCCACAGACCATGGACTTGTTTGTTTGGTTGCATAGATTAGTTATGTGATTTGATTCGAAATTGAATTGTTTGGTGAATTGAATGGTTTGATTGATGTGTGAATGGCGTGGGCCTTCACTAGACCGGGGATTAGGCTAGGCCTTGTCCCGTTTCTAGTATCGTGCCGTTATGCCGCCGAAATTTTCTAAAAATATGTTAGAAAAATAAAAATATCATTTTATTGAATAGATGAACCGAATAGAAATTCATATGTTAGAATAAAATGTTTTATCGTTAAAAATATAATTTTTAACGTGAATGTGAATAAATAAAATATTCATTTACAAACCAGACGGTTTGTTTATGTACACCTATTTGAATGACAATGATTGGGACGATAAATTTCACACATCGCCCAACTGCACAAATAAAATATGTGTTTGATTATTTGAAACCCCACACGGGTGTTAGGATGAAATTTGAAGTTCACTCATCCTGATTGATTAAATATGTCGATCGATTGATTGACAGGCTGTTATAAGCGTTAGATATCTATATTTGATGCTTATACAGTGTAGTGCACTTTGGTTGATGGTTGATTATTTTTCAATGCTATTATACATGTGTTGTATGAAAATCCATATGATTAACTTTATATGGTGATTGATTGGGCCTCATTCCAATTTAGAAAATAAATAATATTATAAAATAAAAGTTCATGTGTTGACAGTACTCAGTCATTGAGATTGGTCATGTGTTGAACGAAATATTTTAGTAATAAAATTTGCACCTTTATCGATATAAAATAAAAGTTCATGTGTTGACAGTACTCAGTCATTGAGATTGGTCATGTGTTGAACGAAATATTTTGATAATAACAACTATTTTGAAAAAGAAATATTTGAAATAGAATATTTGAAAATAGAAATTTATGAAGCCGTGTTGATTAGATTGACGCCATTTTGACGTGAATCGATATTTATATCGATTTTAAACGATTTCGAAATGAATTGAATTGAAAACGATTTCGAAATGAAATGAATTGAAAACGAATTCGAAATGAAATAAATTGAAAACGATTTCGAAATGAAATGAATTGAAAACGATTTCGAAATGAAATGAATTGAATATAAAACGATTTCGAAATGAATTGAATTTATTTCGAAATGAATTGAATATAAAACGATTTCGAAATGAATTGAATATAAAACGATTTCGAAATGAAATGAATTGAAAACGATTTCGAAATGAAATGAATTGAAAACGATTTCGAAATGAAATGAATTGAAAACGACTTCGAATTCGAATTGAATTTAAAGCAAATTGAAATGAATTCAAATTGAATTGAAATTTGAATTGAATAGAAATGAATTTTAAAACGAATTTATAAAGAAGAATTCAATTTTGATTTGAATTGAAAAGGAAGTTGAAATTGCTTTTGAAACGAATTTAAAACTATTTATATAATTCGTTTTGAATTGAAATCGACGAAATATATATTATATATATTATATATATAATATAATGGCCTGAATAGAACGCGCCGCGCCGCGGCAGTTCGTGAATTTCGACCATTTATTTCAAACGGTCATTACGGGAGATCCGACCGTCGGATTCTCCTAAAACCGGAACCGTTGGGTTCGTATCGAAAAGAGCTTTCTATCGAATATTAGAAATTAGAAATTAGAAATCTAACGGTTGGATTTGGAATTATGTTCAAATCAAATTCGAAAAAGGTCGCTGTAAGTGCAGTTCGATGGCCGTTGATGGAAATCGACTGTACGGGCCTTGATAAAATTATTAAAAATAGTAATAATTTATGTAAAATCATAAGAAATGATTTAGAAAGAATTGGGATGAAAAACTCCCTATTTGAAAAGATAAAAATAGATTTTTATCGAAATGAACTAGTTTTGAACTAGAATTAAAATTCTATTTATTTTTAAATAAATAAATCGAATTAGAAAAGGGTTTTAAAAATAACCAGAATATCCAATGATTGCATTGGAGTGGATTTGAATCGAAATTGTCTTCGGAATATTTCGATGTTGGGATTCGTGATTATACAGGTGTTGTTATGGAAATTTGAAAGATATATTTGTATCGTTATTTCCAATACGACATTTGTTAATCGTAGAATTTGATATTGAATATAAGCCGATATATTTTCTATTCAGAGCCTTATATTGAATATCAAATGTGATTTGGGTTTGTCGTGAATGGTGTCTTCACTAACACTGTTCTTGAACCCAGTTGAGAAAAGATTAAATCTTTTTATTTAGATTTAATGAAGTGTACCAATTAAATAATATTTAATTGGAATTGAATTGATATTGATTTTTGGGTTTATCGTGAACAGTGTTTTAAATAACACTTGTTCTTTAACCCGATAATTAATGGAATGTGATTTTGGGTTTATCGTGAACCGTGTTTTAAATGACACTGATTCTTTAACCCAGTCGAAGATTAAAACTAAGTGGAGTTTTAATGAATCTTTAATTAGATTGAAAAGATCGAAAATGGAGTATCACCAGTTTTGCTCCAGGCGATAGTTAAATCTTTAATTAGATTTGAACGTGAAATGGTAATTGAATTTACCGATAACACTGTGGTGTTAGATATGAAGTATTACCAGTTTTACTTCATGGGATGAATAGGTTGGGATTGGGAAATTAAAACAAATGATTACTTCGGTAAAGTTCGTTAATCCCGACTAATTCGAATTGATATTCAAAGATAGATTAAAGAATAAATTCAGGAATTTATCTTGGATAAAATTAATGGGAACCTTTCCCTATGAATGTGAAATTTAGAAACTAACTGTCGGTTAGCTAAGCAGAATGGTTTTCTGGATATTGATCTGATGTTGGTTTCGGCCTTCGGGGTTAATATTTGGGGAATTATTCTCTTGATTAATTTACGGTTAGTGACTAATGAATTGGAATGAGGCGTATGTTGTGTTTGTGTAACACTTTTATAATATATACGCGAGTTATTCGGAAAGACCGGGTTTATCCCATTCTGAATAACTGATACGACGATAAGTCGAAGATGAAGACGATGGTCGAAGACCGGAGGTCTTCACGTCGTTTGGGTAATTACTGATGATCTTGATTGGGCTGTACACCCAAGAAGATGGAAACAGTTAGTGATCGTCCAGACGTACTTGGAGATCGATGGATATGCGGGGTACTAGGTGCCTCCGGTTTCGTTCAGACCCAGGACGGACTTGTAAATGGACTGTGTGTCAGACATCGGATTTCATTCTGTGTGACTGATATCGGTTGCATAGGATGGTTTGCCTGTGTGGCATACTAAGATGCAAATGATCAAGGCTTCTGTTGAAAAGCAAAGTCTTGTGGTGATGATCAAAGCACGGCCTTTGTGGCGTAGCTTTGTGTAACGTTTACCTCGCGTGTTTCACACCAGGTATGAACCAAAAACGGGAGACGGACCTCAGGGAGGGCCTGCGTTTCCTCCTAGCTAGAAGTGGCGTCAGTGGTTTTACACGCCCTGACGAGTTTGACTTATGTGGTTGTTGCTGTTGCGAGGCGCCTCGGATTGATCGGTCGTTCTCGAACCGATGGAGTCATTTAGTTGGCTCGCTTACGCCCCAAAGGGCGGCGAAACGTAGTGCTCAGGCATTTTTAATCCACTCCGTGTGGACCGGCCCTGTCGCTCCAAGGGTCGATGCGTTCTGATCCTGAGACTTGGGCTAGGCAGTCTCGAATCGGTTGAGGACTATCTTTTGCCTCGGTTCATAGAAGGAAATCCAATTTCCAAATACGTGACTTTGCGGTTTTATTTGTAAACCTATATATGGCGACATGATATATGGTACCCATGCCGCCTATGATTGATACTTATGATTTGAAGTTGTTTTATGCACTATGCACTTATTATAGTATCAAATGATTTGTTTTAAACGTATCAAGCATTCTTTGGCTGTTATAAGGGAAAACCCTATCCCCCGGCTTGCGTTGCATTGTGTGATAGGACCTGGGTCTTATAACAGCTTCATCTTTCTTTATTTAGCATTGCGCTGTTTGTTTTATGCACTGGTATTCTTGGGAGGAAACCCGTTCCGTGTTATACGGCGTGGTCCCTTGATTTACCTTTGAAAATAAAGATTAAAAACTGTTTTAGTTCTCACACCAGTCACATGACTGACCTGGAGTTTATTGTTTTAACCTAAACTCTGGGTGCCCCTATTTTTGACACGGGCAGCTAGTAGTTTTGGTTTTGCAGATTTATATTCACAGGATCCTGGTTTACAGCTGGAACGATATCCAGAAAGCTTTGTATCCGTATATCTCTTCTAGTTGTGTATTGTATTATTTTCCGCTGCGATGTATTTAAATGTAATTTAAATCTCTGATATTTCTGTGTAATATTCTTTTATACTCTGTATATTCTTGTAATCTGATGCATTGTTGTAATATACAATGAAATGTTCTTCTGTATGTGTTCTGTTGTGGCTTGTTCTCGAACTATCCGACGCTTTCCTTTGCGGGGAAGTTGCGGGTTTTCACAGTTGGTATCAGAGCTTTGGTTTACAAAGCTAGAGAACAAGGCACATTAGAACCATACGAAAGAATTCATCAGATATTGGATTAGTAATATCCAATGGGAATGACTCGTTAGAGATAGGATCAGTAGTATCCTAGAACGAGTGTGAAGAGTATATTTTTAAAATGAAAACAAAATTTTGTTTTGAAAATTTAAATCAATTATTCGTAGTTGATTATTTATTTATATTGATTTGGACAGTCCAGTATATATAGACTTTGCGTATACGTCTGATCCACGTGTAGTTGAAGTCTTAATATACTGGATAGTTATAGAGTCACACTCTAGTCGCCCGGAGACGATTCTGATGATAGTCTAGACATCATCAGAATTGGTATTCGAGTTTCGAAGGTGTGATTTTCTATATATTTCCATTAGACTGGTGTGAGAACCAAAACTTATATATAGCTAGAATACATTATTGTGAATTGGCATCAAAACATGATTTTCAGTATATATATCAAAATTAGGAATTTGAAACTCTAATTCACTAATGGATTGATGTTTGTGTTGTTTGTTTATTTGTTTGCAAATTTTGAACTATTATGCCTAATTTGATCGAATATTGAATTGTATTGAAAATCGGTCGCATTTGCTTGCATATACATGTGCTTATATTGAACAGGTCATAGCAAGGAGGCTAGAGCCAGAGAATAAAATTTGTTTGCCCGACAAATAGGTACATGTTTACTACATAATTTCCTGTTTTGTTTGGGTGATGATGATTTTGTGAGCCTATTGGCTAGCCGCTTGGCTTTTTCTTTTTCTTTTTGAGATCTGAAGGACCGGGGAAGCTATTTGAAATTCCCCGATGCTCCCGGTGCAGGGGAGATTATGGCGAAATTTTTCAAAAATTTAGGGTGTTAGCCAAATTTTTGAAATTTTGAAAATTCTCAGAAACTGAAAAGTTAGAGAAGGGAAGCCAGATCGAGCGTAGAATTGATTAATCAAACCACTTTCGACTTTGTTCCTTTTCGGGGACGAAAAGTTTTAAGTGGGGGAGATTGTAACAACCCGTAAAATGCGAGCCAGTTTGAAATTTTTATTTTGGCAATTTTAGCGAATTTAGTATATTCAAAATGAATTATTTTAAATAATATCGACGAGAAAATTTATTTTGAATATAAATCGAACGTATATATTATATACGTCGTCGTTAGAATATAAATAATTATATATAAAATTATAAATAGAATTGAAAATGGCGCGGTAGTTCGATAATTCGATTTCAAACTTAAATTGAATGTACCGGGTGCAAAACAATCCGGATTTTAGTGAAACCAAAAACATTAGGATCTAATTGATAATATCTTTCTATCGAATCCGAAAAACCCAAATTTCATAGCGGGAATCAAAAGATATGTCCAGTTGAAAATTCTGAATAGTCGCTATGGAATTCAGGCCCTTAAAAATGGACATTTTGCAGATGACCTCGGATTTCGACGAAACCAGTTTTGTTGGGTCCGTGATGTCAAGTTATTGCTAGATTCCAAATTTCATAATTTTTCGAATCAATATGTGAGCGTGGCAAAGGAAAACGCGTTTGACCAGTTTCAGTTGATTTTAATCGACTGGAAAATGACCATTTTTCCAACGGTCTCAGAATTCGACGAAACTAGTTTTGTTAGGACCGTATCGTCAATACGAAGCTAGAAAATATTTTTTTTGGAATTTTTCTAGTTAGTATGTGACCCCGGTAATTTGAAATGTACGTTTAAAATTCAATATAGTGATTTAAATGTAAATTCAACGGAAACTAATGAAACGATCGAATCAGCTTGCGATACATATCCCATTGTGTTCGGAATGAGGGTATTACCCTAGGGACGACAGTCGGTGGGTCTCGTTTCGAGTTCGAAGTAAAAAGTTACTTTTTGAAATAAAATTATTTAGTTATATAAATAGCTTCAGCCAATCACAATTCAGAAAAACCCCGTCACCTTCTTCAGCCGGCCCTAGCTCTGAACGGACGATTTGCTCCGATATTCCCCTTGATTTTTCTTCAAATCTACACAATAAAAATCAGAAATTTCTGAAGCAAAGCTCTAGAGCAACGAGAGATCTACCAATCCATAACGGTATGATCGATTATTGTGGAGTATTGGCCTAGAATTTTGTACTCAAAGGGTCAAAGTTCAACCACGTTTTCTGGTTTGAGGGTGGGCCCGAGTTCAATAAGGGGGTCAGAATCAGATGAGCACGCGCCGGCGTTTCAAGGGAGGTCTGGTGATCGACCTCCGACGTTCGACCTTGGCAGCGGTGGATGGAAGTTTCGGTCGAAGGGTTTATTTCGAACCTGGAAGAATAAAGGGAGAAGAAAGAAAGGTAGTTTCTTACCTGTTTTTCATTTGTTTTAAAAATATATATATTCATTATATAAAAGTAGGATTTTTGATATATTGAATAACAAGAAAAAAATAGGATTTTTTATATATTGAATAACAAGAAAAAAAATAGGATTTTTGATATATTGAATAACAAGAAAAAAAAAATAGGATTTTTGATATATTGAATAACAAGAAAAAAAATAGGATTTTTGATATATTGAATAAAAAAAAAATAGGATTTTTGATATATTGAATAACAAGAAAAAAAATAGGATTTTTGATATATTGAATAACAAGAAAAAAAATAGGATTTTTGATATATTGAATAAAAAAAAAAAAATAGGATTTTTGATATATTGAATAACAAGAAAAAAATAGGATTTTTGATATATTGAATAACAAGAAAAAAAAATAGGATTTTTGATATATTGAATAACAAGAATAAAAATAGGATTTTTATATATTGAACTTCGGCATAAAAATAGGATTTTTATATATTGAACTTCGGCATAAAAATATGATTTTTATATATTGAACTTCGGCATAAAAATAGGATTTTTATATATTGAACTTCGGCATAAAAATATGATTTTTATAAATTGAATAGCGAAGTAAAAAAAAAAATTCGATTTTTATATATTGAATAACATAGTAAAGATTCAATTTTTATATAAAGTATAACGAAGTGAAAATTCTATTTTTACAAATATGGAATAGCGATGAAAATTCTATTTTCACAATATGAAGTTAGCGTTAAAAATATGATTTTTATATAATAAAGAATATAAAAATGTGATTTTTATATTTATAGTGACTACGGGCAACGAAGATGACGAAGATGCGATAGCGATTAAGTTTTCTATCAATGAAGAGCCGTGGAGCTTGGATAGCTAATTTTATTTCTAGTTATATATATATATACTAGGATGCAGACGGTGCTTAGTAGCACCCGACACAATCGTCCACAGACCATGGACTTGTTTGTTTGGTTGCATAGATTAGTTATGTGATTTGATTCGAAATTGAATTGTTTGGTGAATTGAATGGTTTGATTGATGTGTGAATGGCGTGGGCCTTCACTAGACCGGGGATTAGGCTAGGCCTTGTCCCGTTTCTAGTATCATGCCGTTATGCCGCCGAAATTTTCTAAAAATATGTTAGAAAAATAAAAATATCATTTTATTGAATAGATGAACCGAATAGAAATTCATATGTTAGAATAAAATGTTTTATCGTTAAAAATATAATTTTTAACGTGAATGTGAATAAATAAAATATTCATTTACAAACCAGACGGTTTGTTTATGTACACCTATTTGAATGACATTGATTGGGACGATAAATTTCACACATCGCCCAACTGCACAAATAAAATATGTGTTTGATTGTTTGAAACCCCACAAGGGTGTTAGGATGAAATTTGAAGTTCACTCATCCTGATTGATTAAATATGTCGATCGATTGATTGACAGGCTGTTATAAGCGTTAGATATCTATATTTGATGCTTATACAGTGTAGTGCACTTTGGTTGATGGTTGATTATTTTTCAATGCTATTATACATGTGTTGTATGAAAATCCATATGATTAACTTTATATGGTGATTGATTGGGCCTCATTCCAATTTAGAAAATAAAGAATATTATAAAATAAAAGTTCATGTGTTGACAGTACTCAGTCATTGAGATTGGTCATGTGTTGAACGAAATATTTTAGTAATAAAATTTGCACCTTTATCGATATAAAATAAAAGTTCATGTGTTGACAGTACTCAGTCATTGAGATTGGTCATGTGTTGAACGAAATATTTTGATAATAACAACTATTTTGAAAAAGAAATATTTGAAATAGAATATTTGAAAATAGAAATTTATGAAGCCGTGTTGATTAGATTGACGCCATTTTGACGTGAATCGATATTTATATCGATTTTAAACGATTTCGAAATGAATTGAATTGAAAACGATTTCGAAATGAAATGAATTGAAAACGATTTCGAAATGAAATAAATTGAAAACGATTTCGAAATGAAATGAATTGAAAACGATTTCGAAATGAAATGAATTGAGTATAAAACGATTTCGAAATGAATTGAATTTATTTCGAAATGAATTGAATATAAAACGATTTCGAAATGAATTGAATATAAAACGATTTCGAAATGAAATGAATTGAAAACGATTTCGAAATGAAATGAATTGAAAACGATTTCGAAATGAAATGAATTGAAAACGACTTCGAATTCGAATTGAATTTAAAGCAAATTGAAATGAATTCAAATTGAATTGAAATTTGAATTGAATAGAAATGAATTTTAAAACGAATTTATAAAGAAGAATTCAATTTTGATTTGAATTGAAAAGGAAGTTGAAATTGCTTTTGAAACGAATTTAAAACTATTTATATAATTCGTTTTGAATTGAAATCGACGAAATATATATTATATATATTATATATATAATATAATGGCCTGAATAGAACGCGCCGCGCCGCGGCAGTTCGTGAATTTTGACCATTTATTTCAAACGGTCATTACGGGAGATCCGACCGTCGGATTCTCCTAAAACCGGAACCGTTGGGTTCGTATCGAAAAGAGCTTTCTATCGAATATTAGAAATTAGAAATTAGAAATCTAACGGTTGGATTTGGAATTATGTCCAAATCAAATTCGAAAAAGGTCGCTGTAAGTGCAGTTCGATGGCCGTTGATGGAAATCGACTGTACGGGCCTTGATAAAATTATTAAAAATAGTAATAATTTATGTAAAATCATAAGAAATGATTTAGAAAGAATTGGGATGAAAAACTCCCTATTTGAAAAGATAAAAATAGATTTTTATCGAAATGAACTAGTTTTGAACTAGAATTAAAATTCTATTTATTTTTAAATAAATAAATCGAATTAGAAAAGGGTTTTAAAAATAACCAGAATATCCAATGATTGCATTGGAGTGGATTTGAATCGAAATTGTCTTCGGAATATTTCGATGTTGGGATTCGTGATTATACAGGTGTTGTTATGGAAATTTGAAAGATATATTTGTATCGTTATTTCCAATACGACATTTGTTAATCGTAGAATTTGATATTGAATATAAGCCGATATATTTTCTATTCAGAGCCTTATATTGAATATCAAATGTGATTTGGGTTTGTCGTGAATGGTGTCTTCACTAACACTGTTCTTGAACCCAGTTGAGAAAAGATTAAATCTTTTTATTTAGATTTAATGAAGTGTACCAATTAAATAATATTTAATTGGAATTGAATTGATATTGATTTTTGGGTTTATCGTGAACAGTGTTTTAAATAACACTTGTTCTTTAACCCGATAATTAATGGAATGTGATTTTGGGTTTATCGTGAACCGTGTTTTAAATGACACTGATTCTTTAACCCAGTCGAAGATTAAAACTAAGTGGAGTTTTAATGAATCTTTAATTAGATTGAAAAGATCGAAAATGGAGTATCACCAGTTTTGCTCCAGGCGATAGTTAAATCTTTAATTAGATTTGAACGTGAAATGGTAATTGAATTTACCGATAACACTGTGGTGTTAGATATGAAGTATTACCAGTTTTACTTCATGGGATGAATAGGTTGGGATTGGGAAATTAAAACAAATGATTACTTCGGTAAAGTTCGTTAATCCCGACTAATTCGAATTGATATTCAAAGATAGATTAAAGAATAAATTCAGGAATTTATCTTGGATAAAATTAATGGGAACCTTTCCCTATGAATGTGAAATTTAGAAACTAACTGTCGGTTAGCTAAGCAGAATGGTTTTCTGGATATTGATCTGATGTTGGTTTCGGCCTTCGGGGTTAATATTTGGGGAATTATTCTCTTGATTAATTTACGGTTAGTGACTAATGAATTGGAATGAGGCGTATGTTGTGTTTGTGTAACACTTTTATAATATATACGCGAGTTATTCGGAAAGACCGGGTTTATCCCATTCTGAATAACTGATACGACGATAAGTCGAAGATGAAGACGATGGTCGAAGACCGGAGGTCTTCACGTCGTTTGGGTAATTACTGATGATCTTGATTGGGCTGTACACCCAAGAAGATGGAAACAGTTAGTGATCGTCCAGACGTACTTGGAGATCGATGGATATGCGGGGTACTAGGTGCCTCCGGTTTCGTTCAGACCCAGGACGGACTTGTAAATGGACTGTGTGACTGATATCGGTTGCATAGGATGGTTTGCCTGTGTGGCATGCTAAGATGCAAATGATCAAGGCTTCTGTTGAAAAGCAAAGTCTTGTGGTGATGATCAAAGCACGGCCTTTGTGGCGTAGCTTTGTGTAACGTTTACCTCGCGTGTTTCACACCAGGTATGAACCAAAAACGGGAGACGGACCTCAGGGAGGGCCTGCGTTTCCTCCTAGCTAGAAGTGGCGTCAGTGGTTTTACACGCCCTGACGAGTTTGACTTATGTGGTTGTTGCTGTTGCGAGGCGCCTCGGATTGATCGGTCGTTCTCGAACCGATGGAGTCATTTAGTTGGCTCACTTACGCCCCAAAGGGCGGCGAAACGTAGTGCTCAGGCATTTTTAATCCACTCTGTGTGGACCGGCCCTGTCGCTCCAAGGGTCGATGCGTTCTGATCCTGAGACTCGGGCTAGGCAGTCTCGAATCGGTTGAGGACTATCTTTTGCCTCGGTTCATAGAAGGAAATCCAATTTCCAAATACGTGACTTTGCGGTTTTATTTGTAAACCTATATATGGCGACATGATATATGGTACCCATGCCGCCTATGATTGATACTTATGATTTGAAGTTGTTTTATGCAGTATGCACTTATTATAGTATCAAATGATTTGTTTTAAACGTATCAAGCATTCTTTGGCTGTTATAAGGGAAAACCCTATCCCCCGGCTTGCGTTGCATTGTGTGATAGGACCTGGGTCTTATAACAGCTTCATCTTTCTTTATTTAGCATTGCGCTGTTTGTTTTATGCACTGGTATTCTTGGGAGGAAACCCGTTCCGTGTTATACGGCGTGGTACCTTGATTTACCTTTGAAAATAAAGATTAAAAACTGTTTTAGTTCTCACACCAGTCACATGACTGACCTGGAGTTTATTGTTTTAACCTAAACTCTGGGTGCCCCTATTTTTGACACGGGCAGCTAGTAGTTTTGGTTTTGCAGATTTATATTCACAGGATCCTGGTTTACAGCTGGAACGATATCCGGAAAGCTTTGTATCCGTATATCTCTTCTAGTTGTGTATTGTATTATTTTCCGCTGCGATGTATTTAAATGTAATTTAAATCTCTGATATTTCTGTGTAATATTCTTTTATACTCTGTATATTCTTGTAATCTGATGCATTGTTGTAATATACAATGAAATGTTCTTCTGTATGTGTTCTGTTGTGGCTTGTTCTCGAACTATCCGACGCTTTCCTTTGCGGGGAAGTTGCGGGTTTTCACAACTAGGTTCTTTAATTACATAACCCTATCATTTCTACAAGTTATGCTTACCCTAAAAGGTGTCTTTAATTACATAACTTTATTATTCCAATCGGTCATGTATACCACTAGGTGTCTTTAATTACATAACCCTATCATTTTTACAAGTTATGCTTACCCTAAAAGGTGTCTTTAATTACATAACTTTTTTATTCCAATCGGTTATGTATACCACTAGGTGTCTTTAATTACATAACCTTATCGGGTTAAGTTTGTCGGCCTATATGTAAATATTACCCACTCCCTCTAGATTTGCTTAACCCATCCACTATCCATTCAATTTTACTTAACCCTAACTATAATTCACAATTATACAATCTCTATGGATTAGATTTGGTTAAGTTGTCCAAATTATTTCCATGTCCATTTATGGTTTTATATAATGGGCTAGACCTCCCACATTAGGCCTACAACTTGTGGATGCTTGATATGCCGGTCGGGTCCGGCCAGTCTTATTCCACAAGTTGGGCCTAACCTCGTGTCATAGCCCGTCTTGTATTTGCGCACTTAGACCTCTCACATTATGTTCAGTGTTAGTGGCTGCTGGATATGCCAGTTGGGTCCGGGTAGACTTCCACCACTAAGGCAACCTAACCTCGTGTCATAAGTGCAATCACAATTAATTGTAATACTAGACATTCCATTCTTATCCAATTCTTACCTATGTCTTTATAGTTGATTATGTCCCCACTTCCCCAATTTGAATTATATGTCCAATTCATATAAACATTATTTAAATTATGCCAATTCTAACCCTTTTTCCCCTGTTCCCTAACTAACGCATATACATATATTTGGTGGCATCTAGGCTAGAAAGTAGCCTAGTCATACATGATAAAAAGGGTAAAGTGATGGTAATATGACAAAGGTGATTATTTTGGCATAAACATAAACATAAACTATAATGGTGATAAGGCGGACACATAAGCATAAATCTGATGAACTTGTGGCAGTTAATTGATTCTAACATAACTATGATGTCATAATAAGCATAATAAGATCTAAATTAACAATTTAGATGTCCAACTAGTTTAGATCTAATATGATAAGCACAAGGTGATAAACTAGATCTGATTAGCAATTTAGATTCCACATAAGATAGATCCAATAGTTAAAATTAGATCTAACACAAATAAGGTCAAGTTCCACATCATAGAATGTTACAATAGATCCAACAAGGTAGAGATTTAAATCAATAGTTAAAAATAGATCTAACACAAGTAAGGTCAAGATCCACATAATAGAATGCCACAAAAGTTACAATAGATCCAACAAGATAAAGATTTAGATCCAAGTTATACACAATTTAGGATGTCATATGTTCGCAATTCACAATGGATCTAGTATAATATAGGCACATAAACAAATCCAAACTATTGTCATATCACGTTTATTTATATATATTTAAATCTAAAAGCAACTAGGAACTCACAGAGTTTGGATCAGAATATAGAGAAAGAATGGATCTTGAATCTCTAACTTATTTGCTTAGCTTGATAGTTGTAGGAGAATAACAGATCCAATTCAGTTAAGATACCGGCAGAGTTTAGCTCCATGGATTCTGAATGAAGAAAATAGGAGAAATGGACACGTATTTACAGCTGCCAACCACCCTGAAACTGACTGCCACGTCATCCCTAAGGGTGTCGACACCCCTATAGGTAGGTCGACCCTGGTGTCGACACCCCTTAAGGGGGTCGACCCCGTTGTCGACACCCAGGGAGGTCGACCCCCTAGAGCGGGAATTTTGCCACCATACGAAATTTTTAGTTTTGAACGCTTTCTGGATAGGTGTTGACTCATATCTAACTCATATGTATACATATATTTCTTCTACGCGTATACAAACTTAAAACCCTCATTACTTCTTCATAGATGTCCGTTTTACGCAAACCAAATGGCTATCTTGACCAGAATTTCGAGATGGACGCAATGGCGCATCCATTTCCCTTAATTCCAAATATTAAATTAATTATAATTTAATTTATCCTCTTTTAGTGTCGTTAAAAATACGGGGTGTTATTTTCTCTCCTACTCAAAGGATTTCGTCCCCGAAATCTCTAGAAGATGCATATGCTACCATCCATCAATCACTGGCATCCATTGTCCTTAAAGACTTCTAATTCTTATATGAATATATGCAAGGGTGTATGTATATGTCCCAACACTTTTGTGGAAATCAGACGGTGTACTGATTCAGTTGACCTCCTTAATGCAATGTATGTTAGTGCCATGAATTCAATATGTACGCAAATAATCTTATTATAACATGTGAGTTTTATATGTGTGCACACTCATTCGTCCAAATGCAACATCCATATGGTAATACATCCATTTCCATCCATAAAAGAAAATAAAATGCACACACATCCATATGCAGTATGGGAGTGATTGAGCCAATCTAGTGTCTAATGTGTGTGTATATGCATTCACAGGCAACCGCTAGCAATCATTTGCATCCATCAAACATAACATGTCTCAAACACATGTTTACATCCATTGGATTCCTGTCTAAAGGTAGAAAATGTTATGGATAAGATATAATCAAATGATAGAAACAAGTATAGATAAAACTTTGGAAAAAGGAGTTAAGAACATACCCTAAAAAAGAAAAGGGTATGAAGCATGAATCTTGGCTTCGGTCTCCCATTTTGAGTAGGGGAGAATGTTTCCTTGGCCTTCGGCAGGAGCCGTGGCTTCCAGATACCTACGGAACCATCTAGGTATTGCAACGCCCTCCGGGATATTAGGAATGTTTGGTTCCCTAGACATGCTGAAAAGAAAAAGGGAAGAGATTTAGACAAAGGACCGAAGGATATTACATATGGCTTCTTAGGGAATGTCTTTCAAAACAGACTTTTCTTTTTGAAAATGCTTTCTTTTAATACCTTTTTGAAAATAATTTTTCAAAATCTTTACCCAATCTAGTAACCTTCAGCTCTGGTACCAAGTGTGACACCCCATGTAAGTTAATGTCACTTACAAAGGGAATGCATTAAGTTTCATGAAGTGTTATAAGAATATTATAAGACATATATAATTAAGATAGCAGTGGAAATTCAAATTTTTATTTCAAACACAAATCATACACCGTGGTCCAAAATACCGTAAGTCACAGAAACCATTACAACAATATAACTTCTGTCTTTTACCATCAGAGTACATAAATAATTAAACGAAAACATAATTCCCCAAATAAAAGAGACAAAGCCATAGTAGAGATAAGAACTTGAGCCATACTTCGAAAGCGACACTAGCAAGATGATATCCGAGTCCTGACTAAGCTAGGTTGTTTCCTCCTTGAGAACCTTGGGGGGCAGAAGAAAGAAGAGGAAACAAAAGGGTTAGACATAAAGTCTGGCGAGTCTAGTTACTTTTAGCAAGTAAATAAATAAAAGTAGAATGATAGGCATATAAAGTGGATAAGAGAGATCACTACATAAATGGCAGGTGTAACAAGGTAGACAGTATAAAGTGTATACGCTTCTCTAATGAACACTCTGCAATATTACTAGTATAAACAGAATGAGACGATCCCTTCCACTATAAGGTGGTATACTTAGGCATACGTCCAAGTGTACCCTAACTACTACCCTAATCGGTTGGCTCCCTAATCCGCGTAGATACTCTGTGCCAGTCCCACCGTAGGATGTATCACTTCCGAAAGTGACAACCCCTCGCTGATATGCGCAACCTCATATCTACAGGTGTCACGGTTGTTTTATCCCCTTCTGTCCAGCTCATGCACGCACATGGCCCGGTCGGTTTACGCCGCCCACACTGTCCTCCACGTTTGTATCTCTTACAATCAGTCCAGGAAGTGTGCCCCTTCTCCGACCTTGTATGGAGTACATGTTTTGATACCTACTCCGGGTTACTGGACGAAACGGGTCCCACACAATATGATACAAGCTCTCCCCTTTGTCTTGTATCCCCCACTAGGTTTTCTTTGGCAATGTATACCACTAGGTGCCTTTAATTACATAACCCTATCATTTCTACAAGTTATGCTTACCCTAAAAGGTGTCTTTAATTACATAACTTTATTATTCCGACGGGTAATGTATACCACTAGGTGTCTTTAATTACATAACCCTATCATTTCTACAAGTTATGCTTACCCTAAGGTGTCTTTAATTACATAACTTTATTATTCCAACTGGTCATGTATACCACTAGATGTCTTTAATTACATAACCTTATCGGGTTAAGTTTGTGGGCCTATATGTAAATATTACCCACCCCCTCCAGATTTGCTTAACCCATCCATTATCCAATCAATTTTACTTAACCCTAATTTAGTTCACAATCATACAATCCTTATGGATTAGATTTGGTTAAGTAGTCCAATTTATTACCATGTCCATTTATGGTTTATAATGGGCTAGACCTCCCACATTAGGCCTACAACCTGTGGATGCTTGATATGCCGGTCGGGTCCGGGCAGTCTTACTGTAATGACCCGGGTTTTCGGTCGACTAATTTTAAATATTTATTATGGATTTAAATATTTAGTTGAGAATATAAATGTAAATTTATATTAAGTTATCGATTTAATAATCGAATACGATTTAATTTAAATTGATATCGAATTCGAAGTTAAAACTAAACTGAATACAGTTCAGATGATCAATACAAAATTATGTTTAATCAGAATAATAATATTTATTTATTGTCGAGGAAATTAATTGTTTGAAATTAATTTATATTTAATTTAAATTTATATCTCCTCCAGATGATAAATTTTGACTTGCTAACTCGTTCCAGTGTTTCCAGAAGGTAATATTACCCTAAGATTGTCAGTTGTTGGGTTCAGAGAGGAGTTCGGAATCAGGGTATATTTTAATTAAAGGATACCGATTTAAACAAATATAAATAAAATAATTTACCATTAATCCCTTTTTGTTTGTGGACATGAACAATACAACAAGGCAAAAATAAAAAGGGGTGTTGTCTTCATTTTCACCACTCAACAGACACCTTGCGTGGCTTTATTTCTTCCAACCATTTATTCTATAAACAAGAATGAAGCCGCTCCTCAAACCATTCAAATAAAATCCAAAGTCATTCCTACTTCCTCAAATCGAAATTGGTTGTTCTATTTTTTAAATTTAAAAATGGCGGATCCTTGTTTTCTACTCCATCAGAAATTCGAAGCTCACAAATGAATCAAAGGGGTGTCGAAGCCTTGTTCTTCTCAATTGAAAACCACCTGGTGTGATAAGATCTTGGTATTGGAATTCTGGAAGATCGACATCACGTTAGTGGCCTCGGGTCTCTATTTGATGAAGTCGAGAGGAATTGGAAGAGGGAGCAGGGGTCGGAAACTTCAGGGAGTGGATGGACGATTTTTTTTAGGGGGTGCGAAGACTGATGAAGTCGAACAAGGGTATTTAGGGTAGTATGAAGGCTTGGCGACAGCATGGAAATGGGGAGTGCGGCCTACAGTATGGAGGTGGTTCGAAATCAACATATGGGTGATAAGGAGGACTCAAAAAGGATGAGCTCGACAGTAGTGGTTCTTGGGGGAGTTCGATCCACTTGATGTCACTGCCTGTAGCATCGCGTGGCTTGGGGTCAACCCGGAGATTTTTACGATGGACAGGTCATCGAGTTTCATGCAGTAAAGAAAAGCATGTCGAGTTTGACACTAGGGTAGCTGTTGGAGAAGGAACGGGAACGTGCCATAGGGATTTGCTGCAGTTTTAGTTTGAGGCAGTAGGGCGAGTGAGTGGTGGCCTGTAGGTTGAGCAGAGAGGATGCATGAGTGGAATGCTGCCAAGTTGGTGCTGCAACAGTTCGGAGAGGTGAGAGCTGTTGAAGACCGTATGGTGTTCGACAGAATGCCATAGAGAATGGAGCAGGTATTAGAGGGGGCTGAGGGCAGTTGGGGACGCTGCTGTAATTAAAGGAAAATGGGAAAGGTAACTAAATAAATTATTTAGTCAATATTTAATTTATTTAGTATAATAGTTAATTTAATGGGATAATCGTTTAATCGATAAATGTAAAATCATATGATCATAGGCGTAATCCACTCGAGAAGAATTAAGTTGAAGCAATTCAAGTCAATGTTAGACAAGACTGAATGGAATCAGAGTGGATATTTGACAAGTAAAATAAATGTGAGTAAAATCTCACTCGTTAAATTTATTTTTAGCATTTAAAAATAAATTGTTGATTGGTTGTATGCATTAAAATATTACTGTGCCTATTTAAATATATATTAGTTATTTAGGCTTGGCTATTATACATACATACATACATATATATATATAGGTTTGGTTGTTGGATGATTCCCGTAGTATCATTAGCGGATGCCCGCGGTATCATTAGCGGATGATTTCCCTATGCTCCCCACAAATATATATTAGTGGATGACCTTCATACCGCGATATCCTGCCTCGAAGCAGGAAGGGTATTATTTATGTTGATCTGTGGATGCAGGAAAAACAGGTTGGAGGGATCCAACTGGATTCCTCAAAAATATATTATTTGTTTGTTTGTTTGTTTGCATATATACTGTCATATATGATGTGATAGAAAACTTGTAAATAAATAAGTGGGTGTTTCATATGTTTAAGTACTACTAGGCCTAAGTGTTTATATATAAAAATATCATGGAAAGGATATTTGAGATTTAAAAGGAAAATTCTATTTTTCAAAAATAGAAATTTGAAATTCGAATGGAGTAACAATATTGACTTGTTTTGAATAAATAAAACAAGTACTGAAATTTATAAACGATGTTTATAAATAAAAAAATATACAGGAAACTGAAGTATTGAAATTTATAAAATAGTGTTTATAAATTGAATAATACAGGAAATGGAAGTGAATTTATAAATGGTATCTATAAATGAAATGGGAAAAATTATCACTTAGATAATTTGGGAAATGTAAATACGAGTGTGTATTTGTAAAGGGAAATTTATTTTTCCAAAGGAGAATTTCAATTTCAAAGGGATTTGAAATTAAGACTTGCTTAAAAATATATAAACAAGTATATAGACGGTTTTTGTAAATAAAGGAAAATTAGTTAATTAAGTTTAGGATTTGAGTTCAACTTTGAATAAGTAAATTAAACTTGTGAATTCATATTCAAATCGAATATGAAACCTGAGTTTGAAAAGAGGAATTGGATCAGTTTATAAGTAAGTTGAAATATATTTGAACATGTTATATTCAAATAAAAAGGTGAAATAGGCAAAATAGTTAATTAGCAAATCAATTAACAAATTAAGTTAAAATGATTGGATTAAGTTGAAATGAATTAGAAATGTATGGATATACATGAGACAGGTTTGAAATGAAGTATTAGAATAGATATAAATATAATGCTCGACAAAAAGGTACGGATTTAAATTGAATATGAGATTTTATGCGCCGTATCGGCAAGCCGCTTGGCTTTTTGATTTTCTTTTTGAATGGAGAGGCCTGTGTGGCGGTTTGGGGATTTTCTCGACGCTCCCGGTACAAAGGAGGTTATGGCGAATTTTTCCGGGAATTTAAGGAGTTAGAATATTTTTAAGAAGATATGATAAACTAGAAATCAATATATCGATATATATAGAATTCGATAATGAATAGAACTTAAAATAGAATATTATAAACAAAAAGGAATTTTATAAATAAAATCCTGGGAGATATACGTTTTAAAGTGAACGATGATTTAAAAGAAAATGATTTGCAGATTTAAAATGACCGTGTTGATGAGAAGTTAATCAAATGGAGTTAAAGAAATAGAGTTAAGTATAATTAGAAACTGACTGGAAATTAGTTGAGTTGAACGACTTTTTGAGTATCGATCTGATGTTGGTTTCGGCCTTTGGGGTTTGTACTTAGGAATTGTTCTCTTACTAATTTACAGTTAGAGTTTGATTGATGTGGAAGAATAGTGATATGTAAATAAGAGATGGAAATGTTTTCCAGTATTAATAACATATATTTTCTTAATATAAAAATAAGGAAATATGAATACATATATGTTTGATGATTTGATCAATAATTCTATTTGGAAATAAGATCGTTGTATGTACACAAACATTTTTCATTTGATAGTTAAATCACCGACTATCAAAGACTTGACCATTTTAACATTGTTAATATGGAGAGACCGATTGGATTATTATCCGAATAACCACTCCGTATTGGCATAAGCATTGCGAAACAAGTATGCTGAATATATTGAAGACGGAGTAAAGTGCAAGGGCTGTTGTATAAGTCCTAGGTAGAGACTGCCTAGGATGGATGTACTGAATAGTGCCTTCGGTTTCGTTCAGTCCCAGAACAAACGTATATGGACGAGTGTCTGACAGAGTATTTCAATGATCGAATACGTTGGTCCGTACAAATATATATGGTTGCAACGGATTTATTCCCTTAGCATAATATTCAGAATATTTGTGCAGATCAATTAGTGATTAACGGATTTGATAATGTGGCATTCAAAGTGATCGTGTTATCAATGAATGGAAAGTAATCGTAGCCTCTGGCCTCAACAATCGGGAAATGACAAAAATCGGGCAGGCAGCATGGCTATGTGGTTAGCTCCCATTAGGGTGTAACATCACCTATCTAGAGATTTATTTGATTCCTTATTCTATTCGATGTTGTCCCATTCGGGAAACGGTTGCTGATCCGAATCGTTGGTGATATATATTTGATACACTCAAGCGAAATGAGTGGTCGGTCATGTGTGGCTGAGTTGCAAGATGTTCTTGTTGAACTCGGTGTATTTTCCTCTAGAGATACACCAGTGGCAGGTGGTTCCATACCTTATCATAGTTGGAAATCCATTACCCAATATGTGCTTGAGGTTTTGATTGTATACTATATATGTAGAACGTGAGATGAAAGCGTTTCTGCTAGATGATTATTATATTGTGGTTGATAGACATTATTAAAATATCAAAAGGTTTTTGATATAAAGATATTTTGGATTCTCATAAGGGAAAAACCCGTTCCGTTATACGACGTGGTCTTATGAGATATCGTTTACTTATTTGAGCTGTTTTAAACCGTTTACTCATACCAGTCCCATGACTGACCCGGAGTTTATTTTGTTTGTTTTCCCTAAACTCTTGGGTGCCCAATTTTGTACGGGCAGTCAAGTAGTTCAGGTATTCTCAGATATTTGGAGGAGCTTGGAGCAGGAGGCTTCAACGTTAGTTATCTAGTGTTATTTCCGCTGTATTGTAAGTGTTGTACTCTGATGGTAATGTTATGTATATACAGTCAAATTTTGTATTTCAAAAGCTGTTATATATTATATTTTATTCCGCTGCGATGTGAGATTCTGTGTTGTGTTTCTGTTCTTCTTCTTCTTTTATTCTAAGTTTCTATCTTATCTATTCTCACTTTCTAACTTCTTTCTATTAATGATTCGTATTTCTGTGCAATTTGAGAGTGGAATATTTAGTCAACTTAGATAGTGCGGATTTGCGGGCCATTACACTTATTCCACAAGTTGGGCCTAACCTCGTGTCATAGCCCGTCTCGTATTTGGGCACTTAGACCTCTCACATTAGGTTCAACATTAGTGGCTGCTGGATATGCCAGTCGGGTCCGGGCAAACTTCCACCACTAAGGCAACCTAACCTCGTGTCATAAGTGCAATTACAATTAATTGTATTTACTAGACATTCCATTCTTATCCAATTCTTACATATGTCTTTATAGGTGATTATGTCCCCACTTCCCCAATTTGAATTATATGTCCAATTCATATAAACTTTATTTAAATTATGCCAATTCTAACCCTTTTTCCCCCCGTTCCCTAACTAACGCATTCACATATATTTGGCGGCATCTAGGCTAGAAAGTAGCCTAGTCATACACAATAAAAAGGGAAAAGTGATGGGAATATGACAAAGGTGATTGTTTTGGCATAAACATAAACTAACATGGTGGTAAGGTGGACATATAAGCATAAATATGATGAACTTATGGCAGTTAATTGATTCTAACATAACTATGATGTCATAATAAGCATAATAAGACCTAAACTAACAATTTAGATATCCAACTGGTTTAGATCTAATATGATAAGCACAAGGTGATAAACTAGATCTGACTAGCAATTTAGATGTCCACATAATTCAGATCCAATAGTTAAAATTAGATCTAACACAGATAAGGTCAAGATCCACATCATAGAATGTTACAATAGATCCAACAAGAAAGAGGTTTAAATCAATAGTTAAAAATAGATCTAACACAAGCAAGGTCAAGATCCACATCATAGAATGCCACAAAAGTTACAATAGATCCAACAAGATAGAAGTTTAGATCCAAGTTATACCCAATTTAGGATGTCATATGTTCGCAATTCACAATGGATCTAATATAATATAGGCACATGAACAAATCCAAACTATTGTCATATCACGTTTACTTTTATATATTTAAATCTAAAAGCAACTAGGAACTCAAAGAGTTTGGATCAGAAAATAGAGAAAGAATGGATCGTGAACCTCTAACTGATTTGCTTAGGTTGATAGTTGTAGGAGAATAACGGATCCAACTCAGTTCAGGCACCGACAGAGTTTACCCCTCTTGGATTCTCAAAGAAGAAAATAGGAGAAATGGACACGTATTTATAGCTGCCAGCCACCCTGAAATCGACTACCACGTCAGCCCTAGTGGTGTCGACACCCCTATAGGTAGGTCAACCCCAGTGTCGACATCCCTCTAGGGGAGTTGACCCAATATAGTGGGAATTTTTCCACCATACGAAAATTTGAGTTTTGAACGCTTTCTGGATAGGTGCTGACTCATATCTGACTCATATGTGTATATATATTTCTTCTGCGCGTATACAAACTTAAAACCCTTATAAATTCTTCATATGGTGTCCGTTTTACGCAAACCAATAGTCTATCTGTAACACCCCACCTCCGCTAGGGTCACTCTTTCGGGGGCACTAGCTTCTGGGGGGCGTTAGAACTGGGTAAGCATGCATAACGATATATCAAGGCAGAACAAGATCATAAATATATATGTAAAACAGAGTAAGTGAGAATAAAACAGCGGAATATCTCAAACCATCTCAAAACAAGTTTAGTACATCATAAAGTCAACTGCCAAAATAAACATGTCTAGTACATCATAAACAGAAATACTGAAATACATAGTGCTATCCCCAAAATAAAGATGATAAACCATAGCGAGCTCAATGTCCAGTCATACATGAGCTATCCAGCAAACAAGCAAGCGATCCAAGCTAAGCACCACTGTTCCCTCTCTGAGAACCTGGGGGGGGGGGGGGGAACGGAAGAAAAGAAGCGAAAGAAAACAGGTCAGTCAAAAAGACTGGTAAGCCCTACTACGATCAGTCTATAAACTAATAAAGTTAACATCATGATGGAAACTGAGATGAACATACTGGATATAGATAAAGGTGTCATCACATAAAGAAGATTGAGCTTTGCACCATAGTGTACTAGCAAACTAACATAACAGGTATTGATCCCTTAGCCCAAACTTTGGCCCATTAACATGAGGTGGCCTTAATACAAGGCCCAGCCCAACGGTCTAGTCGATCGGCTCCCTATAAACCTAACACGTCAAGTGTTGGTGTCCATACGGCCCACCTATGGTTGTAGTCAGACTGTGCTGGGTCCACCTTTGGGTGTATCAAGCCCTCGGGTGTCCACCCCAGACACCTAAGCAATAATGCACAGTCTAAGCCTACTGGTACCCGTGCCTCGAGTTTGTCCAACACCGGACTACGTGCACGTCCGTAGCCCGCCTGGACCCGCACCGCTGTACCACTCAGCCGCCGCTTTGGTCGCTTACATCCGTCCAGTAATCGTGCCCCGCCCTAGCCTAGCCTCTAGGGTTGTGAATGATACCTAACTGGGATTACTGCTGGAACAGACCACGTTGCTAGGGTTTTCTAAGAGGGTTAAGTGCGGTTTAACCCCTCACTAATCATGGATTAAATTAGTTAAGTGTAACCAACAGTTCACCACTTAACCCCATTCAATCCCTCGTATGCCCAAAATTGGTTAAGTATTAGTGGGCCATGACTTAACCCTAATCATGAGGCATTAATTAATTTAATTGTGCCTTAACCTCTCACATTAGACTTTGTTGCGGTTACTAGTTAAGCCGGGCGGGTCCGGGTAGCTTTACACCACAACTTGGTCTAACCTCGGGTCCAAGGTACACATGACCAACTTCTCACATTGGGTCCTATTGTTTGTAGCAACTAGTTAAGCCGGTCGGTTCCGGGTAGGTTTACGCTACAAACTCAACCCAACCTCGAGTTGGCCACACTTATGTTTTCTAAGTGTCATGTCCACTTTAATTTCAAAACATAATTACAAGTTTAACAAATACTTGGGTAGACCTAACTTAATAGGTAAATTCCCAAGGGGTAGACCTAACTTAATAGGTAAATTCTCAATCTTATATTTTCATGTATTTTAAGTTTTACCCCAAACCCCCCCCCCCAACGTTATTCTATCGCTTACATATTCGTCATAACGCATAAAGGATAGAAAGAGGGAACTTGGCACAACATACATGATAAATCTTACATATCATACTAAACATGCATAACATGTTAGACTTGCATAACTTAGCATAGTGAACTTGCATAAAACATGCATAACTTATTAGACTTGCAAATCATGGCATAGTGAACTTGCATAAACATGCATAACTTGATAAACTTGCAAATCATGGCATAGTGAACTTGCATGAACATGCATAACTTATCAAACATGTGTAACATAGCATAATGAACTCGCATAAGCATGCATAACTTATTAAACATGCATAACATAGCATAGTGAACTCGCATAAGCATGCATAACTTATTAAACATGCATAACATAGCATAGTGAACTCGCATAAGCATGCATAACTTATTAAACATGCACAACATAGCATAGTGAACTCGCATAAGCATGCATAACTTATTAAACATGCATAAATCCCAACTTTCATCACATATTAACTTTAGAGTTTCTAAAATGAAGGTAAGAGGGCTTACAAATATTATGAAGACACAAATCTACTAATAAAGATTGAGAAGCCCTTTATGCAAGCATATAAAAACCCAAAACAAAGCTCCAATTAACAAAAATCCCAAAAACTCTAGCTTAACAAATAAAGCTTGCAACTTGATGATGTATGCAAGCTAATGATCATTCATACAACTTAGAAATGCTTGTATGAACATCAAAATCTTCATAGGAATGATTTTTGAAGAGGGTGGAGGCTAGGGTTTTTAGGTGGAGGCCATTTGAGAATTCAATTTGACATAGTTTGGTTGCTAGAATGAATAATGAGGTTTTAGGGTAGGATTAGGGGCTTATTTATAGAAGATTAGAGTGTTTTTAGCCCTAGGATTAACCCTAGGTTAGTTTAGGCCCGTCACATCTCGGAATTCTCTAGAACCAAGCCACACAACCAAGCCCAAATCAAAATGGTGCGCCAGGCAAAACTACCTGGCCACCCTGTGTCGACAGGGCTGTCGACAGGGCAGTCGACACCCTAAGACCCCTGTCGACATGCCTGTCGACATGGGGGTCCTGGCGGGACTTTTCCCGCCTGACGCCAGTTAGCCCTAATCCTTGTTTTTAATTTAAAATTTAAATCTGTTTTTACTAAGGAAATTTCTGAAAACTTTAATGGGCCTTAACTGGGTCATACGGACTCCGATTTTCGAAAACTCGGACTCTATTTCGCGTATTTTTCCGAGACGAACGCAATGGCATAGCCCGTTTCGCTTAATTCAGATTTTAGAATTAAATTCTGCCTCGATTTATGTTATAACAGGTTATTAAAAATACGGGTTGTTACACTATCCTGACCAGAATTTCGAGACAGACGCAATGGCGCAGTCCATTTCCCTTAATTCCAAATATTAAATTAATTATAATTTAATTTATCCTCTTTTAGTGTCATTAAAAATACGGGGTGTTACACATAGTGTTAGTACTGCTTTTGTTAAACATTTCACCTTTGTTTTGGGAGATGAATCTGTTCGTTCTAAATTGCAACACATCTATGATATTCCTTTGGAATTTTTTTTGATTTGAGCTAGTTTTGGCAAATTATATCAAATATATGTCACTTTTGAAACTTATTATAAAAATAAGCCAGTTTTGACCATGTAGATAACTGGCGGCATCTCGCATGCTACCAGATTATTTTTTTGCCTTTTTAACGAAGGCGGCATCCCAAATGTTGCCTATGCAGATATTGTTGGCAACATCCAAAATAATGCCATTTGGCGCTATTTCAAATGTCGCCACGTTCTATAGCCTTTGTAAAACCAGTCCCTACTCTCTTTTCCACTCACTTCCTCTCAAAACTATTTTCATCTAAACCAAAAATAAACTCCATAGCTTCAAATTTAGTCCAAAAAACATATCATTTTCACATGAATTGCCTCCTTATTTTATCAAGTTCCTTCTATTGATAACTAATCTTTACTTTTTGTGATTTTTCATATTTTACGATTTTAAAATATAATGTTGTATAGGTTGAATTGATTTGTTGTATAGTTCCTATAGTGTATTATTTGATGTTTACATTGACAAATTAATGAATTTGGATTTAGTTTGTATGACGTTGTATGGAAATTGGATAGAAATAATGATAAAAGTGAATGTATTGATTGTATGTGTATATTAAGTCTGTGTGAGATGAGCATGTGGCATACAGTATGTTGAAAATATGAATATGTGATGCCTTAATATTATTTAGTTTGATTAAGTTTTAATTGTTCATTGAAAACATGTTTGTTTGGGTAAAACTAGTATGTACGTAAATGTTATTTGCTTTTGAAGAATTTGCAAGCAGATAGTGAGAAAGAGTTATGACATTTGATAATTATACAAATGTGCGGATTGTTGACATCATTTGAATAACTTTTCATAAATTGGTTGAGTGTTTATCCACTGATTATCGGACTGATTTGTGTACCTTAATTATTGATAGAATATGAGGAAATGGAACCGGGATCGGTTGATCTAAGCATCCTATACTTGCAGGCACAACTTCAAACTAATTATACAAACTTTATGGTTCTAGCATTATTTCATTAATTTGTCAAGATTTTTTTATCATGTTGAAGTTTATCTGTTTACTTATACATGATTGTATTATATCTAGATGGAGGCTTATGATCCAGAAGAAACTATCGACCACACTTCTACACTTAAGCAGGTTACATTGAAGCATCCAGAGGTATTGACACTGCTAAATAGAGAAGGATTTGGATTGGTGCATAAGTTAGAGTATGGACAGCTTGATCGCAACTTGATCATGGCTTTGCTAGATAGCTGCAGGCCTGAGACCTCCACGTTTCACCTTTGAGTAGGTGAGATGATGATTACTTTAAAGGATGTGGCCATATTATTTGATTAGCCAATAAACGGTGGTCCAATTATTAGATATGATATTGCACATAATCATACGGACTTGCATAAGGAATTGCTTGGTATAACTCATCTGGGAGAAGCTAAATGGGTAAAGAGATGGTTATGACTACTTGGTACCTATCTCAATTGATCAGTGATATTCCATTGAATGCATCTTTACTAAAGATAGCATAGTGGGCATATGCTATCGTATTGCACATTATTATTCAATGCATTTTCTGTGATAGGTTGAAGACTAGAGTTGCTCTTCACTGGCTCCCTTTATTAGGCAACTTTGATTCATGTCAAAAATATGCATGGGGCGCTGCAGTGCTTGCTTACACATAAACTGAGCTCTAAGGGAAGCTTTAGTACAACAAATGTGTATCAGTGGTTGTTTGAGCCTCATTCAGGTACATTCTAAGTATTTAAGTAAATGACTATGCCTTTTAAGTACCGGAAAAAAACTCAAATTATGACGTATACTACTTCTACAGCGACAGTCTTGGACTTACCTTCTCTTCGGTCATATATTAATGAACAGACCGGTAGTGGAAAACACAAAGTCATATAGAGCTAGGTAAAATATTATTGGTTGTTTGGTTTGATAAACATATATGTACATAGTAATTGTAAACAAATTTTTTTATGTGGAGGTGGATTGAACCCAAGAACACAAAACTGGAACCGAGATGCAATTTGTTGTTTTACAGGAACGAATTCGATATTCTTGCCTATAATGTAGTGACATAGAAGCCTTACAGTGAAGAAGGCATGGAGGCACTTCGCCAACTGTGCACTGAGTCTACACCGCTCTGGAGAGACAAATAGCTTCGTTTTCTTTGATAGATTGTGCATTTAATCTTCCATATAGAGTGATGAGGCAGTTTGGGTTACATCAGCATCTTCCTTTTCCTACTCCCTATTATCATGTTGCACCTAATGAAGCTTTCTACGAGGAAACGATAACATAGTGGAACAACCGTTTTGCTTGCGAGGAACTGGAATATGAGGCCACACTAACCAATCAGCAATACATGGAATGGTATTAGAACATTATGCATCCGTACATGCTGCCAAGACCACTACCAACCCCTGCTTCATTTCCTCCTTCCTACGCACCTAGAGTTCCCTTAGAAAGAAATGTGGTACAAATTAAATTTTAGCACTATATAAGACTTCTAAATTGTGACACCCCACGTCCGCTAATGTCACTCATTAAGAGAATGCATTAAGTTTCGTGAAGCGTTATAGGTAAACAGAAACAAAAACATTGCAAGACATATAATAAATAGGAGCGGAATTCAAAATTTTATTAAGCAGAAAACATCGTAGTTCAAAACATGATTACATCATATGTTTGAAATGCATAAAACCCAGTACATCAATTTAATTCTTCTGTCTTGTACTTAAATCATCAGAGTACAATAATAAAAGAAGCAGAATCCCCTAAACATAGCCATAGTAGAGAAAGATATGAAATCAAGCAGTACATCTAAGCAGCTTCAAGCAAATTGGAAGCAAAATCCTGATCAAGCTTGAGTATTCCCACCATGAGAACCGGGGGGAAGAGAAAGAAGAGGAAACAAAACGGGTCAGACATAAAGTCTAGTGAGTCCAGTTACTTTTGGCATATAAATAAGTAAAAGTATCATGACAGGCATATAAACTGGAGATATAGATAACAGCACGATAAGGCAGGTATGACAAGGTAAACATGATAGAATATATTGCGCATCTCTAATACTTTCTATTTCTCTGCACTAATACTAGTGACGTTTGAACAAGATGATCCCCACAAGTATAAGATGGTAGACTTAGGCATATTTCTAGTGAGAGGTTTTACCCTATACAATAACAGGTAACCCAACATATCGGAGTTACCCCTAAGGATAATTACGGGCTCCTAAACATACCGGAGTCTAGATGTACCCTAATTACTACCCCAATCGATCGGCTCCCTACTCTGTAGATACCCTGTGCTGGCCATACAGTAGGATGTATCACTTCCTAAAGTGGCAGCGCTTCATTTTCAGGATGTGCACAACCATATCTACAGGTGTCACGACGTCTAAACCTCCTCTGTCGGACACATGCACGCACACGACCCCATCGAATTGCGCCACCCACATCGTCCCCCACATTTGGATCTCTTATAATCAGCCCAATAAGCATGCCCCGGCTCTGACCTAGTTCAGAGTACTCGTTTGATACCTATATATGGGTTACTGATTGAAACGGGTCCTACACTCAAGATGATACAAGCTTCCCCCTACGCTTGCATCCCAACTACTAGGTTTTTCACAGGTAATGTCATACCAGAGTAAAAAGATTGCATAACCCCACAGGTTAAGTTTGTGGGCCTATATATAAATATTACCCACCAACCCAAGATATACTTAACCCTCCCACTATTTCATACAATTTTACTTAACTCCTATTCAAGTTAACATGTTCATACAATCCCTATGGATTCAACCAGGTTAAGTATTCAAGTTCATTACCATATTCATTTATGGTTATAATGTACTAGACCTCCCACATTAAGCCTAAACTTATGGATGATGGATATGCCAGTTGGTTCCAGGCAAACTTCTTCCACAAGTCGTGCTTAACCTCTTGTCTTGGCACGTTTCATGTTTATGCACTTAGATCCCTCACATTAGATTCACCACTTGTGGTTGCTGGATATAACGGTTGGTTCCAGGAAGGCTTCCAACACAAATGTAATCTAACCTCGTGTCTAAGCACGATTACAGTTTCTAATTACTGTAACTCTAGGCATTTCCAATATTAAACAATTATTCCTATGTCATCATATGTTTTCATGCCCCTTTCCCAAGTCATGTTCATAATGAATCATTTACCCAGAATTAATGTCTTTAATCACAATTGTGGTTTATGCCCCAAATCCACATTCATGTATTACATTCAATTTATGCCCAAATTTTCCAATATAAGTTATGCCCCAATTTTAACGTTTTCCCCTCGTTCCCAATTCCACGTGTTCGCATATTCCAGCGGCATGCCTAGGCTCGAAGGTAGCCTGGTATAAAAATAAAAAGGGGAAAGAAGAAGGGATGAGGACAGAAATGAACATAATAATAAGATTGAAATATAATAGCAGAAATAGGTATAACAACTAATAAACATAGAGTGATAAAGTTAGGCATAATGACAAGATAGGCATATAGGAACAGATCTAATGAACATGTGATACTAGAACTGATTCTAACATAATGGAGACATTATAAACAGGCATGATGAGATCTAAACAGTGAATTAGATCTATAAATAATGACAGATCTGACATGATAAATAGGCATAGGCTTAGATCCGATTCATAGTTATGTCAAAATAACTTAGGTACACAGATTATAACAGATCTGATACGGTTCAAATAGTCACAGTCTTAGATCCAAGTTATAATCATGTCAAGATTAACTTTTAAGTATTTAGATATAAAAATAATGTAGACTCGCTGTGATTGGATCTAAGAAAATAGAAGAGAGATTGCAGATATTGAATCACAGATCTCTAAACTTGAATGACTTGATTGTTAAATAAGAAAAGGCTTAATTTAATCTGGGCAGAGGAAACATCTAGTTCTCCATTGTTTTTTGTATGTAAAAACAAGAGAAATAGGGTCTTATTTATAGCCTAAAACCAATGAGCCAAGCCAAGAAAGGAGTCCACGTTCAAACAGAATAATCTGCCCAGATCTGCGGTGAAGGGGTCGCCCCCCATGGTGTGTCGACCCAGGGGTCAACACCCCCTTGATGGGGTCGACACCCATGGGCGGGATTCTTCCCGCTCCCTACTACCACTCGATTTTGAACTGTTTTGAATTCTGGAACTTATTTTATCCGTATATAACTGGCTTATATGTATACAAGCTTTAAACCTTAATAATTTCTTCATACGGTGTCCGTTTTACGAAAACAGATGTCTATTTTGACCAGAATTCCGAGGCGAACACAATGGCGCAGTTTGTTTCCCTTAATTTTGAATATTTATTTAATTATTATTTATTTTATCATATTTAGTATTGTTAAAATTATGGGGTGTTATATTCTCCCCTACTCAAAGAATTTCATCCCTAAAATCTCTTAGTTAAGAAGAATGTATATCCTAACATTCATCACCTATCTACACATCCACCAATCACAGGCATCCATTGTCCTTAAAGGGTATTAATGCTTATATGAACATATGCAAAGGTTGGTTTATATGTCCCAATACTAATGCGAAAGATCAGGCAGTCTACTTATTCAGTTGACCTCCTTAATGCAATGTATGTTAGTGCCATAAATCCAACATGTATGCAAATAATCCTATTATAACATGTAAGTTCTATATGTATGCACAATTATTCATCCAAATGCAACATACATATGATGATACACCCACTTTCATCATTTAAAAGAAGAAAAATGCACACACATTCATATGCAGTATGAGAGTGAATGAGCCGATCTAGTGCCTAACATGTGTATATGCATCCAAGAGAAACCACTAGCAAACACTTGCATCCACTTGCATCTATCAAGCATAACATGTCTCAAACACATGTTTACATTCATGGGATTCCTACCTAAAGGTCGAAGATTCGATCGATATGATATACTTAAATGATAGAAACTAGAATGAATAAAAGCTTTTGAAAGGGAGTTAAGAACATACCCTTGAAAAGAAAAGGGTACGAAGTGCGAATCTTGTCTTCGGTCTCCCAAGTTGCATCCTCTTGGTTATCTCCCCACTAAACTTTAATCAACTTGACTTCTTGGTTGCGTAGCTTCTTAACTTCTGATCCAAGAATACGAGTAGGAACTCGCCTTACTAACGCCTCCCGTTCCGCTTCTACTTCCTCAAGCATACTCGGCTCAACTATTTCTACGGTATCATGCAAGCACTTCCGTAAATGAGAAATGTGGAGAACATCATGAACACTGGACGGTCTCTCTGGTAATGTTAAACTATAGGCCATTTGATCGATCATTTCTGTTATGGGAAATGGCCCTACAAATCTTGGTGCCAATTTCCTTACAGATCCAAAGCGAACCACATTCCTCAATGGTGATACTTTAATGAAAACCATGTCTCCCACCTCAAACTCAATGTCAATCCTTCTCCTATCTTCATAGGATTATTTCCTATCCTGAGCGGTCTTCATTCGTCGTCTAATAAGATTAATCTTTTCAGAAGTTTCTCTAATCATATCCGGTCCATGTAGAAGTCTTTCTGTAGATTCGCACCAACAAGTTGGTGATCTATAGGGTCGTCCGTAAAATGCTTCAAAGGGTGTCATGCCAATGCTAGCTTGGTAATTGTTGTTGTAGGCGAGCTCTACTAAAGGAAGATTTTCTTCCCAAGTCCCTCCGAAGTCTAGGATACACAGTCTTAAAAGATCCTCAAGAACTCTATTCACCCTTTCCATCTGTCCATTGGTCTGAGGGTGATACGCGGTGCTCAAACACAGCTGTGTACCCAATGCTTCTTGCAAGCTCCTCCAAAATTCACTGGTGAAAATGGGGTCACGATCACTTACGATACTGGAAGGTACTCCGTGAAGACGAACTATCTCATGAATGTAAACTGCTGCCAACCATGCCGCCATCCTATTACTCTTAATTGGGATGAAATAAGCACTCCTACTAAGTCTGTTTACTACAACCCAAATATTGGTGTTGACCTTCCTTGATCTAGGCAAACCATCGACAAAATCAATAAAGACTCTCTCCCACTTCCACTGTGGGACCTCGAAATGATGAAGTAAACCATCGCGCTTTTTTTGCTCAGCTTTGACTTGTTGGCAAATCAAACATTGAGAAACAAACCCTACCACATCTTTCTTCATCCTAGCCTAAAAGAAAACCCTCTTCATATCTCTATACATCTTATCAGTTGCTAGATGAATAGTCATCTTAGAATGATGGGCTTCCTCTAGGACTATCTTTAACAAACGCCCAACTCGGGGAACACAAAGCCTTCCATCTCGTCGCAACTACCCTGTATTGTCCTGGAAGATCTGCTGAGGTGACTAGAAGTCTCCATTTTACTGAGCCTATCCAAGATGTATGAAATATGTGGATCCTCTCACTGCAAAGCTCCTATCTGATCCATAAGAGTAGGTCACACCTCCAGTGATGCTAATAAGCTAGGCAAAAACTCGGTGGAGGGTCTAAAGTCAAAGTCGATATAAACTCCAAGCTTTTCCTCTCCGCAAACAGAGGATTTAAGGCCATCCTCTGCTTACTCAGTGCGTTTGCCACCACATTACCCTTTCCAGGGGTATAAGAAATCTTGAAGTCATAAGATGCTAGGAATTCCATCTACCTTTGTTGCCTTAAATTAAGATCCTTCTGCGAGAACAAGTACTTAAGAGATTTATGATCGGTGTACAACTTGAACTTCTCTCCAAGCAAATAATAGCGCCAAGTCTTAAACGCGAATACTATAGCAGCTAGCTGTAAGTCATGGGTAGGGTAGTTCTTCTCATGAACCCTTAACTGCCTACCTCCATAGCATACTACCCTTCTCTCTTGCATCAGAACCGCACCAAGCCCTGTACCACATGCATCAGTGTATACTATAAACACCTTGTTCCCATCGGGCAAGGTCAAGACTGGGGCTGTTATTAGAGCCCTCTTCAATCGTTGGAAAGCAAAATCACAATCTATATCCTATGAAAACATTATATTCTTCTTCGTCAGCCTGGTGAGTGGGGCTGATATCTTCGCGAAGTCCTTAATGAACTTCCTATAATAGGCTGCTAACCCCTGAAAACTTCTCACCTCCGTTGCATTCTTTGGGATATGCCAAATTTGAACTGCAACTACCTTCGCGGGATCTACTGCTATCCCATCTTTATAAACCACATGCCCTAGGTTTCTCACCACTTTCCTCCAAAAATGACATTTGGAGAACTTTGGCTTAAGCTGGTGCGCACGAACAGTTTTCAAAACCACTCTCAAATGTTGGGCATGTTCTTCCTCTCACTTCGACAAAATTAAGATGTCATCAATAAATACAACAATGAACTAATTTAGAAACTCCCGAAACTCCCTACTCATCAGATCAACAAAATAGGCGGGTGCATTTGTCAACCCAAAAGGCATAACGAGCCATTCAAAGAAACCATCTGGAGTCCTACAAGTAGTTTTGTCTATACTGTCCTCGGCCACTCTCAACTGATGAAACCCCGTAGCCAAGTCTAACTGAGAGAAAACAGATGCACCAACGAGATGGTCAAACAAATCATCTATCCTCGGGAGTGGATGCATGTTCTTCTTGGTGAGTTTATTCAACTCTCTATGGTCTACACATAAGTGAAGCTAACCATCCTCCTTAGTTGCAAATACCACTGGAGCACCCCATTCAGATATGCTTCGCCTAATAAACCCTTTCTCAAGTAGCTCCCTTACTTGCTTGCTGAGCTCCCTTCTTTCTCTTGGATCCATATGGCTTACAGGTAATGCAGTTGGCTTCGCATTGTCCACCAAGTATATACGAAAATCAATCTCGCGCCTCGGGGGTATGCCCCTAACCTCACTAAAAACATCAGGATACTCACGGACTACTAGTACATATCGCATATCATCGATAGATGCATCAACGGACTCTAGGAAACTAAGCATAATAGACCCATTTGGGTCACAAGAAATCTCGAGGGTCCTCTCATGGCAAGTCAAAAGTCTACCGACCCTCCTGTCACAATCAAGAATGGAACCTATCATGGCTAGCCAATCCATCCTTTGAATCAAACCATAGCCCATGAAACCAAGCACATATGAGTCACACTTAAACTCGATGCCTAACATAGATATTCTCAAACCCTGACAAATCATGGACAAATGAGTCGTACCATCAATGAGGTTTGAGACAACAACGGGATCCATTACCATACCTGTTCTAAGGTGCAGAGACTCAACCAAAATCAGATATAAAAGAATGCGAAGCGCCATAATAAAAAGAGTTATAATAGGATGATTGTAAAGAGAAATCAAACCATCCACGGAAACCTTCCTTCCACTATCGGGAGCACTGGTTACGAGAGCATGCATCTGCCCTACAGAAGCTTCTGTCCTTTGACCTTGTCCTTGCTTCTTCGGGCACTCCTTAGAAAAATGTCCGACCTCTCCACAATTGAAACAAGCATTCTTTCTTCTTTAGCAGTCCTTTATCAGATGACCCTCGCGTCCGCAATTATGGCACTTCCTCTTATCCTTAGCCTTGTCATTCTTTCCGCCCTTGTTTTGTTTTTGTTCTTGTCCTTTCTTAGGCCATACTTTCTTATTTTGTGTTTCCTTAATCTTAGCTTCTTTCTTTTCAACTTTATCTTCCTCATGCATCAATGCCATATCAACGAGCCTTTCAAAAGTTTCTCCCATTGGAATATGGGACATAGCTAACACCTGGAGGGGTTCATTCAATCCTTTAGCAAACTGCAAAGCTTTCTTATGCAGGGTATTCACTAGCTCCTACCTAAACCTTGCTAGTTGGTTGAATTTGTTAACATACTCTTTGACAGTCATGCCTCCTTGCTTGAGTGCCAGAAACCTTTCCATACGTATGCTTTTCTCAACTTGATAAAGAACTTCATTTCAAATCTCTGCCGAAAATCATCCCAAGTCTCCACTGGACACCCTTCTTGCGTCACTTCCTACCAGAATGAAGCCTCATCTTTCAACAGCCAACCAGCTAACTGAATCTTTTGACGATCGTCCATTTCGAAAATTCCATACAAATCCTCCGTCTCTTTGAGCCAATTCCTTGCCTCTACGAAAGTTTCGGTTCCTCGGATGGCTTTCCACCCGTAGCACAGAAATCTTTGCATATCTTAGAGAAATTATCTACTCGTGGAGGAGGTGGAGGAACGGTGGGTGCAGCTGGGGGAGGAACGTCTGCTTGGCTACCGCCAGGCGTCGTGGCCTCTAGATACCTACGGAACCAGCCTGGTATCATAACGCCCTCAGGAATATTAGGTTCCCCAGACATGCTAAAACGAAAAGGAAAAGGGATTCAAACAGAGAATTGAAAGATATTACTTATGGCTTTGGGGAATATATTTTTCAAAATAGACTTTTCTTTTGAAAAATGCTTTCTTTCAAAACCTTTTTGAAAATAATTTTTAAAATCTTTTATCCGATCTGGTAACCTTCAGCTCTGATGCCAAGTGTGACACCCCACGTACGTCAATGTAACTCATTAAGATAATGCATTAAGTTTCATGAAGCATTATAGGTAAACAGAAACATAAACATTACAAGACAGACAATAAATAGCAGTGAAATTCAAAATTTTATTAAGTAGAAAACATCGTAGTTTAAAACATGGTTACATTATATGTCCGAAATGCATAAAACCCCGTACATCAATTTAAAACTTCTATCTTGTACTTAAATAATCAGAGTACAATAATAAAAGAAGCGTAATCCCTAAAACATAGCCATAGTAGAGTAAGATATGAAATCAAGCAGTACATCTAAGCAACACCAAGCAAGATGAAAGCAGAATCCTGATCAAGCTTGAGTAATCCCACCCTGAGAACCTGGGGGGAATGAAAGAGAAAGAAGAGGAAACAAAATGGGTTAGACATAAATTCTGGCGAATCCAGTTACTTTTAGAATATAAATAAGTAGAATTATCATGATAGGTATATAAATTGTAGATATAGACAATAGCACGATAAGGCATGTATGATAAGGTAAACACGATAAACATGACAGAATATATTGCACTTCTCTAATACTTTCTATTTCTCTGCACCAATACCAGTGTCGTATGAAAAAGATGATCCCCACAAGTATAAGATGGTAGACTTAGGCATACTTCTAGTGAGAGGTTTTACCCCGTACAATAACAGGTAGCACAACATATCGGAGTTACCCCTAAGGATAATAACGGGCTACTAAACATACCGGAGTCTAGATGTACCCTACTTACTACCCCTATCGATCGATTCCATACTCTATAGATACCTGTGTTGGGCCCCATAATAGGATGTATCACTTCCTAAAGTGGCTACCCTTCGCTTTCAGGATGTGCAAAACCATATCTACAAGTGTCACGGCATCTAAACCTCCTTTGTCAGATCCATGCATGCACATGACCCCGTCAGAATGCGCCGCCAGCACCATTCCCCACATTTCGATCTCTTACAATCAGCACAGTAAGCGTGCCCCGTCTCCGACCTAGTTCGGAGTACACGTTTGATACCTATATATGGGTTATTAATTGAAATGGGTCCCACACTAAAGATGATACAAGCTTCCCCCATGCTTGCATCCCCACTACTAGGTTTTCCACAGGTTATGCCATACCAGAGTAAAAAGATTGCATAACCCCAACGGTTAAGTTTATGAGCCTATATATAAATATTACCCACCAACCCAAGATATACTTAAACCTCCCACTATTTCATACAATTTTACTTAACCTCTACTCAAGTTAACATGTTCATACAACCCCTATGGATTCAACCAGGTTAAGTATTCAAGTTCATTACCATATTAATTTATGGTTATAATGTACTAGACCTCCCACATTAAGTCTACAACTTGTGGATGTTGGATATGCCGATTGGTTCCGGGCAGACTTTTTCCACAAGTCGGACTTAACCTCATGTCTTAGCACGTTCCATGTTTATGCACTTAGACCCCTCACATTAGATTCACCACTTGTGGTTGCTGGATACGCCGATCTGTTCCGGGAAAGTTTCGACCACAAGTGCAATCTAACCTCGTGTCTAAGCGTGGTTACAGTTTCTAATTACTGTAATTCTAGGCATTTCCAATATTAACCAATTATTCCTATGTCATTATAGGTTTTCATGCCCCTTTCCCAAGTTATGTTCATAATGAATCATATGCCCCAAATTAAGATCTTTAATCACAATTACGGTTTATGCCCCAAATCTACATTCTTGTATTACATTCAATTTATGCCCAAATTTCCCAATACAAGTTATACCCCAATTTTAACGTTTTCCCATCATTCCCAATTCCTCGTGTTCGCATATTTCAGCGGCATGCCTAGGCTGGAAGGTAGTCTGACTATAGAAATAAAAAGCGAAAAGAAGAAGGGAAGAGGACAGAAATGAAAATAATAATAATAATATTGACATATAATGGTAGAAATAGGTATAACAACTAATAAACATACAGTGATAAAGTTGGGCATAATGACAAGATAGGCATATAGGAACAGATCTGATGAACATGTGATAGTAGAACTGATTCTAACATAATAGGGACATCATAAACATGCATGATGAGATTTAAACAGTGAATTAGATCTACAAATAATGACAGATCTAACATGATAAATAGGCATAGGCTTAGATCCATCCATAGTTATGTGAAAATATCTTAGATACACAGGTTATAGCAGATCTGATACGATTCAAATAGTCACAGGCTTAGATCCAAGTTATAGTCATGTCAAGATTAACTTTTAAGTATTTAGATCCAAAAATAATGTAGACTCACCATGATTAGATCTAAGAAAATAGAAGAGATGCAGATATTGAATCACATATCTCTAAACTTGAATGACTTAAATGTTGAAGAAGAAAAGGCTTAGTTTAATCTGGGCAGAGGCAGCATCTAGTTCTCCATTGTTTTTGGTGTGTAAAAACAAGAGAAATAGGGTCTTATTTGTAGCCTAAAGCCAATGAACCAAGCTAAGAAAGGAGTCCACTTTCAAATAGAAGAATCTGCCTAGATCTACGGTAAGGGGGTCGACCCCCCTTGGTGTTTCGACCCATGAGTCGATGCACCCTTGATGGGGTCAACCCACGGGTCGACACCCCCTTGATGCGGTCGACACCCATAGGCGGGATTTTTCCCGCTTCCTAATGCTGCTCGATTTTGAACTATTTGAATTTTATAATTTATTTTATTCATATATAACTAGGTTATATGTATACAAACTTTAAACCTTAATAACTTCTTCATACGTTGTCCATTTTATGCAAACCAGGTGTCTATTTTGACCAGAATTCCGAGACGAACGCAATGGCGCAGTCTGTTTCCCTTAATTCTGAATATTTATTTAATTATTATTTATTTTATCATCTTTAGTGTTGTTAAAATTATGGGGTGTTAATTAAATGATTTAATATCATATGTTATTTATAGGCGTATGGAGTTTACCGCACACTTCAATTAGGGATGAGCTGGAGAAAGAAGTTCCCCAAAAAAAGAAAAGTGAAATGCATGCCTATCAAACATATCTTCATGTTTGTCACAGAACAAAATGGGTAGACCATACCATTCACTACTCCTCCTCTTGCTTAATTAGAGGTTGCGCAAATATCGCTAGCTCCCAAGCCATGGAAGAAGTACCTAAGTCATAAGAAAGGTAAGGGTGAACTGTACGGTGAGTTGCCTTCCCAACATATGGTTGCATTTGGAAGCTCCCAATCTCCTGCAAAACATGTTGAAGAGAATGTCGAGGAAGAGGAAGATGAAGAATCGACACCAAAAAAGTTTGAACTTAAGCCACAACCAAAAAGAAAAACTCCTCGGATTTAAGGCAATTGAAAGATCAGGATTTGATGTTTAAATTTCAGTGAATAAATTGTGATGGTCATATTTTTGGGATGTTAATGTTTGAACTGTTAGTTTGTTAATGTGTTCTCTGATTGGAGTTTTAGAGTTTAGATGGTGATGGTTATGTGGTCGCAATGTTGAAGTTTGAACTTGTGTAGATGATTTGCGAGTGCAATTTATGATGTTGAAGGTGTTGTTATTGGAAATTGTGATGTTGATGGTTATGTTATGTATTTGGATTTATTAATGTCTTGATTGTTATGTATTTTAATTTTAAGTTGTGTTGATGATTTTGTGATTGAAAAGTATAAATGTTGAGATGTTAAAGTTAAATTGGCTTGGATCCAGTTAGATTTCAATGGTTATGTTGTTTGTGTTATATGTTCTTTTCACTTGAGCCGTTGCTACAATACCGCTCGTAGGCATCTCGAATTATATGTCAATGATTTTTTGCTTGTAATGATGCTTATGCTGATGGTTAGAATGTTGAGATGTAAACGATAGAATGGCATATCCAATGCCACCAACAGGCAGTATCTGAGATACTGCTTTGCCACTTGCAGTCTACATCCGAAAAAGGCAGAGGGTAAATGATAAAGCAGCACCTCGGATGCCGCCAGCAGGCAATATTTGAAATACCACTCTTTCATGTACATCTGCCTCCAAAAACAACAGAGCATAAATGACAGAGAGTGACATCTTGGATGCCGCCAACGGGAGGTATCCGAGATATCACCTCCTCATTTACACTCGGCCTCCTTAAATGGCGGAGTGTAAATGACAAAGCGACATTTTGGATGCTATCTAAAAGCGGTATCTGAGATGTTGCTTTTTTTTCACCCTGCCATTTTTCCAAATTTCCTACTTTTTTATTTCTCATTTTTTACTTTTCATTTTTCTATTTCTCATTTTTTACTTTCCTGAATCTTCAATAAAGGAAATCTAATTTTCTAACTTTTTTCAACTTCAACACTCGACCATTTTTAGGTTTCTTATTTGTTGTAGATCGATAAATCAGGTATGATTTTACATGCAACCTTGCTGGTTTTGATTTTGGGTTTAATTTGTATGTCTAGATTTCCAAATTTATATAACTTGGTATTGTTATCTAGGTTTACTTTGGTTTTACTTTAGGCTTCTATTACTTTTTTGATAGGTGATAATGGATAGCTGGGAGATTGATGACGAGACAACGATAAAAATTTATGAAGATTTTGAACAACACCTTGAAACACGATGTTGAATTCATTCCCAAGATACAAGTTGAAGAAGTGCAAGAGGACCTGGACAAACAAATTATAGAAGAAGTGGTGGTAGACGTATGTGGAAGATGGTCGATTCACACCAGAGTGTTAAAAGTACCATCGTTTCACAACCTACATTTGCTTTACAGTAAACAACCTCCTCGTGTATCTTGTAATTATGGCGATGAATGTGGTATAGTTGTTTATAGAAATGACAGAAATGTTGGACTTTCTTTCTATTACTTTCAATTTTACGAGGATCATAAAATAAGGCCTAATGTTATTCCATGTTGCAATTTTTTAAGTGGTTAGATCCTGAAATGTTCTCCAAAGGGGTTAAATATGCATCGGAGATGCGAGCTGAGAATAAACGGTTAAATAAGCACAATGTAAAACTAAGGAGCACACTGATGAATCGAGGGTAGAACTTTACAGAGTACCTACTTAAAATTGACTTAGTCATTATCTGTGAAGTACACAAGTTATCATGAAGGGGTACTTCCATTTCCATCTCACTACTCTCTTCAAGCAACCCGTCTTCCACATATGTAAAATCATTGTTTAATGCTTCATTATTTATTTCCATGCTATCGATTCAAGAAATATAATTCTCTAACATACCCACTATGTAACAACCCGAGTTTTGGTGATTACCAGCTATAACTAATAGCAGTTGATAATATAAATAACTTGGTGATAATTAAGTTAAATATATCAATGAATTGATTATTTGACTTAATTATATTATTCGGGTTAATAATTAATAAATTGGTTTGAAGTTAATTGTGGAATTTAATCATTTAAAAGTGATGAAATTCAGGCTTAGTGTAATAAATTGTAGAAAAGATTTTGGTGTAAAACAAATACTTTGGTAATACATGATTATTACAAGTGTTATTAGTGATTTTTGATATAAAATAAAGGTTAAATATTATTTAAAGAGAACTATTGGGGTTAAGCTCATGTAAAAAACAAATTTGGTGAAAATGAATGTAATTATTGATTCGAAAATATAAATGTTGGATTCTTGGTTGAAAATGGAATTTTACAGAATGTGTAAAATAAAATATACATACGTATGTAAATTTTGTTGTAAATAATAGTAAATAAGAAAATATGTATTTTCCAAGCTTTGATAATCTATTATGTGAAGATGTAGACATTTAAATTATGTAATTTAAAGTATCGCAAAAGTTGTGCAAAGTTAAATAAAATGTCTATATTTTGTACAAAAATTGGAAATATTAATGTTAAAAGCTTTTAAAGTGTTTATAAACGTTGTTAGAGTTTTTACTTATATCATTGATGTTAAAATTTGTGAATTTGTTAAAAATAAGTGTAAATATGGTTTAATAATGTTAATATAGGCTAAATATAAGTTAAATTAGCCTTAGCACATAATTATCAATTTAATTAATTAATTTGTAGGCTTAATTGCTTATGTGGGCCCTAATAAGGTATTAAGGAGGAACCGTCCAAAGAAAGAAATAAAAAATACATATTCTTTCTTTGGTTATCTTTTTCTTCTTGAGAGAAACAAGGAAAGCTAAGAAGGAAAAATTCACTATCACCTAAATCAAAGCCTCTCCTATACTTAATTTGTTGAAATTAGAAGCTAATTAGGATCTACAACTAGTAATCTATTCCAAAGCCTAATTATTACTATCTTCTTCTCTGGTTTGTAGAAATATTACTGTAAGTTGAATCTTTCCATCTGCATGTTGTTGTAAATTCAATTTTAGGAGAAAACTGGTCTTTCTCTATCTATAGAGCTTTTGTCCACCTCCAATCTCACCTAAATTTACTGCAAAGGTGAGTGCTCGCTCACACTATCTGGTTACAGTAATATTTTTGTTTATTAGTTTTAATATGTTCTTGAAAATGTTGGAATATGTAGTATTTATCTAAAATTTAATCTTTACTGCACAAATAAGTTGCAAAGCTGCTAATTTGAAGTATTATACCTCTGTCATTCCTTAATGGAATTGATCCATTCTAGTTGTGTGTATTGTCAAGTCTGTTGTTTAAGAGCCGACAAATTTTCGGACTCAAGTTTGTAACCCTGTCAAATAGATTGACGAAGTGGTGCTTAAGCAACGATTATTTCTAGTAAGATATTGCACTCTAGGTCGACATAGAGGTCGACCCAGACTTCAGAGGGGTTGACCCTTGGGTTGGCCACCTTAAAGTATGGGTCGACCCCCTAGGTCGAATGGTGCACCATGTATTGTGCAGGAGCTTTGCTCCTTGTTGTGTTGATGTTTGATATTTACGGCCTGTGGAAACCTAATTTTTCCATTGAATTTCTAAAGCTTTTCTCATCTAGTTTTACTATCATTTAAGTTTGGTAAATTCGAGTTCTATACTTAATCTGAATCTCGGATTTGTGGAAATTTTGATGATTCATTATTGAGTTTATAATGAGTTTTCATGATGTTGAATACATGCACGTTTTCGATTTAGTTTTTTCTATATATAAATAAATATCATTTTCCTTATAGCTTGCTAAAATAATTTTATGACTTTAGTTTTTAATAATAAACGGCCTCAAAACAATAATATAAATCTATTTGAGAATAAAATAAATTGGTTTTCGAAAATTGTTTTATAATCTTGATTTTGAAAACCAAGTATTTTCTATACCAAAACCCACACTTTTCTACACCCTTCGAGAAGGCATAATGGAGATTAAACAATATTGTAAACCCCATGGTATGGGACATGATGATATATGGAATCCATTAATCCTAGTATCATTTAATTGAAACAGATGATTTTTTTGTTTTTCCATTGCTGAGTTTACAAGCGATAGTGAACCAGTAGTTGGAACATGTGATATGCAACGCATTATTTGTAACGACCCGCATTCTACGCATCGAAGATGGTAGAATATTTATTTCATTCTCATAAGGAGACGTATGGTCATGTGACATTGGGGAACAACTATTGGGGTCATTTCCCATGTTCATGATTTTTTGCCGATTTTTAAATGACCGTTTTGCCCCTAATTGATCTTGTTTTGGCCATAACTTTTGATTGGAAAGGAGTTTTGACCTGAAACCACTTCCATTAGGTCCGGATGATGGTTTACCTTTCCGTAGAGTGGTTACATTAGCCAAACGGACTTACCGTTTGGGAGATATGGCTGAAACAAGATTTGGAAGGCGAAAAACTGCTTGATTGGGCCAAATGAGGTGATTAGTGAATGGGCCCATAACCCATTTCGGGATTAGGGTTATGGGGAGGCTGAAATTAGTTAGGTTTTCATTTCATTTCAGTTTTCTAGCCGCCATTTACCTCCTAGGAATCCTAACAATGGCCTCCAACCTTTAGAATCATCTCTAATCACTCTCTAATCAAGTATTAGCCTAATCTACGTCAAATCAAAGAAAAATAGCATCAAATCAAGGTCGGAACTGCTGTATAGCCTTGGGAACATCGTCAAACAGAGGATAATTTCAGATTTGGTATTTTGTTTGTGGCTAACGTGAGTGATTTGCATAGTTCCTCACTAATTATGGTTAATTAAGGGTAATTAGTGTTAATTAGCGAATTTAAACATGATTAAATTCTGGAAAAATATTCATAAATTTCGAAATATTGTTTTAGGCCTCTGTTAGAAAATTTGGTTAATTTGGTTAAGTTTTACTAATCCTATCATTAGCTTTGCTTAAACGTGATTAAGGGAAAATATGGGATTTTGGCTATGTTCGATCCGTTTTAACCTATTAAATTTTTGTTTTGGTGTTTGTGGTCAATTATACTTGTTTGGACAATTATACTTGTTTCTATGATCGTTTGGAATGATTTGCGATAGTTTAGAAAAGTTAGATTGGTCGAAAACGCCGTCGAATGGCATAAACAGGTCGTAGGAAAAGTTGCAGAAATATGCAGGAACCGGATCGGATTGTCCCTGCCCTCCCCGATCCGACCCACTCGTGGTGATGGAGACCGATCCAAACCACTTGCACTTGCAGCTCCATGATCCGACCCGCTTGAGAGAAGGAACCCCGATCCGAACCGATGCCACTCACGAACTGGAGCATGCACCACAGACCGAACTAAATGGAGCACGAACTGGTTTCCTTCTCCAAACCAAAGCACTACTGATCCGACCCGTATGGAGAAATCCGATTCGAACCAGTGTGGCACCACGACTCTGTCTGGAGCATTCAGAAGAAGATGACCATGACCCGAACCGATAGAGGAGGCCGAACCGATCTGATGTGATGACCACGAGTCGACCTGGAGTTCACAAACGGAAGGAAGGTAACCACGACCGATCCGAACCGCCCCAGGAGAACCGAACCGAACGGAAACCGAACCAAGATGAAGACCCAAACCCGAGATGCAAAGGTAGTCCAAGTAGGAAGTTTGCACTCAGGATCCAGTTGGGAACCAACGAGTTGACTTCATGATTGGACTTTGCTACGGGACATGTGCAAAGGGGTTATCGACGTCCATAACTTTGACTCACCACCAAGACGGATATTAGGTTGCGGATCAGTGCAGTAGGGTAATTATTACTCCATGGGGCAGAGTGATCGTAGCATGGCTATGAGCCAGTGCAGTGAAGTCGTCATGACTTCATGGGGCAGAGTGGACATAGCAAGGACTAGTGTCCGTGGATCAGTGCAGTGATGTTATCATGACTCCATGGGGCAGAGTGATCATAGCAAGGATTTGGGTGGTCAAAGTAGTGGATATCGTATGCTTTACGCACCGAGTGAGAGATGTGAGGATGGTTGCTATGCTTGATTGTTTTCCATCACTCTGACATGCACACCCCACCCCCATATTCCTTAAACCATATGTTTGTGGCACCTTAGAGTATTGTACAGTATGTAGTGCTAACTCTTTGGTTGCAGGTCAGGTTCAGGTATGGTTTAGTATACCTGTTATTGTTCTGTTTAGCTGCTTTTCGCTCATACCAGACTTTTTTTATGACCCAGAGTTTTATGTCTCTTCTTATTACTCAGGGTGCTCTTAAATGGGCAGACTAGAGACAGGTTAGGTGGTATGCACGAGTAGTTGTACCAGAGATGAGCATGAGGATCCCACGTATGATATATACAGATATTCTCCCTATGTCGCTGCTGGTCACTACTTTGGGCATTAGTAGTGTATCTTTCCATTCTTTTGCTTTAGAGATAGTTTTAAAGTTGTAATAAAGATGATGTGGAACATAAGCTGTAATTTTGGATTTTCCGTTGCTATGATGGTTTAAGTTTTCAGCTTATGTACTGTCTCGCCTGTTTTATGTCAAGTTATGTTATTATTATATTTTATTCCATGCGCTGTGAGATATACTACAGGTTCCTTGTTATTTCAAATCCCTTTTCTTTTCCTTTCTTTGGTGACCATCCTGTGCTAGTCAGGCATTGGCACAACGCACTTTCATTGGAAATGTCGGCTGGTGCGCGGCAGACCGTCACACTTGGTATTTGAGCCAGGTTGCGTAGTTAACCTAGGGAAAGACACCAGGGTGAGATAGTACGTATATGAGAGCGCGTATTTGTGATATTTTGGTTTTGGAAAGCTATATTTGTATATACTATTAGTATAGCTAAGGATGAAGTCGCACTGCACTGACACCACAAAAAGGATGGTTAATCGTTTCTCTTTACAGATTGAACGATGAGCTGATATACTAGGGGTGCTGGTAGAGGAGCCAATAATGGGAATGCTCCTAACATGAGGACTATGTTCACTGACTTCATGAGAGAAATGCTAAGGGACGTTCAGAGGGCAGTTCCTAATGCTGCTAATGGTGGTGGTGCAGCGGTGCAGGCGCCTAGGGCCGATTTCGCCAAGCTATGCAAGGATTACACTAGTCTTGGTGGGAAACTGTTCCACGAAACGAAGTCAGCCATGGATGTTCAAGATTGGTTGGATAGCTGTGAGCGTATCTTCGAAGACTTGGGTATCAAGGATGCGATGAAGAGGAAGCTAGCGTCCCGTCAACTGCAAGGACGGGCAATGAATTGGTGGAATGCTATTAAGGAAACTACTCCTGAGGATCAGATTACTTGGGATCAGTTTAAGACTCACTTTAGGGACAATTTTATTCCATTAGTTCAGAAGTCAGTATTGTTTAAGAGGTTCTTGTAGCTAAAGTAGAATGGTAGAGCAGTCTCGGAGTATATTGCTGAGTTCGATACTTTATCGAAGTATGGATTATCCCTCATTGACAATCCCGAGAAGAGAATGAGAAGTTCATAACAGGCTTGGATCAGTATTTGGGGGAAGGCTTATTAACCACATCAATGAGACGTTTGAATCGATTGTGGGGAAAGCTTTAAGGTCGGAGAGTCTATACCCCAAGTCAAAGACTGAGGTTGCATTTGCAGAAGAGCAAAAGCTGCAAGTAAGCGGTGGAGGCAAGAATGGTTCTCAGAATAAGAGAAAGCAGAACCAGACCAAGGATTGCTAGAAAAAGAGTAAGAAAGATGTTAAGTGCTTCAGCTATAGTAAGAAGGGTCACTATGCCAAAGAATGTCGGACCAAGCCAGCAGATAGTTTAAAAATATAATCTTTTCTAAATTAAAGATATGATCTTTTCTATTTAAAAAAAAACTAATCTTTTCTATGATAAAAATCAAATCTTTCTAATGTTAAAAATCAAATCTTTCTAGTGTTAAAAATCAAATCTTTTTTTTTACTTTATTAATTAAAACTTTCTCACTTATATATATAAAGAAAGAATCAATCCTTTTTATTAAGGAAAATCAGAATATTATTATATATATATTTTTTATCCAAGAAAACAAATAAAATCACTAAAAGAAAACTTACTTTTACTATTGGAGGAGGGGGAAGTTCGCTGGTCTCGAGCAGTCAGAGGGGAGTAGGAGACGAATCTGGAGATGGCGTGGTCGTGGGGTTCGACGATCGCCAGGGCCTAGGGGAACAGAAATGCGGCATTGTTGAAGTGGAGCGCCGGAGTTGAGGATGCGGGGCGGATTCTGGTGGAAGAGGCGACGACCATTGGGGGGGGGCTGGAACTGCAGCGGTGTCGGTTTGATTGGGTTAGGGCTCTGGCGGATTAGGGAATCTCGATTTGGAAGGAGGAGCGCGGGGGAGGGGGGAGGGATAGCGGCGACCGGCGGAGGTCGAAGCGGGGTAGCGATGGCGATGGCTCGCCTGGGGGCGACCACGATGGGGTTTTGTTTTCTTTCCTTTTCTTTGTTTTTATTTATTTCATTTGTCTGAAAATGAATGGGGAAGGGAGAGAGTAAAGGTTGAAAGAGTGTTGACATTTTATTTACTTTATTATTTTTAATTCTCAAAAAGTAACTATTTATTTCAAACTCGAAATCGATCCCACCGACTGTCGTCTATAGCTAATTACTCCAAACACAATGGGATATGTTTTGTAAGCCAGTTCGGCCGTTTCGATCAGTTTTCGTCAAAATCCAAATATAACTCTATATATTGAATTTGAACGTACATTTCAATTTACCCGGGCCACATACAAACTCTAAAAATTCCAAAAAAAATATTTCTAGCTTTGTATTGACGATACGGTCCTAACAAAACTAATTTCTAGAATTCCGAGACCGTTTGAAAAATGGCCATTTTCCAGTCGATTAAATTCAACTGAACTGGTCAAAACACATTTAACTTAGCCACGCTCACATATTGATTCAGAAAATTACGAATTTTGGAATCTAGTAATAACTTGACGTAACGGATCCAACAAAAGTGGTTTCGTCGAAAACCGAGGTCGTTTGCAAAATTTCCATTTTTAAGGGCCAGAATTCCATAGCGACTATTCTGAATTTTCAATTGGACATAACTTTTTATTCCCGCTATGAAATTTTGATTTTTCGGATTCGTTGGAAAGATATTTTCAAATAGATTCTAATATTTTTGGTTTCGCTAAAATCCGGTTTATTTTGAATCCTGTACATTCATTTGAACTTTGAAATCGAAATTTCAAACTACTGTGCCATTTTTAATTCCTTTTACAATTAAAAATAATTATTTATATTCTAACGTCGATTCAAGTAAATATATATGTTCTAATTCTATTAAAAATAAATTTCTCGTCGTTATTATTTAAAATAATTCATTTTAAATATTCAAAATTCACTAAAATTGCCAAAATAAAAAATTAAAATTGGCTCGGATTTCCGGGTTATTACAGATAGGAAGTGCTTCAACTGCGGCCAAGTGGGACATCACAAGGATAAGTGTTTGCAACCCTCTAAAGAAAAGCAGATTGTGAAAGCATATGCTCTTAATGTTGTTCCTTCTTCGTCGAATGCCCCAACTGCGGCGGAGAAGGGAAAGAATGTCGTCATTCAAGGTATGCTTTCTGTTTATGATGTTCCTGTTCGAGTATTGTTTGATACCGGAGCTTCTCGTTCCTTCATATCTAGTGACCTGGTAGATAGGTTGGATTGGAACCTGAGATAGTCAATAGATCTTTAGCGGTAATGAACCCAATTGGTGGTTCGACTAGCCTTAGCATGATTTGTCATAATGTGGTCTTATCAAGTCATGGATGCATGTTTGCTTGTGATTGCTTTGTTTTGGGCTTTACTGGCTTTGGCATTATTTTGGGAGTCGATTGGCTCCAAAGATACGGAGTAGTGGTAAACTGTAAGGGCTTTTTGGTGACAGTTAGAGCGGATGATGGGTGGAGGGTAGTTTTTTGTGGTCTACCTAGTGATGGGGTAATGGCTAGTTTTCTAAATTCCCTCGACATCCCGCATGATGAGTTGTCAGATGTGCCCGTGGCTGGCCAGTATTCGGACGTCTCCAAGGAAGTGACCGGACTTCCACCACACCGAGAGATTGAGTTCCGTATTGATTTAGTGAAAGATGTCAAACCTATAGTGATGCCACTTCGTCGTATGGCTCCAAGGGAGTAGCGAGAGCTCGGGGTGCAAGTGAGCGATCTTTTGAAGAAGGGATTTATCAGAAGAAGTGTTTTTGAATGGGGAGCACCAGTTGTGTTTGCTACTAAGGCCGATGGTTCCCTTCGATTGTGTGTAGACTACCGCGAGTTGAATAAGGTGATGAAGAAGAATAAATATCCTCTACCGCGAATAGATGATTTGTTTGATCAGTTGAGTGGCACGAGAGTGTTCTCCCAGTTGGATCTCACGATAGGTTGTCATCAGCTTAGAGTGGAAGCTGAGAGTATAACTAAAACAGCCTTTCGGACGCCATCTGGATTTTATGAGTGGTTAGTCATGCCATTCGGGTTGACCAATGCACAAGCATATTTTGTGGATCTTATGAATAGGGTATTCAGGGATCAGTTGAATAAGTTTGTTCTTGTGTTCGTGGACGACATAATTGTTTATTCGAGGACAGAGGAAGAACATAAGGAACATTTGAGGATAGTGATGGAGGTGTTGAGAAACCACCAATTGAAAGCGAAGTTTTCTAAGTGTCACTTCTGGAGGAGGGAAGTGAGATTCTTGGGCCATGTTGTTTCAGAGAATGGTATTGCCGTGGACCCTGCGAAGGTGGCTTGGAACAAGATTGGTCTACGCCCAAGAATGCAACAGACGTAAGAAGTTTCTTGGGATTAGCTGGACATTATTGTAAGTTTATCCAAGACTTCTCCAAGATAGCAGCACCATTGACTCAGTTGACCAAGAAGAATCAAGCTTTTGTCTGGGATGAAAAGTGCGAGAATGCATTCAAGAGTCTAAAGGAAAAGTTGACATGTGCACTAGTGTTAGTCATTCCTAAGGGGAATGAAGAGATGACAGTATATACGGATGCATGTGGTACCAGACTAGGTGTTGTATTGATGCAAGGAGGTAGGGTGGTAGCTTATGCAAGTCGGCAACTGAAGCCGCACGAGAAAAGATACCCTACCCATGATTTGGAATTGGCAGCGATTGTGTTTGCATTGAAGATGTGGAGACATTATCTCTTGGGAGAAAGATTCAAGTTGTTTATTGATCATAAGTCATTAAAGTATCTTTTCTCTCAGAAGGATCTAAATCTCCGACAGCAAAGATGGTTGGAATTCTTAGCTTCCTATGACTTCGATATCGCATATACACCAGGAAAGGGCAATGCGGTAGATGCTGCATTAAGTAAGAGACATGCCAGTTTAGGGCTATGTTTCTAGAATGGAAGCAACTGGAGTACATCGTTGGGTATGATTTCAGACCAAAGTGCGAATTGGATTCAGAAATGTTAGCAAGATTGATGACCAGACCCACTTTGATTGAGCGGATTGGTTCTAATCAGAGGGACGATCCTAACTTATTGAAAATCATCTCCAAGTTAGAGATGGGCATCGATGGGGAGATGAACAAGTATGGGCTTGATCGAGATGGATGGCTTAGAAAGAATGGAAGACTAGTTGTGCCCAACGTCAAGGGATTGAGAGATGAAGTGCTTAGAGAATGTCATCGCTCAAAACTGACTATACACCCCGGTGGTAACAAAATGTATCGAGACATAAAACAGACCTACTACTAGGAAAGAATGAAAATAGACGTTGGGAAGTTTATATCCAAGTGCATGAATTGCCAGCTAGTTAAAGTTGAGCAAAAGAAGCCTAGTGGTTTGTTGCAACCATTAGAAATTCCAGAATGGAAATGGGAACAAGTCTCAATGGATTTCATTGATGGGTTATCAAGGACTGGGTCAGGTCATGATAGCACTTGGGTGATCGTGGACCGATTGACCAAGAGTGCAAGATTTATACCCGTCAAGTCGAGTAGAACGACAGCTAAGTTAGTTGAACTGTATATAAAGTGGGTTGTAAGATTTCATGGGATACCCAAGGGCACTGTGAGTGACCGAAATACGTTGTTCACTAGTGAATTTTTGAAGAGCTTACAAGAGGCGTTAGGATTAGAATTACATCTCAGTACCGCGTATCATCCTCAAACTGACGGACAGACAGAGAGGGTGAATCGAGTGTTAGAAGATCTTTTGCGAGCTTGTGTATTGGATTTTGGTGGATTATGGGATGACCATTTACATCTAATAGAGTTTGCCTGTAATAACAGTTATCAATCCAGTATTGGTATAGCTCCAGTTGAAGCTTTGTACGGAAGACCGTGCAACTCACCGTCATGTTGGTTAGAAACCGGTGAGAAGTTTGTGCTTGGACCAGATGTGATAAGAGAAACCTCAGAAAAAATCATGGTTATCCAACAACGGATGAAAGCTGCTCAAGATAGACAGAAGAGTTATGCTGATAAGCGGAGAAGAGATTTAAAATTCTCCATTGGCGGCTTGGTGTTTATCGAGATTTCTCCGCTAAAGAGCGTGATTCGATTTGGAAAGAGAGGAAAGTTAGCACCAAGATTTGTTAGGCCATTCCTAGTTCTCGAACAAGTTGGGAATTTGGCATATAAAGTTGAATTACCAGAGAAGATGGCAGGAGTTCGCAGCGTATTTCATGTTTCCCAATTAAGAAAATTCGTGCGCGACCCCGATGTGACTATTTCACCTGATCAGTTGGATGATGTCGAAGTAGAACCCAAGGCGGTTGGGAACCGCAAGCCAATTCGTATTGTCGAGCGCGATACGAAGCAACTTCGAAGGAAAGCGATGGATCTAGTCAAAGTTCAGTGGGGCGAAAATGAGAATGACTATACCTGGGAGATAGGGGAGAGCATTAGGAAGACGTATCCAGAACTCTTTGCTTGGTAAGATTCTAATTGCGACTTAGTTTTCTGCATGCTAGGATGGATTTGTTTGTTTGTTTGTTTTGTAAGTTTGATTGTTGTATATAACTGGTAGGCATGCGGAATCCATTGTTTGTTTCTTAGCTAAGGAATTTCGGGGACGAAATTTCTTAAGGGGAGGAGAATGCAACGACCCGCATTCAACGCATCGAAGGATCGTAGAATATTTATTTCTTTCTCGTAAGGAGTCGTATGGTCGTGTGACATTAGGGAACGACTATTTGGGTCATTTCCTATGTTCATGATTTTTTGCCGATTTTTAAATGACCGTTTTGCCCCTAGCTTATCTTGTTTTGGCCATAAATTTTGATTGGAAAGGAGTTTTGACCTGAAACCACATCCATTAGGTCCGGATGATGGTTTACCTTTCCGTAGAGTGGTCACATTAGCCAAACGGACTTACCGTTTGGGAGATATGGCTGAAACAATGTTTGGAAGGCAAAAAACTGCTTGACCGGGCCAAATGAGGTGATTAGTGAATGGGCCCATAACCCATTTCAGGATTAGAGTTATGGGGAGGCTGAAATGAGTTAGGTTTTCATTTCATTTCAGTTTTCTAGCCGCCATTTACCTCCTAGGAACCCTAACAATGGCCCCCAACCTCTAGAATCATCTCTAATCACTCTCTAATCAAGTATTAGCCTAATCTACGTCAAATCAAAGGGAAATAGCACCAAATCAAGGTTGGAACTGCTGTATAGCCTTGGGAACAGCGCCAAACAGAGGATCATTTCAGATTTGGTATTTTGTTAGTGGCTAACGTGAGTGATTTGCATAGTTCCTCACTAATTATGGTTAATTAAGGGTAATTAGTGTTAATTAGCGAATTTAAACATGATTAATTTCTGGAAAAATATTCATAAATTTCGAAATATTGTTTTAGGCCTCTGTTAGAAAATTTGGCTAATTTGGTTAAGTTTTACTAATCCTATCATTAGCTTTGCTTAAACGTGCTTAAGGGAAATTATGGGATTTTGGCTATGTTCGATCCGTTTTAACCTATCAAATTTTTGTTTTGGTGTTTGTGGTCAATTATACATGCTGTTATGATCATTTGGAATGATTTGTGATTGTTTAGAAAAGTTAGATTGGTCGAAAAAGCCGTCGAATGGTGTAACACCCCGAATTTTTGAATAATCGAATTAACTAAATTCAAGAATAATTAATCTCAGATGTGAGAATTAAGGGAAACGGGTTGCGCCATTGTGTTCGTCTCGGAATTCTGGTTGGGATAGAGTCCGAGTTTGCGTAAAACGGATACGGATGAAGGAGATATGGACGAATGAAGTTAAGCGGAAAAATCAGAAAAAAAATATAGATACACTGACGCACTTGGGAAGTGCGCCAGTACAAATGTTGCACTGGCGCACCTGCCAAGTGCGCCCATGCCGAGCAGAAAGCCTGCACAGCTTTCTGGTGTAATCTGAGCCATATTATGACTCATTGCTGAGTCCTTTCTGACTCCTTGCTGAGTCGTTCGGGCTGAGGTGTCACCCTATCCTGACTGAGTGGTTTTGATTAACCCTAAGATCATCCGACGGCTGTAATTAAATTGAAATTCTGTATAAACATGTGTAGACTCAAACCCTAGAATCAAATAAAATTTGGAATCATGGCCATCATGCTGTCATCTTGTAACCTACAGTAGCCACCACCAACTAGAGAGGAAGAAAAGCTAATCAACTCAATTTTATTCAACTATAATCTAAACAATAACGAATCTACTACAAAGGCGAGCTAAATCAATTTCAGAACTCAGATTTAAGAACGCAAGACCTTCTTTTTGTGAGTTCGATTTCTTTAATAAGATAATTAACAATTTAATTAGGTTGAGTTATGATTTGGATTATATGGTTATGTTGTGAATCATTGACCGTTATGTTATTATCTATGTTGTAAATTTATGATATTATTATCTATGTTGTAAAGCTGTGATGTTATCATCTATGTTGTAAATCTATGTTAATTGTTGGCTTATGTACAATCAATTCATAATGATGTTTCACATGCTAGTATGGTTATGTTGTTAGAACTGATTCATATGTTAAATCATACGTAAGTTTAACTTGATAATTCTATATGCAAGTTTAGATGTTAATTTAGATATGAATCATATGCAAGTTAGTGAGAATCATAGATAATCTTACATGTTTCATGACATTTGTTTTATGTGTAAATTGGATCTAAAAGTTAGGCTATGACATGTGTGAGTTAGATGCAAGTTTACACCATAGTTTATGTTGCATAAATCACATATGCAAGTATATATATGTTGGAGTATGAATCATGTAATGTAAGTTTGTGACTATTGCCTATGCAAGTTCACACCTTATGATTAGATCTATGACACCCATAGTTTATGCAAGTTTGTGACTTTGGCCAATGCAAGTTTTAGATGAAAAACCTTATTCACACATGCAAGTTCACCCCTTATGTTTAGATCTAGTTTTTATTCTGTGCATGTTGTGATGTTTTCTCTTTATCCCATAAGTTAGACTATTCGAGTCTAACGTATATTTTACGTTAAACGAACGAACGTACAACGTGGGGCAAAGGGATAACATTAAAAGATTTAATATTGAGAAGTGGCATAAATACCTTAAATGTGATGTTAATTGGTATAATTTTATATACCATAAATAAATGGACATAATTGAGTCAATTTTGGACACAGTTAAATTTGTAATTGATTGACAATTTGAATAGGGAAATTAATTCAAATTGGGGATAATTAATTATGTGTAATTAATCGCCTAAGACACGAGGTTAGACTCTTTTGTGGTGTAAGACTGCCCGGACCCGCTCGGCAAATCCAGTTGCCACAAATGCCAGTCTAATGTGAGAGGTCAAAGGCATGAATTAAATGCGTAACAATTGTAAAGACACGAGGTTAGGCTCGTTTGTGGTGTAAGACTGCCCGGACCGGCCCGGTAAATCCAGCTGCCACAAATGCCAGTCTAATGTGGGAGGTCTTTACAAGGTTACGGTCTTAATGAATTAAGAAACACTTAACCAGATAAACATATAGTGGGACATGAGGGGGTTAAGTGGGTGCCTTGGGTGGCATGGGGAATTTAGGGGGTGCCTTGGGTGGCATTTGAAATACGATTAGATGCACTTAACCAAGACTGAAACATGTAAGATGACATGAATAAGAATGGGGTTAAGTGGGAAAAACCTTAGAGGGGACCAAGCATAGGTGCAAAGCTTGTGTCATGCATGGGGGCCCTTTTCAAACCAGTAACCCATTAAGTATCTTTGTGGGCTCGACCCAAGTCGAGGACGGGATACGCGTACTGGATTTGATTGTAAGGGGTCAAAACGGGTCAGCGGTGACAACGCAAGTCCAATGGGTTCATATGCGTGTGTGGGCCCGGGCTGGTAGGTAAGACGTTGTTGCATCATGTAGATATAAGCCGTGCATTTTTGGTTGTATCGGGTTGCCACTTTGGTGGGTGATACACACCACTATGGGGCCAGCGCGGGTATCTACGAGTTAGGGAGCCGATCGAATGGTGGTAGTAGGTACACCTAGTGCAGATAGGGACAGACGGCACCTATGGAGGTAGCTAGGGGTACACGAAACTACCATTAGAAGTATTAAGTTCGGTAGGCGGGATCAACTTTTAGGGTGACTAGTAGTGGTGCAGTATAGTAATTATCTTATAGTGATTAGGGGCGCCTTTAACGATATCTTGGTTTTTCTTATTTCCTCGTTTTGTTCTGTCATACCCAATTGTTCATAGTCACTTCCTTATTTTCCAGCTTATGCTTTATCCTAGTTATTTTGATAATTATATTGTTAAAGTTATCGCACTCGCCAGACTTTATGTTTGACCCCCTTTTCTTTCCACCTCTTTTCTTCCTTTCCCCCTCCCTCAGGTTTGCAAGGAGGGAGTACTACAGCTTAGTGCCGATTTCTTTCAGTTGCTTGAAGAAAGTAGATGTATCGCTTGGGACTCTCTCATCCTTATGGCTTTGTTTATGCTCAGTGGGGATTTATGCACTTATGTTATTTAAGTATTTGCTTCTTTATGTACTTTGAAGTTTTTGGAAAAGACTAGTGATCCTGTTGTAATGGTTTTGGAGACTACTTATGTAAACTCGTTTTGAGTTATGATGAAATAAAATAAGTTTTTAATTTCCTCTGTGTTGTTTTATTTATCTACTCTTGTAATTTATCTGTTCTATACAACAATAACGCTTCATGGACATTGATGCCTTCCCTTTTTGAGTGACATTTATGGACTTGGGGTGTTACACGTGGTATCAGAGCTATGGTTACAAGAACAGATAAAAAGTTTTGAAAAGTGTTTTCAAAAGTATTATTTTCCTAGAAAGTATTTTCAAAAACTTGTTTTAAAGAAGCTATTTTCAAGGAAAGTTTACTTTAAAGAGCATAATCCCCACAAGCCATACATCTCTCTTTCACTTCCCTTGTTTTAAAACTCTTTCTTTTCTTTTCAGCATGTCTAGAGCATCTGAGATACCAAAGGGTGTTCATCTACCTGGTTGGTTACGTCAATATCTCAAGGCTAGGGCCACTGCCGCCGGACCGGCCAGCGTTCCTCCTCTTCCTCCCCCAGCTCCATTCATTCCTCTGTGTGGAGATACTTTCTCCAAGATATGTAAAGACTTTCGTTCGATGGGTGGAAAATCTTTTAGTGGGACTGAAACGTTCATTGAAGCTAGAAATTGGTTGAAAGAAGTGGAGGATCTGTTTAGCATTTTTGATTTGGACGATTGTAAGAAGGTCCAATTGGCTGCTTGGTTGATGAAGGACGAAGCTTCGTTTTGGTGGGAGGTCACTAATGGAGAGCGTCCAGTTGATACATGGCCAGATTTCATACGTAGGTTTGAGGCAAAGTTTCTCTCACGGGCTGAAGAGAATCTATACATGGAAAGGTTTTTGGCATTAAAGCAAGGGAATCTGCCAGTAAAAGAATACGTCAACAAGTTCAATCAGTTGGCGAGATTTGGCTTGGACTTGGTGAATACACCCGAAAAGAAGGCCCTGAAATTTGTTAAGGGTTTAAACAAGCCACTACATGGGTTAGCTATGACCCACATCCCTATGGGGGCCACCTTTGAGAGGCGAGATCATATGGCGCTTATGCATGAAGAGGAGAAAGGCACCTATGCTAATAAGGCACCCGAAAAGAAAGGGGATCAAAAGAAACCGCAGCAACAACAATAAAACAAGAAAGGCGGGAAGAACAATAATGGCAAAGGAAAGAAGAAGTGCTTTAATTATGGGCCACCAGGCCATCTGAGTAAAGACTGTAGGAAAAAGAAGAAGACTGGTTGTTTCCACTGTGGAGAGGCAGGTCATCTAGTTAAGGACTGCCCAAGGAAACAGGAGCAAGGGAAAAGAACTTCTGGAGGGAAACTTCAGGCTCTTGTGGCTCAAGGGCAGACAAAGGAGCAGGTCCAGGCTTTCGCGGTCCCACCGCTGCAAGAACGAGGTAGAAACATTTCCGTTGAGAGTTTAGTTTTTCTGTTTGATCATCCTGTCCGTACTTTATTCGATTATGGCGCATCACATTCGTTTATCTCTACATCATTAGTTGAAATACTGCACCGAAATACTAGTCTTGTTGTGGATCCCATTGTAGTCTCAAATCCAATTGGTGGGTCGGCTCATTTATCCATGGTTTGTAAGGATTTGAGATTGTCTATCTTAGGCGTTGGTTTTGAATGTAATGCTTTTGTGCTTGGTTTCATGGGCTATGGGTTGATTCTAGGGATGGATTGGCTAGCCCGATATGGCGCCATCCTAGATTGTGAACGAAGGGTCGAAAATTGTTGAATCGTAGTGGAAAGACCCTTGATATTTCTTGTGACCCTAGAGGATCGGTGATGCTTAGTTATCTTGAGTCACTTGACGCATCCAATGATGATTTACATTCTGTTCGTATAGTCCGTGAATATGTTGATGTCTTCGATGAGGTGAGGGGTCAACCCCCAAAACGTGAGATAGACTTGCGTATTTATCTTGCAGACAATGCAAAACCAGTATCTCTGCCAGTGCACCACGTGGCTCCTCGTGAGAGGAGGGAGCTCAATAAGCAAGTAGGGGAGTTGCTTGAGAAAGTGTTCATAAGACGTAGTATATCGGAGTGGGGTGCTCCAGTAGTATTTGCCACGAAGGCGGATGGGTCCCTTAGACTTTGTGTGGACTATAGAGGACTTAATAAGCTCATTAAGAAAAATAGGCACCCACTGCCGAGGATTGACGATCTCTTCGATCAGTTAGTTGGCGCCTCAGTGTTTTCGCAGTTGGACTTAGCCACTGGTTTCCGTCAGTTGAGAGTGGCTGAGGATAACATAGACAAGACTGCCTTTAGGACCCCGGACGGTTTGTATGAGTGGATTCTAATGCCCTTCGGTTTGACAAATGCCCCCGCATACTTTGTTGACTTGATGAGTAGGATGTTTAGGGAGTACCTTAATAAATTCGTGGTGGTCTTTGTGGATGACATCTTGGTCTTTTCTAAGAGCGAGGAAGAGCATGCCCTACATCTTAGGGAGGTGTTAGAGACCCTTCGAGCGCATAACCTTAAAACTAAATTTTCTAAATGTCACTTTTGGAGGAAGGAAGTGTGATTCTTAGGGCATGTGGTTTCCAAAGAAGGGATAGTTGTGGATCCCGCGAAGGTGGTGGCCATCCAAGATTGGAAGGTCCCTAATAATGCTACCGAGGTGAGAAGTTTCTTGGGGTTGGCTGACTACTATAGGCAGTTTATCAAGGTCTTCACAAAAATATCAGCCCCATTAATGTGCTTGACGAAGAAGAACCTAGTTTTTATGTGGGACGTAGATTGTGATGATGCGTTCCAATGTTTAAAGAGAGCTTTGACCACAACCCCAATCTTAGTGTTGCCAGATGGGAGTAAGCCATTTACCGTATATACCGATGCTTGTGGGACAGGACTAGGCACAGTCTTAATGAAAGAGGGAAGGGTAATAGCCTATGGAGGAAGGCAGTTGAGAGTAGATGAGAGAAATTACCCTACGCATGACCTAGAGTTGGCCGCTATTGTTTTCGCGCTTAAGTCTTGGCGCCATTATCTTCTTAGCGAGAAATTTGAATTGTTCACTGACCACAAATAGCTAAAATACTTGTTCTCTCAGAAGGACTTGAACTTAAGGCAGCAAAGGTAGTTGGAATTCTTAGCGTCCTACGGTTTCAAGATAGCGTATACCTCTGGCAAGGGTAACGTGGTGGTAGACGCCTTAAGTAGGAAAAGGTTATCCTTGAGTCCGTTGTTTTGTTGAGCGGCGATGCTTAGAGTTCATCTCTATGTTTGACTTTAGAACTTCCATTGACATTGTACCCGGTTTGCTAGCATCCTTAGAGGTCAGACCTACGCTTTTGGGATGGATTGGTGAGGCACAGCGAGATGACCCACAGTTGGTTGAGTTAGTAGAGGAGCTCATAAGGGGGGAGTCATCGAGCCATCTCAATAGGTATACACTAGATGATAAGGGTTGGTTACGTAGGGATGGTAGACTTTGTGTACCACGAAACGAGAATTTGAGAAAGACCATTCTTGATGGTGCACATCATTCGAAGATAACCATTCATCTTGGCGGGGACAAGATGTACATGGACATGAGACGAGTTTACTTTTGGGCCGGTATTAAGAGGGATGTGGCCGAGTTCGTCGCTAGATGCTTGGTGTGCCAACAAGTAAAAGCAGAGAAAAAGAAGCCCGGTGGGGTGCTTCACCCATTGGTGATACCACAATGGAAGTGAGAGAGTGTCTCGATGGAATTTGTTGATGGGTTACCGAGATCGAGGAAGGGTAATACGGGGATTTGGGCCGTGGTAGATAGACTTACTAAGAGCGCCCATTTCATTCCCGTGAAGAGTAAGAGGACTGCTCCATGGTTAGCCTCCATATACATTCGAGAGGTAGTTTGTTTGCACGATGTTCCTTCTATCATAGTGAGCGATCACGATCCTATCTTTACTAGCGAGTTTTGGAAAAGCTTGCAAGAGGCGGTAGGGACTCAGTTATGTTTGAGCACCGCATATCATCCTCAGACGAACGGCCAGACCGAGAGGGTGAATCGTATTCTAGAGGACCTTTTGAGGCTATTTGTTTTAGACTTTGGAGGTACATGGGAGGAGCATCTTCCTTTGGTGGAGTTCGCATATAATAATAGCTTTCAGTCTAGCATTGGCATGGCACCTCTCGAGGCTCTTTATGGACGGCCATGTCGTTCGCCTACATGTTGGTGGGAATCTACAGATAAGATCTTACCTGGGCCCGTTATGATTAGAGAGACTTCGGAAAAGATCAATTTGATTCGAAGGAGGATGAAGACGACGCAAGATAGGAAGAAATCTTATGCGGACAAGAGGAGGACAGATCTTGAGTTTGATATTGGGGACATGGTCTTTATCAAGGTGTCTCCATTACAGAATGTTGTTCGCTTTGGGTCCGTTGGGAAGTTTGCACCAAGGTTTGTAAGGTCGTTTCCTATTAAGGAGAGGATTGGACAGATGGCGTATAGAGTGGAGTTGCCCGAGAGACTTAGTGGTGTACACGACGTATTCCATGTATCACATTTGAGGAAGTGCTTGCACGTGACCGCGGAAGTGGTAGAGCCGAGCTTTCTTAGAGAGGTGGAGATAGAGTGTGATGCGACGATTCGACGAGCTCCTACATGCATTCTTGGGTCGGAGATTAAGAAGTTGAGGAATCGAGAGGTCAAGATAGTCAAAGTGCGATGGGGAGATGATGAGAGCAACGCTACTTGGGAGATGGAAGAGAAGATGCGTTCATTGTACCCTTTTCTTTTTGTGGGTATGTCTTTTAATTTCTCCCTTATTGCTTAGCTTGTACTCGTTTTATCCTTAGTATGTCCTCTCACTAGTGTCTTTGACCTTTAGATAGGGTAATCCTATGGTTTAAACATGTGTTTGAGACATGTTATGTATGGTGGATGCAAGTGTTTTCTAGTGGTTGCTCGTGGATGCATATACACACACTTTAGGCACTAGATCGGCTCAGTCACTTTCATATTGCATATTGCATATAAATGGATGTATTTAGTAAAATGAATGTACATTGAATGTGTGTATCATATGGATGTTGCATTTAAATGGATGGTTGTGTACACATGTAGTAATGATATGTATAGGATTCTTTGCATACATGATGGATACATGGCACTATCATTATTTTCATTAAGGAGGTCAACTGAATCAGTGGACCGCCTGATTTAGCATTAGTATACGGACATATACACACACTATGCATATGTACATGAAAAGCATTAGAAATCTTTTAAGGACCATGGTTGCTAGTGGTTGATGGTTGAGTAGATGGATGATTATATGGTAGGATACGTTCTTCTAGACTTAGAGATTTCTAGGACGAAATCCTTTAAGTAGGGGAGAATGTAACACCCCGAATTTTTGAATAATCGAATTAACTAATTTCAAGAATAATTAATCTCAAATGTGAGAATTAAGGGAAACGAGTTGCGCCATTGTGTTCGCCTCGGAATTCTGGTTGAGATAGAGTCTGAGTTTGCGTAAAACGGAGACCGGATGAAGGAGATATGGACAAACGAAGTTAGGCGGAAAAATCAGAAAAAAATATAGATACACTGGCGCACTTGGGAAGTGCGCCAGTACAAATGTTGCACTGGCGCACCTGCCAAGTGCGCCCAGGCCGAGCAGAAAGCCTGCACAACTTTCTGGTGTAATCTGATCAATATTGTGACTCATTACTGAGTCCTTTCTGACTACTTGCCGAGTCATTAGGGCTGAGGTGTCACCCTATCCTGACTGAGTGGTTTTGATTAACCATAAGATCATCCGACGGCTATAATTAAATTGAAATTCTATATAAACATGTGTAGACTCAAACCCTAGAATCAAATAAAAATTGGAATCATGGCCGTCATGCTGTCATCTTGTAACCTAGAGTAGCCACCACCAACTAGAGAGGAAGAAAATCTAATCAACTCAATTCTATTAACCTCTAATCTAAACAATAACGAATCTACTACAAAGGCAAGCTAAATCAATTTCAGAATTCAGATTTCAGAACGCAAGACCTTCTTTTTGTGAGTTCGATTTCTTTAATAAGATAATTAACAATTTAATTAGGTTGAGTTATGATTTGGATTATATGGTTATGTTGTGAATCATTGACCATTATGTTATTATCTATGTTGTAAATCTATGATGTTATTATCTATGTTGTAAAGCTGTGATGTTATCATCTATGTTGTAAATCTATGTTAATTGTTGGCTTATATACAATCAATTCATAATGATGTTTCATATGCTAGTTTGGTTATGTTGTTAAAACTGATTCATACGTTAAACCATATGTAAGTTTATCTTGATAATTCTATATGCAAGTTTAGATGTTAATTTAGATATGAATCATATGCAAGTTAGTGAGAATCATAAACAACCTTACACGTTTCATGACATCTATTTTATGTGTAAATTGGATCTAAAAGTTAGGATATGACATGTGTGAGTCAGATGCAAGTTTACACCATAGTTTATGTTGCATAAATCACATATGCAAGTATATATATGTTGGAGTATGAATCATGTAATGTAAGTTTGTGATTGTTGCCTATGCAAGTTCACACATTATGATTAGATCTATGACACCCATAGTTTATGCAAGTTTGTGACTTTGGCCTATGCAAGTTTTAGATGAAAAACCTTATTCACACATGCAAGTTCACCCCTTATGTTTAGATCTAGTTGTTATTCTATGCATGTTGTGATGTTTTCTCTTTATCCCATAAGTTAGATTATTCGAGTTTAACGTATATTTTACGTTAAACGAACGAACGTACAATGTGGGGCAAGAGGATAACATTAAAAGATTTAATATTGAGAATTGGGATAAATGCCTTAAATGTGATGTTAATTGGTATAATTTTATATACCATAAATATATGGACATAATTGAGTCAATTATGGACATAGTTAAATTTGTAATTGATAGACAATTTGAATAGGGAAATTAATTCAAATTGGGGATAATTAATTATGTGTAATTAATCTCCTAAGACACGAGGTTAGACTCTTTTGTGGTGTAAGACTGCCCGGTCCCGCCCGGCAAATCCAGCTGCCACAAATGCCAGTCTAATGTGAGAGGTCAAAGGCATGAATTAAATGCGTAACAGTTGTAAAGACACGAGGTTAGGCTCGTTTGTGGTGTAAGACTTCCCGGACCCGTCCGGCAAATCCAGCTGCCACAAATGCCAGTCTAATGTGGGAGGTCTTTACAAGGTTACGGTCTTAATGAATTAAGAAACACTTAACCAGATAAACATGTAGTGGGACATGAGGGGGTTATGTGGGTGCCTTGGGTGGCATTTGAAATATGATTAGATGCACTTAACCAAGATTGAAACATGTAAGAAGACATGAATAAGAATGGGGTTAAGTGGGAAAAACCTTAGAGGGGACCAAGCATAGGTGGAAAGCTTGTGTCACGCATGGGGGCCCTTTTCAAACCAGTAACCCATTAAGTATTTTTGTGGGCTCGACCCAAGTCGAGGACGGGATACGCGTACTGGATTTGATTGTAAGAGGTCAAAACGGGTCAGCAGTGGCAACGCAAGTCCAATGAGTTCATATGCGTGTGTGGGCCCGGGCTGGTAGGTAAGACGTTGTTGCATCGTGTAGATATAAGCCGTGCACTTTTGGTTGTATCGGGTTGCCACTTTGGTGGGTGATACACCCCACTATGGGGCCAGCACGGGTATCTACGAGTTAGGGAGCCGATCGAATGGTGGTAGTAGGTACACCGAGTGAAGATAGGGACAGACGGCACCTATGGAGGTAGCTAGGGGTACACAAAACTACCATTAGCAGTATTAAGTTCTGTAGGCGGGATCAACCTTTAGGGTGACTAGTAGTGGTGCAGTATAGTAATTATCTTATAGTGATTAAGGGTGCCTTTAACGATATCTTGGTTCATCTTGTTTCCTCGTTTTGTTCTGTCATACCCAATTGTTCACAGTCATTTCCTTATTTTCCAGCTTATGCTTTATCCTAGTTATTTTGATAATTATATTGTTAAAGTTATCGCACTCACCAGACTTTATGTCTGACCCGTTTTTCTTTCCACCTCTTTTCTTCCTTTCCCCTCCTCAGGTTTGCAAGGAGGGAATACTACAGCTTAGTGCCGATTTCTTTCAGTTGCTTGAAGAAATTAGATGTATCGCTTGGGACTCTCTCATCTTTATGGCTTTGCTTATGCTCAGTGGGGATTTATGCATTTATGTTATTTAAGTATTTGCTTTTTTATGTACTTTGATTTTTTTGGAAAAGACTAGTGATCCTGTTGTAATGGTTTTGGAGACTACTTATGTAAACTCGTTTTGAGTTATGATGAAATAAAATATATTTTTAACTTCCGCTGTGTTGTTTTATTAATGTACTCTTGTAATTTATCTGTTCTATACAACAATCGTTTCATGGACATTGATGCATTCCCTTTGTGAGTGACATTAATGGACTTGGGGTGTTACAAATGGCGTAAACATGTCGTTGGAAAAGTTGCAGAAATATGCAGGAACCGGATCGGATCGTCTGTGCCCTCCCCGATCTGACCCACTCATGGTGATGGAGACCGATCTGAACTGCTTTCACTTGAAGCTCCACGATCCGACCCACTTGAGAGAAGGAACCCCGACCCAAACCGATGCCACTCACGAACTGGAGCATGCACCACGGACCGAACTGAATGGAGCACGAACTGGTTTCCTTCTCCAAACCAAAGCACTACCGATTCAACCCTTATGGAGCAATTCGATCCGAACCAGTGTGGCACCACGACTCAGTCTGGAGCATTCAGAAGCAGGTGACCACAACCCAAACCGATAGAGGAGGCTGAACCGATCCGATGTGTTGACCACAAGTCGACTTGGTGTTCACGAATGGAAGGAAGGTAACCACGACCGATCCGAAATGCCCCAGGAGAACCGAACCGAATGGAAGCCGAACGAAGATGAAGACCCAAACCCGGGATGCAAATGTAGTCCAAGTAGGAAGTTTGCACTTAGGATCCAGTTGGGAACCAACGAGTTGACTTCATGATTGGACTTTGTTGCTGGACGTGTGCAAAGGGGTTATTGACGTCCATAGCTTTGACTCACTACCAAGACGGATATTAGGCTGCGGATCAGTGCAGTGGGGTAATTATTACTCTATGGGGCAGAGTGATCATTGCACGGCTATGACCCAGTGCAGTGGAGTTGTCATGACTTCATAGGGCAGAGTGGACATAGCAATGACTAGTGGCTATGGATCAGTGCAGTGGTGTCATCATGACTCCATGGGGCAGAGTGATCATAGCAAGGATTTGGGTGGTCAAAGTAGTGGATATCGTATGCTTTACGCACCGAGTGAGAGATGTGAGGATAGTTGCTATGCTTGATTGTTTTCCATCACTATGACATGCACACCCCACCCTCGTATTCCTTAAATCATATGTCAGTGGCACCTTAGAGTATTGTACAATATGTAGTGCTAACTCTTTGGTTGCAGGTCCAGGTTCAGGTATGGTTTAGTATACCTATTATTGTTCTGTTTAGCTACTTATCGCGCATACCAGACTTTTTATCTGATATAGAGTTTTATGTCTCTTCATCTTACTCTGGGTGCTCTTAAATGGGCAGACTAGAGACAGGTTAGGTGGTGTGCACGAGTAGCTGTACCGGAGACGAGCAGGAGGCTCCCACGTATGATATATACAGATATTCTTCTTGTGTCGCTGCTGGTCACTACTTTGGGCATTAGTAGTGTACCTTTCCTTTCTTTTGCTTTAGAGACAGTTTTAAAGCTATAATAAAGATGATGTGGAACATAAGCTGTAATTTTGGATTTTCCACTGCTATGATGGTTTAAGTTTTCAGCTTATATACTGTCTCGCATGTTTTATGTAAAGGTATGTTATTATTATAATTTATTCCATGCCCTGTGAGATATACTACAGGTTCCTTGTTAGTTCAAATCCCTTTTCATTTCCTTTTGTTGGCGACCGTCCCGTGCTAATTAGGCATTGGTACAACGCACTTTCATTGGAAATGTCGGCTGGTGCACGGCGGGCCGTCACACTATTGCCACTACTGGAATCACTGATCGTAAGTTGGTGACGCATATTATTGTTTGTTGTTAAGCTAGTACCAGGGACTATGGTCCCGTACATATAGCAATATACGTACGAATGTTTTTAGTGTTTGCTGATTATTGTATGTTGTTATATGCAGCGAAAGTCGCATAGTTAGGCCTAACACATTAAATTCATAATTGGCTAAGCTCGGGGGTGTTATTTGCACATGCAATACTTTGTTGTTTTGGATCCGATTTTTTTTTATTTGTTGCTTCAATTCTTACGACCTTAGGGTCACATATCAGAGATTTGTTAACGTTGGATCTTTTCTATTTGTATGTTGATAATGGATCCATAATTGTTGTTGATATGACCTTATGATCATATATCGAAGTTTTTTATGGTATCAGATTTCATAGCCATATGTTATGTTAATTTCGATATTTAATGATTGTTTTTCTCTTCGGATATCACCTAACTCTATGAGTAATATTTTTTGTTTTGATGGTTTTGATGTTGTGATCCCTTACATGGTTTTATGGTGCTGTTGTATTTAGCTTATGCTAGTGCTAAATATTAATTGTATTTTCCCCACTCATATATCATTCATGTTGAACCATAACATATCACTTCAATGTTGTCACTTCTCCAACTCTTTAAATAAAAATTTGCTTATCCTATTCTTATATTATTCATATTATGCCATTACTCACTGTCAACTAGACTGACTATAATATGTTATTGCTTAGGTCATACTGAGCTTTTCAAGTACCCCACATGTAGCATCTACTTTTATATTTTCTTTTGTTGTGGATCTTTTTCTTCTTTTTAGGCCTCATAGTCGATGCTATTTTGATGTAGATATTTTGGGACAGATTCATGTACTCTGCTTTGTACTTATATCCGTGACTCATGGATATATATTATGGTTGTGTACCACAGTTTTGGCGTCGTACTTGTATTATATGAGCTTGTATTTGTATATGTATGTTGGAATATCTGTTCTCTAGTCTGTGATGTTGTAATTAATTGCTTTTGTTTTGGATTATGCTGAGCCACCATAGTATTGTATTGGATAAAAATTTAGAGTTCAATCGACTTGAAAAAAAGGCACTTATCGATGCACTTAATGTTTATTTAGTACATGACTTATGGTTGGTCGCTCCTAACCGGACAAATTCTCTGCATTAGTAGATGACATTACTTGTAATGTCTTTGCTAATGTGGGTCTCGAGGTAGGGCGTCACAACTTGGTATCAGAGCTGAGTTCAAAATAGAACAAAAAACGAGCAAATGCAGTACGTTGATTTACAATATAAGTATTGATATCAAACCTTTGTTTCATATCCTTATATCGAATTTGTGCCTTAATGTGTGATCTTTAATTTTATCTGTGCCTTGTGGTAGGTATAGCAGAAAGGAAAACATTTAGGAGCATTGGTTTCACTCTTATAGTATTCTTTGTTTCATATCTTGTGTTGTAGTCCTACTTTAGATTCATGTCTATCCTTTTTTCTTCTCAGCTATCTTATGGCTAGCAATAACCGTGCTTGTTATACGAGCATGAGACTGGCACGTACTCCATGTCCAGCCGATGTTCGTATGCCTGCTGATTATTTTACTGAGCTACTTACTAGTCTATGGCCTCCAGTAGATGTTCTTTCTTCCTTGGCCGTTGATCAGAGTTCATTTAGATTTATAGAGACTTTTTCCATCTTGGTGGCACCTCTTTTTATGGGTTAGAGAGTGTCCCCAGGTTCAAATGCTTTTATAAGCGAATCTTGTATAATCGATTAGCTCGGTTCTTGTAAGCGGATCTTCACCGAAATGAACTTGTATAATCGACAGCGTGTTCTAGTAGCATTGAGTATGCTATAGGAAGAAGCTTTCGATTGGTACGAGTCTTTACTATCAGATATAGATGAGGCTCACCTGAATTAGGACCAATTTAAAGAAATTTTTTTAGCAGAGATTGATTCCCGATGCCGTGAAGAGGCTCTTGGACGATAAGGCCAAGAAGAGGCGATGGATCGTTGAGTCTTCATCGTTTTCTCCCTATAAGAAGTTTAGGAAGCCTACTCATGGTTCTTGCATTGTATCTAAGTCTAGGGTAGTCCTCTCATTTCAACGCTGATTTTTAACTGTGGATCCCCAAACCATCTTGTCCGGCAGTGTCTTAAGTCGCTTTCTTGTGCTAGCTATAAAAGAGAGAGCCACCTGATTTCTTCATGCCCTAGGAAAAGGAAAGATACCATTTACTCCTTATGATGATCTTATCCTATCTTTTATACTTCTTGTTTGAGCCTTTTATTTTTAGGTTGGTTGAGATTAGATATGATCCTTGTTGATTGCTTTGTGGAAATCATCAAATGCTTTTCCTTCTCATCTTATGTTGTTTGAGTATGATCGGCGTATTTTGGCTTAGCTATTTGAATCCCAGAACCCATTTCCTTATGTGATGTGATGGCGATTAGGGTTATCAAGCATCCTTATTTCCTTTGGGTTTATGAGATATTGATAGTACACCTCATATATTAGTTGCCAGGTGGTTGTTTGTATCATGTTCGTTGTTGTGATATTTCTCTATAGGAGTGATTCACTTAGTTTAGAGTTATATCTTATATCAAAAAGCCATATTCCTTGAGTAGCCTTAAGTGATTCATGGATTGTCTCTTATCTTTCGAAAGTTGTTGTAGTTTTGGAGCTTCTCTTTTTTTGCAAATCCCAAGATAATGTAGATGTATCTTGGACTCTTATGATACGTGAACCCTTTCTTTCGATAGATTTTCGCCGTAATCCTATCTTTGGAATTTAGTTGTTGAATTTCTTCCTTAACGTTGCATAGTGGGTGAAATTTTGGAATTCATAAAATACTTGTGAATTTAATCATAGTATAATATTATAATCTATTCTCATATTAGCTTCATTTATTATCGATCTTATCGATATTTGATTTTTGTTGAGAAACCAATGTGTTACCACTCACGGACTCAGCTCGAGTCCCTACCTTTGTATTCACTCTTATGATTTGGATTGTCCGTAGAGTATTTTAAGAATTATGTCGATTAACTTGATCAATGTTATCGATATGAATCTCTTAAATGTTGATACAAGATGTTTGAACATAGACTCTTAGGGATAATGAAGGATTAATCTGAGTGCGCAGGAAGCAAGTTGATCACCTTGGATAGACACTATATATATATGTAATATTATTCATAGCTCATTTTCTATAATTAGTAAGATGGTAAGACGTAAGATTTTGAATTATATACATATTTGAAAACAAAACTACAATATGGTTTTGCTAACTAGAATAATTATAAAGCGACTGCAGTTGTTGATTGTGTTAATGTTCCTAGACATGGTTCAAGGACTCTGATCGAGACAAGGGATGCCTTGGGTCGATAAGGGTTCCGAAACAACATTTGAAGCATTGCTGACATGACAAAGAATTTTTATAAAATTTTACCTTTTCTAGTTAATTTAATTTAAGACTTGGAAGAATTAAGTAGTATTTGAGTTTTTACAAAATTTTGAAAAGTGGAATTTTATATATATCAAGTAGTTTAATTTATAAAGTGATAGTGGTGAAACTTGAATCATGTATTTTTTTTAGTTAAAAATCTAACTATAAGTCTGTAATTCAGTGGAGATAATGTAATTTTAAAAATAAAATTTCTTTTATCTTGATTTTATTTAATTTATGTTATAATGTTAAGGTTGTAAAAGACCTTAATTATATTTTGATATCTATTTTAATGTATTAAATAAGATTAAAAACCCAACTATATTAGGAAGTAAAAGATTTGTGAAAACCAAAGTTTCAATAACTATCCACTTCTTATAAATGTGGCATAGATAACTATTAGGTAATTTAAACTAAAATCGTGCATTTATATTGATTTGAAAATTTTAAGTGTAACCAAAAGGGAATTATGAATTTAATTAAATGAAGTTTGGTAAACATAATTTGTAATTAATATGTTAATATTAGAAGCACCTTCTAGTTCACTAAGTCTTAAGGCTGGCGCTTTGATGTAAGACCTAGCAACTGTATTTTATCTAACCGTGTAAGTCTGAAGCTGTAACGTTAAGTTAGAGAACTTTAGCATTGGTCTTTTCTATTGCCTTCGTGAAAGGATTGAATGGATGCCTTTGATTTTGACCATCCTTTCTAGTTGCGTTCAGTCAGGTTCTATTCTTTTTGCAAATTCTGATTGGGAAATCACGAGATTCCCGTATATTGGATCTTGTTTCCATTCTGTTTGGGGTACGCTAGTCATTCATGAGTGTTGGTGTAATCTCCAAAAGTTTTGAGTATACAGAATTGATTTCCTTTAGCTTTCCTCTGCATTTTTGCTTTTAGGAAGAGTTGTATGGACCTAGTCGTTGCATTGTTGTTAATTATGGTTTTGTGAAGACCATTGTCCTTATATTGAAATCTACCGCATCTTTGGTATTCTTTCATCCTTAGGCATGGCTGTTACCAAAGCATTACATGGATACTCTGTGTCGATTGTCATTTTGTTGAAAACTTCTATTCTTTTGATGAAGCCTTTGAGAAGGTGTAATTGTGGATCGTTTATGGGATAAGCATTAAATAGCGTTGAACCCTGCATGAATCCTGAAGGGGATATCATGAGTTTTTGTTGGTTGTTTTATCTCTATCCAGTATTTTCCTTTGCGTAGCAAGATGTTTGCATGAGAAATAGGAATTTGGCACTGCAATAGAATACCACTTCCTATCCTCTAGTATATCGACCTGGGTGCTTTTGATGTAAGCCTTCCTTGTACTTCTAGAAGGGTACACAGCATGCACCACGTCTCTTATAAGGAAGTATTTACAATATTCTTATTTGGTGCTTGTCTTTGTTATTGCATTCAGGAATTATTTTGTATGATAAATCTTTGGTGTATTCCCTGGTGTTTGGCTTCGAAGGATAAACACCTTTGAAGGATACTGTAATGGCCCGAATTTCCGAACTCCTTGAATCGACTAATAACACCACACGTTCAACACAAATTGCACAGAAATACGAATCATCATTAGAAGGAAGTTAGAGGATGAGAAATAGAAAGAAAGAAATAGAATAGAAGAAAATGAAGATCACAAACTCACAGCGGAACGAATAAAATATATTAGGTAACATAAACTTGGAAATAGAATTCAGTAACTTTATATACATACCATCATCAGAGAACAACAACTAATTCTAGAACAGTTATAAACACCTGTTTCCAGATACGGACATAATACACAGTGGAAAAATATGATAGTCTCTAGCTAACTGGTGAAGCCTCCTGCTTCAAAACTCCTCCAAGTGAATCTGTAAAGTCCCGATTACTTGACTGCCCATACAAATTTGGGCACCCAAGAGTTTAGGGACAACAAAATAAACCCTGGGTCAGTCATGGGATGGGTTTGAGTAAACTCCAAACACTTGTTTAACTTTCAAAATCCTTTCGAAAGAAATGATAATCGTAAGACCGATCCACACATAAACATGGATGGTTTTTACCTTACGATAACCAAAAATATTCTTGATATCGAATCCAGTGATATTATAATAATGTCTACATCAAATAAATAGAATCTAGCAGAACACTTGCATCTCACGCTCCATATATAATATAAAATTGAAAACCGCAGGGCGCTTATTGGAGATTGGATTTCCATCATGACAAGGTCTGGAACCACCATCAGATAGTGTATCTCTAGAGGGGAATACACTGGGTTCAACAAGAACGCCTTGCAACCCGGCCCGCACATGGCTGACCACTCATTTAACTTGAGTGTATTGAGCATATTATCACCAACGGTTGTAATCAGCACACCGTTACCGAAAGCATTAAGCAACGAAAAGACTAAGAAGCAAATGGATTTTCTCCAGATAAGGTGATAATACCCCTAATGGGAATGATCCATATGGTCATGCTGCCTGCCCGATTTCTGTCATTTCCCGGTTGATGAGGCTTGAGGTCACGAGTATCTTTCAGAACATATTTCCATCATTTACTTTGAATGCCACACCCTCCGATCCTTCCATATACGTTGTCCTGGGATTGGACAAACCGAAGACACCATTCTATTATTCCGTCTTGGGCAATTTCTACCTAGGATTAACAAAACAGCTCTTGCACTTTACTCCATCTTCAATTATCTTCAGCATAAGTTAATCCGTAACGCTTATGCCAATACGGAGTGGTATTCAGATAATAAATCTAATCCCGGTCTCTCTGTATTGACAACGGAGATATAAAATAAATCAAAACTTTGGTAGTCTGTGATTTAACTATCAAAGTAACATCCATACAATCAAGGTCCTATTTCCAATTGGAAATTCTACCAATCAATCATCAACAACACTGGCCCCTTTTTATATTAACTTCTTATTATATTACTACTTCCAATTCCTATTTCCCATCTTTCGTATCCTTTCCGAACTCGATTTTCTATCTCGATTCTTGAAGAAAAAAACATTTCCAATATTATAATTTCTTTATTCGAGAGAATACCTCTTATTCTAGTTAGAAAACATTTCGATACATTCACGAATCCTTATTTTCTATATTCAGAAAATATACCTTATTAATATCGGAAAATATTTCCATTTCTTAATTCCTTATTGACCAATTCATTTCATTTTCTATGTGTAGAAAATATTTCTCATTTTATCTGGGGGGGACATTTTAAAATCCTTTAGATTAACCGATGTTATTAAAACATCGTTATTATAACTCAAACCATTTATCATTTATTAACTCACCATATTGCTAACCAATCTTCACTATCGAACCTTAACCATTTCTCCATCAATCATGAAGTCAATCAAGTTGGGGTATAATTACCTCTCAGAACTTAATTGAACAACATTCTCAACTTTGGATTGTCAAAGCTCACAACTTCAAATTAAACATCACTTATGCGACTTTCAGATTCAATCTAAGAATCCACTTCCTTTATGAAAAATATTGATTAAAATGGTAGCGCTATAATCATTGTTTCCAAATATTTGATTCATAAGACATTTATTTCAACGATAGCGTTAAAATTGCTGTTTAGATTTACAAAACATTTATTATAAATACAACGCTAAAATCGCTGTTTAGATTTACAAAAATTTATTATAACAGTAGCGTTATAATCGTTGTTCCAGTTATTAGGTTTATAATAATATACTTGTACTTATTAATTTCAATAATTAAACTAATAAGCAAATAATTAAATATTTAAATAATTAAATTTGATTCAAATGGAAAGTATAAATAACTACCTCCCTGAATTCAATATAATTGAATTTACATAAATAACTTTCTCTCAAATAATCTATATTCGATTTATATTCCAAACTTCGGAATTTATCTACCATTTCAGGTTAATTCAAATTCGAAATTCACTTTTGAATTTTTCCTTTCCAAATCATTACCAATTTCTTTTATAACCATTCTAGTCTATACAACGTTATCACACTTTATATTCTAAATTTTGAACTAAAGCTCATCGTTTTCTTTAAAACGATAATATTCATTTCCCTTTTCATTCAGCTTCCAATTTGGATTCATATTTCAAAACTAAATTTCCTTTAGAGATATTTCATTTGAAAAAATATTTCCTTTAAACCATTATTCACTTAAATCATGAATATATTTCTTTTATATGTGATCAAATAAGTTTGATTCCGTAATTATAAATAATATATTATACCCAAATTCTATTTATAACTTCTATTCAGAATTTTCATACAAATCTCATTTTCATTCCAATCATTTAAAACTTCTTTTATAATTTCCTTTATAATTTTCTAAGTTCAAATCTATTTCCAAATATTGGTTTCAAAGTCGATTTCCGCTTTCCCATATAAATTCACATTTGAACTTATATTTGAATTTATTCAATGATTAATAATTCACTTAATTTATATTCTTATTTATAAACAACTTCTTGATATACCCACTTGAACCGGTTTCTATTTTCAACTCTATTCGAAATTACATTTCTATTTTTGGAAACAAATTTCCTTTTTTAAAACTCAGATTTCACTTTCTATATTCGAAAATATTTAACTGTATTTAAATAACAAAATTCTAGGGCAAGTGATATTCAAACACAACAAGATTAATCATCGTTAATATATCACAGCATATGTCACAATCAATGCAAACACAACGATATAAATGTTAAGGAATCTAGTTGGATCCCTCCAACCTGTTTCCCTGCATCCACAGATGTTAATCAGCGTTAATAACATTATTTTCACATCAATATGAAATATCATGGTGAACGGAATTATTAAACAATCAATAATATAACTAATTCAACCAATTTTATTAGCCATTCATCCAAACAACCATCACACAGTAAAAATTTACTATAAATAAATTTAAAACTCGTTTATATAAAAATATAAACGAGGTAGAATTAGTGAGTTTACTCACCTTGTTTCGCAGTTGATGATTCTGCTTTTATTCGTTCACAAACAAACAAGCATTTGATTTTACCACAAAATTCCATTAGCTCCGTTCTCAGTCATGTTAGTGCTATAACGTAGATTTTATCGCTACGACTCCACCATGACTGGTTTTCATAAACACGAGAGTTATGCAATTATACTAGTCCATAGTCTAATTGAAATCAATAAATTCTTAATATTTTAAATATTGGTTACGCTAATTACGTTGATTAGAAAAACAAAGCCTGATACAACTCATTCTTTTCACGTTCCTTTCTTCAACAAATATTGCTTCGTGTCCTCTGATGAAACACAAAATTGTCATTAGTTAAATTACAATTAAATAAAAATCGTTAATTATTTTGTTTTGAAATTAACCAGATCTATGCCATTTTCTCCTCCTCACGATATTGCTTTTTGAAGCACTTACTTCTTCATCCAATTATTAAAACAGCTCCTCCTGTCCTTCATCATGGATAGAATTTCCAAAGAAACTCTCACCCTCTACCGCAAAAAACACCACCTAGAGCTCACCATTTAGCTGCTCTTTCCATCCTCCATCTCACCGCATCCACCAACTCCCATAGCGCTCCCCCTTATACATAATTACTATTAATCATGTCATTTATATTCCTAATAACCATAATATCACCGATACCTTCTTCCAGAAAATGAATACACGATCCCTTCTTCCCTGCTAATCACTGCATTAAGTCATTACTGCAACATCTCCCTTCACGGTGACGAGCCCCGCATATTCCAACCAACCTCTTCGTGCTACAGGCTCAGCAATACAGGGAACTGTGACCTCGAATATTCCCAAACCACTCTCTCTCTCATCGCAACTCCCCTTCTTTCCAGTATCACATGAACACCGTCACCCAGTTGAAACTCCAGTACGCCACCCCCTTCCGATGCCCGACCTCATCTATGCCTACCCCTTCAACCGATTAGCCATTGACCTCTTATCCCCTCAAGTCCAGAATGTACACGCAAGTGCCTACAACTACCATAAGCCCACATCTAATAATAAAAATTTATTTGATCCTCTCAATACAATCAGAAAACCGATGCCCTAGTCGACGACTCACAAGTTCGAACACCAGAAATTGATTTCGGGTGGTATTAAAGTAATACAAAATGGAAGCTTGTTCTGGAAGAAGTTTAATGGATTCGAAATTACTAGTTTTCACTAAAGAATTGATTTTTAAATATATTTTGAAGTGGTTAATTGCTTTCATGGTTTACTGAAGGAAAATAAGAAGGGAGGTAGAGAAATCGAATGGAATTAGGAATTGGATCTGTAGTAGGGTTTTATAACGAAAAAAAATAAGTGGGTTATAATGTGAATAGGGACCAGAACAGTGAAGCCGTAACGTTTGAAAAGCAACGTGACCATGTGCCAGATTTAAATGTTTTGATAGGCGTGTGCTTAAAATAAATGAATGGTCCTTTTCATATACGGTAGAGATTTGATGATATAACGCCGGGATTTGTTTGGAGATTTTTCAGAGATACAGATTAAATTTACCGTGGTATTCCTATATAATATGCGTTTATTTTATTGGTTCAAAATATGTAAAATTTCAGAATGGAAGCAACATCTCATATGCACTAAGATTTCGAAAGATTGAATTAGATTTGCTTGACTGCATATCATACGGATTATATGCATAGAATTGAAAACGACGTGTACAAATTACGTCAATATTTTGGAAGCGACACCGAGAAAACAACCCTTATTTTTATTTTATTTGTAAGGCATGAATAAATCATTTGAAATATAATTAAATTCAAAAACAATTAAATTTAATAATAATAAATTATTATTACTATCGTATATATCCAAATAGAACATCATATAGTGCCAAAATAAACATTTTTGGATTTTGAACTTGATATTTTAAATTAAACGACATTCGCATTGCTAAAAATAGATTTATTTATATAACAATTCGTTATAATATATAAATGATTTCATAGTCACTATTTGAAAATTTGATTTGGACATAACTCACAATCTATAAAATGAATTCTTGATTTTTTTTCTTTCATTGAAAAGATATAGTTCAGCAGATTTGAAAGTTTCTTGTTTTAAAGAAATCTGATTTATAACAAATCATGTATATTCAGTTGAAGTTGAAAACGTAATATTACGAACTACCACGACGTTACGAGCTCAATTATGATTTATATTATAAATTATACGTTAAAACTTTTATTTTTAATAAATAAATTCCTTAGAAAAATCCATTTTATAATTCAAATAATATATTTAAAACCAATTTAAATATTCAAAATTAAATGGCTCAAAATCCGGGTCGTTACAAATACTTCGGTGATCTTGTAACATCAATGCTCGTACTTGTATAAATTCATTGATTCATTGAGTGTGTCAAATCCTAGTTTTCCATTTATCCCGTGCTTAGAGATGAGAAAGCCCAAATTCAAGCTCATCTCTTTCGTTGTTTATTTCGAATGTTGATGGAATGAATTAGGTTTTGTATGACTTATTCCCATAGAAATTACAAGAATGCAATTTTTATAAGGGTGGAGTCTGTAATAACCTGAGTTTTTGCGATTACCAACTATAACTAATTATAATTGATAATTTAAATAGTTGGGTGATGATTAAGTTGAATATAACATTAAATTGATTATTTGACTTAATTACTCAGGATAATAATTAAGATATTGGTTTGAAGTTTAATTGTGGGATTTAGTCATGTAAAAGTAATTAAATTGAGGTTGGGTGTAATAAATTCGTAGGAAAGTTGGTTTTGGTGTAAAATAAACACTTTGGCAAAACATGATTATTAGGAAGTGTTAATAACGATTTTGTAATATAGAATAAAGGTTAATATTATTTAAGGAGAACATGTAAAAATAAATTTGGTGAAAATGAATGTATTTATTGATTTAAAAATATAAATATTCAAAAAAAAAACAACTCTTTCTCATGGCGACCACGTTGTACCGTATCCCGGCCAAAACCGTACCCAAATTCTCCCGCCCAATCCGATCACCATACCATCACCCATCATCCCCCTCTAATGCCTCCTTCTTCCATCACTAAGCCTCTGTCTATCCCTCTAGCTCCTGATCCCCCTCCGTCGTCTAACCTACCGCTTCCCTCTTTTCCAGGGCCAAAACCCATGTTCAATTCGCTTTTTTCTAATAAGCCAAGAAATGCTGGATCTTTCTAGTCTCTAGACATTCCGCTAGTCTTCAATAATGGTGATATTGTGCCATTTGAAGCCATTATCCAAGTTGGAGATGATAATTGGAAAAACACAATTGTGGGGATTTTCTAGATCAACCTCTATCTTATACTGCTGTAATCAATAATCTGAAGAAATTATGGAGGCTTAGAGGTAGGGTAAAAGTTAATTCTAATGGTTTCTTATTCTGTTCCATCTACCATTTGATGAAGGCAGAAGGAAAAATTCTTGCATCGGACCCGGTTGTAATGAGAAACAAGTTATTTATTATTAAGCAATGGGATCCTTCTGTTGGTAACTGTAGTATCAAGATTAGAACTATTCCTATTTGGATTAAGTTGTATAACATTCCTATGTATTCTTGGTTACTAATTGGTGTAAGTTGGCTAGCTAAAAGAATTGGTTAAATCTTTTGTATGGATGAATCGACAATAAGGTTGGAAAGATTGGGGTTTTCCAAAGTTTTAGTTGAAATCACTCCCACATCTGACTTGCCAGAAGAGTTCCCTGTTGAGCTTCCTAATGGTAGCATTCAATATGTTCATGTGGAGTGTATATGGAGGCCAGAAATCTGTGTTTTGTGTAAATGTTTTGGTCATTCTAAGGGGAACTGCAGTAAATCATCCTTTGAAAAGAAAAATGAATTAGTAGAGAACCAGGAATTTCAAACTGCAAAGCAAGGAGTGCAAAATTTCAAGTATGTTGAGGAAAGAAATAATTTCAGGAACTTTCATGTAGCACCTGTGCAAAGAAAGCAGAAAGTATGGACCAAAGTAAAAGGTAATAATGATTGACGATCTGGGAAAGACGACTTGGAAGTGGGTAATGAAGCTAATGCCAGTGTTGGTGCAACGTCAAATATTGATCAAGGTAGGAAAGGTGGTGTTATGCAAAATGAAAATGACAAAAAACCAGTATGGTAAACAAAGTGCTTCAAAAATAATATATCTCCTCTGAAATTAGCTACTAGTAATAGATTTGATCTGCTCCACAGTGAGACTATGGTTGAGAATGTTTTGGATGAAACAGAGGAAGGTGAATTAATTGAATCAACGGTAGATGAAGTGCCATATATGGAGGAAAGTGATGACTTGTAAATCCAGAAGTTGACTTATCGGAATTTAATTACGACATGCACACGCATGTGCAAGAGCATTTTGATCCCTTAGCAACATTAACTCCACCAACTAACTCTTTTAGCTCTATCAAAGTAATCTCCCAACCACCTACTGTCAATACGTCCGCTAACCACGACTTGAAATTTGCTGAAGCATTTCAAAAGGAAATTGTTGACTTATGCATGTCAAATGTGTAACACCCCACGTCCATTAATGTCACTCACAAAGGGCATGCATTAACTTCTATGGAGCATTTTAAGTGTGTATAGAACAGAAACTTAACAACAAGACAGATATAAACAGTACTTAAAACTTTAAAATTTTATTCATTGCAACGGTAAACACATAGGTTCGATCACATCATCAAAAACCAGAGTCAAAGTACATAATATCCATCTTGACTAAATCAGAGTACATAAATTGAAAGACATAACCCCAACACAAAATAGCCATAAATAAGATAGGCTGAACTTTTACTTCTGCGATCCAAGCAACTTCTAAAAGCAAGAGATACAGCTGTCCAAAATCAAGCTCCACTAGTGCTAGTTCCACCCTGAGCACCTAGGAGGAAAAAAGGAAGAAAAGAGGTGGAAACAAAGGGGGTCAGACATAAAGTTTGGCGAGTGCAATAACTTTAACAATATAATTACCAAAATAACTAGGCTAAGGCATAAGTTGGAAAATAAGGAAATGACTGTGAACAATTGAGTATGACATAGTAAACAAGGAAATAAGATGAACAAAGATAACGTTAAAGGCGCACCTAGTCGCTATAAGATAATTACTATACTGCACCACCACTAGTCACCTTAAAGTTGATCCCGCCTACAGAACTTAATAATGATAATGGTAGTTTCGTGTACCCCTAGTTGCCTTCATAGGTGTCGCCTGCCCCTATCTCCACTAGGTGTACCCACTACCCCCATGCGATCGACTCCCTTACTCGTAGATACCCGTGCTGGCCCCACAGTGGGGTGTATCACTCCCCAAAGTGGCAACCCGATACCACCAATGATGCATAGCTTATACCTACACAATGCAACAACGTATTACCTACCAACCCGAGCCCACACACGCACATGAACCCGTTGGATTTGCATTGCCACTACTAACCCATTTTGGCCTCTTACAGTGAATCCCAGAACGCGTGTCCCGTCCTCGACTTGGGTCGAGCCCACAAAGATACTTATGGGTTACTGGTTGAAACGGGCTCACATTACTTGACACAAGCTATCCACCTAAGGTTGGTCCCCTCTAGTACATCCCACTTAACCCTCTTCTTATTCATGTTCTCTTACATGTTTCAATTTTGGTTAAGTGTTTCTAATCGTATTTCAAATGCCACCCAAGGCACCCACTAAATTCCACATGCCACCCAAGGCACCCACTTAACCCCCTCATGTCCTACTACATGTTTATCTGGTTAAGTGTTTCTTAATTCATTAACACCGTAACCTTGTAAAGACCTCCCACATTAGACTGGCATTTGTGGCAGCTGGATTTGCCGGGCGGGTCCGGGCAATCTTACACCACAAAAGAGCCTAACCTCGTGTCTTTGCAACTGTCATGCATTTAATTTATGCCTAAGACCTCCCACATTAGACTGACATTTGTGGCAGCTGGATTTGTCGGGCGGGTCCGGGCAGTCTTACACCACAAAAGAGCCTAACCTCGTGTCTTAAACGATTAATTACACAAAATTAATTATTCCCCAATTTGAATTAATTTCCCTATTCAAATTATCAATCAATTCCAAATTTAACTATGGCCATAATTGATTCAATTATGTCCATCTATTTATGGTATGCATCACAAATTTATTTTATGCCATTTAAGGCATTTATGCCAATTCTCAATATTAAATCTTTTAATATTATCCCATGGCCCCGCATTGTTCGTTCGTTCGTTTAACGTAAAATATACGTTAGACTCGAATAGTCTAACTCATGGAATAAAGAGAAAACATCACAACATACATATAGATAAAACTAGATCTAAACATAAGGAGTGAACTTGCATGTGTGAATGAGGTTCTACATCTAAAACTTGCATAGGCCAAAGTCACAACTTGCATAAAACTACATATGTCATAGATCTAAATTCAAAGGTGTAAACTTGTTTGGGTAATAATCACGAACTTGCATAAACCATGTATGTCATAGATATAATCATAAGGTGTAAACTTGCATAGGCATGATTCATACTCCAAACATATATATATATATATATATATACTTGCATATGTGATTTATGCTACATAAACGATGGTGTAAACTTACATTTAAACATGTAAACTAGAATGTAGAATTTTGTATACTAGCATATAACTCACACATGTCATAGCCTAACTTTAGATCCAATATACACACATAAAATAGGGGTCATGAAACATGTAAAGTTGTTCATAATTTCATTAACTTGCATATGATCCAGAACTAAACTAACATCTAGACTTGCATACATATATACATACGATTTAACATATGAATTAGTTCCAACAACATAACCAAACCAGCATATGAAACATAATTATGAATTTATTATACATAAGCCAATCATAAAATTACAACATAGATGATAACATCGCAACTTTACAACATACATGATAACATCATAGAATTTACAACATAAATAATAACATGCGGTCAATAATTCACAACATAGCCATATAATCCACATCATATCTCAATCCAATTAAATTGTTAATTATTTTATTAAAGAAATCGAAATCACAACTCAAAGAAGGTCTTGAGTTCTGAAATCTGAATTCTGAAGTTGAATTAGCTTTCCTTTGAAGTAGATTCGTTGTTGCGGTTTAGGTTAGTATTGAATTTGATTAGCTTTCTTCCTCTCTTATTGGTGGCGGCTATTCTAGGTTGCAAGTTGACGGCATGGAGGCCATGATTCTAATTTTAATTTGATTTTAGGGTTTGAGTCTACAGGTGTTTTTATAGAGTTTAGGATTAATTTAAGCCGTCCGATCAACCCAAAATTAACCCCAGACATTCATAGCAGATCAGATCCCTAATGACTCAGCATACAGTCATAAACAGGTCATCAATCAAATCTGCCCGGGGGGAGGGGGGACGGGGCAGGTCGACCCCCAGGTCGACCCTATGGTCGACGTGGTCAGGGTAGGTTGACCCCAAGGTCGACCTGACCCTGGCGGGAGATTTCCCGCCTAGCCCATTTTGTCTCCAAAATTTGAATTTTTGAAATATGTTTTGAATTTTCTGAAACTTCCGATGGTCATAAATTCTTCATACAAAGTCCAATTCACGCAAACTCGGACTCTATCTCAACCAGAATTCCAAGACGAACACAATGGCGCAACCTGTTTCCCTTAATTCTCCCATCTGAGATTAGTTATTCTTTAATTTGTTACTTTAGTGTTAACAAAAATACGGGGTGTTACATTCTCGCCTCCTCAAAGGATTTCGCCCTCGAAATCTCCAAGTTAAGGAGAATGCATATCCTAACAACCAAACAACCATCTACTCAACCATCAAACACAGGCATCCATTGTCCTTATAAAATTCCTAATGCTGTATGAACATATGTAAGAAGTGTTTGTATATGTTCTTTATCTAATGCAAAATCAGGCTGTCTACTGATTTAGTTGACCTCCTTAATGCAAACCATGATAGTGCCATGCGTCCATTATGTATGCGAAAGAATCCTATCGATACATATTATTTCAACATGTGTGCACAACCATACACCAAAATGCAGCATCCATATGATAACACAACCATTATACATCCACTAACTTAAAATTGTACACACATTTATATGCAATATGCAATATGAAGTGATTGAGCTGATCTAGTGCCTAAAGTGTGTGTATATGTATCCACGAGCAACCACTAGCAACCACTTGCATCCACATGCATCCATCATACATAACATGTCTCAAACACATGTTTCAACCATAGGACTACCCTATCTAAAGGTCAAAGATACTAGCGAGAGGACATACTAATGATAAAACAAGTACAAGCTAAGCGATAAAGGAAAAATTAAAAGACATAGCCTCGAAAAGAAAAAGGTACAATGAACGCATCTTCTCTTCCGTCTCCCAAGTAGCGTTGCTCTCGTCATCTCCCCGTTGCACTTTGACTAGCCTGACCTCTCGATTTCTCAACTTCTTAATCTCCGACCCAAGAATACACGTAGGAGCTAGTGGAATCGTCGCATCATGCTCTATCTCCACCTCTCTAAGCAAGCTCAGCTCTACCACTTCCGCGGTCTCGTGCAAGCACTTCCTCAAATGTGATACATGGAATACATCGTGTACACCACTAAGTCTCTCGGGCAACTCCACTCTATACGCCATCTATCCAATCCTCTCCTTAATAGGAAACGGCCCTACGAACCTTGGTGCTAACTTCCCAACAGACCCAAAGCGAACAACATTCCGTAATGGAGACACCTTGACAAAGATCATGTCCCCAATATCAAACTCAAGATCTGTCCTTCTCTTGTCTGCATAAGATTTCTGCCTATCTTGCGCCGTCTTCATCCTCCTTCGAATCAAATCGATCTTTTCTGAAGTCTTTCTAATCATATTGGGCCCAAGCAAGATTTTATCTGTAGATTCCCACCAACATGTAGGCGAACGACACGGCCGTCCATAAAGAGCCTCGAACGGTGCCATGCCAATGCTAGACTGAAAGCTATTATTATATGCGAACTCCACCAATGGAAGATGTTCCTCTCATGTTCCTCCGAAGTCTAAGACACACAATCTCAATAGGTCCTCTAGAATACAATTCACCCTCTCGGTCTGGCCGTCCGTCTGAGGATGATATGCGGTGCTCAAACATAACTGAGTCCCTACCGCCTCTTGTAAGCTCTTCCAAAACTCGCTAGTAAAGACAGGATTGCAGTCGCTCACTATGCTAGAAGGAACACCGTGCAAACGAACTATCACTCGAATGTATACAGAGGCTAACCATGGAGCAGTCCTCTTACTCTTCACGGGAATGAAAGTGGCACTCTTAGTAAGTCTGTCTACCACAACCCAAATCCCCGTATTACCCTTCCTTGATCTCGGTAACCCATCAATAAAGTCCATCGAGACACTTTCCCACTTCTATTGTGGGACCTCCAATGGGTGAAGCAACCCACCGGTCTTCTTTTTCTTTGCTTTTACTTGTTGGCACACCAAGCATCTAGCGACAAACTCAGCCACATCCCTCTTCATGCCGGCCCAAAAGTAAACTCATCTCATGTCCATGTACATCTTGTCCCCGCCGGGATGGATGGTCATCTTCGAACGATGTGCATCATCAAGAATGGTCTTCCTCAAATTCTCGTCTCGTGGTACACAAAGTCTACCGTCCCTACGTAACCAACCCTTATCTTCTAGGGTATACTTACTGAGATGACTCGGTGACTCCCCCTTTTGAGCTTCTCTACTAACTCAACCAACTATGGGTCATCTCGTTGTGCCTCAGCAATCCGTTCCAAAAGCGTAGGTCTGACCTCTAAGGATGCTAGCAAATCGGGTACAAAGTCAATGGAAGGTCTAAAGTCAAACGTAGAGATGAACTCTAAGCTTCGCCGCTCAACAAACAACGAACTCAAGGATAACCTTTTCCTACTTAAGGCGTCTGCCACTATGTTACCCTTGCCAGGGGTATATGCTATCTCGAAGTCGTGGGACGCTAAGAATTCCATCCACCTTTGCTGCCTTAAGTTCAAGTCCTTCTGAGAGAACAAGTATTTTAGCGATTTGTGGTCAGTGAACAATTCGAATTTCTTGCCAAGAAGATAATGGAGCCAAGACCTAAGCGCGAAAACAATAGCGGCCAACTCTAGGTCATGTGTAGGGTAATTTCTCTCATGCACTCTCAATTGCCTTCCTCTATAGGCTATTACCCTTCCCTCTTGCATTAAGACTGCACCTAGTCCTGTCCCACAAGCATCGGTATAAACGGTAAATGGCTTACTCCCATCTAGCAACACTAAGACTGGGGTTGTGGTCAAAGCTCTCTTTAAACGTTGGAACGCATCATCACAATCTACATCCCATGTGAAAACTAAGTTCTTCTTCGTCAAGCGTGTTTATGGGGCTGATATCTTTGCGAAGTCCTTGATAAACTTCCTATAGTAGCCAGCCAACCCCAAGAAACTCCTCATCTCGGTAGCCTTTTTAGGGACCTTCCAATCTTGGATAGCCACTACCTTCGCGGGATCCACAACTATCCCTTCTTTGGAAACCACGTGCCCTAAGAATCGCACTTCCTTTCTCCAAAAGTGACATTTAGAAAATTTAGCTTTATGGCTATGCCCTCGAAGGGTCTCCAACACTTCCCTAAGATGTAGGGCATGCTCTTCCTCGCTCTTAGAAAAGATCAAGATGTCGTCCACAAAGACTACCACGAATTTATTAAGGTACTCCCTAAACACCCTACTCATCAAGTCAACAAAATATGCGGGGGCGTTTGTCAAACCGAAGGGCATCACAAGCCACTCGAAGAAGCCGTCTGGAGTCCTAAAGGCAGTCTTGTCTATGCTATCCTCAGCCACTGTCAACTGATGGAAACCCGTGGCTAAGTCCAACTGCGAAAACACTGAGGCGCCAACTAATTGATCGAAGAGATCGTCAATCCTCAGCAGTGGGTGCCAATTCTTCTTATTAAGCTTATTAAGTTATCTATAGTCCACACAAAGTCTAAGGGACCCATCTGCCTTCGTGGCAAATACTGCTAGAGCACCCCACTCCGATATACTATGTCTTATGAACCCCTTCTCAAGCAATTCTTTCACTTGCTTACTGAGTTCTCTTCTCTCTCTTGGAGCCATGTGGCGCACTGGCAATACAACTGTCTTTGCATTATCTACTAGATATATTCGAAAGTATATCTCACGTTTTGGGGGTAAACCCCTCTACTCATCGAAGACATCAACATATTCACGGACTATACGAACAGAATGTAAATCATCATTGGATGCGTCAAGGGATTCTAGGTTGCTAAGCCTTACTGGACCTCTAGGGTCACAAGAAATATCAAGGGTCATTCCACAACGAGTCAACAATCTAACTACTCTTCTTTCACAATCTAGGATGGCCCCGTATCTAGTTAGCCAATCCATACCTTCCTCCCCTCGTCTATCTCAAAGATACCGACAAGTCCTCCACTTTCTTGAGCCAACTTCTAGCCCGGACAAATGTCTAAGTCCCATGAAGCAGTTTTCCGCCCATCGTACGGAAGTCCTCATATATCTTAGGAAAAAGCATCTATACGCGGAGGAAGAGATTCAAAAAAAGGAAAGAGGAAGAGATTCAAAACGGAGAATCGAAGGAAAGATATATGGCTCTTGGGGATTATGTTTTTAAAATAAACCTTTCTCTTGAAAATACTTTCCTCAAAACAAACTTTTGAAGGTACTTCTTTATAAAAGTGTTTTTGAAAAACATTTTTTCAAAATTCATATTTGTTCTGGTAACCTTCAGCTCTGATACCACGTGTAACACCCCACGTCCATTAATGTCACTCACAAAGGGAATGCATTAACTTCTATGAGCATTTTTCGTGTGTATAGAATAGAAACTTAACAATAAGACAAATATAAATAGTACTTAAAACTTTAAAATTTTATTCACTGCAGCGGTAAACACATAGGTTTGATTACATCATCAAAAACCAGAGTCAAAGTACATAATATCCATCTTGACTAAATCAGAGTACATAAATTGAAAGACATAACCCCAACACAAAATAGCCATAAATAAGATAGGCTGAACTTTTACTTCAGCGATCCAAGCAACTTCTAAAAGCAAGAGATATAGCTGTCCAAAATCAAGCTCCACTGGTGCTAGTTCCACCCTGAACACCTAGGAGGAAAAAAGGAAGAAAAGAGGTGGAAACAAAGGGGGTCATACATAAAGTCTGGCAAGTGCAATAACTTTAACAATATAATTACCAAAATAACTAGGCTAAGGCATAAGTTGGAAAATAAGGAAATGACTGTGAACAATTGAGTATGACATAGTAAACAAGGAAATAAGATGAACAAAGATAACGTTAAAGGCGCACCTAGTCGCTATAAGATAATTACTATACTACACCACCACTAGTCACCCTAAAGTTGATCCCGCCTACAGAACTTAACAATGATAATGGTAGTTTTGTGTACCCCTAGTTGCCTTCATAGGTGTCGCCTGCCCCTATCTCCACTAGGTGTACCCACTACCCCCATGCGATCGACTCCCTAGCTCGTAGATACCCGTGCTGGCCCCACAGTGGGGTGTATCACTCCCCAAAGTGGCAACCCGATACCACCAATGATGCACGGATTATACCTACACGATGCAACAACGTCTTACCTACCAGCCCGGGCCCACACACGCTTATGAACCCGTTGGACTTGCGTTGCCACCGCTAACCCATTTTGGCCTCTTACAGTCAAGACCAGTACGCGTGTCCCATCCTCGACTTGGGTCGAGCCCACAAAGATACTTATGGGTTACTAGTTGAAACAGGCCCCCATTACTTGACACAAGCTATCCACCTAAGCTTGGTCCCCTCTAGTACATCCCACTTAACCCTCTTCTTATTCATGTTCACTTACATGTTTCAATTTTGGTTAAGTGTTTCTAATCGTATTTCAAATGCCACCCAAGGCACCCACTAAATTCCACATGCCACCAAGGCACCCACTTAACCCCCTCATTCCCTATTACATGTTTCCCTGGTTAAGTGTTTCTTAATTCATTAACACCGTAACCTTGTAAAGACCTCCCACATTAGACTGGCATTTGTGGCAGCTGGATTTGCCGGGCGAGTCTGGGCAGTCTTACACCACAAAAGAGCCTAACCTCGTGTCTTTGCAACTATCACGCATTTAATTTATGCCTAAGACCTCCCACATTAGACTGACATTTGTGGCAGCTGGATTTGCCCGGTGGGTCTGGGCAGTCTTACACCACAAAAGAGCCTAACCTTGTGTCTTAGACGATTAATTACACAAAATTAATTATTCCCCAATTTGAATTAATTTCCCTATTCAAATTATCAATCAATTCCAAATTTAACTACGGACATAATTGACTCAATTATGGCCATCTATTTATGGTATGAAAAATCATACCAATTTCATCACAAATTTATTTTATGCCATTTAAGGCATTTATGCCAATTCTCAATATTAAATCTTTTAATATTATCCCATGGCCCCACGTTGTACGTTCGTTCGTTTAACGTAAAGTATACGTTAGACTCGAATAGTCTAACTCATGGAATAAAGAGAAAACATCACAACATACATATAGATAAAACTAGATCTAAACATAAGGGGTGAACTTGCATGTGTGAATGAGGTTCTACATCTAAAACTTGCATAGGCCAAAGTCACAACTTGCATAAAACTACATATGTCATAGATCTAAATCCAAAGGTGTAAACTTGTTTGCGTAATAATCACGAACTTTCATAAACCATGTATGTCATAGATCTAATCATAAGGTGTAAACTTGCATAGGCATGATTCATACTCCAAACATATATATATATATACTTGCATATGTGATTTATGCAACATAAACGATGGTGTAAACTTACATCTAAACATGTAAACTAGCATGTAGAATTTTGTATACTAGCATTAACTCACACATGTCATAGCCTAACTTCAGATCCAATTTACACACATAAAATAGGGGTCATGAAACATGTAAAGGTGTTCATAATTTCATTAACTTGCATATGATCCAGATCTAAACTAACATCTAGACTTGCATACATATATACTTATGATTTAACATATGAATTAGTTCCAACAACATAACCAAACTAGCATATGAAACATCATTCTGAATTTATTATACATAAGCCAATCATAAAATTACAACATAGATGATAACATCGCAACTTTACAACATACATGATAACATCATAGAATTTACAACATAAATAATAACATGCGGTCAATAATTCATAACATAGCCATATAATCCACATCATATCTCAATCCAATTAAATTGTTAATTATTTTATTAAAGAAATCGAACTCACAACTCAAAGAAGGTCTTGAGTTATGAAATATGAGTTTTGAAGTTGAATTAGCTTTCCTTTGAAGTAGATTCGTTGTTGCGGTTTAGATTAGAATTGAATTTGATTAGCTTTCTTCCTCTCTAATTGGTGGCGGCTATTCTAGGTTGCAAGGTGATGGCATGGAGGCCATGATTCTAATTTTAATTTGATTTTAGGGTTTGAGTCTACAGGTGTTTTTATAGAGTTTAGGATTAATTTAAGCCGTATGATCAACCCAGAATTAACCCCAGCCATTCAGAGCAGATCAGAAACCCTAATGACTCAGCATACAGTCATAAACAGGTCATCAATCAAATCTGCCCAGGAGGAGGGGGGTAGGTCGACCCCCAGGTCGACCCCCAGTCGACCTGGTCAGGGCAGGTCGACCCAGGTCGACCTGGCGGGAGATTTCCCGCCTAGCCCATTCTGACTTCGAAATTTGAATTTTTGAAATCTGTTTTGAATTTTCTGAAACTTTCGATGGCCATTACTTCTTTATACGAAGTCCAATTCACGCAAACTCGGACTCTATCTCAACCAGAATTCCGAGACGAACACAATGGCGCAACATGTTTTCCTTAATTCTCCCATCTGAGATGAGTTATTCTTTAATTTGTTACTTTAGTGTTAACAGAAAAACAGGGTGTTACAAAATGCTTTCCTAAATCCACAAAATCTCCTCATGCAACCTCTAATCTTCCTTGTGAATAGCCTTCCAATGAAACCCCAGTTATTAATGCTCTTTCGAACCAATGTGAAACTACCAACCTATCCTTATATACACCCCATGCGAAGATACTACATGCAATCATTCTGATGCATTGCAGGACCCCATCTCCACCATTAATCCTCTGAACATTACATCTGTATTGGAAGATGTGCCCCCAAAACCACCCTATATTTTTTCAGGATCTATTCGAGGTTGGACACCCCCTCTTGTAGCTTCCATACCTCCTTTATCTTTGATAACTCCAAGCAAAAAAGTTCCCCCTAACATCAAATATTATGGTTATCAATCATCTCCTAGAATTAGGACCATGACGCTAATTGTCTCTCTTTCCAAAGTGTTTACCCAATGAGTCAAAACTTGGCAGTATGGAATGTAAGAGGTGCTCATAACCATCTTAAACTTGATTAAGTTAGAATTATTATAAATCAATATAATCTCCAACTTTTTGCAATGCTCGAAACCAACTTTAACCTCCAACTCACCATTTCCTCGGCCTTTTATATCAATTCTACCTGAACTCTATCTCATAATCTTGAACATGCTGATTATGGTAGAATTTTTTTCATTCACAATCCTTCTTTTCTTGCTTTACGCCTTGACTTTGCTTCTAGACAACTCATGCACTTCCATGTAACCAAATTTTCAAACCATTCCACCTTTTACCTTACCATTATCTACACTGATAACTCTATTATATCAACGCAGTCTCTTTTCGACCTTCTCTTTGAACCAAGCCCAAAATAATCTTCAAAATAATCCAGATGACACTGCTGTTGCGATGGAAGAAAACAGACTCTTTGGAGAATTGAATGTTGCTTTGGAAATGGAAGCAAACATGAAAAAGCAACAATTAAACCTCAAATGGAAGCATGAAGGTGAAAAAAAATACTCAGTTCTACCATGCGGCGGTTAAAGTTAAACAGTCCAAAGGTCGTATACATAACATTACTGATGAGTCTTGTAACTACTTTGATACCTCTGAGTTGATTGATGAGGTAATTAGGGAGAAAGCCAAACTTTTCCAAAAGATTAGGCTGAAGGACAACAAGTTTTATTTTTAGTCTGAAGGACAAACTTTTAACAAAATTCAGCTGAAGGAAAATGCTAAATGTAATTAGAATTATATTCAGTTTTTTACACTACACAAAAATGCTAGTTTTAACTAGCATTATTCAGTTTTACACTGTAGAAAATGCTAATTATATTTAGCATTGGCCTTCAGCCTATTTTTTTTCAAAATTTTTCCTTCAGCCTAAAAATAAAACTTGACGTCCTTCAGACTAATTTTTTTCCAAAGTTTGTCCTTATGCCTATTTTCCACTTGATTGGTTTTGCTTTCCTTAAATACTTCGCTGACCTTCTTGGAAATGGTTCCAACTTCATCCTTGATTTAATGCTAATTGATGGCATGAGCCTTCCTTTCCTCTCCTATAATCAAATCATCTCATTGATAAGGTAACCGATTTTGAAATAAAGTTAGCTTTATTCTTGATGAATATAAAGGATGGGTTTAACGTTAATTTCTTCCTATCATCTTGGGATATTATTGCCACTGACTTCTATAAAGCCATTCATAGTTTCTTCGATAAGTTCAAACTCCTTTATAAAGTTAATGCAGCAAACCTTGTCCTCATTCCTAAAACTAATCATGCTTCCAATATCTCTTCCTTTAGACCCATTTCATGTTGCAATGTTACCTACAAGTGTATTTCTAAAGTTTTATCCAACAGCTTGTTGATTATGCTTCCATCTTTAATATCTTGTAATCAATCAGCTTCCCTACCTGCTAGAAATATTCTTCACATTGTGCTATTGACTCTTAAGTTAATAAAAGGATATAATTATGTTAATGCTAGCCCTATAGTTAAAACTGGATCTTAGCAAGGCATATGATAGTCTGCTATGGACTTCAGTTGTCAGAATTCTTGCGAGAATGAACTTTCTGGAAGTATTTGTAGCTTGGCTTTACATTTGCAAATCCACTCCTAGTTTTTCCCTTGTTTACAATGGAATAAACTCCGGATACTTTAAAAGAAAACAAGGAATACTTTAAGGTGATCCAATTTCCTCTTACATATTTATCCTTGTTATAGAACTTCTGATGAATATGTTTAAGGAAAAATTCGACCATGGACTCATCCAGTATCATCTGAAATGTAAACATAACTCAATCTCTACCTTGCTATTTGCCGATGATATAATGGTTTTCTCAAGACCCACTGAAGACTCAATGATCACCATTCTTAAAACCTAAGTAACTTTCATTTGATGACATGATAAAGCTTAATTCTATCAAATTGCAAGTTATGTTCGCAGGGTTCTTTAATGATCATGTTGCCAGTTTATGCGCTCTCCTTGATATGCAAATTCTTGAAAAAGGAACTCCATATTTGGTTTTTCCATTGCGTTCTTATATAATAACAAAAGCAAATTATATGCCACTTTATAATATGATTATTGCATCTCCGAACAGTTGGGCTAATAAATTTCTCTCTCAAGCGGGTCGGGTTATCCTTGTTCAAAGCATTGGCTTCTCCTTATCGGTGTACTTTGTTAGGGCCTTTGTTCTTCCAAAAAAAACTTATTTCGATGATTACCTCTACCTTACTTCAATTTCTCTGGACTGGTAGTGTTCATGGAAGGAAGCCTATCCCTTATGCTCTCCTAAAAATGCAACTCCCGAAGCAAAAAGGTGGTCTTTGTTTGTTGTTTCTTCATAAATTGAATTTAGCTACGGTGAGTTCTCATTTTAACAATCTTATCTGTTGTTCCGATAATCTTTGGGTCAAATGGTGTTCGAAATTTAATGTCAAGTAAAATAAGTTTTGGATCATGAATATTCCCACGTCGTGCAGTTGGGGTTGGTGTAGTCTCTTGGCTTTGAGACAGAAATTGAAACACCCCACCTCCGTTAAGGTCACTCACAAAGGGAATGTCTTAAGTTTGGTGGAGGGTTATAGGTACAAGACACAGAAAATTTTACAAGACAGATAAGTATAAGCAGCGGAATTCAAATCATTTATTGAATACGTGGTTCAATACAAAAGCATTTCATCAAATTGTCTCAAAATAACTTCCAAAACATTACACCATAATTTCTGTCTTGATTATTAAATAAAGAAGCATAAAACATAGATAAAACTGCATAAATCTCCAAGTGTCATATCCAAACGCCATAGCCAATGAAAGAGAGTCCCAATCATACATCTACATTCTTGAAGCTTGCAAAGAGTCTGATTAAGCTGGAGTAGGGGGAGGGGGAACGGAAGAAAAGAAGACGAAAGAAAACGGGTCAGACAATAAGTCTGGTAAGTTCAGTGATTACTAGTATTTAAACAAGGAAAGGGATCATGACAGTAATAACGGAATATAGGACAATACCCTAATATAAGATAAGTTGAACATGTGATCGCACCCATTACTAAAGTCTTTGCACCTACTAACCATTGGTTCAACCAGCCCCACGTGTTTATACCGAACGGTCCCCTTAATGATCGGCTCCTACTCACATGCATTCATGTCCTGTGTCATTCGTCCCCGCTTGACTGTAGCTACCTGTGATGGTCACACTATGGGGTGTATCAGTCCCACTGGTAGCAACCTGACACGATTCAAGATGCACAGTGTATACTACTGATGCCCAGTTCCTGCTTTTTCCACTCCGGAGTACGTGCATGCCCATACTCCGTCAGAACCTACACTGGCCCACCAACCGCTGACGTTTTGACCGCTTATAATTCAGCCCAGTAATCGTGCCCCACCCTGCCTAGTTTCAGGGTACCATGATACATCTATGTGGGTTACTGCTGAAATGGGTCCCCGTTACTAGGGTTTTCTAATCAACATGTTTATTTGGTTAAGTGTCCAAGTTTACCCAACCCCACCCATTTGTTTAGTTAACATGTTGAATCGGTTAAGTGTTTCCCCAATTGAATTAACCCTACCAATCCTGACTTAGCTTTAATTTATTCATTAAAGCACCGACCACTTACATTAGACAGATCTTGTTGTGGTCACTGGATTTGCTAGTCGGTTCCAGGCAGTTTTACACCACAACTCAGTCTAACCTCGGGTCCTTTTTGGGCTTGATGCACTAACCACCCACATTAGACAGGTCTTGTTGTGGTCACTAGATATGCCGGTCGGTTCCAGGCAGGTTTACACCACAACTCAGCCTAACCTCGAGTTAGGCATAATCGTCTTTTCTAAATTCACATTTTTATATATGTATGTCTAATTTCTTTATGTAGATTAAATTTGATTTAATCATGCCATAACTATCCTTTGATTTTGCTCACCATAAATGGTATATCAAATATACCATTTAATGAACAAATATATGCCATGAATTTTCATGTTTTCCCATCGTTATCCCCGTAGAACGTACGTATGAATTACATAAAATGTTGGGCTAGCAAATTAGCCCAAACCCATCAGAAAAAGGGGTAATAGAAAAGGAACATGAAATAAACATAAAATAGCATACATTTAACTTATCACATGTAACTTGGCACAGATGTATCATTATCTTAACTAAACAGGTAAGGGTGAACTTTGTGACTAAGTTGGATCAAATTTTCATGTAAACTTGATATGGGTCTAACATGGAGGTTTAACATATAAACCACAATTTAGCACACTAACTTATGTATATCAAAACGTAAGAAAGCCACTATGAACATATTTAAATCACAACTTGGCATGACAACTTATGTGTGTTACTACATAAGAGAACTACTACCAACATATTTAAATCACACTTAGCATGATAACTTATGTTAGAACATAAGAGAATTACGAATCAAATCTTGCAACATAAATGGATTCAACTTGACGTAGTTCTAAATATCCATGAATGTTGATCTAACATGTAAGCATGTGATTTAGATCATAAACTTGCAAATAACCACCAAATTGCAACATGACATAATTCACCATTTTGTTGGCATAATAAGTTCCTTACCCAATTGTAATAAATTCAAATAATATACAATATGGTATGTTTATCGCCACAAACATATAGGCATGATCAATCGCAATGGTAATTTAAGATACATTAGAATCAAACTTCATTATCTCATACATAAGCATCATTCCATATTCGAGTTACAACATGCCATTATTTCATAAAAAAAAGAACGTTTAAATCTGCGTAATAACCAACTTAAAAACAAAAAGGAAATCTTGCATTCTGAAATCTGAATTTTGAAATTGGAGTTGCGCGCCTTTGATGAAGATCATTGAATTAGGCTAGTTTTAATTTGATTTTGATGTAAGCTTTTAACTCGTCTTTGAATTGAAAACGGTGACGGCTGTTCCAAGTTCTCTACTGATGGCATTTCAGTTCTAGGATTATTTTTCTGTGTGTTTTTAGGTTGAGCATTGAGTTGTTTATATAGAATTTCAGTTTAATTATTGTTGTCAGGTGAACCTAGGGTTAATCACAGCCACTCAGACCAGATCAGGACCATCCAGAAACCCTAGCGACTCAGCAGCAAGTCATTAGTCGTTCAAAATTCAGATCTGGCCGGGGACCAGGTCGACCCCCAGGTCGACCTCTAGGGGGGAGGCTGACGCTAGGGTCGACCCCCTGGTCGACCTACCTGTGCGGGAATTTTCCCACCCAGCCCGCTTCTGACTTCTTTTTGAATTTTGAAATCTGCCTCGAGCTGTTTGAATTTATTTGAATTTCTGAAACTTATGGAGGCCATAACTTTTTCATACGAAGTCCAATTACGCAAACTCGGACTCTATCTCAACCAAAATTCCGAGAAGAACACAATGGCGTAACCCGTTTCCCTTAATTCTCACATTTTAGGTTAATTATTGTTTAATTCGTTACTATGACGTTAACAGAAAATACGAGGTGTTACATTCTCCCCTGCTTTTAGGATTTCATCCCCGAAATCTTCAAGTTGGGAAGGACTTATATCCTACCATCCAATCACCCATCTACTCAACCATCAAACACAGGCGTCCAATGTCCTTAAAAGGTTTCTAATGCTTCATGATCATACACATAGTGTGTGTACATGTCCTTATCTAATGCAAAATCAGGCGGTCCACTAATTCAGTTGACCTCCTTAATGCAAATTATGTCAGTGCCGTGAGTCCATTATGAATGCAATTTTTCCTACTCAAAATTTCCTACATGAGTGCACAATCATTCATACAAATGCAACGTCCATATGCTAACTCATCAAATTTCAATTCATATACAAATACATATATGCACATGCAATATGAAAGTGACTAACCCGATCTAATACCTAATGTGTGTGTATATGCATCCACGAGCAACCACTTGCAATCACTTGCAACCATCAACCAAAACATGTTTCAATTACATGTTTACATCCAAAAAGGTTTCTACCTAAGGGTGAAGGATAGGAGATACACCTAAAAAGATAGACACGAGCATAAACTTAAGGAAAGAGAGATCAAAGATGTACCCTCAAAAAGAAAAGGGTAGGCTGCACGTATTCTGTCCTCAGTTTCCAAAGTCGCGTCTTCCTCCGCATTGCTCCATTGAACTTTGACGAGCTCAACTTCACGGTTGCATAGCTTTTTGACTTCTGTTCCCAAGATATGGGTTGGAACTCTCCTCACAGTTGCTTCTCGTTCAACTTCAATTAGCATACTTGGTTCTACCACTTCCGCAGATTTGTGTAAGCATTTCCGCAGGTGAGAGACATGAAAGGCATTATGAACCCCGGCCAACCTTTCGGGGAGCTATACCCTATAAGTCATCTTCCCAATCTTCTCGATGATAGGGAACAGCCCTACAAATCTTGGTGCTAACTTTCCTGCGGAACCAAAGCGAACGACGTTCCTCAAAGGAGATACTTTAAGGAACACCTTGTCTCCAACTTCGAACTCAAGGTCAGTTCTTCTTTTATATGCGTAGGACTTCTGCCTATCTTGGGCAGTCTTCATTCTTCTTCGTATTAAGTCTACTTTCTCTAAAGTTTCTGTGATCATGTCTAGCCTAAGTATGAGCTTGTCTGTGGACTCCCACCGGCAAGTTGATGACCGGCACGGTCTTCCATATAAAGCTTCGAAAGGTGCCATGCCTATGGTAGCTTGGTAGCTATTGTTGTAAGCAAATTCCACCAAAGGTAGATGATCCTCCCATGTACCTCCGAAGTCAAGAATGCATAGTCTCAAGTGGTCTACTAATACTTTGTTGACTCTTTCCGTCTGGCCATCGGTTTGAGGGTGATAGGCCATGCTTAAGCATAACTGTGTGCTTACAGCCTCTTGTAAACTCTTCCAAAACTCGCTCGTGAAGATAGGGTCTCGATCACTCACTATGCTGGAGGATATCCCATGAAGTCGAACTATCTCTTTAAGGTATATGGTTGCTAGAGATGAGGCAATCCTTCTACTCTTGACGGGTATAAAGTGGGCGCTTTTTGTGAGCCTGTCCACTATTACCCAAATGCTGGTATTGCCCCTTCTTGACCTAGGCAACCCATCTATAAAGTCCATTGAGATACAACCCCATTTCCACAGTGGGACTTCTAGAGGATGGAGCAGACCACTAAGCTTCTTCTGCTCTGCCTTGACTTGTTGGCATATTAAACACTTAGAATCAAATTCAGCTACGTCTTGCTTCATGCCATTCCAAAAGAAAACTCTTTTGATGTCTTTATACATTTTGTCTCCGCCTGGGTGTATGGTCAGTTTGGAATGGTGTGCCTCTTCTAGAACCGCCTTTACCAAATCACTTACTCGTGGGACACATAGTCTTCCATCTCGTCTCAACCAGCCCTTGGCATCAATGGAGTATCTATTGAGGTGACTAGAAGTCTCACCCCTAATTAACTTGTCCATCACATCGGCTAGCTGAGGGTCTTCTCTTTGCACGGCTCCGATTGAGTCTAATAGAGTTGGTCGCACTTCCAACGTTGCTAGCAAGCCAGGTACAAAGTCAGAGGAGGGTTTGAAGTTAAAGCTTGCTATGAACTCCAAACTTTGCCTTTCCACAAAGAGAGGGCTTAAGGTCAGCTTCTTTCTACTTAAGGCATCTGCTACTGCATTGCCCTTGCCAGGAGTGTAGGAAATCTCAAAATCGAACGAGGCAAGAAACTCCATCCATCTTTGTTTCCTCAAATTGAGATCTTTCTGCGAAAAAAGGTATTTCAACGATTTATGTTCAGTATACAGTTCAAATTTCTCACCTAGGAGATAATGGCGCCAAGACTTAAGCGTAAAAACGATGGCTGCCAACTCTAGGTCGTGGGTTGGGTAGTTTTTCTCATGTACTTTCAACTGCCTTCCACCATAAGCCACTACCTTCCCTTCTTGCATCAGAACAGCGCCTAGTCCCGTTTTGCAAGCATCTGTGTAAACCGTATACATCTTGCTTCCATCAGGCAATGTCAGGACTGAGGCTGTTGTTAGAGCCCTTTTCAAACGTTGGAAAGCAATATCGCAATCCAAATCCCAATTGAAAGCTAGGTTCTTCTTTGTCAACCTTGTCAGTGGAGCTGAGATTTTTGCAAAATCTTTGATAAACTTTCGATAAAAGCCTGCTAACCCGAGAAAGCTTCGGACTTCGGTTGCGTTTCGATGAACCATCCAATCTTGCACAGCAACCACTTTCGCGGGATCCACATCTATCCCCTCTTTTGACACCATGTGTCCAAGGAACCTAACTTCTTCTCTCCAGAAATGGAATTTGGAGAATTTCGCCTTCAACTGATGTGCACAGAGAGTATCCATGAGATCTTTTAGATGCTGAGCATGCTCTTCCTCACTCTTTGAGAAGATCAAAATATCGTCTACGAAGACCACCACAAACTTATTGAGGAACTCTCAGAACACCCTGCTCATTAAATCAACGAAGTAAGCGGGTGCATTTGTCAAGCCGAATGGCATGACAAGCCACTCGAAGAAACCGTCTGGAGTTCTGAACGCTGTCTTATCAATGTTGCCCTCAGCCACCCTTAGCTGGCGAAACCCGGTAGCTAAATCTAATTGGGAGAAAACCGATGCACCTACAAGCTGCTGATCGAACAAATCATCTATTCTCGGGAGTGGGTGCCTATTCCTTTTGGTCAGCTTGTTTAGCTCCCTATAATCAACGCACAGCCGAAGCGAACCGTCCGCTTTAGTGGCGAACACTACTGGAGCACCCCATTCAGAAACACTCCACCTTATAAACCCCTTCTCAAGCAATTCTTTAACTTGCTTGCTGAGTTCTTTCCTCTCCCTCGGAGACATGTGTCTAACGGGTAAAGCAACGGGTTTTGCTTTGTCCACGAGATATATGCGGAAGTCTATCTCCCACTTCAGAAGTAAGCCCTTTACCTCTTCAAATACATCCGAGTATTCACGGACTACCCTTACAGACTGCAAGTTCTCAACAGACACATCAAGAGATTCTAGATAACTAAGCATGACGGAGTTCATGGGATTACAAGAAATTTCGAGAGTGTTACCGAGGCGAGTCATGAGTCTAACCACTTTCTTTTCACAATCGAGGACAGCACAATTACTGGATAGCCAGTCCATGCCTAGAATCAACCCATAGCCCGTGAAGCCCAAAACAAAGGCATTACATCTAAACCCAACGCTTAGTATAGATATTTTCAAATCCAAACAAACCATTGACAAATAGGATGAGTTCCAATTAGATTTGAAACAACCAAGGGATCCTCTACTATACTGGTGTCTAGGTGCAGAGATTCCACTAAAGCAGTAGATATAAAAGAGTGCGATGCACCAGAATCAAATAGCGTACGAACAGGATGATAAAAAAGATAGACTAAACGTTCGACAGAAATATTTTTACCTCGTTCTGCCGGAGGTGCCGTGAGAGCGTGAACTTGTCCTCCAGAAGAAGGTCCAGCTCCCTGCCCTTGCTTCCTTGGGCAGGCCCTAGCCATGTGTCCTGTCTCACCATAGTGGAAACAGCCACCCATCTTCCTTTTCTTCTTCTTTCAGTCTTTCATCAGATGCCCGGGAATGCCACAGAAATTACACTTTCTGTAACACCCCACCTCCGCTAGGGTCACTCACAAAGGGAATGCATTAATTTTGGAGGAGCGTTATCGAGGTAAACAAACATAGAAATGTTACAAGACAGAACATAGATAAAACAGCGGAAGAATCAAAAGATAAATTTCATTACTTTCAAAAAGAGTTAAAACCCTTTTATCTTCAAAGTACCAAATAGCCAAAGTCATTATTTTCCATTACAACAAATTCTGTTTTGCATAAATAAAGAAGCATAAACTTAAAACAACAAAAGTAGCTTAATTCCCAAAAGGTAGCAGAAATGCATCCATAGCATAGCTCAAGATCAAACCGTACATGAGCTGAACCGAAAGCAAGCGAAATCCAAGCTAAGTGCTAGAATTCCCTCCCTGAGAACCTTGGGGGGGGGGGGGGGGGACGAAAGAAAAAGAGGCAAAAGAAAACGGGTCAGTCATAAAGACTGGTAAGTCCTAGTGACTTTCAGCAAAAAAAAGGTAAAGGAAACATGACATGTGAAAACTGAAAGTAAACATAAGGATGCTGTCAAGATGGGCAAGATAGACTAAGATAACATAATAAATCAAGTATAGCATCGCATGTTCAAGGTCTGCTGCACCAATTGTACTAGTATCCCAAGCACATGTCTTATATTAACCATGAAATGATCCCTTGGCCCAATATCATGAAATGACCCATTACTAGGTCCAACGGAACGATCCACTAATCGATCGGCTCCCTACAAGTTCTAACTCGTCGTGTGTCTGTGTCATACGGCCCTATCACGAATGTAGTCACCTGTGCTAGGTCCACCATAGGGTGTATCAAGCCTTAGGATGCCAACCACCGACACGAATCAAGCATGCACAGGTAAACCTACTGATGCCCAGTGCCTGCTTTTTCAACTCCGGACTACGTGCACGACCATAGTCCGCCTGAACCTACACTGGCGCACCAACTCAGCCGTCGTTCTGGTCTCTTACAATCAGCCCAGTAATCGTGCCCCACCCTGCCTAGTTCCAGGGTACCATGATACATCTAGTGGGTTACTGCTGAAATGGACCGCGTAACTAGGGTTTCCGTCCAATAGGTTAAGTGTTGTCATTTAAATTCGTGACTTAACCCTTATCAGTCTAGCATGTCAAGTTGGTTAAGTGTTGTCATTCGAGTTCGTGACTTAACCCGCCTACGTGTCATGTCAAGTTTGACTAAGTATTGTCGTGCAAGTTAATGACTTAGCCCTACGAATCATGTATCAAGTTGGTTAAGTGTTGTCTTTCATGTTCATGACTTAACCCTATCATGTGGCATTAATTCATTAATGCACCCCAACCTCTCACATCAGACCTGTTGTTGTGGTCACTGGATATGCTGGGCGGTTCCGGGCAGATTTACACCACAACGCAGTCTGACCTCGGGTTTCAAGCGCGATATGACCAACTACCCACATTGGATCCTCTTGTTTGCAGTAACTGGATTTGCCAGACGGTTTCGGGCAGAATTACACTGCAAACTCAACCCAACCTCGAGTTGGCCATTTTCAAGTTCATTCTAGTGTCATGTCCATGTTCAAATTTCATATCAAGTTCGTGTCAAGTTTCAAGGCAAGTTTCATGTCCATATCCAGATTCAAGTTATAACAATGTTCATGTTTCAATTAATGACTATTATCAAGTTTATGATTCATGTTCATAACCAATTTATGTTTTGCCTAGTATACCCAAATCGTATTCCCATCGTATGTAAACGTGAATCGATCTATATTACAAGTAAATCCAAATACCGAAATAAAGGGAATAACATCAAAACTATGATAGGCAAAAAGGACGAGCATAAAGTGATAAAAGGGATTACAAGTCTAGCATGATCTAACTTGAGATAACTGGTTACAACATCACTGGCAAATGGAATAATAGCCTCAAAACATTAGGATTCCAAATCTAGTATGATAAGGTGATAGTCATGATAAAATTTGACATAAGGTGATAGTCTCAAACTTGTGAATAATAATTGATTCAACATCACAGGCATGATAATATTATGGACATGAAAGGATTCCAATTTATAACATGAATAGGCCCAAATTAATCTCACAGCAATATTCCCAAAAGTCAAGATCCAAGATGAACAAGAATAGATATGAATCAATTATCATACATAGATCCAATTCCAATTTATAACATGAATAAGCCCAAATTAATCTCATAGAAATATTCCCAAAAGTCAAGATCCAAGATGAACAAGAATAGGTATGAATCGATTATCATACATAGATCCAATTCCAATTTATAACATAAATAGGTTCAAATTAATCTCATAGCAATATTCTTAAAAGTCAAGATCCAAGATGAACAAGAATAGATATGAATCAATTGTCATACATAGATCCAATTCCAATTTATAACTTGTCCATATTAAGTTTATAGTTTTTATCTAAAAGTAACTTGGACTTACAGATCGTGGTCTAAGAAATTGAGATGCAAAAGTTGAATCTATAAACTAGTCGTCGAATGAATCGTTGAATCTTGATTGATTGTAGAAGCAAATCCCCAATATGCAATTCCTAGCCGTAGTCTTCAAGAAATAGTCTTCATGTTTTATTATCTTAATTTAATTTAGAGTAAGAAGAAGAAGCCATGTCCATCAAGAATTTGTGCAACATAAGGTTAGAGAAGAATGGTGCAAAGAGAATGAGCCTAGGAGGCTGTTTATATAGGATAAGGCGGATGAATCTAGACAGAAAACGAGACCAGGTACATCAGAACGAACCCAGGCTCAAAACTGGGCTTCAGCACCAGGTCGACAATAGGGTCGACCTGGTCTCTGGGAGGTCGACCATAGTGTCGACCCCTAGGTCGACCTGGTCCTCGGCCGGAAAATTCCCGTCCAGTGTGTGCTGAAGTTTGAATTCGAATTTTGAATTCGAATTTCGAGCTGTTTTTTATTCTGAAAATTCCTAAAACTTCGGAGGGTCATATCTCCCTCATACGGACTCCGATTCTCGAAAACTCAGACTCATTTCCAAGTAGAATTTCGAGATGAACGCAATGGTGCAACCTGTTTCCCCTGATTCTTATTTTAAAATTTAATTATGCCTTGATTTATGGTTTTAACATGTTATTAAAATTCGGGTTGTTACATTCTCCCCTCCTTAAAGGATTTCGTCCTCGAAATCTTCAAGTTAAGAAGAATGCATCCTATCATCCAATTAAACATCTACTCAACCACCATCCACAAGTTACCATTATCCTTAAAAGATTTCTAATGCCATATGAACATATGCAGAAAGTGTGTGTATATGTTCCTTATCTAATGCAAATGATCAGGCCTGATTGATCTTCTTAATGAAAAATATGTTTAGTGCCATGAATCCAACATATATGCAAATAGTCCTAGTCACATAAACACTATATGTGTGCACAAATATTCATCCATATGCAACATTCACCTAATAACACACTCAATTTCATCCATAAACAAGTATAAACACTCATGCATATGCAATATGAAAATGTGTCTGAGCCGATCTAGTGCCTAATGTGTGTTATGCAACCACGAGCAACCACTTGCGACCACTTGCAACCATTTGCAAACATCAACAATAACATGTTTTAATCACATGTTTACAACCAAAAGGGTTCTACCTAAGGTTTTCAAGATAGGATTGAGAAGATAAGCAAGATAAAACAAAGCATCAAGGAGAAGAAATTAAAGATGTACCCCCATAATGTCCTGCTTGCGGGGCTTGCCCTTGCTTCTTAGGGCAGTTCTTGCTGATATGTCTAGTTTCACCACACTGAAAGCATGCTCCCATCTTCATCTTCTTCTTTCTACAATCCTGGACTATATGCCCCTCAATACCACAGAAGTGGCATTTTCTTTTCTCACGTGTCTTGTTATCATTATTGTTGTTGTTGTTCTTGCCTCCTTTCTCGGAGTCTACCTTCTTGTTTTGAGACTCATTCACCTTGACCTCCTTCTTGCCATTCTTGTCTTCTTCATTTAAGAGCGTCATGTCCACTAACTTTTCGTAAGTAGCTCCCATAGGTATGTGGGTCATAGCCAAGCTGTGAAGTGGCTCATTCAACCCCTTGACAAAACGGAGAGCCTTCTTATGAGGAGTATTCACTAAGTCCAGTCCAAATCAGGTCAGCTGATTGAATTGATTGACGTACTCCTTGACCGTCATACTTTCTTGCTTAAGAGATAAGAACTGTTCCAGCTGTAGACTTTGTTCAGCTTGTGAGAGGGATTTCATCTCAAACCTTATCCTGAAATCCATCCATGTTTCAACCGGCCTCTCAGCATCCCACCAATAGGAAGCTTCGTCTTTGAGCAACCATACTGCCAACAGTACCTTCTGCCTATTGTCCACCTCGAAGATAACGAACAGATCCTCCGTTTCTTTGAGCCAGTTCCTCGCTTCTACGAATGATTTAGTTCCCTTGAAATACTTTCCACCCATGGCCCTAAAATCTTTACAGATCTTTGAGAAAGCAATTGCACGAGGAGGGGGCGGATGAGGAGGAACCGCTGCAGCTGGAGGAGGAATATCTGTTGGGCCTGCATCATTGGCCCTAGCCTCTAAGTACCTCCTGAACCAGCCAGGTATTGGCACGCCCTCTAGAAAGTTAAGATTCCCAGACATGCTGAAATGAAAAAGAAGAGATTCAAAATGAGGAAACAAAGGATAGTGCTAATGGCTTTTGGGGAATAGCCTTTAAATAAAACAAGACTTTTCTTGAAAAATGCTTCTTTGTAGACGGTTTGGAAAATAATTTCATAAGGTTTTTTTTTTTCAAAAAAACTTTTGCCCAATCTGGTAACCTTCTGCTCTGATACCAAATGTAACACCCCAACTCTGCTAGGGTCACGCACAAAGGTAATGCACAAGTTTTGGAGGAGCGTTATCGAGGTAAACAAACACAGAAATATTACAAGAAAGAACATAGGTAAAATAGCGGAAGAATCAAAAGATAAATTTCATTACTTTCAAAAAGAGTTAAAACCCTTTTACATTCAAAGTACCAAATAGCCAAAGTCATTATTTTCCATTACAACAAATTCTGTTTTGCATAAATAAAGAAGCATAAACTTAAAACAACAAAAGTAGCTTAATTCCCCAAAGGTAGCAGAAATGCAGCCATAGCATAGCTCAAGATCAAACCGTACATGAGTTGAACCGAAAGCAAGCGAAATCCAAGCTAAGTGCTAGAGTTCCCTCCCTGAGAACCCGGGGGGGGGGGGGGACGAAAGAAAAAGAGGCGAAAGAAAACGGGTCAGTCATAAAGACTGGTAAGTCCTAGTGACTTTCAGCAAAAAAAAAGGTAAAGGTAACATGACATGTGAAAATTGAAAGTAAACATAAGGATGCTGTCAAGATGCGCAAGATAGACTAAGATAACATAATAAATCAAGTATAGCATCCATGTTCAAGGTCCGCTGCACCAATTGTACTAGTATCCCAAGAATATGTCTTATATTAACCATGAAATGATCCCTTGGCCCAATATCATGAAATGACCCATTACTAGGTCCAACGGAACGATCCACTAATCGATCGGCTCCCTACAAGTTCTAACTCGTCGTGTGTCTATGTCATACGGCCCTATCACGAATGTAGTCACCTGTGCTAGGTCCACCATAGGGTGTATCAAGCCCTAGGGTGCCAACCACCGACACGAATCAAGCATGCACAGGTAAACTTACTGATGCCCGGTGCCTTCTTTTTCAACTCCAGACTACGTGCATGACCATAGTCCGCCTGAACCTACACTGGCACACCAACTCAGCCGTCATTCTGGTCGCTTATAATCAGCCCAGTAATCGTGCCCCACCCTGCCTAGTTCCAGGGTACCATGATACATCTAGTTGGTTACTGCTGAAATGGACCGCATAACTAGGGTTTTTGTCCAATAGGTTAAGTGTTGTCATTTAAATTCGTGACTTAACCCTTATCAATCTAGCATGTCAAGTTGGTTAAGTGTTGTCATTCGAGTTCGTGACTTAACCCGCATACATGTCATGTCAAGTTTGACTAAGTGTTGTCGTTCAAGTTCATGACTTAGCCCTACGAATCATGTATCAAGTTGGTTAAGTGTTGTCTTTCATGTTCATGACTTAACCCTATCATGTGGCATTAATTCATTAATGCACCCCAACCTCTCACATCAGACCTGTTGTTGTGGTCACTGGATATGCCGGGCGGTTCCGGACAGATTTACACCATAACGCAGTCTGACCTCGGGTTTCAAGCTCTATATGACCAACTACCCACATTGGATCCTATTGTTTGCAGTAACTGGATTTGCCAGGCGGTTCCAGGCAGAATTACACTGCAAACTCAACTAAACCTCGAGTTGCCCATTTTCAATTTCATTCTAGTGTCATGTCCATGTTCAAATTTCATATCAAGTTCGTGTCAAGTTTCAAGGCAAGTTTCATGTCCATATCCAGATTCAAGTTATAACAATGTTCATGTTTCATTTTATGCCTATTATCAAGTGTATGATTCATGTTCATAACCAATTCATGTTTTGCCTAATCTACCCAAATCGTATTCCCATCGTATGTAAACGTGAATCGATTTATATTATTAGTAAATCCAAATCCCGAAATAAAGGGAATAACATCAAAACTATGATAGGCAAAAAGGACGAGCATAAAGTGGTAAAAGGGATTACAAGTCTAGCATGATCTAACTTGAGATAATTGGTTACAACATCATTGGCATATGGAATAATAGCCTCAAATCATTAGGATTTCAAATCTAGTATGATAAGGTGATAGTCATGATAAAATTTGACATAAGGTGATAGTCCCAAACTTGTGAATAATAATTGATTCAACATCACAGGCATGATAATATTATGGACATGAAAGGATTCCAATTTATAACATGAATAGGCCCAAATTAATCTCATAGCAATATTCCCAAAAGTCAAGATCCAAGATGAACAAGAATAGATATTAATCAATTATCATACATAGATCCAATTCCAATTTATAACATGAATAGGCCCAAATTAATCTCATAGCAATATTCCCAAAAGTCGAGATCCAAGATGAACAAGAATAGGTATGAATCGATTATCATACATAGATCCAATTCCAATTTATAACATGAATAGGCTCAAATTAATCTTATAGCAATATTCACAAAAGTCAAGATCCAAGATGAACAAGAATAGACATGAATCAATTATCATACATAGATGCAATTCCAATTTATAAAATGTCCATATTAAGTTTATAGTTTTTATCTAAAAGTAACTTGGACTTACAAATCGTGGTCTAAGAAATTAAGATGCAGAAGTTGAATCTATAAACTAGTCGTCGAATGAATCGTTGAATCTTGATTTGATTATAGAAGCAAATCCCCAATATGCAATTCCTAGCCGTAGTCTTCAAGAAATAGTTTTCGTGTTTTATTTTAATTTATCTTAATTTAATTTAGAGTAAGAAGAAGAAGCCATGTCCATCAAGAGTTTGTGCAGCATAAGGTTAGAGAAGAATGGTGCAAAGAGAATGAGGCTAGGAGGCTGTTTACATAGGATTGGGCGAACGAATCTAGACAGAAAACGAGACCAGGTACATCAGAATGAACCCAGGCTCAAAACTGGGCTTCAGCACCAGGTCGACCACCAGGTCGACCATAGTGTCGACCCCCAGGTCGACCTGGTCCTGGGCGGGAAAATTCCCGCCCAGTCTGCGCTGGATTTTGAATTCGAATTTCAAGCTGTTTTTGATTCTTAAAATTCCTGAAACTTCGGAGGGTCATATCTCCCTCATACGGACTCCGATACTCGAAAACTCGGACTCATTTCCAAGAAGAATTTTGAGACGAATGCAATGGCACAACCCGTTTCCCCTGATTCTTAATTTAAAATTGAATTATGCCTTGATTTACGGTTTTAACATGTTATTAAAATTCGGGTTGTTACACTTTCTCTTTTCACGGGGTTTGTTGTTCTTCCCGCCTTTCTTTCAATCAGCCTTCTTGTTCTGCGACCCTTCCCCCTTCTTATCTTGAGGCACTTCCGCTTTTGCCTCATTCTTGTCCTTGTCTTCCTCATGTAAGAGTGCCATGTCCACTAACCTCTCGTAAGTAGCCCCCATAGGTGTATGGGTCATAGCCAAGCTGTGAAGTGGCTCATACAATCCCTTGACAAAACGGAGAGCCTTCTTATGAGGAGTATTCATTAAGTCCAGTCCAAATCGGGCCAGCTGATTGAATTGTTTGACGTACTCCTTGACCGTCATACTTCCTTGCTTAAGAGATAAGAACTTTTCCAGCTGTAAACTTCGTTCAGCTTGTGAGAGGAATTTCATCTCAAACCTTATTCTGAAATCCATCCACGTGTCAACTGGTCTTTCAGCGTTAGTGACTTCCCACCAATAGGAAGCTTCATTTTTGAGCAACCATACTGCCTACTGTATCTTCTGCCTATCGTCCACCTCGAAGATAACGAACAGATCCTCAGTTTCTTTGAGCCAGTTCCTTGCTTCTACGAATGATTCAGTTCACTTGAAATCCTTTCCACCCATGGCCCTAAAGTCTCTACAAACCTTTGAGAAAGAATTTGCACGAGGAGGAGGAGGAACTGCTGCAGCTGGAGGAGGAATACCTGCTGGGCCTGCTTCATTGGACCTAGCCTCTAAGTACCTCCTGAACCAGCCAGGTATCGGTACACCCTCTGGAAGGTTAAGATTTCCATACATGTTGAAACGAAAAAAAGGAAAGATTCAAAACAAAGGATAGAATGATAGGGCTTATGGCTTTGGGGGATTATGCCTTTTTAAATTTAAAACAACACTTTTCCTTGTAAAATGCCTCTTTATATTTCTTTTTGAAAAATAGTTTTCAAAAATTCTTATCTGATCTGGTAAACCTTTGCTCTGATACCAAGTGAAACACCCCACCTCCGTTAAGGTCACTCACAAAGGGAATGCCTTAAGTTTGGTGGAGGGTTATATGTACAAGACATAGAAAATTTTACAAGACAGGTAAGTATAAGCAGCGGAATTCAAATCATTTATTGAATACGTGGTTCAATACAAAAGCATTACATCAAATTGTCTCAAAATAACTTCCAAACCATTACACTATAATTTCTGTCTTGATTATTTAATAAAGAAGCATAAAACATAGATAAAACTACACAAATCTCCAAGTGTTGTATCCAAAAGCCATAGCCAGTGAAAGAGAGTCCCAATCATACATCTACTTTCTTGAAGCTTACAAAGAATCTGATTAAGCTGGAGTATTCCCTCCCTGTGGACCTGGGGGGAATGAAAGAAAAGAAGACGAAAGAAAACGGGTCAGACAATAAGTCTGGTAAGTTCAGTGATTACTAGTATTTAAACAAGGAAATGGATCATGACAATAATAACAGAATATAGGACAATACCCTAATATAAGATAAGTTGAACATGTGATCGCACCCATTACTAAAGTCTCTGCACCTACTAACCATTGGTTCAACCAGCCCCACGTGTTTATACCGAACGATCCCCTTAATGATCGGCTCGTACTCGCATGCATTCATGTCCTGTGTCAGTCGGCCCCGCTTGACTGTAGCTACCTGTGTTGGTCCCACCATGGGGTGTATCAGTCCCTCTGGTGGCAACTTGACACGATTCAAGATGCATAGTGTACACTACTAATGCCTAGTGCCTGCTTTTTCCACTCCGGAGTATGTGCACGCCCATACTCCATCGGAACCTACACTGGCCCACCAACCGCCAATGTTTTGTGCGCTTATAATTCAGCCCAGTAATCGTGCCCGACCCTGTCTAATTTCAGGGTACCATGATACATCTATGTGGGTTACTGCTGAAATGGGTCCCCGTTACTAGGGTTTTCTAATCAACATGTTTATTTGGTTAAGTGTCCAAGTTTACCTAACCCCACCCGTTCGTTTAGTTAACATGTTGAATCGGTTAAGTGTTTCCCAAATTGAATTAACCCTACCAATCCTGAATTAGCTTTAATTTATTCACTAAAGCACCGATAACTCACATTAGATAGGTCTTGTTGTGGTCACTGGATTTGCCGGTCGGTTCCGGGGAGTTTTACACCACAACTCAGTCTAACCTCGGGTCCTTTTTGGCTTGATGCACTAACCACCCACATTAGACAGGTCTTGTTGTGGTAACTAGATATGCCGGTCGGTTCCGGGCAGGTTTACACCACAACCTGGTATAACCTCGTGTTAGGCATAATCGTCTTTTCTAAATTCACATTTTTATATATGTATGTCTAATTTCTTTATGTAGATTAAATTTGATATAATCATGCCATAATTATCCTTTGATTTTGCTCACCACAAATGGTATATCAAATATACCATTTAATGAACAAATCTATGCCATGAATTTTCATGTTTTCCCATCGTTATCCCCGTAGAACATACGTATGAATTACATAAAATGTTGGGCTAGCAAATTAGCCCAAACCCATAACAAAAAGGGGTAATTGACAAGGAACATGAAATAAACATAAAATAGCATACATTTAACATATCACATGTAACTTGGCACAGATGTATCATTATCTTAAATAAATAGGTAAGGGTGAACTTTGTGACTAAGTTGGATCAAATTTTCAAGTAAACTTGAAATGGGTCTAACATGGAGTTTTAACATATAAACCACAATTTAGGATACTAAGTTATGTATGTCAAAACGTAAGAAAGCCACTATGAACATATTTAAATTACAACTTGGCATGATAACTTATGTGTGTTACTACATAAGAGAACTACGACCAACATATTTAAATCACACTTAGCATGATAACTTATGTTAGAACATAAGAGGATTACGAATCAAATCTTGCAACATAAATGGATTCAACTTGACGTAGTTCTAAATATCCATGAATGTTGATCTAACATGTAAGCATGTGATTTAGATCATAAACTTGCAAATAACCACCAAATTACAACATGACATAATTCACCATTTTGTTGGCATCATAAGTTCTTTACCCAATCGTAATAAATTCCAATAACATACAATATGGTATGTTTATCGCCACAAGCATATAGGCATGATCAATCGCAACAGTAATTTAAGATACATTAGAATCAAACTTCATTATCTCATACATAAGCATCATTCCATATTCGAGTTACAACATGCCATGATTTCATAAAAAAAAGAACATTTAAATCTGCGTAATAACCAACTTACAAACTAAAAGAAATTCTTGCGTTCTGAAATCTGAATTCTGAAATTGGAGATGCGCGCCTTTGATGAAGATCGTTGAATTAGACTAGTTTTAATTTGATTTTGATGTAAGCTTTGAACCCGTCTTTGAATTGAAAACGGTGACGGCTACTCCAAGTTCTCTACTGACGGCATTTCAGTTCTAGGATTAATTTTTTGTGTGTTTTTAGGTTGAGCATTGAGTTGTTTATATAGAATTTCAGTTTAATTATAGCCGTCATATGAACCTAGGGTTAATCACAGCCACTCAGACCAGATCAGGACCATCCAGAAACCCTAGTGACTCAGCAGCAAGTCATCAGTCGTTCAAAATTCAGATCTGGCCAGGGGCCAGGTCGACCTCTAGGGGGGAGGTCGACACTAGGGTCGACCCACTGGTCGACCTGCCTGGGCCGGATTTTTCCGCCCAGCCCGCCTCTGACTTCTGTTTGAATTTTGAAATTTGGCTCGAGCTGTTTGAATTTATTTGAATTTCTGAAACTTCTGGAGGCCATAACTTGATCATACGGAGTCCAATTTACGCAAACTCGGACTCTCTCTCAACCAGAATTCCGAGACGAACACAATGGCATAACCCGTTTCCCTTAATTCTCACATTTTAAATTAAGTATTGTTTAATTCGATACTATGATGTCAACAAAAAATACGGGGTGTTACAGAAATTCTTACCACATGTTCAATATAATATCTCTGCCAGGAGTAATGTTTCTTTCTGGGATAACCACTGGATGTCTAAGGGTGTTATTCGTTCGAAACTTCTGGGATATAACTGCATCATGCAATCTGGCATTAATCGAAATGTAAAGGTTATGAGTTTCCTTGCATCAGGTAAAGTTGCTTTACCTTTCATCTCTAGCTTCCATGCACGTTCATTATGTGGCAGTCTTCTTCATGACATTTATTATTCCACATCTAAAAGTTTAATTTGGAATGGGTCTAGGCATAGTGTGAAGAAAACGTATCCATTACTCATTAACTATGACTTGATGCCTGATTGTCAATGGTTTAAGATTATGTGGTGTAAATATGCTATTCCAAGGGAGAATTTAATGCTATGGAAAGTGTTAAATTGTGCCCTGCTAACTAAACATAAGCTCGTCCAAATGGGAATGACAGTAAATGGTTACTGCTTTTTATGTAATACTAGTGAAGAGATGAATGGTCATTTATTTTTTGAATGCAGTTTCTCCTCTTCTATCTGGAATAAGTTAGCAACTTTGTTCGGTATTAATCTACAACTTCAAAATTCACAAACACAGTGGCATTGCATTCTCTTGTCCACCAGATGGAGAAAGGCAGTTCATTCCCTTTAATTTTTGCATTAAAAAAGCTATGAGTTTGATTTAGGAAGAAAGAAATGTAAGAGCTTTCAAGCTTAAGAGGAAATCTTGTGATGAAATATGGGCTCTGTTGAAATTTCAGATTAGGTCAGACCTATCTTCTCATATTTACCAGTTCGATGCATCCTTTTCTTCTGCTTGGCTCAACCTTTTGTTTTAATTTTGTTTTCCTAATATGTGTGTTGTTATATCTCCTATGTGTTGCACTATGCATTTTGCTTAGTGTTTTTTTTGTATGTTTTGCTTCTTAATAAATGTGGTAGGGGTTCACTTTAACCCCGCTTACCTTCCTAAAAAATAATATAAATGTTGGATTCTTGGTTGAAAATGGAATTTTGACATAATGTATAGTATAAATATTAACATTTATGTAAAATTTGTTGTAAATAATAATAAATAAGAAAATATGTATTTTTTGAGCTTTGGTAATTTATTGTGTTAAGATGTAGACATTTAAATCATGTAATTTAAAATATCATGAAAGTTGTGCAAATTTAAATAAAATGTTTATATTTTGAAAAACTTGTTGTAAATTGGAAATGTTGATGTTAAAAGCTTTTGAAGTGTTTTATAAACATTGTTACAATTTTTACTTAAATTATTGATGTTAAAATTTGTGAATTACGTGAAAAATAAGTGTAATTATGGTTTAACAATGTTAATGTAGGCTAAATATAAGTTAAATTAGCCTAAGCACTTAAGTATCAATTTAGTTAGTTAATTTTTGAGGTTAATGGCTTATTTGGGCCCTAACAGGGTATTAAAGAGGAAGCCTCCAAGGAAAGGAATAAAAATTACATATTCTTTCTCTGGTTGTCTTCTTCTTCTTGAGAGAAACAAGGAAAGCTAAGAAGAAAATTCACTATCACCTAAATCTAGGACTCTATTTACTTAATTTGTTGACATTAAAAGCTAATTAGGATCTACAATAGGTACTCTATTCCAAATCCTTCTTCGATTTGTAGAAATATTACTGTAAGTTGAATCTTTCCATCTGCATGTTGCTATAACTTTGATTTTAGGAGAAAGCAGGTCTTTTTCTAGCTATAGAGCTTCTACTCGCCTCTAATCTCGCCTAAATTCACTACAATTTGCTGCAAAGGTGAGTGTTTGCTCAAACTATCTGGAGATAGTAGTATTTTTGTTTACTGGTTCGAATCTACGTTTAAAAATGTTGAAATACGTAGTATTTCAGTAAATTTTCATCTTTGTTTCACAAACCAGCAAATCTACACTTTGAAGTACTATATCTCTGTCATTCCTCGATGGAATTAATCCATTCCAGTTGTTGCGTATTATAAAGTTTGTTATCTATAAGTCTGCAAATTTTTAGGCTCGAGCCATGTAATCCTATCAAATAAAATGTCGAAGTGGTGCTCCGGCAACGATTTTTGCCAGTAAGTTATTCCCTATTCTAGGTCGACCTAGAGGTCGACCCCAGGTTATCCTGTGAACCATGTATTGCGCAGGAGCTTTACTCCTTGCCGTGTTGATGTTTGATACTAGTGGCCTGTTCAAAATTGATTTTTCCAATGAATTTCTAAAGCTTATCTCACTCGGTTTTATAATCGTTTAAGCGTGGTATTTCCGAGTTATGTATATGCTTAATCTGAATCCCAGATTTTTGGAAGTTTTGATGATTCATTGTTGAGTTTATGATGAGTTTTGATGATGTTGAAAGCACATGCATGCTTTTGAATTAGTTCGTTCTATGTAAATAAATATCGTTTTATTTATGGCTTAGAGGCTAAAATATTTTTATGACTTTAGTTTTTAATAATAAACATCCTCAAAGCAATAATATAAATCTATCTATAAATATAAAAAGTTTTGAGAATAAAATCAATTAGTTTTCAAAAATCGTTTTATAATCTTGATTTTGGAAACCAATTATTTTCTTTATAAAAAACCCACACTTTTCTACATCCTTCAAGAAGGCGTAATAGAGAATAAACGGTGTCGAAAACCCAGTGGAATGGGACACGACGATGTATGGAATCGGTTAATCCCATGATCGTCTAATTGAAGCGGATGATCTGACAATTTTGCTATTTTTCCATTGCAGAGTTGACAAGCGACTAGTGACCCAGTAGTGAGAACGTGTTGTATAGGACACACTGTTACCACTACTAGAATCACTGATCATAAGTTGATGATGCATATTATTGTTTGTTGTTAAGCCATTACCAGGAGTTGTGGTTTCGTACATATAGCAATATACGTACGAAGTTGTTTGGTGTTTGTTGATTGTCGTCTATCGTTATATGCAGTGAAAGTCGCATAGTCAGGCCTAACGCATTAAATTGATACTTGGATAAGCTCCAGGGAGCTATTTGCACTTGCACTACTTTGTCGTTTCGGATCCGAATTATTATTTATTGATATATTGCTTCGATGATTCAGACCTTAGGGTCACATATCGAATATATTTGTTGACTTTGGATCTATTCTATTTGTATATCGATAATGGATCCATAATTGTTGTTATTGATTTGATCTTATGATCGTATATTAGAGTTTTGATGTTATTGGATTTCACGGCCATATATTATGTTGATTTCGATGTTTAATGATTGCCATTCTCATTGGAGATTACCTAACTCTTATGAGTTATATTTGTTGTTTATGTTGTTTTGATGGTTTTGATGTTGCGATCTCTTATGCGGTTTTATGATGTTGTTTTACTTAGCTTATGGCTAGTATTAAATCTTAATTGTATATTCCTCACTCATATATCATGTTGAACCGTAACATACTACTTCGATGTTGTCACTTCTCCAACTCTTTAGACAAAGAGTTACTTATCCTATTCTTATATTATCCATATTATGTCATTACTCACTTTTAACTAGACTGCCTAGTGCGTGTTAATGCCCGGGTCAGACTGAGCTTTACAGGTATCCCTCTTGTAGCAACTACTTTTACATTTGCTTCTGTTGTAGATCGTTTTCTTCTTCTTGGGATTCGTGGTCAAGGCTATTCTGATGTAAATATTTTGGGATAGATTCATGTACTCTGCTTTGTACATATATCTGTGACTCGTGGATGTATATTGTGGTTGTATACCACAGTTTTGGCACTGTACTTGTATTGTATGACCTTTTATATGTATATGTATGCTGGGATGTCTGTTCTATAGTCAGTGATGTTGTAGTTAATTTCTTTTGTTCTAGATTGTGTTGACTACCATAGTATTGTATTAGATAAAAATTAAGAGTGTTGATCCACTTGAAAAAAGGCACTTATCTACGCTCTTAGTGTTTATTCAATACATGACTTACGGTTGGTAGCTCCTCCGGTCCTATTCTTCGTATTTGTAGATGGCATTACTTGTAATATCCTTTACTAAGGTGGGTCTCGGGGTAGGGCGTCACACACTACATCCATACCATTAACAGGACCATTTCAACATTTTACAATGTCCCATTTGCTCTGATGTCCACATTTGATACTTCAATATTCGATTATGCAGCAATGTCGTGGATGGGGGCACTGAAAATTTACAAAATGTAAAAGAAGAGGATTATATAATTTATTTTCACATACAAAACTAACGAGTTAACTGTATAACTTTCACATACCCTGACTTAATGTTGTAACTCAAGTTGTGTAGGATGCACAAAAGGCGTTCACCTTTCCATCATCTGTGTGAATCTCTCTTGAGTCGAATAAGGATAATTGTAGTGAATATCATGTTGATAACTTGTACATGGCGGATAACCGAAAAATCTTTATTGCTGACTATAGGTCGTGGTAACAGATGGAGTATTAAAGCTCGACGTTACATTTTCATGTTCAATTCTTCCACCAGTATCTTCACGTTCATGGTTAACTAAGTGGTCTCATTGGTTCTACTACTTGAATCTGCCTGCTCTTTATAATAAAAAACTCTATGGATTTCGATGTCATTGAAAACATTAAATCTACATCATCATCATTAGCTATTTTAATGGCTTTCGATCCCAAATCGGTAGGCCTGTTACATGCTAAATCAGTATCAAATTTGTCAGATTTAATCGTAGTCGATTTATAAATCGACTCCTTCAACTGAACCAAATTACATCCTCTAATAGCTTTTGTCAATTTATATGACCCTCCAACATATTCCGAAATTATCTTTGTCTATCACCAACTCATCATCATAATAACATATGGTAGGAACACATTTAGGAGCCATTCTACGTACAAAACAACAACAATTTCACTATCCCAAAAACAAACCAAGCCTAAAACCAAACATTAGTAAATTATTACTTAAAACGCCATACCTTCAAAAATAGATTGAATCAATGAGTTATTGATTGTTGAGTAAATCTACTAACAATATGATAAGAATTTAGTAAGAGCTATGAAACTTTGTTAAATGGATTTTTTGGGATGTTGAATTGTGAAAGAGGAGGAGTGCTGATAGAAATATGGATGCCGCCAACAACATCAGTATAGGCAGCATCTGGGATACTTCCTTCGTTAAAAAAGGCAAATAATAAATTGGTGGCATACGAGATGCTGCCAGCTATCTACGTGGCCAAAACTAACCTATTTTTGTAATAATTTTCAAAAGTGGCATGTTTTTATTATAAGTTGATAGAACTAGCCCAAATCAAAAAAATCATGTTCCTTTACCATTCAACTTTCTAGATCGGGCTAACTCCCTGTTAATGCCCATTTTCGATGATGATACTAAAGTCGCCCTATTTTCTATTCCTACAAATAGCTCTGGTGGAGCTGACGGGTTTAACTCGTTTTTTAATCCCTCTTTCTCCCATAATAAAAAAAGCCTTCACTATTGTTGCTCATTTTTTTAGATGTGGTTAAACGGTGCAAAACGTTAATGCGACCATTATTTGCCTTATTCCAAAGGTTGTTAGGCCTTCCTCGATTAATCAGGCTAGACCCATAAGTTGATGTACTACAACTTACAAATGTATATAAAAAATTCTATCGAAAAACTAAAACTTGTTTTGCCATCTCCGATATCCCATAATCACAGTGCTTTTCTTCATGAAAGAAACATTACTGATAATATTTTACTTACTCGTGAACTACTTAAAGGTTACAACTACTTCTCTTAGCCCTAGATGCGACATGAAAATTGATTTGATGAAAGATTATGACACCACCGGCTAGAAAGCCATTTCCTACTGTCTTGCTTCAATGATGTTTCATGATTCTTTCATCAGCCCGATGATGACATGCATATCCACTACAACTTCTCTATTCAAGTTAATTCTCAGTCATGTGGCTACGTTAAAGGAAATGATAGTTTATGGCAATACGATCCCTTAATATCATATCTCTTTTTACCATAATGAACTTTTTACGTACCAAATATCAGAATAACTGCAACAAACAATGCTAGTATATATTACCAACTAGAAAGTTTATGTAATAAATATACAACATACCATCATAGGAACATAGGATAAGCATCCTTAATCATATTGTTTGTTTTCTAATTATATTCTTTCTCATTATCATTCCAAAGATGTTCACAGACTTGATTGGCTTGTTTTGCAACTTATTTTCATCTCTATATGTAGCACGAGATGGTTGCCTAACAAACATCGTATCTGGTTCTACTACTAAATCTTCTAGTCCAGTTAGAGAAATTGCAGCCTTTGGATCATGCACAAACTTTTTTGAGGTGAGAAATATGAAAAGCATCATGAATCCTACCAAACTACTTAGCTAACTCCATTTGAAAAGCAATTTTATTAATCCTCTATATGGTAGGAAATGGATCAACACATCTAGGTGTCATTTTTCTTGACTTCCCAAATCTTATCACAACCTTCATTGGTTATACCTTGACAAAAACATGTCTCTATATGAAAATTTTAGGTCTATATATCTCTTATCCATGTAAGTTATCTATGTAGAATACAATTCCATAATCCTTGCTCGGATCGACTTAATTTGCTCAGGGGATTCTCTCACCAAATTTGGACCAATAACTAATATGTCTCTAGTCTTCAACTAGCATGCTGATGATCTGCACGACCTTCTATATAAAGCTTCGGAAAGCATCATTCTTATATTAGTATGATAACTATTGCTATAGAAAAACTCGACTAAGTGCAAATGGTCTTCCCTTATCCCTTCAAGGACTAGTATACAAGCTTTAAACAAGTCTTCAAGTAGCTTGTAAACTTTTCACTTTCTCATCTGTCTATAGGTGATAATCCGTACTCATCTTCAGCCTGATAACTGGCATTTCCTATGGACTCTTCCAGATTTCACTAGTAAAGAAATTAGCTTTATCACTAACTATAATACTAGGAATCTCATGTAGTCAAACAATATTCATTGGAAGCAACATAGCCAAAGTAGGTGCCATCCTTGTCGACTTAACCAAAATAAAATATGCACTTCTGATCAATCTATTTTCCATGACCCATACACTTTAATTTTATCATATTTAACCTTGGCAACTCATCAATGTAATCCATAGATTTAGAATCCTACTTCCAAACCAGTATATTTAATGGCTAAAGAAATTCACTTAGCATTTGATATTTGGCTTTCACTTGCTAGCAATTCAAACATTACTTCACTCCCATTTTCATAAGTTTCCAAAAGAAAATCCTCTTTATATCCCAATTTTTGATACATTAATGTTCCTCCTAGTTCGGTAATAAATTTCGATCAATGAAACTCTCGAACAACTTGGTTCTTTAGGCTACCAACATATGTGATACATAAGCATCCCTTCTTTCCTAACAATCCATTCTAGTCAAGAATAAAATCATTCAAGTCATCAGCATCAATTTTAACTTCAAGTCTTCTAATTAATTCAGCTTGTAACAGATTATCTTTAAGGTAAGAAGCAAGTCTTTCGACCAATACGGGTCGAATCTCCAAACAACACAACATGGTAGGTCATAAGCTCCCGCTATCATGGATTCTCCTCACTCCTCCATCTAATTTTTCTGTTCAATCCAATCAATTCGCCCTTACCACACCGCCTCTGCAACCGGATCCACCTTCATCCTTTTCAGTCCCTCCTTCTGTAACAACCCGCCCAGAGTATGCCTAAATTTTGACCTAGAAAAGTCCCATCAAAACTTAGAGTCACTCTAAATGGATCGTTGGTTCCTGTAAGGAATTACATTTGCATAGAATAACAGTTAAACATACCGTTATAGAATCTGACACCACGGAACGAGAAAATATAATACTGAAAATAAGATGCACCAAATTATGAATGAGAAAATATAATACTGAAAATAAGATGCACCAAATTATAAAGAAACCATAGATTCAGCTAACAATTGTCAAATACAATTATTTAAAATGGCACATCTTTAAAATTCATCATTTAGAGTTTCCATGAGCAATACATCAATGATAACTAATAATAGCAAAATATCTCCATCTTCCTCTTCGGTCTCCATCATTGCTTCATCCATTGAATCTACCCCTCCTACTTATGTGTTGGATATGTTAAGGAGAGGGGTCAGAACACAAAGTCCTGTATGACTGAAAATAATATTTGCTTAAAAACCATACCCTACATTTAGTTGATTATATATGTCAAGGTATGTCTACGAAACGCACAAGCACACACATATACGAAAAGTGTTTACCCAATGAGGTGGATATCTGAATCAATCACTTGGGACCTCATTAGTGCACTTAGGGTGGAGATCCAACGAGGTGGACATTCTCGATCACTTAAGGCCTGTTCTAACTTATTTATTAAGGGTGGATTCTCATAATCTCTTATAACCCTAAGGTGGACCCTATCCACTTACGACCCCATCCTAATACGTTGATGTTATTAATTATATATTCTCACAAGTAATATTAGAAATAGTAATGCACCACTTATTATCGTTTAGGGTAGGCCTGTATATATCCATTTAAGACCCCTTCGGCGGACGCCTCATGTTACTACTTAACTGGTATCACGGTAGGACACCTATGACGTTTAAGAATTTCCTTAGACAGTTGGTGAATTAACTATCATGCTACGCCCAACGTATACCAACTTTGTCCCTAGGTTAGCCCTCCCAAAGCTTCTAGAGGAAGTGGACATTCCAATAAACTAACCTACTCCGTTATTATCATATCTAAACAACTTTCAGAGAAGGAGGACCCATAGAACCACTTCAATTCTAATAAGGAGGGTCCCATGACTTTGGCCCACATCCATGGAATAAACCTTCAGAATGGTCCTAGTCCTAACCACTTAAGACCCAAACTAGATAAGAAGAAAGCCAGTCACTTAAGACCTTCTCAAGGCATAGTTAACCTTCTTATTCACACACATGATAGGTATATATATACACTAGACCTCTCACATTAAACCACCTGCCTGTAGATGTTGGATATGCCAGGCAGTTCCGGGCAGACATCTACTACAAGTAGGCTTAATGTCGGGACATAATGCACTAATTTAAATGGCCTATTACACCTAGACCTCTCAAATTAGCCTGACCCATTTATGGTTGCTAGATTTGTCGGTCGGTTCCAGGAAGACTTCTACCACAAATGACAACCAACCTTGTGTCTGTGTGTCATTATTAAATATATGAATAAGTCATTTTATACGCAAGCACAAACAAAAATTTATATGGGGACATTTCAAATTCAAATCTTACCCAAATCGCATTTACTACGTCATTATTACACTAATTACGTTAATTACGCTATATAAGTAGAATATTTAGTACGTATAAATAACGCTTGTTTTCTTATTAACGAGAGAATGTTTTAACAAGTTAAAATTGTCAACTTGGTCTACATTCAAGTAGGGCAATCAACGGATACTTTTGAATGCAGATAGTTTCATATCTGCATTCGCATTCGAAATCATTTTTGGATATTGGATATCCGCTCCATGGATGCAGACAAATATCGGATAATTATTTGCTCCGCCAATGGTCATTAAATCAATTGATATAAATGATTTTTTTAGCTTAATATTAAGTTTTTTCAACCAAATCGATTACTAAAGCGCTTAAAATAAATAAATATGATGACAATATATAATTTTGAGCACTTAGCATGCGTTTGATAGACTTTCAACTTTACAAAATAATAAATTAATATATTTAATTATGTTAAAATACACATAATTTATTTTTTAATCATGAAAAAAACTGGACAAATAATTTTCGGATGCGAATGTACCTATATACACATCTGTTTTTTCGGTTATTGGATGATGCAGACGGATTTCGGATTTTTCGGGTATTCATTGACAGCCCTACATTCAAGGCATACAAGTTAATTCCCACATCAGATCGCTACATACGTGGCATAATGGCATAATTACAGACAGCAGTATTAGGAAAAATACAACATACAATAAACTTGCATCCTAGGCTTGTCAGAACAATTTGAGTGATGAATCAAGAACAAGGTGTAGAATTTCCATCATATATACATGTATATACATATATATATGTAAACACATACATACATGCATAGATACACACACACACACACGCACACACACATATATATATATATATAGAGAGAGACCTTTATTTATCTAATTTACCACTTCTTATGCTGTACATAAAAACGTTGATATTTGATTTGTTTCAAATCTAAAAACGTTCAAATTATCCATTCATAATGGATATCATCCAAACCTACTCAATAATAAAACTAAATCAAATCTGAACCATTTTACATCACAATCATTTTAAAGTAAAAGGGTAAACCAAATCAAATAAAAGTAATTCGCCCAAAATATTCTTTATCCATAACTTGAACAAATTCGCGGACCCAATATCAATTTACAATTCTTACGAAACAGGTATAACAACAGGAGATTTGGGGTTTTTATAGTTTGATGTTACCATTAATCCAAGCCTCCCTAGGCATACTAATTCATATAATAATCGATAAATGTAGAATATGCCTAAGCAATTACTATTTCTATTCATAGTGATTTGGTTGTATGGAAATGTTAGATATCCGACGATGTTTGCCTATTTGATGTGAACTCCAATCTCTCTCTCTCTCTCTCTCTATATATATATATATAAGAATTAAATATTTAGAATTCTTATATTATTTTTTTGAAAATTGGTACTCTTTATTGCATTACCAATCATATACTTCATTTATATGCCTCGCTAAAACCTTATACCCCACCTAACCTAAGTGGGTGTGATATAAGGAAAAAAGAGCACATATAAAATCCATATATTCACTATACAATATAACGATCATCACTCTATCACCTCATCTCACCACAGTTCAAAACAAAACAGAAAAGTATACATCATTTTACCCTGTATCAAGTAAATCAATAACCCATTGCTTCAGCCACTCTTCATTATGCCCGACCTCTTTTCTTAGATCTATTATTCTTTACCAACATACTAACCTCTTTCTCGATCATATATAACTTCATCTCCTTTGACACCACTTTCCCATTAAAAATTCTGGAATTTCTTTCAAACCATATGTGATAAATTGCCGCTGTATAAACATCACAAGCTACATCCATCATTTGATCTCTACACTCAAATTTGTCCAATATCTTCACTGTCATATTCTATAAAGATAAATCACTCCCCACATCAATACCCAACTTTCTAGCCAAACTCCTCCATATAAATTCAGAAAACTCACATTTAAAAAACAAATGATCTACTGTTTCATCCTCCCTACTACAAAGCACACAGCTGCCTTCATTTACCATTCCAAACTTCATCATTCTGTCCTTACTATATAGAACCTCTTACTCACAACAAAATATGATATATATATATATATATACGCCATCATTTTTGCATTCCTATTATGCCAAACTGCCTTATACCATGACATTCTCTCATGTTTATCTCTTACAAACTCCCACCCCTTATGAAGCGTGAACATACCACCCTCACACCACTCATAACAGTCACTATCAAATTTACTACTCACAGACACTTCTTTAACTTGAAGCAATGCTTCCCTTGTCCCTGCATGCAAACTTGGATCTACTACCCCATCTACAATAATCTCAGACACCATTTCATTAACCCTCCCTATAGCTTGAAACCTTGACAAACCCACTAAGTCAACTAGGCATTTACAATTCACCCACGGCTCAAACCAAAGTAAGGTAGAAGCACCATCAACTATAATCTTATTAAACAATTGCTTACCTTCACATCTCAGCCTCATGGTAGCTTTCCAAGTACTTGATGAATTGTTATCTATTTCCATGCTCCAAAACTGCTTACCCCTGCAGTATTCCAAGCACTTCACAGTGAAGAACCTGAAATGAGCTTCCACATCAACTTAGTGCAAGTTGCTTTCTTCAAGTCACCAAGAGATCTAAGTCCAATTCCCCCTTCACTTTTTGGAGTGCACAACTTCTTCCAGCTCACTTTATGTACATGTCCTCCCCAAAAGAAATCTGCACACATGATATTTAATTTGTCCAAAACAAACTTTGGCAGTTGATAAACAATTAACCAATATAAAATGGTTGGAATAATCACAGATTGGATCAGTTCTGCCCTTCCTGCAAAGCTAAGAAAATTAGCATCCCATGCTTGAATCTTGTTCTGAATTTTACTTAACAAAGCTCGGCAATCATTATAGTGTATATAATTCGTAGATAAGGGGACTCCAAGATATTTCACTGGCAGATTACCCATTTGAAAACCCAGCATTGATGATATTTCAGCAGTATTATATGCATGTGAATTGTAATAGACTATAGTCTTCAAGCTACTTACTGTCAAACCACTATATCTCTCTAACTTACCAAAACAACCCTTCAAAGAATTAGCACATGGAGCAGAATACTTACCAAATATAACCAGATCGTCAGCATATATTAAATGTGTCACTGAAGGCTCAAACTTATGCACAGGCAAGAAAATCTTCTGCATTGTGACATCATTCATACAAAAGGTGAAGAACTCCATAGCAATTGTAAAGAGATATGGTGATAATGGATCACCTTGCCGAAGCCCTCTATTTGATTTAATAAAACAATGGGCAAAACCTTGAATCATAAATGAGAATGTAGGTGTAGAAATGCATTCATACACTATATTGGCAAAATGAACAGGAAATCCCATCACCAACATTAAATAACATATGAACTCCCTGCTAATCATATCATATGCTTTATGAATATCCACCTTCACACAGAATTTCCTCACTCCTTTCTTTTTGAAATCTCTGAGTAGCTCATGAGCTAATAAAATATTTTCTCCTATAGATCTTGAAGGAACAAAAACACTTTGATTTGATGAAATAATATGAGGAAGAAAACACTTTATCCTCTTACACAGAATTTTGCTGAATATTTTGTAATATAAATTACAACAAGATATGGGCCTATAATGTGAAATTTCTGTGGGTCTATCAACCTTTGGAACTAAAGTTATAAAAGTATGATTCACATTCTTATGTAATTTAGCTGAATGAAACATATCCTGTAATGCAGCTAACAAATCATACTTTATTTCTTCCCAGTGCAATATGTAAAATTTTGAATTAAACCCATCTGACCCAGGACTTGTGTCAATCTTCATTGAATTAACTGCCCATTTAACTTCATTAAAGTAATAGGATTCAACATAACTGTTTACCTTGCTTATTGTTGTTGCAAATAGACTGGAAAAAAGGAAATTCCTTAATCTTCCCACCATTGAACAGAGCACCATAAAAATCAATTGCTTCTTTAGCCACTTCCTCTGTCTTATAAATAAGCTCACCATCCCCATTTATCAAGGCTTTGAGATGATTTACAAACTTCCTTGTAGACATTTTTGAATGGAAAAACTTCGAATTTGTATCTCCATCTTGCAACCATGTTACCTTGGATTTGTGTTTGTAATTCCAAAATTTGATCTGCTTTTGAACCATCCAATCTTTTTTTGCCTCCATCATGCTCTCATATAATATCACATTCTCTGGATCCTCATCTGAAGCTCTTTCTCTCTCTTTGAATAAATTTTCAGCCTCCATAAGTACATCATTATCTTTTGGTCTAACTCTGTTCCACTATTTTAGCTCCACTTTACAAGCATTAATCTTCTGCTGAAATATATAACTAGCAAAACCCCATCCTTTTACTTGAAGCCCCGTATGAATACACTCCTTATATCCTTCTTTGAACTGCTAATCATTAGAGTACCTGAATGGGAAGCCTTTAGATATTGAAGTAGGAATTAAATCAAGCAGTAGAGGATTATGATCACTCGAAAGTTGTGAAAGAGTTAAAGCTTTCATATCAGTAAACTTCTGTAAGCATATATAATTAACAAAATTTTTATCAATATTGTTTGCAATTCCACTCCTTCTCCATGAATAATTAAAACCCACAGCCTTGATTTCTATTAAACCTGATTGAGTGAGACAATTAATAATAGCTCTGATATGTTGGAACGGCACTGGAAGACCTCCTTTTTTATCAACATGTGATGTATCATTATTAAAATCTCCCATAATAACCCACTCTCCATTAACCTGTTCAACTTCCTTTATAATGTGTTGCCACAGTAACTGTCTCTGTTGAAAGCAATTACTTGCATAAACGACAGTAAAACATAAAGACAATCCCCCTTTGTTCACAGCATTCACAGATAAGTGTTGGCTAGAAGAAGATCTTACATAAATTGTCAAAACTTCAGAATTCCATATTAATAAAATCCTGCCATAATATTCAGATTCAACTTGGGGTAAATAATCCCAGCCTTTAGGAATCATTCTACTAAACTTAGCTAAATTAACTATATTTAATTTGTTCTCTACCAAACCAACCAAGGTTGGCTTAGATTTAGTCAAGAGGGATAACACATCACCCATTCTCAATGGTGAGTTCATCCCCCTGACATTCCATGTCATGATACTCATTTAACAACATATTACACCTCGTAGCCCTTTTAGGAGGAGTGATAACAGAGACCTTATTTTTTCCCTTCACATTAGCTAAGTATTCCTTATTAACTATTACCCCAGTTGACACATCCTGAAGTTCTTCACCACCTTGATTTCCAGCTAAATGATCTGCTACATGTCCCAACTCATCTGGCAATAATTCTTTTGGCAAATCTGGATTGAGAAAACCCAAATCCCCCTCTTCATATTCAGTTTCCTGCCTACATTCTATGTTTTCCCCTTCTTCACTACCCAATTGGATCATTTGATTTTCCTTACTAGACTGCCCCACCTCATCATTATCTTGTTTCAACCATTCTGGCTCATCAGAAAAATTATGAACTAAAGATTTATGCCCAAATCTGCAACACACTTCACATCTATAAGGAACATATTCATATTCTACGTTAATCTCCTTTTGTAAACCATGCAAGTATTTAATAGGTATTTTATCTAACAAGTTTGACTCCATATCAATTCCCACCAGTATTCTAGCATATCTTGTAATCCTCTTACTAGCTGTGTTATCATATATTCTAATTGGATCTCCAATATAACTGGCAATAGCTGAGAAACCCTTATTTGACCATAATTCCACATCTAGATTAAGCAACTTAATCTAGATTTACAATTTATTTGCATTGAAATGCTCAAACTCGTACCTAGGAAACCATTTGTTTACCATCAGTAATCTTCCAAAATATGAATACATTGACGTTCTACTCATAGACATATAATCAAACACTTGATCGAACTGAACCATATAATGAAAACCTGGAGCCATATGAACACGAAAATTACCTTTTGGTTTCCACACTTTCACTATGTAATCCTTCAGCTTCGCCATCGAAATCCTGAAATCTACTGTATGAACTGCCAAAGTATTTACCCACGAGTTAGCTGAATTCTTATAAGTCTCTTCTGATATGAATACATGAGATTCCGAATGTTCAACAAATTGGAGAGAAGTAGAATCTTCATCTAATTTATCCACCGATTTATCTATTCCTCCTATATCCTCTTCTGATGTTATTGGATTCGTAGATTTGGTATTTTGATAATGAGTAGATGATGTATTTGGCAGAATTCTTATATATATATATATATGTATATATATATATATAAATCTTGTGATTCCAGATCTAGGACCTATTAAAATCTATAAGAAAAGAGATTAGAAATAGAAAATAGATTTAAGACAGAAAGAAGAAAAACCTATTATGAATTGCTCTGGAATAAATGGCAGAGTGGAGCCACAGATAGAGAGAGTGACTAGGTTTAGGTCTGGAGTCTAGGGTGTTATTTATAGATGTGTGTGTAAACACAAATTCAAATTGGATGGAATATTCCATTCATTCATTTATTGGGCATATATTATTCCATATATTAATATTATAATTTGAATTTCAAACTCTATTATATATATATATATATAACATTCAATTTCTTGTAAATGTAACCTTTTCATATGGGTTCGGTTTCTGATATATTATATATGAGAATTCATCATAATTTTGTCGTGAATACAACTACGTTATTTTCGTGGCTAAATTCTGGATTTTGCAAAATTCCATTTTTCAGCCCTTTACTACATTATTAACTTATTGTGAATCTTTATTTATTATTAACTTTGTTTTAGGTATATTTTTATGGGGTGTTACACCTTCGCTTACACTCCCCTGTCATTTTTCTACAACCTCTTATCCCCTCTTCTAACCCTTATGCTTGGTCTTCCCTTTTCAAAAAGGTTTCTGAAATGCTGGTAAGTTCAAACCTATGTCATGCAATTTGAAGTTCTCTACTTCTAATGCCATGATTGCTCAGTTGGATGTTGATGAAGCTGGAACAACCTACTGGGAGAATTATCTTCTTTCTCTATTATCACGTATCGCTTGTGCTTAGTGTAGGGAAAATTTTCATGTATTAAAATTAAATCTAATCGGAGATTGTTCTTCTTCGAGTTTAAAGAACTAAATTGACGAGCAAAAAATTCTTGAATCCGACCTCTTGATCATTCGCGGTTAACTTTTCATTATAACCCAATGAGTGTCTCCTATCAACTTAATCCAAGAAACCGTCAAGACAGTCCTATTTTTTGGTGTTTTTATCCATGACACCATCGATATATTGGATTTTAAAAAGGATAAAATGGCTTTCCAGTTACTCAGGGAAGGTAATATGTTTCAATGGATTAACTGAGAGGCTAGATAGATTTGAATATGTAAAGATTCTAGTAGAAGTTTCAAGCATAAAGTTGTTGGCTAATAAAATCCCTGTTTAGCTTTCAGCTGATAGAACCATCAATATAAATGTGGAGTATACTTGGAGGCCAGATAAATGTAGTGAATGCAAAGTGTTTGGACACTCGCTCCCAAACTGCATGTAAAAAAAGTGAAATTGTTGATGCATGAGAAAAGGAATCATGTGATGGAAATCAAGGAGAAAGAGAAAAATTAAGGGCTTAGAGTTCCTAGCAACAACTGGAAATAAGTTGCAGGGAAGAAAAAGATAGTTAGAAGGAGTTAGATAGCAAATGTATAGGGAAATACAACCGTGGACAAACATAAAAAAACTGATGACCCTGCAAATAGAAAAGAAAGTGTAGGAAGTACAAATGCTTTTGAATTTTTTGTTATTGATGAAGAGGTTGCCGAAGAAGGCGAAATTGTTATGAGTGCTAACACAATTGGATGAATTTCTCAATTGATAAAAAACGATAAAAATCCAAACATATTAAGAACTCTTGTTGTTGACAATGTGAATGGACTAGGGGAAGACGTAAAATTTTGTGTGTGTAAAATACATGAAGGTGAAGAAAATGTTTTAAATGTTGAAAGAATTGTAAATATATGTGAATAAAATCTTGTAATGAAAACACAAGACATTACACCAGAAATAGCTTTTCACATCGTTCGAAAAACGTTGTAATGAGTTATAATAGAGTTATTAGAAACATTGTATAATGACATGCTATCGTTGATGCATAATTTCAAATAGAAAATTAAAAAAGCTGTCAAAAACTGTAATATACAATGTCTTTTTTTTTGCTGTAAATTTGGCTTATGCAACATTTGTATTTTGCTGTTTTAAAATTAACACAATGTTTGTAAAATACCATGAAAACGTGTTTAGGGTATTTTTAAACTTTCATTAGCATGCTTAAGTGTTATTGATAAATTATAACATTTATTATACGTTGTATATAGTTTTTTATATTTTTTTCAACCACAACTTACAAACGTTCGTATTACTTATTTCATCAGCAATAATTAAATGATGTTATTACAATATTCACATACCATTAATCTAATTGCATTTAATTATATTTCAGCTGCTTAATATACAAAACATATACAATTCAATTTATAAACAACAAAATAATAGAGTAACAATTAATCATTTTCATAAAATAAATTTAACACAATATTCATTAACAAAGTTTACTCACAAACAATGACGAAATTTATAAATCATCTTCATACAACATTAGACAAGAACATAATATGTACAGAGTTTGCATCAAATATTAACGACAAAACATGCAAACAAAAACTTTTCATATGCTAAGTAGGGTGGACCTCCAATCTTGTATATTTTTTGCATCTAAAAACTTTATATACCTGTAACAATGAAATTCAAATTATAAAGTATGAAAATGAATAAAGGAATACAAAATACTTGCACAACTTAATATGCAAGAAACTTTGGAATAATCTTCAAACCCAACTAATTGTGACCTAGTTGAATCTGAAAATTAATCAGCAATATTTGTATTATGTAATATTCTTAAGGACATTTCAAAACATTGAACATCAGTAGCCAGATTCTTCAAAAGTGCATTTATGCCAAGTGCAAACAAATATAAAATGACCTATGGTCGATAAAATGAGGTCAAAAGCTTACCAAATTTGATTTTGATTAATAGGAAACTGCAGTACATCTATGATTCCTTTTCCAATTTGACACAGTAAACCTACCTTTCATTTATATAGCCTTGTCATTTTCTTAGTTCTAGAAATAAAATAAACTTTGCAAATAGATTTTGTATTCAAACAACCCAAAGAGAGAGAGAGGCACACAAAATCAAAAGAAGATGGAATTCATATCATACATAACGAAATATAATCCATGATAACTTGCACATTTAAAATGCACAAAAACATTCCTTATATCAGTGATTTATTGAAAATCGGATGAAGAATTTCAATATTACCACCATTATACATTAAACAAGAATATTGCCATAAGAAGATAAGTTACTTAAAACCTATATCAAATTCACAATGCTCATAATAACATAAAATAACGAAAGACAATTCTAAATGATGGTTGAAATATAATACTGAATTACACTTCCAATACATTTAGAGTACCCATTGGTTGGTATCATTCCTTCTTCCAGATTGTACTGTCATAGTACATTTCAGTGCATTCAGGAAGTTTCCAGCCCCTACCGCCATCATGCTCTCAGGTATTTCTAATAAAGACTAAAATATATTGCAGTGATTTCTAGTGCATTCAGTTCATAGAAACTTAATCATTCATCAAAAAGAAGAAAAAAATGTATAACAAGAAAATTGAGGAATCCTGTACCCACACAAATCCTATGCTTCATTGGACTGTTGCTTCATTAGCATTTAGCAACCATAAAGCACAAAATCTAAGTTTATTTATTATAGAAATTTTTGAATAAAATATATAAATTTAAAGATATAGCTTGGGAATACCTATAGAAGAGAACCTAGGAATGCCTAATCCATCTAAAACATTCTTCACATGCCTGCTATTTTCGTTCCATAAAATGATTTTTCATGTTACATAAATCAAATTTTCAGTTGGCATGCACTCCTTTCTAAGATTTGGACATAATTTGTGAAGACTACGAAATCTATGAGGGAGTTAATACTCTAAATGTTGGACTTGGATAAAAAAACAACGATTTATTTGATGCACAGTCAAAATTTTCTTTTCTAGATGCTGAAATGGATGGAATGATCTTGGAAAAAAGGCTCCCTCTAGATCCAACTGCACACATGGATGACCCATGAGAGGCATCTTCTTCAGTACAACCTGATCAAATCCCACTTCAGAGTAGGATAAATTTAATGGACAGTGGGAATCAAGATTAAATGGTGATAAACAATATAGTGACTCAATCTGAATCATGTTAAATTACATTGTAACTGAACAATATAGTGGTGGCCAGTAATTTTGCTATTGACATACAATAGTGTACATGAACTTAGTGATAAAACTTAAAACCTGATTAGCTACTATGCTAGATAATTCATTCAATGCCATAGTTTTAGAATTTTATTATGCTTTATTAGGAAAACCAATTCAACACCTCCTTTATATGCCTTGTTAAAACCTTGTAAGCCCCCTAACCAAGATGGGTGCCTTATAGGGAAAAAGAGTACATATAAATTTGATTTTACAAATGCATTGCTGTTTAGAAATCAAAAGAATAATTACAATAGTACAACTCACTTAAGGCCCATACAGCCCATGAAATAAAACAACCCAAATAGTTCTCCTTCAGAATAGCTAACCATTATCATTTAGAAGAATTCCCCAATGCTCCAAAATTTGAAAATTTCGTGAATTTTGATGCGTGGTACTTTGATTATATCTGACAAGATAAAGAATCTCCTTCTCAATTCGATCTAACTGCGTCGTGTAATGGATCTTCTGGTGCTGGAACAAATGACGATTCCTTTCCTTCCATATGTAATAGATAAAAGTGGAGAAAGCTACACAAGCTAAATCTCATATTTTGGTCATGATTCTTGAACGTCGAGTGAAGTAGGTTCGCTTCTTGTTGCAGTGAAGGTAATAAATCAGGTGTAATGCCCTGCCTCTATACCCACTATCGACTAGTTCATTTCAGAGAAATGTTGTAGACTATAACGGAGAATGAGGTTTGTGAAGAGCGACCAATTGTATGATTACTCCATGTGAGGAATGCACATCGAATTCTGATACCGATTAAAATTTCTACATGATCATTCGGCACATAGGGCAACTACACAATGGCTACATGCAATCCGGAAAGCAGTATAAAATAGACAACAACAATAATATAAATATGGTATATCTCAAAGCCAGGCACAGAATAATCATATCACAAAGGTGGAATAGATATGAATAAACCAAAAATGTGTACATCAACTTAGTGGTCAATAAAGATCCACTAATACATGTACCAAGATCTAAATAAAAGAATATGTACACAACGAAAGATAATGTCGTAGGTACAAAAGTACATAAAGCTGCGGAGGCAGAGTAGCAAGCTGAAAGCGAAAGATCAATCCTGCGATAAGACCCAAAGGAGCACCTAAAATGACTCGGCCTGACCCGAGTATTATTTATAAGAAAATAAACATTAAACGGATCAGTCTAGCTGTACTTATCAAATGGATTGAGATAATAAGAGATATAACACAGGATGACATAATTCTAGTAATAATATCTAATCATAAATAAGTATGAAACATGACATGTCAACAAAATCAGGAAATGACAATGGAATGTCAAAACACACATATTTCTAAATAATCTCCTAACTAATGTAGAATATAACATTCAAATAACAGCACACAACAGGAAATGACAGAGGAATGCCAAACATAAATCAAATTTACACGCATCGCATCAAAGTAAACATAAAACAAAAATCGTTTATCAAGCTGACGCGCACCGCGTCAAATTAATCATAAATCAATTTGACGCGCTTTGCATCAAAGTAAACATAAATCAAATTGACGTGCATCGCATCAAAGTAATCAAGAATCAGAAATCATTTATCAAATTGACACGCATCACATCAAAGTAATCAAGAGTCAGAAATCATTTATTAAATTGACGCGCAATGCGTCAAAGTGGTCAAATTGATGCGCAATGCATCAAAGTGGTGAGATATGATATCTAGGTAGCAAACCCATTTGTTTGAGACGAAGCTCCCCACGGAGCCGGGTCGTTACCCCGGATGATGAAAATACAAATAATAGAAAATCATAGAAAGTTGGACCAAAGTCCCATAAATGAAGGTCCCAAATCGTAAATTCCCACTAAGGCGACTGTGAGCCAAACAACTATGTTGGGAGGCAGATACCAATGATCCGGGTGAGTATGAATTACACCGAGATAGTTAATATAAGAAAATAGCTAAATGTCCCATAACCACTCGCTATTCTTGAACATTTACGAACCTGTTGTTAGTTCATTCTCAAAACATCAAGAATAGTCATAAACGGATCACATCGATCCGAGCGAATAAAAATTACTCCGGGCTAGTTAATATAAGAAAATAACGACATGTCCCATAACCACATGCTATTCTCGAATATTTACGAACCCGTAATTGGTTTCTGTTCGAAACAGAGAAAACCACCACACATGTTCGAACACACGAGTCCAAGAGTTATTCACCGAAATAAATGTATAAGGGGTCATAGTCCTCAGTTTTGCTAAGGTAAATAAACTAAATTTCTTACCCGATTGAGTAAAGAGGATCCGTACGCACTAATTGATTTGAATCCATAGAAGGATTCGTGGTCCATTAATAATATATAAACCCCCTTATAATTTGAAGTGACAATAAACAATAGTATGATTGCCAAGACAAATCGATCAAGGGGATTTACGTCGAAATGACGTAAATTCAAATCATAAATCATCAAATGTAAATTCAATAAATCGAATATACATATAGCTCGTTAGTGAATCCAACGACGTTAAGAAACGATTAGAAATCACCCTAGAGCGACAGGAAACAAAGACACAGAATTAGGTGCCACGAATCAAAGTACAATCACCAAGGTGATCGATAATGCGAAATTCACATTACAACAACATACAAGAAATCAAAGGGATAACGGTTGCACTTTCGATCAATGAACGAATCGAAATCCCAAATTAGCACCCGAAGGTTTCAAACTATATCGGAATAGGCTCGAAGGATATCGAGTCGATAATTCACATTTTAATAACGTAGACCAAACCCCACGACTATCGATTATAAAATTCGTTCACCACGAATGAATCGAAATCGAGATGCAAAAATCTACGAACCAGAGAAACTGCAAAGTCACAAACGAAGTCGAAATGGGCCAAAACTCGGCCGGGAATGAGCTCAAATGGCCTTAAACTGTTGATCGTGGTCTCTACTGGTCAACAGCAGAAAAACAGATTCAGACGTCTGAATCATTTAGGTCATACGTCTGAACTGGTATTTTCTGAAACCAGCAAGGATTTAGTTCATTTTAGTGCCTATTTAAACATTTGAATCTTTCCGGCCAGACGTCTGACTTACAATTCAGACATCTGAATAAAAAAATTCAGACATCTGAATTGCTCTTCTTATTTGCATAATTATTTGAAGCAGGTCAGACATCTGACATATAATATTCAGACGTCTGAATCCTATTCCAGAGCACATTTTGTCTTGAAAACATGTTCAAAACGATATCGAAGAATACCCGAAGGCCTATGATGTTATGTACACATATATGAAGCTTCAAAGACTTGCCGAAACAACTTATCACACCCAGTTACGCATGCACAAACATTCATATAAAAGATTAACAATGGCTATGGTTATAAATTCTAAAATGGACAAATTTTCTAACCAAAGCGATCAATTACGATTCAAGCGACTTGTGAAGACTTAGAACTTTTCCGGGGCGGCAACAAAGCTTCACAATATCACCAAATCAACTCATAGCATATGAATTAGATTGTGAGGGCAATTCGAATCCAAATTTTCAATTCAATGGAATACAAACACATAAAGTCGGCTAAGTTACACTAACCTAACCAATTTACAAGTATATGCAAACTCAAATGAACACTATATTACACTTTACAAGCCGATGGCTTGTGTCATAGATGTGAGTTCAAAAAGAACTCATCTTTGGCTCTTGAATATCAAGAACAAGCTCTAACAAGGAAGAACAAGCACCCAAACGAGAAAAGCTCCTCTCTTTCATCAATTGTACCTCCGAAATCACCTCATACATTTACATACAAACATATATGAATTAGGGTTGCGGGAAAAATCCGAAATTGATGAGCTATAGAGATAGAGAAGCTTACCCATGCCTTAGAATTGGATTTGCACAAGAATTAATCTCTATATTGGAAACCCTAGTTTAAGGAATTTCTATTTCCCATTCCCCTTTCCCATTTTCTATTTTTTTAGAAGTGAGAATGAATGAAGGAGGAGAGAGCTAGGTGGAGCTCTTAAGTGAATGAGCTAGGTTGGCTAACCAAGCCCTAGCCAAGGTGCCAAAATTCCAAAGCTCGGAATATATCGAAGTTTATACTTTTCGAACTCCTAAACGAAGTTTTGAACTCAGTGGAAGTGGTTTCGAGTCCAAATTCATTCGTATGCGAAAAGTGATATTTTGGTCATACACTCAAATGAGAAAACGACCAAATTTTACCTAACTCCGAATGTATCAACGCTTATAGTCAAAAAGGTCATAAACGACGATCCGGACTCAATGGAAGGGGTCCCGAATCCTAATTTTATCGTTTGTGAATAACAACATTTTGAGTGATACATCGGACACGACGATTTATTTAAATAAAATATTTAAATCTACTATCATCGAATGAGAGGGTTGTTACAGACTTCCCCCTTAAAAGAATTGCGTCCCCGCAATTCGTTAAGAATGAAGTAATCAGTAACAACCAAAAATAATACCTTGGAGTGGTACCACAAGAACCGACATGAAATAAAAAGATCACACCAACGGCTAGGTGAGATCCCAATTTCGTCTCGCAAGATCATAAAAGCTAGAGGTCAATCTCAAAATTCATTACCCATGAAGGTAGTCATCCCAAACGGGTAAAATAATTCCAGAAAAATTCATAAGCGCTATGAATTCAAATAGACTCTCCTTTCTTCATATGATTTTCAAGGTAATGAGAATCAATAGAATGCACAAGAACCAAGCGAATCTAATTTGGAATTTCGAGGAGCAACGGGACTGCGTCCTACAGACGCGAGTTATCAATAGTATATATTTATCTTAGGATATGAAATGGGAACTTACGATGGTTGACTAATCCATTCCTAAAACTCAATCACGACGATGTAGCGAATACCGAACCTCAGCATTTTAGTCTTGTGACAAGGTAGCTGACACCCACTAAAGAACAACATAGAGATTCCAACGAATTTAGCTAAGGAGAGCAGTTCTCGAAGGAATAATCAATTATTCAAGGTTGGAAATGGAATACCAACGAACTATTTGGGGAAATAGATCTCTAACTAGGTACTAAATCTCATTTAGTAACCATATAGACGAATCATTAGGAACTATACAAAATTCCCAATGTTCAGAAACTCGAGTATCAATCTTAGAAAATCGGAAACATCGAGAAGATGATGGATAAATAGTGCATAACTTACAACTTCGGAACAACAGGGTTTAAGATAATTTTTCACCAAAAATCTCAAATCTCAAAAACATCAGCAATTAATCAAAGAGGCAATAGACAATTTCTATAACACGATGAGATTAAACCGAAGAGGTCGTAATCCCCAAAAATTTGATTGACAAGGGTTGACAAACGTGCAGAGACAATTGTCAACCCAAATGATTCAAGCAAACAAAGGAGGAATATCAAAAGAGCTAATCCTTTCGATATTCATTTCTAAGAACAACGCAAGGCTAAGTCCATAAGTGAATTGACTATAGCACTTCCGGATGATCGACTAGATCATAGATTTGAAGAAAATAATTATTGAGTTTGCCGTGGATCGCAAAAACTCAAATTTCCCCTCCCTACGGGATTCCCATTCTCTCAAGTGATCGTCCACTAGAGAAAATAAGAAGATCCATGGAGTTACAAGAATACTAAATTCTCTTTAGCAAATCGAGACAAGGATTAAGAATTAGGCGAGATTCTCAATCACTAAGAATTCTCGAAAATCAAAGATCTGAAATCCAGAAACAAGAGACATAAATAAATAACTTTTTGGGTTGTTCCTAGAGTTATTTAATTTACTTAAAGAAAAGGTTCAAGATAATTTCTAATTGAAAATCTTGAACCACTCAAATTCTTTGAATTGCTCCAAGGATATCTAGAAATAAATTATCTAGAAAAATAACAAACGATTACGAAAAATCGCAAAAATCCAAAATATTATTATTTTGATAGCTTATGAGGAGAATTTTAATTTTAGGAATCATTTCGAATGTCGGATTGTCACATAATGGTGTTTAGGAATTCCGAACTACAATATGGCGTCCCATGTCTCGTTCGAGTTCCTTAACAAACCTGATGGACACGTTAACACAAGAAAGTCCTCACAATTTCTAATGTTCACGCAGATCTCGCTGAAATATAAAAATTCAATAAATCATTCAGGATGGCATAAAGGAAATAAAATTCCATTATCAACTTACGAATAAAACACAATTGATATCTTTTGATAACGAAGAACACGGTCGACGTACATCAAAAGAACATAAATAAAATAATCTCTGAACAAGGTAAATGACATTAAGGAATTAATGACATGTAACTTCACTCAAGAATAGGGATCACAAGAAGCGGGATGCTTTCCCTCATTCTTGATCTTGAGTTTGGAATGCAACAATACATTTGTTGAGTTAATTTAGCACAAATGTTTGGTGACTCACACGGCACAACGAGGTAACAAATGAGTTGTTTTAGCCCGAAGGCTTGATGATCTTTCACCGAACTAGAACTATATAGCTGACAACAAGGGAGTAGGTTTAGTCCCAAAGACATGGTATCTCCATACTGACCGACAAGTGATCAATAGACCATGCTAGGTACGTAACGACGCATGCAACAATCTTAACTAGAAATCAAGAAATGTTCAAAGATGCTTATGACATGCGTAACGACGCACATGCAAGATATCCAATGATCAATCAACTACAAGGATACTAAACAAACATCGATTAGCAACTCGAGTCATAGAATGAAACAGAAGCACCACTAGAGCACACGGGCTCTAAACGGACTATAGAAATCAACCCAAAAGGGACAATTCGATAACTATTCTAAAGGACTAAAAATAGGCCACTTGAGACATAATCACCCCTCCTATAGGAGGTACACTGGATGAACTGGCACTTGCACGGTTACAACCAAGTATTTCGCTTCTTTAAGGAAAAAGAAGGAAGAAAAAGTTAGTCTCAAGTTGAATTCAGACGATGCGAATTCAATCAAAATGGAATCGTATAGGAAGATTAGCTATGACGGGTCTTAAGACTCTAACTAAAACCCTAAAGCACGATTCCAAAGAGAGGCTTAAGACAATACCATCGTCATACTATCTTACACTGCTCCGGAAAGTGGCTCTGATACCAACTGTATTGCCCTGCCTCTATACCCACTATCGTCCAGTTCATTTTAGAGAAATGTCGTAGACCATAATGGAGAATGAGGTTTGTGAAGAGCGACCGATTATATGATTGCTCCATGTGAGGAATGCACATCAAATTCTGATACCGATTAAAATTTCGACATGACCGTTCGGCACATAGGGCAACCACACAACGGCTATATGCAATACGGAAAGCAGTATAAAATAGACAACAACAATAATATAAATATGGTATATCTCAAAGCCAGACATGGAATAATCATATCACAACGGCAGAATAGATATGAATAAACCAAGAATGTGTACATCAAGTTAGTAGTCAATAAAGATCTACTAATACATGTACTAAGATCTAAAGAAAAGAATATGTACACAACGAAAGATAATGTCGTAGGTACAAAAGCACATAAAGCTGCGGAGGCAGAGAAGCAAGGTGAAAGCGGAAGATCAATCCTGCGATGAGACCCAAAGAAGCACCTCAAATGACTCGGCCTGACCCGAGTATTAATTATAAGAAAATAAACAATAAACGGATCAGTCTAGCTGTACTTATCAAATGGATTGAGATAATAAGAGATATAACACAGGATGACATGATTCTAGTAATAATATATAATCATAAATAAGTATGAAACATGGCATGTCAACAAAATCAGGAAATGACAATGGAATGTCAACACACACATTCTCTAAATAATCTCCTAACTAATGTAGAATGTAATATTCAAATAATAGCATACAGCAGGAAATGACAGAGGAATGCCAAACATAAATCAAATTGAAGCACATCGCATCAAAATAAACATAAATCAGAAATCGTTTATCAAATTGACTCGCATCGCGTCAAAGTAATCATAAATCAATTTGACGCGTATCACATCAAAGTAAACATAAATCAACTTCACGCGCATCGCATCAAAGTAATCAAGAATCAGAAATCATTTATCAAATTGATGCGCATCGCATCAAAGTAATCAAGAGTCAGAAATCATTTATCAAATTGATGCGCAATACGTCAAAGTGGTCAAATTGACGTGCAATGCATCAAAGTGGTGAAATACGATCTCTAGGTAGTGAACCTATTTGTTTGAGCCAAAGCTCCACACGGAGCTGGGTCGTGACTCCGGATGATGAAAATACATAAATCAGAGAAAATCATAGAAAGTTGGACCGAAGTCCCATAGATGAAGGTCCCAAATCATGAATTCCCACTAGGGCGACTGCGAACCAAACAACTATGTCGGGAGGCGGATACCAATGATTCGGGTGAGTATGAATTACACTGAGATAGTTAATATAAGAAAATAGCTAAATGTCCCATAATCACTCGCTATTCTTGAACATTTACGAACCCGTTGTTAGTTCATTCTCAAAACATCAAGAATAGTCATAAACGGATCACATCGATCTGGGCGAATAGAAATTACTCCGGGCTAGTTAATATAAGAAAATAGCGATATGTCCCATAATCACATTGAAACACCCCACCTCAATTAAGGTCACTCACAAAGGGAATGCCTTAACTTTGGTGGAGGGTTATAGATACAAGACACAGAAAACTTTACAAGACAGATAAATATAAGCAACGAAATTTAAATATTTATTGCATACGTGGTTCAATACAAAAGCATTACATTTCAACTTGTCATGTGTAACTTGGCATAGAAGTATCATTAACTTTAATTAAATAGGTAAAGGTGAACTTCTGACTAAGTTGGGTCTAATTGTCGTGTAAACTTGACAAAAGTCTAGCATGGAGGTTTAACATATAATCACAGTTTCAACCCACAACTTAGCATATTAACTTATGCATGTCAAAACATAAGAAAGCTACTATAATCATTTTTAAATCGCAACTTAGCATATTGACTTATGTATGTCAAAAAATAAGAAAGCTACTATAATCATTTTTAAATCGCAACATAGCATATTAACTTATGTATGTCAAAACATAAGAAAGCTACTATAATCATTTTTACAACATAAATAGATTCAACCTAACATGAATATACATGAGTGTTGATCTAACATATAAGCATGTGTTTTAGATAATAAACTTGCAAATAACCTCCAATTTATAACATGACATATTTCACCATTTAATTGGCAAAATAAGTCCATTACCCAATCATAATAGATTCCAATAACATACAATATGTTCATCACCACAAGCATATAGATATGATTAATATATAATATGTTCATCACCACAAGCATATATATATGATTCATTTCAACGATACTTTAAGATAAACGAGAATCAAACCTTATACATAAGCATCACTCTATATTCAAATTACAACATGTCATGATTCATTTGAAACGTTTAAATCTGCGTAATAACCAACTTACAAACTAAAAAGGAATTCTTGCATTCTGAAATATGAATTCTGAAATTGGTAAGCTTGCCTTTGAAGTAGATCGTTGAATTTGATAATCTTTTAATTTGATTTAGGTTCTTATCTTGTCTTTGAATTGGTGATGGCTACTACAAGTTCTCAATTGACAGCACGATAGTTCTAGGATTATTTTTGAGTGATTTTTAGGTTTGAGCATTGGGTTGTTTATATAAAATTTCAATTCAATTTGAGCCGTCGGATGATCCTTGGGTTAACCACAACCATCTAGTCAAGATAGGGTGACACCTCAGCCCTAGTGACTCAACACTGAGTCACAAAACTGTCACCTTTCAGATCTGCCCGTGGGGAGGAGGGGGCAGGTCGACCCCAAGGTCGACCTGTAGGGGGGAGGTCGACACTAGGGTCGACCACCTGGTCGACCTGGGTCCTGGGCGGGAATTTTCCCGCCCAGCCCGTTTCTGACTTCTGATTTGAATTTTTTTTTGAGCTGTTTGAATTTATCTGAATTTTCTTGGAAACTTCCAACAGCCATAACTTCTTCATACGAAGTCCAATTTACGCAAACTCGGACTCTATCTCAACCGGAATTCCGAGACGAACACAATGGCGTAACGTGTTTCCCTTAATTCTCACATTTGAAATTAAGTATTGTTTAATTCGTTACTATACCATTAACAAAAAATACGGGGTGTTACACACATGCTATTCTCAAATATTTACGAACCCGTAATTGGTTTCTATTCAAAATAGGGAAAATCACCACACATGTTCGAACGCATGAGTCCAAGAGTTATTCACCGAAGTAAACATATAAGGGGTCATAGTCCTCAGTTTTACTTAGGTAAATAAACTAAATTTATCGCCCGATCGAGTAAAAAGGATCCGTACACACTAATAGATTTGAATCCGTAGAACGTGGTCCATTAATAATATATAAACCCTCTTATAATTTGAAGTGACAATAAACAGTAGTACGATTGCCGAGGTAAATCGATCAAGGGGATTTACGTCAAAATGATGTAAATTCACATCATAAATCATCAAATGTAAATTCGATAAATCGAATATACATATAGCTCGTTAGTGAATCCAATGACGTTAAGAAACGATTGGAAATCACCCTGGAGCGACAGGAAACAAAGACACAAAATTAGGTGCCACAGATCAAAGTACAATCCCTAAGGTGATCGATAATGCGAAATTCACATTACAACAACATACAGGAAATCAAAGGGATAACGGTTGTACTTTTGATCAACGAACGAATCGAAATCCCAAACTAGCATTTGAAGGTTTCAAACTATATCGGAATTGGCTCGAATGATATCGAGTCGATAATTCATGTTTTAATAACGTAGACGAAACCCCACGACTATCAATTATAAAATTCGTTCACCACGAATGAATCGAAAGTTCATGAAATCGAGATGCAGAAATCTGCGAACCAGAGAAACTGCAAAGTCACAAACGAAGTCGAAATGGGCCGAAACTCGGCCAGGGATGAGCTCAAACGACCCTAAACTGTTGACCGTGGTCTCCACTGGTCAACAGCAGAAAACAGATTCAGACGTCTGAATCATTTAGGTTAGACGTCTGAACTGGGATTTTCTAAAACCAGCAAGGATTTAGTTCATTTTAGTGCCTATTCAGACGTCTGAATCTTTCCGGCCAGACGTCTGAATTATATAACGACCCAACTTTCAAACACATCGGAAGTCGTGCCATTAATAAGAATAAGAATAGATCGAAGATAAAATCACAAAAAAACATCAGAATCTCACAGCGGAATTTTTCAAAAGATAATACCGTAATATTACACAGCGGTACATATTACATCAGAGCATACTGAATCTAGTGATACAAGCCATTCATAGTACATCTTTAATTGTACATATCATAGATGACCAAACTTGCAGACTTAATTATACAGTAGATGGGATAAGTGGACCAGCGCACAGCAAGATCCATTCCAGCTTCTCAAGTCTTATCCAATTCTGATTCACTTGTCTATTCATAACAAGTGTTATGAATACCCAAGAGTTTAAGGGAAACACAGAAAAATAAACTCCGGGTCAGTCAGGGGACTGGTATGAGTAAACAGTTTAAAACAGAGTAAAGAAATAAAAATATCTCATAAGACCACGCCGTGAATACAGAACGGGGTTTTACCTTATGGGATCAAAACACTTTGTATACTTGAAATAAGATATTATCATAGTGTCTATAAGTTTTTCACAAATAAATTAGAATTTAGATGAATGCTTGCATCTTACATTCTCCTATATAGTATACAAATAAAATCCGCTTGGTGCTTATGGAAATTGGATTTCCAACTATGACAAGGTATGGGACCACCTACCGATAGTGTATCTCTAGAGACGAATACACTGGGTTCAACAAGAATGTCTTGCAACCCGGCCCACACATGACCGACCACTCATTTCTCTTGAGTGTGTTGAATATATTGTCACCTTACGGCTTTTTGTCGCGACCACCGTAGTTCCCGGAGATACAGAATTGAAAGAAGTAACAAATATGAATATTCTCTAGATGGTGACAATACACCCTAATGGGAGCGACCCACATAGCCATGCTGCCTGCCCGATTTTTGTCATTTCCTGGGTGTGAGGCTTGAGGCTAGACTTACCTTTTTATCATCATAGTTTATTTCCTTTGAATGCCACATCGTTAAAACTTCCCAACCACTAATTGACTTCCCCAAAAATAAATTATAGGTATAAAGCATAAAGAAACGAATTTCTCTGCCACCATATAATTATGTTTGGAGAGATCAACGTACGTGACCAGTTAGAATTACTTTGTCATACATTCGTCCATACAAGTTGTCCTAGGATTGGACAAACCAAAGGCACTATTTAAAAATATTCCTTGCGCAACTCCATCTTTTATTATCTTCGATAATCTCTGACGCGCAACGTATAATCAATTCAAAGTGTAATGTTAATCCGGTCTCTTTGAAATGATTAACGAATATATTTCCTTTTTAAATTATTAATCTAACATGACTCTAATTAATTTACATAGATAATTACAGTCAAACTAAACAGCACATGATCATCTTGCTTATATCTGGGTATTTTGATCATGTCTTAAAAAAACGAACAATTTCAGTGTGTGCATCGCACACGGTTTTTCTTTACATTCTGTTCGTAACTTTAAAAAATAAATACTGACATTATTCTTTCAAAAAATTTATTTTCCACCGTTTTTTCTGATTCCAAAGATTCATAAATGAATTTATAATTTACAATATATATTTCAACTTTTACTCTTCACATTGTTCTTGTCAATTTCCTCTTTTATTTCTTACATCGATCTTCTTCTTCTTTTTATATACCAATAAAGTATCTATTTTTATTTATCAATCTAACCTGATTAAAATATGATTTACAATTCTTGTTTTATATAGTACAGAATTGTACCTGATCAATCGCTTGTACCAAGAAAATTCAGACTACAGTTTTTAACAGTCAAAAACACATACGTTTCCCCTTTTCATTTGACTTTGAAACATTAAATATTTTTATTCGAAAACCATTTCAAATTCTAGTTTAAAATTAAATTTATAATTTAACTTAAATTTTAGCTTCTGTATTTCAATTTCAATTCTTGACAAAACTATATTCTATCCTGATTCACTTCTTTTCCATTGACTAAAAAAAAATCTATTTTTATTTTATTATATATTTCCCTTTGATTCCCTATACTAAATCTGCTTCTTCTATCTACATATTAATTTAAATAAAAATTACTTTTTCCTGCATTATTAATCTAGACCTGATCAAAAATACAGTTCTTATTTATACAATACAGAACAGTACATTACCAGGTATTCGTATCAGGAAGTTTAGATTTACAGTTTAAAACATACCGTTTAAGTGTATGTGTAGCATACAGTTTCTCCTTTCATTTTTTTTAACTTTAAAATGTTTTCTTTAGAAAATAAAATTTCTAATTTAATTTATAAACTAAATTTATAAAATTTTAATTACACTTCTGTACCTCGTTTTCAGTTTCTAACAAGACTGCACCGGATTTACCTTCTTTTTCCTGCTTGCAATTTTTTTTAAATAAAAATGTTATTTTTATTTATTCATTTATTTCCATATATTCCTATTCAATCTATTGTCTATTTAAAATTTGGTTTTAAATTTTATTTAAATCAAAATCTTCTTTCAAACAAAATTTGACCAAAGTACCACTTTGATCAAAGTACCACCTTCGGTTTACCATGGTTTCTTGCTTGATCAACCCCCGTTCTCACTAAATCTCCACTGCCAGGTAGTACCACTTTCCTATACCCAATACTGATGCACACCCCTCTCCTGTGTGCACGTGCACAACTGACGCGGCCACCCTGAACCGCCTCCGACCACCATCGCACATCACTCGCCACCACCAGGTCACGCCGTAGCCCCTGAGTCCCACCATTTCGTCATGAACAGTGTTTTCACCCTTCAATGCAACTATCAGTAAAAACCATCATCCAAGAAACCACCTCCCGTCACCTCCTCTGACCACGTGCCACCGCCACCTCCCTGACATGCCACCCCGACGCCCCTGTTCCCTCCAGACCGCAACCCCTAATCTTCCCCGATAAAGAGCAGTTCGGTTTTTAAAAACCGAACCCAAAAGCAATAGTTTAACCCTAATTCGATTCCATTCCCCAATTCTACCCATTAGAAAAATTAGTTTGTATTTTTCCTAGCATACTTACTCCTCGATGAAGCTTCACCTTCATCCACAACATCCCTGATACACTGGATGATCGGAAATTGCCCCAAATCCAAATTTTGATCATCACAGTCCTTCGGCCAATATAGGGCATTAAAAATCACGAAATTGCTTTTAAAAATCATCATTCGTCACTAGGATTGCATCTATGTATTCAGTTTGATCTAATATGAATTTTGAAAATTTGATCGAACAGAGAGGTGTTGAAAACATACTATGTTCTTTTGGTTTTATATACAGTGTATAATAAAAATGATTTGGCTACTTCTAACCATATTTTTTTGCTATGGATAGTGTTTTAAAACCAATATAACATCACTCTTCTATTCCTAACATGGATTCACAGATCAAAATTTTGGATGGTGTAAATTTTAAAACAGAAGAACAGGACACAGTATGATACTATTTCCTTAAGCAATTTATTCTTAAAGCTTAAGTGCCAACCAAAAAATATGTTTGATTAGAACAAACAGATAACTTAAACAAGGCATACCACTTTTCACAAGATCCACACAAGCAAGATTCATTTCCAATTCAATATAGAAAGAATCAGTAAAGAAAACTTTGTTAAAAAGATTTACTCACTTGTCAGCTTAGAAGCTCACTGTTTCTTCTTTACTGATTTACTTTGAATGCCTTGTGTTGTGCCGAAATGTGTGAGTGCTCAAGGCCTTATATAGGAAAATATTAAAATATGGTTGCATTTAATTACTGGTTTTTGGACAAAGATCAAAATCTGTTTTCAGATTTTTTTGTGACAAGTGAAAGACAACTTAAAAAAATATTTCTCTCACAAAATCTAAGCACTAATGCCAACATGCACATGGCTTAGATCAGCAAATTTTCATGCTGAAAAATCCCTGTGCAAGATCACCCTCCTCTCCTATTGGCTTCTATGAATTATCATCTTAATTGCTAATGTCACAACCATGCTTTCCCAAATCTTTTCCTTGGTTTTAAACAAATTTGGTGATCATCTTTTGTACCATAAATATTCAGTTTTCACATGGTTTTTAAAGCTCACCTTTTCCACATGAAAATGTTGATTTAACCTAAACTATAAATTACATTACCTTGGCCTCCAAGGTAAAAAAAATCTGAAAATTTCTACACTATTGTACTCGCGGCCATGTGGGTTTAAGCATGGAGAAATCTTTAGAAAATCATAGTTTTAGAAATCATCTAGGGTAGGAAAGATCAAGTGTATATTTGTACAAGATTTGGTAATCTTTTAGTACATGGTTTTTGATAAAATGAATATGTTTTTGGAAAAATAAAAAGAAAGAAGAATTCAGAAAATCTTAAGAATGATTTGCCATGTGCAAGTGCATGCTTTCAAATCCTTTTTCCTTGTGGCCTTCTAGTGTAGGTGCATTTTGTGTAGGTGCATTTTCATGTACATACATATATGAAGTTATGTTTGCAAAGAATGGTGCTTCCATGTTTTAACTAGATGTATGTGTGAAACCAAGAATGCTCATATAAACTTGCTTTTGCCAACAAAAGTTGGTCTTATCATGCTTTGGTCAAGCATGCTTCATTAAAAAAAACAAGAATTCTACTTAAATAAAAATACAAGGTTTTAAATCCTTTTAAAAATAATAATGAACAAACATATGTAAAAGGAAAAATGGCATTTTAAGTTTTGCTATAAACATGTGTTATTATCCATACATGAGAAAATGAATTTTAAATAAACGCTATACATTTCATGCTATTATACATGAATGAGTAAAATAGATGTTTGTAAGTGCTGTGCTACATACTTATGCAAATGCTATCATACATATTTTAACATGTTTTAGAATTTTTAAAGTATTTAACTCGTATTTCTAAACACGTACTTATGATAATTTAATATCTGTGTAAAAAGTCCGGGTCATTACAAATTACAATTTAGACATCCGAATAAAAATTTCAGACATCTGAATTGTTCTTCTTATTTGCATAATTATTTGAAGCAGGTCAGACGTCTGACATATAATATTCAGACGTCTGAATCCTATTCCAAAGCACATTTATTCTTGAAAACATGTTCAAAACGATATCGACGAATGCCTAAAAGCATATGATGTTATGTACATTGAAAAAATAGGTGACCAGTGGTTTCAGGGTGCTCTTCACACAAGGCACATTCAGTGTTTGTAGTAATGCCATAACGATGCGAACTGCCTCTTGTGTTTAACCTCCCCATGATAGCCAGATAAGATATGAAAGACATCCTCTTACTGATTTTTGTTATGCCAAACAAATGAGAATATGGGGTCATAATTACCTGCATTTTGGACGGCTTCCCAAGCTTTATGGAAGGTGAAGACACAACCGTCTCCCCAAACCTAAATATCTTAAATGTTACTAGGACATAAAGGAATAGGAGAAATTTTAGAAATCAATTCTCGGGTAGCAGGATGTATAGAAGGTTGAAATGCTCCATTTCGAATAATGGAAGATACTAATTGATTAGGATTACCAATAATTGAAACTCTATTCATACCAAGCAGATCAACCAAACATTGACTGTTAATCCATGGCTCTGACCAAAGAAAAGTATCCTCACCATTTGCTATTGCTTTGTGAAAATATTGCTTGGAGTTTGTACGAAGTCTAAGCATGGACTTCCATGTCGATGAAGCATTATTATCAATTGGCATCGTCCAGAATTGCTTGCCATTGTAGTAGTACTTTGATTTCATCCATTGGGTGCAAAGAGATTTCTTTGCTAAGAAATTCCGTAGTAATTTGATATAGGCAACACGTTTAAGATCAGAGAATTTTCTTAAACCTATTCCTCCTCCAGTTTTGGGTTTACAAAGTTGATTCCATGCAATCTTGTGTGATGTTCCTCCTCGAAAAAATCAGTGCAAAAAGATTGCAGTTTTTCCAGTGTATATTCAGGGATCTGATATACAAATAACCAGTATAAAACTGTAGGAGTGATCACTGAATTGCTCAATTTTTCTCGACCTGCAAAGCTCAAAAATTTCATTTCCCAACCCTGAATCTTGCTTTGTACTATATGGATTAGAGAGTGACATTCAGGTAGTGGAGATAATTAGAAGACAAAGGTACACCAAGATAAGTGATAGGTAAATTACCCTGTTTGAAGCCCAGAATATCCAGCAAAGAAGAAGCATTCGAGGTAGAAGTACTAAAATAAATCTTTGCTTTTTGAGCATTGATATTTAATCTAGCATGCTTCGCTAACTTGTTGGAAATGTGCTTCAAGGTGGAGGCATTTAGAGTTAATGATCTACCGAAAATCAACAAATCATCCACATAGAGAAGATGTGATATGCATGGATGTATCAAAGTAGGAGTAGTAAAAAAAATTCAAATGCACAGCTTTATTCGTAAGGTAACTAAAATACTACATTGCCAATGTAAATAAATAAGGCGATAACGGGTCCATTTGGCGAATGCCTCGATTAGATGTAATAAAGCCTTTAGGTATACCTGGTATAAGAATGGAAAAGGTCACAGTAGACATACATTCATACACCAAATTGATGAAATGCATAGGCAATTGTATTTGTGCCATTACAAAGCAAATAAATTCTATGTTCACCATATCATAGGCCTGTTGAAGGTCCACTTTAATACAAAATATAGCAATGCCTCTTTTCTTAAAATCACGCAAGAGCTCATGAGCTAATAAAATGTTATCACCAATATATCGATCATTTATAAATGCACTATGATTTTCTGAAATAAGATGAAGTAGAAACAGCTTCAACCTATTACATAAGATCTTGGAAAAAAAATTGTAATACATATTATAACATGAAACAGGCCAATAATGTGATATACTGATTGGCCTGACTTGTTTGGGAATCAGAGTGATAAAAGTATGATTAATTGATTTATGGAGTTTACCTGATTTAAAAGGTCCATGAGTACTGCATGTAAATCAGTTTTCAAGTCATCCCAATATAGCTTTAAATTTTTTGCATTTATCCCATCGGGATTTGGATTAGAATCATCGTTGACTGAAAAAGTAGCTTGTCTGACTTCTTCAATTAAAATGTCCTGAAGGAAGACATGTTGCCCTGATGAACTAATCATGGATATTGGTTGAAAGTTGGGAAAGGTAGTGGGAGAGAGGACCATCAAATAATGCAGTAATATAAAAAACTGCCTCCTTTCAATGCCATCAGAATTGAATAACAACTGACCATCGGCTTGAATTAATGCCCTGATATGATTATAAAACCTTCTAATTGACATTCTGGAATAAAAAATTAGGAGTTAGTATTACCTTGTTGGAGCAAATCCACTTTGGCTTGCTGCTTTAAACTAGCTACTTATACATTCTGCAAATTCTTAACTTGCTACTTTGCTTGCAGGTAATCTTCATATAGCATTTCATTTTCTGGATAAAGATCAACCTCAGTTTCCAATGTCAGTAAATGTCGTTTAGAATTTCCAAAAAGACCTTCATTTTTATCATGAATTTGATTCCATGCTTTTAGCTCTTTTTTACAAGCTTGGAGTTTATACAAGAACTGATCATAGCTAGGAATTCCCCATGTAGTACAAGCTAACCCCCTTTGAACACATTCCCTATAACCTTCAACCTTTGACCATTCATTTTCTGTATCGAAACGGGAACCCCTTATGATGTTGAATAGGAATCAATTCTAAGATATGGGATTATGATCATTGAAGGATTGGGAAAGAGAAAGAGCTTTCAAGTGAAGAAAATGTTGCAAACAAGACTAATTTACAAGAATTTTATCAATATAAGTTGTAATTCCTTTATGTCTCCATGTGAATTTGAATCCGAAAGGCTTAATTTTTGACAAAGCAGAGTGTATAAGAAAGTTTTGAAATTCACGAAGTTGCTGATAAGGTACTGGAAGACCACCTTGTTTATCGTATGGCGATAATACTATTAAAATCACCAATCAAAACCCATGTGTTTGAAATGTTGAGTGATTCTTGTTGTAGAAGTTTCCATAAATGTTGTTTATCATGAAAGGAATTACAAGAATATACAACAGTGAAGGTCTTAACAAAGCCACCACTGTTGTTTGCCTGCATTATTATATGTTGGAAGGATGATGAAATAATATCTATGCTCCAAACTTTTGAGTTCCATAAAAGTAAAATACGACCAGATGATGATTGAGAATTGTTATTCACAGTACGCCAATCTGATGGAAGAGATGAGATAAATTTATTTAAATTGGGTAGGGATAGTTTGTGTTCAACTAAACCAACTAATGATAGTTTATCTTGTCGTAGGAGTTTGAACACATCTGCCATTCGGTTGTACGTGTTCATCCCCCTTACATTCCATGTCAACAATGTCATTTATTTGAGGATGAGCTCCTCTATGATCTTTTAGCAAGAGCATAATCATTAACTTTTGTTTTACCTTTCATATAATTCAGATTAGGATCAACCAAAGAAGATGTGTCTTGCTGCTTTTCAGTGTTAGCCTCATCATTAATTGTTTCAGCAACATAAGTCACATCATCAGGGGTAATATCTGAAGGAAGTTTGGTATTGAGAAAAATCAGATCATCGACTTTATCACTCTATTGGTTATCTTGAGCATCTGCAATATTCGTTGAATCAGGATTTTCAGTGGGCATCCAACGAGGTTCGCTACGAGTTTAATGTAGAGATTCCAAATGACCAAAGCTAAATCATTGGTGACATTTTGGGGGTACAAATTCATATTCAACGATAACATCAACTTTTATTCCATTATGATGAAGGATAGGAATAATAGTTCGAAGATCAGTCTGGGTGTTTATTTGGATTTTAACTCTTGCAAATTTCGTGAACTTCCTTGCTGCAGTCTTTTCATCAATTAAAAGTGGAGTTGCAATAAAGCTTGATACAATTTTAGTTGCTTCTTTGGTCCATAATTCTATTGGCAAGTCATGCAGCCTTATCCATGTCTGAACTTCATCAGTGTTGAAACGATTAAAATCAAAAGCAGGAGACCATGGTTCAACCATAAGCAATCGATCGAAATATGAGTAAGTGGAACATTCTAAAATTTTATCAAAATCTGCCTTGTCTTCGAATTGGGCTGTAAAAGTTGTATGAAGATGAAATATGAATGTGAAAGTTGGCAGCAGGCTTCTAGACACGAGAAATATATTCCTTCAGTTTGACAACTTGTAACTGAAAGTTGATCGGAATTAGCGCAACTATATTTGACCAGGCAGATTCAAATATGTTGAAGATTTTCTCAGGAATGAATACATATTCAGATGAAGGTTGAACAAAATTCAAGGAGTGGTTGTTGGGTGGTGCAGGGATGTTCTTCGTGAGAATGCTGGCGTAGGAGGATGAGGATGATGATGTTTCCGGAGGTTTGCAAGGTGGAGGTTGTGATGGTAGGCTGGTGGACGAGGAGGTGGTTTTCGAATGTGGAGATGAGGGATGTCGTGGGTTATTTTTTGGAGCGGTTTTCGCAATTTTTGATCGAACATGTATGTGTGTGTGCGCGCGCGCACACACACAAACACACATATCGGCATAAAGGAAGTATAGGATTAAACAAGTTTTACTTTTTTAGAAATTAGTTAACTTAGTTTATTATTTTGAAATTTAATCAATAATAACATAGCACAAGGAGCTGCTATAGCATAGAGGGTTTCGGGTGGTAAACGTGTTAATGGCGACAGGGTGCCATCTTTTTCTTTCTCCATCGCGATCACTTCTCAATCGCTCTTTCTTCAATCTCGTTCTCCCCTTGCAAATTTCTTTAACTTCACATCTTCCTCCATACTCACCATGCTTTTGCCGTGCGTGCGTTTTCACCACCCCCAATTTTATCTTCAGATCTAAAACCCTAACAGCTACAAGTCACCTTCTTTCCTGATCACTGGCAACCTCTCAATCACTCTTCCTAGCGTTCAAGGAACTGACGTCCATTCCGAACTCTAGTTTGGTGGCTCTTCTGTTCTCCAGAATTGTTTCGACTTGCTAGATCTAGGAGTGTTCTGAGCCATGTGGTGTGACCTCTGCCGCTAAGAATTCCTTCTCAATTTCGCGACTTGATAGCTTTGGTTTTCTGGTATGCTAATTTATGTCCTATAATTTTCTGAGTAGCAATTAAATCGTCACATGGACTATTTTCTGAAACCTGGATGGAACCTTTCCTCTCGGTTTGTGCTGCTTCTTTAGGAGTGGGTCATATGAAACTGCTGTAGCAGTTGAGATGTCTCGACATACTTTTTCCTGCTGCATACCTTGAAATTGTTCACATCAACAGTGTGCCTTGTACATTTTATCTTCTTGTGAACTTATGTAATTCTGCTTCCTTTTGGAAAATGTAACATATGTAATATGTAATTTCCTCCCTATGTGGAGTTGTGTAGTGTAGTAAATTTGCTAGCTCCTGTTATGTAAGCCTGATTAGGTAGAGTTGACGGAACACTGTAAACTCCGTAGGTGGTGGACGGTCCACCTTAAAAACCGTAATTAGTTGATTGCCAACCACAGTCCCCTGTTCTTATTTGTAATTTTATTATTAGTAATAATAAAAGACGGTTACGAAACACTTTAAAAAGCGGTTGGCTATGCAAAAAAAAATTGAAACTTAATAAATTCCTTAGTAACATAGTTAAATATTTATATAACGTGGTTAATTTTAATAGACTTATTTAGTTTTGATAAAACATAGTTAAATTTTATAAACTTGGTTGATTTAGTCAAACGTTTAACTAATTCGGTTAATTTTTATAAAAATTGGTTAAATTTTATTAACTTGATTATTTTTATGAACTTAGTAACTCTTTTTAAAATTTAATTTTCATGAACTTTGTTATTTATATAAACTTATTAACTTATATAGAAACTACTTAAATTCTAAAAAAAATATGCAATTTTTAAAAATTAGATTAATTATTATAAATAAGGTTAATTTGTATAACTTAGTTAGCTTCATTAAATTTTATAAAAATTAGTTGATTTATTTTAATTTGTATGAAATTTTGTCCATATTTAGAAAAGTATTTAATTTTTATATAACTTGATTAACTTAGTTAAACTATTATATAACTTAATCAATTTTGAAGAATTTATCCAAATTTTATAAACCTTGTTTAACTTAGTTATTTTTTACAAACTTATTTTAATTTAATTAAATATTAGTAAAGTTAGGTGGTTGGTTCGAACTTGAGCACTTCAGAGTATTTTTTTTGAATAAGATTGAAAATTCAAGGCATCTAACTTGAACTAAGCTTTTTAAAACCATTACTTACTCGGGAATCAGGATGGAATACACTACACTACACTCAAAATGGGAATGACAATTGCCCAAAAAAATAGCTCAAACTTTTTATTCCTGTACCTATTCAAAAAGAACCTCCATTCTCCATAACAGCTCAAACATCAGCAATATCAATGTCGACTAAACCAAAAAAGTAAAATCAAGTAAGTGAAATATTTATAATTTTTATATTATTTTAACCTAATATTGTTAATTGTTTGCTTTGAATATTTTTGTTAATTGCTTGTTTTAGATAATCTTCTGTTGACTAAAAGGAGTAGATACCGTCAAATGCAAAGCATAGATAGTGTGACAGTTGCAGTATAGAACGAAAGGAAAAATTATAAAATTCTAAGCTAATACTTAGTAATTAACTATACACAAATTTTAGGAGATAAAAATGGAAAGAAGAAGGAAAAAAATATAGTGTTGTTAACATAAGAAATAAATTTGCAGTATTTTAAAAAGATATCAATTATAATTAAAGAGAGACTTGTCATAAATATTGTGGTTTAATTAAACGACCAACATTCTGATCGTGAAGAGAAATCTAATAGTTGTATTGAAGCTCCGGCATTTTTCTTTGAAGAGACGAACTCACTGATAATATTGCTCGATATGTGCACATAAAAGCCGAACAATTTGAAGTACCCCAAATTTAGACACTATCATTGAATACTATAAGGCTAATTCTATTTCCACCCCGCTTTTCTCCTTTTTCACTCAATTCATCTTTAAAAAACCATCGCACCTCAGTTTTTCCTCTTCACACCCCGATTTATACCCAAAATGCCATCATATTTTTTGAATCACATACAAATATGACGTGGTTGATTCACAAACATCGCTTACTCCAAACTAGGTTGTCATACAAACCTCACTCGATTCTAACTAGGTTATAATACAAACCTAGTTTGATGGTAGCGAGGTTAGCATGCAAACCTCACTCAGACCAAGCAAGGATTTTACATGAACCTAGTTACGTTCAAGTTTTTTTGTACGAATATTTATTTTAAACGTGTTATTTTGTGATTTGGAGGGAGGGCAATTTCGGAATATTAAAATTTTATAAATTAGCGGGGTGTGAAAGGGAATAAGAGGGGTGTAAATAGAACTAGCCATACTATAATAAACCATCATCAAATTAAATTGGTTACCAGAAGCACTTTGCCTTTTATTTCAAATCCGCATTAAAGCTAGCTATACATTAATTCAATACATGTAGCCACAATAGTGGGAAACTAAATGGAGTGCGTTTAAATATGTATAAATCTTATTACCACCTTGGAAAACAGAACTGTGAACATCTTGATACTTCACAAAATAATTATGGTAGCTACTATAGTATGTAATCGCAGGAGAATATAAATAGTTAGTAAAATGTGCACCTCTACAATATTTTCCACGTACTTCATTAGCAATGACAATAGATCAATCAAGCATGTATCCATGTATGGGTGCTGAAAAAAATGAAGTTGTAGGATGCCTCTCCACACCCTGTAACATGTAATATGGTATACATCGTTGAATCACATGAATTTCAGTGCTATTATGAAACTAAGAATAAAACTAGACGGATTAATGGTTTACTTCATGTTTTCACACACACACACACACATGGAAAAAGATTAAAAGGAAAAATAAAGTGCGAACATGAATTATCCCCCAAATAAGTAAGATAAACCATAAGTTCTTTCTTGTTTAAATTTTCATACTTAGGCCACCAAAAAAAAAGTTAACTAATAACTCATTCATCAATCAGTCTGTGGTAGCACAGTTGAACATACCATTTAAGATGCAGACAATAATTTACAAACAAGAATGTAAGTGTCCTAAAGAAGCCTATAGTTCCTAAATAGCTAATCTGAAGCACTGCCTCACATTCAATAGTACTGTTTTTAGTCAAAGGTGCCTCTAAATAACATAGGAATTGCTAAAAAGATGGAGCAAAAAATTCAAACCATGCGCTAATGGCTTCTTCCTTATCCCCTTTCTATTCTTCTTTCATCTTTGAATTGGCCTTCCCTCCCCTTCCTTCCTGTCCTCTTGATCCACCTCCACCAGTAAATCCCTACTCTGATAAGTCATCTCATCAAAAGCAAATAGAGGATCCTGATCCGATTACTTTTAGATCATCCGCTATCCCAAACCAGATCTCTCGTATCATAATCAATACTCACAAAATGCCAGTTGATCTAAATAGCAAATCTCTAATTGATCCAAATATTGTATCGACGTTGTCATTAATCAATGAATCTAACAATACTGATAACTCTTAGCTCGAAAATTCCGCAACTTTGCCATCAGATCTCGCAAAATCCTATTCAAACCAGAATCTGCCTCTAATTAAATCCGACTTTGCATCGCTTTTCAAGGCTCTACAACATAATGCTGGCAGCTACAAACTCATCCATTTTGATATTCCAAGGGACACGACTAAAAAGAGAATTCCTGATGTGGTCAAGCAGGAAGGTATGAAATTCTGGAATGATTGTGTTGTTGGTTTACTCTATAATATATTACTGTTGTGAATTTCCTACGTAAGTATTGGACATTGAATGGTGAAGTGGACATTAAGTTCGTTGGATTCAACTTTTTCTTCAAATTCTCAAACGAGCAAGATAAAGGGAAGATATTGCATGCGGATCCTATTTTTATCCGGGGTCGTATGTTTATTATCACTAGATGGGATCCCACTATCGGTAACTCACAATCTCAAATCAGGAAAGTCCCGATTTGGATTCATCTTCATCGAATACCTCTGATACTCTGGACACTTTATGGGATCAATTATTGGCTGGTATGTCATAGTGGTAGACTTATCTGTTTTGACGAGAGCACGGGAAAAATGCAACGCTTTAAATACGCAAAAGCACTAGTAGAGATTAATCGAAATTTTGAGCTACCAGACAGCATTGAAGTAGAGGAACTTAGGGTTAACTGTCCTTTAGTCAAAATATCTTATGAGTGGAGACCATCTATCTGTACTATCTGCAAGGTTTTTGGTCACAACACATCAGAGTTTGAGCACAACACAAATCACGAGGTCATGGAAGATGCTCATCGCTTCAAGCATGAAGAAAAGGTTTATGGAAATCGAGGCTTAAATGATAAGATGAATTGGAAAAATGATAAGATGCCAAATAATCAAAACACTTGGAAGGAAGTGATTGATAAAAAGAAACAAATATGGGTCAGGAAAGTTAATGCTGAACAGACAAAGAATGAGGTTAAGAATCAGGTAGACACGAAGAATATTGGCAAAGAGTATCAAAAAGAAGAAAAAGTTTTAATAATTGACAGTGATGGTTTAGTTCATGATCAAAGTGAGTTCAATGGCGAGAAAGAGGAGCCTGATAGAATAAATGTACAAGCAACACAACCACAAATTCGGGTTTGAGCAAAGGGAAACAAATTATTAATGTTGACAATGAACTATCCAATGACATAGCCAATGAAGAATTCATTCTTCATAACAGTTTTTCAATTCTGGAAAGTCTATCATCTTTAGAAGTGAATAATGATGCTTCGGCATCTACGTCAATGACCGAGGGTGCAACTTCTTCCACAATTATTCCCATTTCTCAAGATAACCCTACTGATATGTCCTTTAAGTTTCATGCTCCTGCTAACTCAAAGTTCAGTTACAAAGTTAACTCTCCAATATCTTCTCCCTACTCACACTTATCTTTATCCCCTCACACCACGCTACCTCCACCAACGTCAACTACTACTGATCAATCCCCTTCTAAATCAGTAGAAAACTCAAGCTGTCATGGAAGTAAAAAGAGTAAGAAGGGTAGAAAGAAAAAGACGCAATACACTTCTTCCAATGATATTGAAGATTTGAATGACGGAAAATAATATCCCCCTAGTGACACTATGCTTCTGTCAGCTCTAAAATACCCATCTAAAATGCATACAAGAAAGCATCCCATTAACTCACTTCCCCAATGATGAATCACAACATTGCTTTCTGGAATGTTTGGGGTCTTCATTTGGCCTCAAAGTAAAGTGATGTTAAAGCATTTATTAGTGGAAAAAAATTCAAGTAATCTGCTTATCAGAAACAAAACTGGACCTTAATCTGTCTATGAGAGCTACTTTCTTCATGTGTCTAGATTGGACTATGGAACATAATCTTATCAAAGTTAATTTTGGTCGATTATTAACGATGTGGAATCCGAAATTCTTTCACTTAAGTAAAGTCTCCTCCTATGATCAGTACATTCATTTCAAATGTCTTCGTTTTCCATCCAACTCTTATTTCCTTCTTACTTCTGTTTACGCCCAAAACCCCTCATCTCTGCGCCAAAATTTTCTTGATTTTCTCCCTTCTTTGAATTCATCTTCTGATCCATGGTTAATTGGCAGTGATTTCAACTGCATGTTCTCTTGTCTTCAAAAATATGGTGGTTGCTTTCTCACTATCAAAGATATAGCACCGCTGTAACACCCCGTATTTTCTGTGATCGTATAAGTAACAAACCAGAGAATAATTAATTTTTAAAATAAGAATCAAGGGAAATGGGTTGCGCTATTGCGTTCGTCTCGAAATTCTGCTTGGAAACGAGTCCGAGTTTTTGAGAAACGGAGTCCGTATGAGGGAGATATGGCCCTCCGAAGTTTCAGAGAATTTCAGAATCGAAAACAGCTCGAAATTCAAATTCGAAATTCGAATTCAAACCCAGAAGCGGGTTGGGCGGGAAATTTCCCGCCCAGGACCCAGGTCGACTGGGTGGTCGACTGGGTAGTCGACCTCCCCAGGGCCAGGTCGACCATAGTGTCGACCTGGGGGGGACCAGGTCGACCATAGTGTCGACCTGGGGGTCGACCTGCTCCCGAAACCCACTTTCTGAACCTGATGCATTCTGATGTATTTAGACTCGTTTTCTGTCTAGATTCGTCTGCCTAATCCTATTTAAACACTCCCAGAACTCACTTTCTCTCCACACCATTTCATTCTACCTATGCTCTGCCTCTGTTCTAATTAAAATAAAAATGGCGTCGCTACTCTGCTGAAATATGAACTGGAACTAGGACTAAAGCATCTTCTTCCAAACTGATTAAAATTAAAAGAGAACAACTGCAACTCTTCTTCTTCTTTAATCCAATCAAGGCAAGTACAGTTATTTTCCGCTATAAACGTTAATTATGATTGTGACATGAGCTATAAATCTGAATTTGAGGTTATGTCTGTTCTGTTCTGATCTATTTTATTCTGCATCTCTTTCTTCTTTCTGTTCTGTAGCCAGGCTACCACGAGCCTGCGCCAAATTTCATAAGAGATTAACGCACGAACGTTAAACTTTGGGACAAATAATGAATGATGGCATAAATGGGATATGGCTAATATGTGACTGATTTAAGAAAAAGGACATAGGTTGTAAACTAGATTTAGATCTATGCATATTCTGTGAATTGGAAGAAGACAAATCATTGTATGTTAACATATGACTTGAGACTTTGACATAACGCATATTTTGAATTAAGATCTGTTATAATTTAAAGTTCTAGATTGTTGGGCATATTGTTTATATAACAATTCATGATTTGGGATAAATAGAGAATATGACTTATGTGTGAAGGTTTATATTAAGATTTGATAACTATTAAATGTGAATAACACCTAAGTGGGTGATTTTTGAATATATGACATGCATTGAAATCGATGGCTATATTTGGTATAATTTATATGTGAATATCTTGTACTAGGAAAGTTTAAATAAATTTGGGACATGTGTAATATGGTAAATTATGACCATAATTTGTGCCATGTAAATTCAATGCAAACGTGGGGTATATGATCATATTGTGAATCATGACAACTATTTAGGCATGCAAACTTAGGCCAAATTTACAATTAGGCAAGATATGTTTATGAAACTTTAAGGAATGATTAAATCTGTTATATTGCCTAATCTGCTAGTTCTATTATATTGCCTAATTTGCTAGTTCTGCTATATTGCCTAATCTGCTAGATCTGTTCATTTGCTAAATCTGTCATCTGCTAAGTCTGCTGAAAATGCCTAATCTGTTATATATTAAATCTGCTAAATTGCTTAATCTGCTAAGTCGCCTAATCTGCGAAATCTGTTATCTGCTATATCTGTTGAGTAGATATATTTAGTCTGTTATTGACATAATCTGAATTGGCTATAGTTATGAATAATTGACATGTATATTAGGCGTGGCAAAAATGGTAAATTATTAATTAATTGGCCGCAAAGATAAACATGGCTAACTCGAGGTTAGAATGAGTTTGCGGCGTAATTCTGCCCGGAGCCACCCGGCACATCCAGTGGCCGCAAACAACAGGTTCTAATGTGAGAAGTTAGTCATAACATGCTTGAAACCCAAGGTTAGACTCAGTTTGTGGCAGAAACCTGCCCGGAACCAACCGGCCTAACTAGTAGCCGCAAACTGTCAGTCTAATGTGAGAGGTCTGGGCATTAATATTTAATTAATGAAAATCTGGGATAAATATGATGTCTAAAACGTGTTGGGTGGATAGGGTTAAACCAACTAGACTGATGAAATTAATAAACCCGTTTCATGAATCTGTAGGCCCAATACAAAGTTAGACAATCTGTAATTCTGTTAATCTGTAATCGGTTAATCTGTAAGTTTGTTAATCTGTAAACGGTTAATCTGTAAGTCTGTTAAATACGTATATCTGATCCGTTGATCTGAAAACTTGTCTAATCTGTGAACTGGTTGATCTGAATTCTGTATGTCTGAACTTGTAAACAAGTTAATCTGAAATCTGTTAGTCTGGGGACATAAGGTTAGGAGGGAAATTACTTGTGTCATCTGTTTTTTGGGACCCATATTAGTCAGTAACCCTTTCTGGTATCAAAACTTTGACCCAACAGTAGGTAGGGTCCGGGCACGCTTACTGAACTAATTATAAGTGGTTCATTCTGATAATGGCGAGGGGTGTTGATGGTGCGTTCCAACCGGGTCATGTGCGTGCGTGGATCCCGGCCTGCCTCTGTGGATGTAAGACGCCGTGACATCTGTAAATAGGTCTGTGCCAATTGGTTGTCACTTTAGGGAGTGATACACCCTACTGTGGGGCCGACACAAGGTATTTATGTTTAGGGAGCCGATCGCTTGGGGTAGGGTTTTAGGGTACACTTAGTTCTGTCTGTTTCTGTTGGTACCGTCTGTTTCTGTTGGGTGGCAACACCCGTCTGTTTCTGCGTGGTACCGTCTGTTCGGGTGGTAAAGGCCCAATTACTAGTGTACACCTAATTCTACATTCTGTTTCCTAGGGATTAATCTGACTGTTTCTGTTCGGGTGGTAAAGGCTCATTATTAATATTCTGTTTCTGTTCGGGTGGTAAAGGCCAATTATCAGCATTCTGCTTCTGTCTGTTTCTGTTCGTGTGGTAAAGGCCCGTTATTAGCTTTCTGTTTCTGTGGAAATTATTTTGTTCCTGTTTCTGCTTCAGTTTAGACATTAGGGTGACACCTAATCCTGTTATACTAGTATTAGTGCGGAGAAGTGAAAAGCAAAAGCTTACATCATTCTGTTCTTTTTCTGTTTATCCTAAGTATATCTGCTACTCCTGTTACTGTTATCTCGCATCCAGTTTTATTTTCATGTCATTATTATTATTATATGTTCATATGCTGAAAGTCACTGGACTTGCCAGACTTTCTGTCTGACCTTGCTTGTTTTCGCCCCTTTTTCTTCCGCCCCCCCAAGGGTTTTCCAAGGAGGGAATACTTTAGCTCGATCCGGATTCCTTCTGCTTGAAGTGCTTAAAGTATGGCTTGGCTCTTTATAGCTTCTGTTCTGTGGGGATTATGATTTTAAAGTTTTGTACTCTGATGATTTTCTGAACAAGGCTGATATTTATGTACTTGAGTTTTTTTGGTAAAGATGTAACCAAACTGATTTCTGTTTTCCGCTGTAATAAAGTTATAATTTCTCAAATATTGTTTATCTGTCTTGTAAATTTCTGTTCTGTCTACTAAAACGCTCCACCAAAGTTAAGGCATTCCCTTTGTGAGTGACCTTAATGGAGGAGGGGTGTTACACTTGGTATCAGAGCTGAAGGTTACCAGACTGGGTAAAATTTTTAAAAACTATTTTCAAAAAGGTTTTTAAAGGAAGTATTTTCAAAAATAAAGTTTGCTTTGAAAAACATAATCCCCAAAGAGCCATATATCTTTCCTTTGGTCCTTTTTGTATTGAATCTTTCCTTTTTCGTTTCAGCATGTCTGAAGCATCTGAGATACCAGAGGGTGTTCATGTACCCAGTTGGTTTCGTCAATATCTTGAGGCTAGGACCGCTGCCGCAGGTCCAGCAAATGATCCCTCTCCTCCACCCCTTCCTCGTGCAATTGCTTTCTCAAAGATCTGTAAAGATTTTAGGGCCATGGGTGGAAAGGATTTCAAGGGAACTGAATCATTCGTAGAAGCGAGGAACTGGCTCAAGGAAACTGAGGATCTGTTTGTTATCTTCGAGGTGGACGATAGACAGAAGGTACAATTGGCGGTATGGTTGCTCAAGGACGAAGCTTCCTACTGGTGGGAAATCACCAACGCCGAGAGGCCGGTTGAAACATGGATGGATTTCCGAACAAGGTTTGAGATGAAATTCCTCTCGCAAGCTGAACGAAGTCTACAACTGGAAATGTTCTTATCTCTTGAGCATGGAAGTATGACGGTCAGGGAATACGTCAATCAGTTCAACCAACTGGCTAGATTCGGACTAGATTTAGTCAACACCCAACATAAAAAGGCTCTCCGCTTTGTTAAAGGATTGAACGAGCCACTGAACAGCCTAGCCATGACTCATGTACCCATGGGAGCGACTTACGAGAGATTGGTGGATATGGCACTACTGCACGAGGAAGACAACGAAAAGAAAGAAGAGGCAAAGAAGGAAGAGCCACAGAACAAGAAAGCATGGCCCAAAAAGGAAACACAAAAGAAGGGTGAAAAATCTGAAGATAAGAAGGAGAAAAAGTGCTTTACTTGTGGAAGCTCGACTCATCTGAACAAGGATTGCAGAAAAAGAAAGGGCACTTGCTTTAACTGTGGTGAGATGGGACACTTCACTAGGGACTGTCCGAAGAAACGAGGGCAAGGGCAGAGGGCAGGACCAACTTCTGGAAGGCAGGCAAACACTCTCGAGGCTAGTGGATATGATAGAAATAGGAAAACTTTCTGTAGGAGGTTTAATTTCTTTATCTGATTGTTGAGTTGAAACTCTTTCTGATTCTGGCATTTTGATTCTGTAACCGATACTCTGCACTTTAATACTAGTATTGTTTCTGATTCCACTGTAGGCTCAAACCCATAAGGGTTATGACTCATCTGCTTGTGATAGATTGGGGTTTGAGAGATATCTGTGTTCGGCGTCAAGAAGTACGCATACATTCTGGGTTTTATCATGCTTAGTTTTCTAAGAATCATTCGATAATCTGATCTGTACTAGTAGTCTGTAAGCATCTGGATATTTCTGAAAAGGTTAAGATTTCCAGTTTTGACATTGTCTAAAGAGGGTAATCCTCTGGGCATCAATCTGATATTGATCTCGGTCTTCGGGGCGGATACTTAGGGAATTTGTCTCTCAACCAAGGTCTAATGGAAACCAAGTTTCTGTTTTATCTGTACTCGCTTCCATCATTCGACTGTATCCTATCGATCGAGTCTTCGACCTATAGATAGGAATCCTATGGATGTAAACATGTGTTTGAGACATGTTATGTTTGATGGTTGCAAGTGGATGCAAGTGGTTGCTAGTGGTTGCTCGTGGATGCATATACATACACTAGGCACTAGATCGGCTCGAAAACACTCTCGTACTACATATGGATGTGTGAGCATTTTCAATTTTTGTGGATGCAAAATGGTTGATTCATCACATGGATGTTGCATTTGGATGAATGATTGCGCACACATTTAGAAATAATATGTATCAAATAGGAAGATTGCATACATGTTGGATTCATGACACTGACATAGTTCGCATTAAGGAGGTCAACTGAATCAGTGGACCGTCTGATCTTTGCATTAGATAAGGAACATATACACAGACTTTTGCATATGTTCATACAACATTAGAAGTTTTCTAAGGACAATGGATGCTTGTGGATGACGGTTGAGTAGATGGATGACTGGATGGTAGGACACATTCTTCTCAACTTGAAGATTTCGGGGACGAAATCCTTTAAGGAGGGGAGAATGTAACACCCCGTATTTTCTGTGATCGTATAAGTAACAAACCAGAGAATAATTAATTTTTAAAATAAGAATCAAGGGAAATGGGTTGCGCTATTGCGTTCATCTCGAAATTCTGCTTGGAAACGAGTCCGAGTTTTCGAGAAACGGAGTCCGTATGAGGGAGATATGGCCCTCCGAAGTTTCAGAGAATTTCAGAATCGAAAACAGCTCGAAATTCGAATTCGAAATTCGAATTCAAACCCAGAAGCGAGCTGGGCAGGAAATTTCCCGCCCAGGACCCAGGTCGACTGGGTGGTCGACTGGGTAGTCGACCTCCCCATGGCCAGGTCGACCATAGTGTCGACCTGGGGGGGACCAGGTCGACCATAGTGTCGACCTGGGGGTCGACCTGCTCCCGAAGCCCAATTTTTGAACCTGATGCATTCTGATGTATTTAGACTCGTTTTCTGTCTAGATTCGTCTGCCTAATCCTATTTAAACACCCCCAGACCTCACTTTCTCTCCACACCATTTCATTCTACCTATGCTCTGCCTCTGTTTAAATTAAAATAAAAATGGCGTCGCTACTCTGCTGAAATATGAACTGGAACTAGGACTAAAGCATCTTTTTCCAAACTGATTAAAATTAAAAGAGAACAACTGCAACTCTTCTTCTTCTTTAATCCAATCAAGGCAAGTACAGTTATTTTCCGCTATAAACGTTAATTATGATTGTGACATGAACTGTAAATCTGAATTTGAGGTTATGTCTATTCTGTTCTGATCTATTTTATTCTGCATCTCGTTCTTCTTTCTCTTCTATAGCCAGGCTACCACGAGCCTACGCCAAATCTCATAAGTGATTAACGCACGAACGTTAAACTTTGAGACAAATAATGAATGATGGCATAAATGGGATATGGCTAATCTGTGACTGATTTAAGAAAAAGGACATAGGTTGTAAACTAGATTTAGATCTATGCATATTCTGTGAATTGGAAGAAGACGAATCATTGTATGTTAACATATGACTTGAGACTTTGACATAACGCATATTTTGAATTAAGATCTGTTATAATTTAAAGTTCTAGATTATTGGGCATATTGTTTATATAACAATTCATGATTTGGGATAAATAGAGAATATGACTTAGGTGTGAAGGTTTATATTAAGATTTGATAACTATTAAATGTGAATAACACCTAAGTGGGAGATTTTTGAATATATGACATGCATTGAAATCGATGGCTATATTTGGTATAATTTATATGTGAATCTCTTGTACAAGGAAAGTTTAACTAAATTTGGGACATGTGTAATATGGTGAATTATGACCATAATCTGTGCCATGTAAATTCAATGCAAACGTGGGGTATATGATCATATTGTGAATCATGACAACTATTTAGGCATGCAAACTTATGCCAAATTTACAATTAGGCAAGATATGTTTATGAAACTTTAAGGAATGATTAAATCTGTTATATTGCCTAATCTGCTAGTTCTGTTATATTGCCTAATTTGCTAGTTCTGCTATATTGCCTAATCTGCTAGATCTGTTCATCTGCTAAATCTGTCATCTGCTAAGTCTGCTGAAAATGCCTAATCTGTTATATATTAAATCTGCTAAATTGCTTAATCTGCTAAGTCGCCTAATCTGTGAAATCTGTTATCTGCTATATCTGTTGAGTAGATATATTTAGTCTGTTATTGACATAATCTGAATTGGCTATAGTTATGAATAATTGACATGTATATTAGGCGTGGGCAAAAAGTGGTAAATTATTAATTAATTGGCCGCAAAGATAAACATGGCTAACTCGAGGTTAGAATGAGTTTGCAGCGTAATTCTGCCCGGAACCGCCCGGCACATCCAGTGGCCGCAAACAATAGGTTCTAATGTGAGAAGTTAGTCATAACGTGCTTGAAACCCGAGGTTAGACTCAGTTTGTGGCAGAAACCTGCCCGGAACCAACCGGCCTAACCAATAGCCGTAAACTGTCAGTCTAATGTGAGAGGTCTGGGCATTAATATTTAATTAATGAAAATCTGGGATAAATATGATGTCTAAAACGTGTTGGGTGGATAGGGTTAAACCAACTAGACTGATGAAATTAATAAACCTGTTTCATGAATCTGTAGGCCCAATACAAACTTAGACAATCTGTAAGTCTGTTAATCTGTAATCGGTCAATCTGTAAGTCTGTTAATCTGTAACCGGTTAATCTGTAAGTCTGTTAAATACGTATATCTGATCCGTTGATCTGAAAACTTGTCTAATCTGTGAACTGGTTGATCTGAATTCTGTATGTCTGAACTTGTAAACAAGTTAATCTGAAATCTGTTAGTCTGGGGACACAAGGTTAGGAGGGAAATTACTTGTGTCATCTGCTGTTTGGGACCCATATTAGTCAGTAACCCTTTCTGGTATCAAAACTTTGACCCAACAGTAGGTAGGGTCCGGGCACACTTACTGAACTAATTATAAGTGGTTCATTCTGATAATGGCGAGAGGTGTTGATGGTGCGTTCCAACCGGGTCATGTGCGTGCATGGATCCCGGCCTGCCTCTGTGGATGTAAGACGTCGTGACATCTGTAAATAGGTCTGTGCCAATTGGTTGTCACTTTAGGGAGTGATACACCCTACTGTGGGGCCGACACAGGGTATTTATGTTTAGGGAGACGATCGCTTGGGGTAGGGTTTTAGGGTACACTTAGTTCTGTCTGTTTCTGTTGGTACCGTCTATTTCTGTTGGGTGGCAACACCCGTCTGTTTCTGCGTGGTACCGTCTGTTCGGGTGGTAAAGGCCCAATTACTAGTGTACACCTAATTCTACATTCTGTTTCCGTAGGGATTAATCTGACTGTTTCTGTTTGGGTGGTAAAGGCCCATTATTAATATTCTGTTTCTGTTCGGGTGGTAAAGGCCCATTATCAGCATTCTGCTTTTGTCTGTTTCTGTTCGGGTGGTAAAGGCCCATTATTAGCTTTCTGTTTCTGTGGAAATTATTTTGTTCCTGTTTCTGCTTCAGTTTAGACATTAGGGTGACACCTAATCCTGTTATACTAGTATTAGTGCAGAGAAGTGAAAAGCAAAAGCTTACATCATTATGTTCTTTTTCTGTTTAACCTAAGTATATCTGCTACTCCTGTTACTGTTATCTCGCATCCAGTTTTATTTTCATGTCATTATTATTATTATATGTTCATATGCTGAAAGTCACTGGACTTGCCTGACTTTATGTTTGACCTTGCTTGTTTTCGCCCCTTTTTCTTCCGTTTTCCCCCCAGGTTTTCCAAGGAGGGAATACTTTAGCTCGATCCGGATTCCTTCTACTTGAAGTGCTTAAAGTATGGCTTGGCTCTTTATAGCTTCCGTTCTGTGGGGATTATGATTTTAAAGTTTTGTACTCTGATGATTTTCTGAACAAGGCTGATATTTATGTACTTGAGTTTTTTTGGTAAAGATGTAACCAAACTGATGAAACACCCCACCTCCGTTAGGGTCACTCTCAAAAGGGAATGCCCTAATTTTGGTGGAGGTTTATAAGTATAAGTCACAGATATAAAAGACAGATATAAGAACACATATGTTTGAACAGCGGAAAACAACAACTTTTATTTCATTAAAATATGTGTTACACAATCCATGCCATAATTTGTTTTACAATACTTCCAAAAACATAACATCTTCATAACTGTCTTGATTACATTATTTAAAGAAGAATAAAGAAAACATAAATAAACTGCAAAAGTCCCATAATTGCTGTCCAAAGCCATAGTCCAAAACGAAAAGATCCAAGCAATACATTCTTTCTCTTCAAGCTGGATATGAAGGCTGGTCAAGCTGCGGTATTCCCTCCCTGTGGACCTGGGGGAGGAAACGGAAGAAAAGAAGACGAAAGAAAAGTAGAGTCAGACATAAAGCCTGAGTAAGTCTAGGACTATTCAGTCTATGAATAAAGAACTGGGTATGATAAGTATAAACTAGAAATGGGAAAGCACCATAAACTTAGTTAAGTTGTCTAGGGCCGAATATACTATCGTACCCCATACTAATCTCTGTACCCATATAAACTAGTTTCCAACAGGCACCCCATAATCAGGGTGAAGTGATCCATTTTATGATGATCGGCTCCTACTCGCATAGTTACACGTGTCTTACGGCCCCCGATGTTGTAGTTACCTATGCTAGTCCCACCATGGGGTGTATCAAGTCCCATGGTGGCTGCCCGACACAATCCTAGAATGCACATGTATGCTACTGGTGCCCAGTGCCTTATTTTTCTGCGCCGGAGTGTGTGCACACCCACACCCCGTTAGAACCTACACTGCTGCACCACCGCCGTCGATTTGACCTCTTACAGTCAGCCCAGTAATCGTGCCCCACCCTGCCTAGTTTCAGGGTATCATGATACCTTATAGGGTTACTGCTGAAAAGGGTCCCCCGCTACTAGGTTTTTCTATTTCTAGCCAACATGCTAAGTTGGTTAAGTGTGTTATAAACCTAACCCCCAATCAGCCTGTTTAGTTTAGCATGTTCCATCTTGATTAAGTATTAATATAATTTACTTAATCCTATCAATCCTGACTCAGCCTTAATTGTCTTATTAAAGCCTTGACCTCTCACATTAGACAGGTATTGTTGTGGCTGCCTGTTGCCGGTTGGGTCCGGGCAGTCTTACGCCACAACTCAGTCTAACCTCGGGTCCTTATTGGGCTCCATGTTTAACCACCCACATTGGATAGGTATTGTTGTGACTACTGGACAGCCGGGCGGTTCCGGGCAGGTTTACATCACAACTCAATCCAACCTCGGGTTAAACACATCGTATTTTCTACATTTACATATTTTGTCTTTCTTCTTTTTATATGTAAATATTTGCGTCCCATTATTCAAATTCATCTTTATTGGTTAAGATTTATTTATGCCACTTAAATGTTTTTCAAAGTTATTGGCGTGCGTCAAATAAGCCAACACATATGTTCTATATTTTTAACCCAAACGTCATTTCCCCCGTTTTATTCGTTCGTTCCAATGTAAGGTGTGTTGGGTTTAATACTTAAACCCAATTTAGCCATATGAAAGGGGAGGCTATAACATGGTGTTTATAAGGTGACATAAAAAGGGGAGTGTGAACGCATGAACTTGCAACATACGATCTAATTATCATAAGATAGGCATATGTGAACTTGCAATTGTAACAACATATAATATAAGCAATACTTAAACGTGAATCATTCTATTCACATAATCATGGTGTAAACGAAACATGTAGTCATGGCATAAATAGTACTTAAACATGAACCACTCTAATCATATAATTATGGCATAATCATAATTGAACATGAGTCCTTATATAGTCATGACATAAACATAATTGATTATGAATCCTATTATTCATATAATCATGGGTTTTTGTCCAATCTATGTAACTTGTAAGGGGATGCAATTCTAGTGTAAATTTCTAATGTAACTTATGTGCCAAAAATATATTATCATATGATTAAGATAACAACATAAGCTTAGAAAACATGTTCTTAACTAGGCATAATAACAAACATAGCTTAGACATGTTCATAAAATTAATACAAGCTTACAACGACGCTTTCTTTTGTCACTATCACAAAATCATGATTTTTATACTTGAACTATGATGCCAATTTCAACATAACCTTCATATGAATCATAATACTTAGGTGAATCAAATTACACTAAAGATGACCATAGAATTTTACATCATGTTGTCATAACAATAGACCATAGACTTGCATGAATTTCAAAATAAACTATTACAACATATAGTTGTTGTTCAACATGAATCTTATACTGGCATTTACCAAATGGGTCTTGTAAATAACTACCACAAACATGTAGTTTTCAATATGAATCATATGCTTGCATAAGTCCCAATCAAAATTCCACAACATGTGGTTGTCAATATAAGCCACATACTTGTATGAATCCAACCATAGCATTGCCAAATCGTTTAGAATCAAAATAACATACAAATATAAGTCATTATCGCCACAATTCCATTTCGTTTCCAACGCAAATTGCGTACTTGCAAATATCCAATCGTATACCATAATATTCCCAAATCGTTTTGCATCAAAGCAACATGCAAATATAGATTATTATCGCCACAATTCCATTTCTTACATTACACAAATCAACACAATTATTTAATTCATACCGGAATAGCACTCTACTTACAGCGTATGGCGAATCTTCAATTCAGAAATCTGAATTCTGAATTTGGAGACGCTATTTTTTGTTGTTGTAGGCATTGCATTGATTGATTTGATGTTGCTTTAAGCTTTGAATTATCTCCTAGTTGTCTCTCTATTTCTGACGTCTATCTTCAGTCTCTCCTCAGCAGCATGACGGTCTCATCTCCATTTTAGTTTATGTGAATTAGGGTTAGCCTTAGGTCCTTTTTATAGAGTTTGTGAGTTGATTTAGACCGTCGATGAAGCTTGGTTCAATAATAGCCGTTCGTTTGAAGGAGAGACCAACCAGGAGCTGACACCTAGCCCTAGTGACAAGGCAAGGCTCAGAAAATCGACCAAACACAGACCTGGCCAGCCAGGGTGGGCTGGGTTCGACCTGGCTCAGGGGCCAGGTCGACAACCCAGTCGACACCGTGTCGACTTGGCAGTCGACACGGGTTACCCAGGTCGACTGCCCAGTCGACCTGGCTAGCCCCAGGTCGACTGCCAAGTCGACCTGGGTGCTTTGGGCGGGAATTTTCCCGCCTTGGCCAATTGGGCCTGATTTTGAATTTTGAATTAGTTTTTCTGAGCTGTTTTCGTCTGTTCGAATTTTAAACCTAATTCTGAAACTTCCGGAGGCCATATCTTGGTCATACGGACTCCGATTTTCGAAAACTCGGACTCTATTTCGCGTATTTTTCCGAGACGAACGCAATGGCGTATCCCGTTTCCCTTATTTCTTTGATTTGAAATTAATTATACTTTAATTTATGAAATTCACGGTTATAGAATACACGGGGTGTTACATCCTCCCCCACTTAAAAGGATTTCGTCCCCGAAATCTTCAAGTTAGGAAGAATGTATATCCTAACATCCAAACATCCATCTACTCATCCATCAAACATGAGCATCCATTGTCCTTAAAAGACTTCTAATGCTTCATGATCATATGCGAAGTGTGTGTGTACATGTACTTATCTAATTCAAAATCAGGCGGTCGACTGATTCAGTTGACCTCCTTAATGCGAATTATGTAAGTGCTATGAATCCATTATGCATGCAAATCCTCCTATTCATGATTCTACATGAGTGCACAATCATTCATATAAATGCAACATCCATATGACAACACATTAAAGTTCAACCATATACGAATGCAAACATATATGCATATGCAATATGAAGTGACTGAGCCGATCTAAAACCTAGATTGTGAGCCAAATGCCCCACTTTGCCCTAAAGTCCTCCCATGTTTCCACTAGTCTTTCTGCATTAGTGACTTCCCACCAGTAGGAAGCCTCACCTTTTAGCAACCATACTGCCAGTTGTACTTTCTGCCTATCTTCTACCTCAAAGATGATGAATAAGTCCTCGGTTTCTTTCAGCCAATTTCTAGCTGCCACGAAGGACTCAGTTCCATGGAAATCCTTTCCTCCCATAGTTTTAAAATCTTTACATATCTTAGCAAACGTGTTTCCCCGTGGAGGAGGTGGAGGAAGAGGTGCTGCTGCAGCTGGATGATTTCCTGCAGCTGGGGGAGGAGGAACGGTAGGACCTGGCTAAGTGGCCCTTGCTTCTAAGAACCGCCTAAACCAACCAGGTATTGGTACACCCTCTGGCAAGTTAAGTTCTTCGGACATGCTGAAACAAAAAGGATAGATTCAAAACGAAGGATAAGAGATAGTACCTATGGCATTGGGGGGACTTTGCCTTTTTTTTAAATAAAATAATATTTTTCTTTTAAAAATGCTTCTTTAAATTTCTTTTTTTTTGAGAATAAATTTTCAAAACTTTTTATCTTATATGGTAAACATATGCTCTGATACCAAGTGAAACACCCCACCTCCGTTAGGGTCACTCTCAAAAGGGAATGCCCTAATTTTGGCGGAGGTTTATAAGTATAAGTCACAGATATACAAGACAGATATAAGAACACATATGTTTGAACAGCGGAAAACAACTTTTATTTCATTAAAATATGTGTTACACAATCCATGCCATAATTTGTTTTACAATACTTCCAAAAACATAACATCTTCATAACTGTCTTGATTACATTATTTAAAGAAGCATAAAGAAAACATAAATAAACTGCAAAAGTCCCATAATTGCTGTCCAAAGCCATAGTCCAAAACGAAAAGATCCAAGCAATACATTCTTTCTCTTCAAGCTGGATATGAAGGCTGGTCAAGCTGCGGTATTCCCTCCCTGTGGACCTGGGGGGAGGAAACGGAAGAAAAGAAGACGAAAGAAAAGTAGAGTCAGACATAAAGCCTGAGTAAGTCTAGGACTATTCAGTCTATGAATAAAGAACTGGGTATGATAAGTATAAACTAGAAATGGGAAAGCACCATAAACTTAGTTAAGTTGTCTAGGGCCGAATATACTATCGTACCCCATACTAATCTCTGTACCCATATAAACTAGTTCCCAACAGGCACCCCATAATCAGGGTGAAGTGATCCATTTTATGATGATCGGCTCCTACTCGCATAGTTACATGTGTCTTACGGCCCCCGATGTTGTAGTTACCTATGCTAGTCCCACCATGGGGTGTATCAAGTCCCATGGTGGCGGCCCAACACAATCTTAGAATGCACAGGTATGCTACTGGTGCCCAGTGCCTTATTTTTCTGCGCCGAAGTCTGTGCACGCCCGCACCCCGTTAGAACCTACACTGTTGCACCACCGCCGTCGATTTGACCTCTTACAGTCAGCCCAGTAATCGTGCCCCACCCTGCCTAGTTTTAGGGTATCATGATACCTTATAGGGTTACTGCTGAAAAGGGTCCCCCGCTACTAGGTTTTTCTATTTCTAGCCAACATGCTAAGTTGGTTAAGTGTGTTATAAACCTAACCCCCAATCAGCCTGTTTAGTTTAGCATGTTCCATCTTGATTAAGTATTAATATAATTTACTTAATCCTATCAATCCTGACTCAGCCTTAATTGTCTTATTAAAGCCTTGACCTCTCACATTAGACAGGTATTGTTGTGGCTGCCTGTTGCCGGTTGGGTCCGGGCAGTCTTACGCCACAACTCAGTCTAACCTCGGGTCCTTATTGGGCTCCATGTTTAACCACCCACATTGGATAGGTATTGTTGTGACTACTGGACAGCCGGGCGGTTCCGGGCAGGTTTACATCACAACTCAATCCAACCTCGGGTTAAACACATCGTATTTTCTACATTTACATATTTTGTCTTTCTTCTTTTTATATGTAAATATTTGCGTTCCATTATTCAAATTCATCTTTATTAGTTAAGATTTATTTATGCCACTTAATTGTTTTTCAAAGTTATTGGCGTGCGTCAAACAAGCCAACACATATGTTCTATATTTTTAACCCAAACGTCATTTCCCCCGTTTTATTCGTTCGTTCCAATGTAAGGTGTGTTGGGTTTAATACTTAAACCCAATTTAGCCATATGAAAGGGGAGGCTATAACATGGTGTTTATAAGGTGACATAAAAAGGGGAGTGTGAACGCATGAACTTGCAACATACGATCTAATTATCATAAGATAGGCATATGTGAACTTGCAATTGTAACAACATATAATATAAGCAATACTTAAACGTGAATCATTCTATTCACATAATCATGGTGTAAACGAAACATGTAGTCATGGCATAAATAGTACTTAAACATGAACCACTCTAATCATATAATTATGGCATTATCATAATTGAACATGAGTCCTTATATGGTCATGGCAAAAACATAATTGATTATGAATCCTATTATTCGTATAATCATGGGTTTTTGTCCAATCTATGTAACTTGTAAGGGGATGCAATTCTAGTGTAAATTTCTAATGTAACTTATGTGCCAAAAATATATTATCATATGATTAAGATAACAACATAAGCTTAGAAAACATGTTCTTAACTAGGCATAATAACAAACATAGCTTAGACATGTTCATAAAATTAATACAAGCTTACAACGACGCTTTCTTTTGTCACTATCACAAAATCATGATTTTTATACTTGAACTATGATCCCAATTTCAACATAACCTTCATATGAATCATAATACTTAGGTGAATCAAATTACACTAAAGATGACCATAGAATTTTACATCATGTTGTCATAACAATAAACCACAGACTTGCATGAATTTCAAAATAAACTATTACAACATATAGTTGTTGTTCAACATGAATCTTATACTGGCATTTACCAAATGGGTGTTGTAAATAACTACCACAAACATGTAGTTTTCAATATGAATCATATGCTTGCATAAGTCCCAATCAAAATTCCACAACATGTGGTTGTCAACATAAGCCACATACTTGTATGAATACAACCATAGCATTGCCAAATCGTTTAGAATCAAAATAACATACAAATATAAGTCATTATCGCAACAATTCCATTTCGTTTCCAATGCAAATTGCGTACTTGCAAATATCCAATCGTATACCATAATATTCCCAAATCGTTTTGCATCAAAGCAACATGCAAATATAGATTATTATCACCACAATTCCATTTCTTACATTACACAAATCAACACAATTATTTAATTCATACCGGAATAACACTCTACTTACAGCGTATGGCGAATCTTCAATTCAGAAATCTGAATTCTGAATTTGGAGACGCTATTTTTTGTTGTTGTTGTAGGCGTTGCTTTGATTGATTTGATATTGCTTTAAGCTTTGAATTATCTCCTAGTTGTCTCTCTATTTCTGACGTCTATCTTCAGTCTCTCCTCAGCAGCATGACGGTCTCATCTCCATTTTAGTTTATGTGAATTAGGGTTAGCCTTAGGTCCTTTTTATAGAGTTTGTGAGTGATTTAGACCGTCGATGAAGCTTGGTTCAATAATAGCCGTTCGTTTGAAGGAGAGACCAACCAGGAGCTGACACCTAGCCTTAGTGACAAGGCAAGGCTCAGAAAATCGACCAAACACAGACCTGGCCAGCCAGGGTGGGCTGGGTTCGACCTGGCTCAGGGGCCAGGTCGACAACCCAGTCGACACCGTGTCGACTTGGCAGTCGACACGGGTTACCCAGGTCGACTGCCCAGTCGACCTGGCTAGCCCCAGGTCGACTGCCAAGTCGACCTGGGTGCTTTGGGCGGGAATTTTCCCGCCTTGGCCAATTGGGCCTGATTTTGAATTTTGAATTAGTTTTTCTGAGCTGTTTTCGTCTGTTCGAATTTTAAACCTAATTCTGAAACTTCCGGAGGCCATATCTTGGTCATACGGACTCCGATTTTCGAAAAATCGGACTCTATTTCCCGTATTTTTCCGAGATGAACGCAATGGCGTATCCCGTTTCCCTTAATTCTTTGATTTGAAATTAATTATACTTTAATTTATGAATTTCACGGTTATAGAATACACGAGGTGTTACAACTGATTTCTGTTTTCTACTGTAATAAAGTTATAATTTCTCAAATATTGTTTATCTGTCTTGTTAATTTCTGTTATGTCTACTAAAACGCTCCACCAAAGTTAAGGCATTCCCTTTGTGAGTGACTTTAATGGAGGAGGGGTGTTACAACCGCTTAATCAAGCGTTAATGTAATCTCGTCTTACTCCTATTAGTAGCTTTGGATTTGATTTTACATGGTCTAGTAAGAGTACATCAGGTTTTCCTGCTCATTGTAAGCTAGACCACATTTTTGCTAACATCCACTTTCTTAATCAATGACCTAACTCTTTTTATCAAACTCTTCACTCATCCCTTTCTGATCATTGTCTTTTTCTATTTCATTAGGGAAAGGAATTAGCTGTTAGCCATGGTAACTCCTCTTTTAAATTTTTTAACTTTTGGACTAAACATGTGGAGTTCTCTTCTATTTTACTGCAGGTATGGTCTAGCCAGTTCACTGGTAACCCTTTGCAGAAAATTTTATGAAAACTTAGATCTCTCAAAATAGATCTAAAGGCTTGGTCTGCTCTGAACTTTGGCTCTAGTTCAAAACAATCGTCCAAGATTAGACTGGAACTAGCTAACATTCAGGAGCAAATTCATACTTATCCGCATAACATCGGGCTTCTTCATGATGAAAGAGTCTTATAAAAAGGATGTGAAGCTCTGGATTTTGAATTACAAGCTTCAACGCAAAATCCGAAAGGCTAGTACCACAATTTCGATGGTCAGGGATCAACACGGTTTAATACAAACTTCTGAAGACAATATCAACCGTGCTTTTGTGGACTACTTCTCAACTATTCTTGTTACTCCAGAACATTCTACTTTAAATGTGCGGCCTCTTTTCTATATCAACCTTCCATTCATTAATGAGGATCAAGCAACTAATTTAGTAAGAGAAGTATCAGGTGAAGAAATAAAGGATGCAGTGTTCAGTCTTTATGCGAACAGCTGTAGTGGACCTAACGGTTGTAATGCTTTCTTTATCCAGCGATGTTGGGCTACAATTAGTGATGATATTATTTGTGCAATTAAACATTTCTTTCTCCATAATCATATCTCTAAAAGTCTCTCTTCAACTGCCATTGCCTTAATTCCGAAAATAGATAACCTAGTTTCAGTTTCTGACTTCAGACCAATTTCTTGCTGCAACATTTTGTATAAAATAATTGCTAAGATTTTGGCAAAAAGATTGCAATCTGTGCTTCCTTATATTGTGTCAACGAATCAATCTGCTTATATAAAGGGGAGAAGTATATGTGACAATATTTTGAACCCAATAGCTCTTTTATGGTTACAAAAGGAAAAATATATCGCCAAGATGCATGCTCAAAATGGATATTAGAAAGGCTTTTGACTCCATCTCATGGCACTTTATTTTAGCAATTTTGGCTCGAGTGAATTTTCCTCTACCATTCATTGCCTGGATTCATAACTGTATTTCGTCCCCATATTATTCTATTTCGAGGAATGGTAGATTGCATGGTTTCTTTAAGGGTGCTAGAGGAGTGAGAGTAGGTGAACAAATTTCTCCTTACCTCTTCATCATCACCATGGAATTGCTCAACGCATTAATATTGGAACAAGTGCACAACGGCGACCTTCATCTTCATCCAAAATGTAAGAATCTGCTTATCTCACATCTTCTTTTTGCTGGTGATCTAATTTTATTTACAAAGCCAATTGTTCATAACATTAGTTGTATTTTCCATACTCTTGAGAGGTTCTACAGTACTACTGGGTTAAGAATCAATATGAGTAAATCTCAAATTTTAATCGCTGGCTTGTCAATAAGAGAAAAAACGGAAATCACCAACTACTCAGAGCTTGCCGAATTGCCTCCTAATGCCTTTTATCTGAGTATGCCGCTAATCAGCTCTAGGCTCAATGAACAATAATGTCTACCGCTATACGAAAAGCTCATTTCTAAACTTCAACAATAGCCAAATTGTAGTCTATCACAAGTGGGTAGACTAACCATAATCCAATCTATTGTAAGAGCAATGACCACCTACTAGATGAGACACTATGTTCTTCCAAATAAATTAATTGATATGATTACAAGTGCAATGAATAATTTTTTGTGGCATGGCGATCCATTCTTTAAAAAGTTGGTACCATTTGCTTTTCGCAAGCTTTTTGACGATAAAAAGAATGGTAGGCTAGGAATTATAAATCTTTACCAATGGAATCAAGCAGCTATATCTTATTACTATGATAAATTATTTGCGGTGTACAAAGGGCTTTGGGCTAGTGGGTTCAAGCTAATCTTACAGGCGCTAGAAATTTCTGGTCAATGCCAATTCCGAATAGCTGCAGTTGGAGTTGGAGAACCATTCTGAAGCTCAGAGGTACATTCAGGCAATTTATGCAATGTAATTATAGCACCATTGCAAACTTATCTTTTTAGCATTGCCCTTGGGCAGCTCCAAGATTGATTCTAAGTGATGTAGTGGATGAGAATGTGATATTTAACTCTGGTATACCTATTCAGCTATCATTACTGACTACGTTCAAGATGGAATGATATTACTACCTTACAGTAGTTCAGCGACATTGAGAGGCCTTTGGAACCAAATATCTAATCAGTATCACTTTCCATCTGAAAAATCTACTCTTTGGATGGGAAAAGAGAACTCTATTAAAACGGTCTACAAACTCCTTCCACCCAGCACTACTTTTCCATGGCATTCATGGATTTGGAATTGTGGAAGCTCGGCTAAAGAAAATATTCTCCTTTGGAAAATCATGGCTAATGCAATCAATACTAAAAGAAAATTGTTTTCACACGGAATTATTGATAATGACATTTGTGTTCTCTGTCACAATGCATCTGAAACTAATGTTCATCTTTTCTTTGAATGCTCATTTGTGAATAGGATTTGGAGGAGACTTTTGGCCATTGGGGGTTTCCACCGTCCCTCATCTTCAAGTGAAATTGAATGGTACATTATCTTCAAGGCAACGAGATGGAAGAATAAGAAGACTTGTGTTCTATTGAAGCTACTCAAGAAATTTATTTCAAGAGTTTGGAGAGAAAGGAACAATCACATTTTTGGCACTGGAATCTTGAACCCAGATCAGCTTTGCTATCCTATTCATAATTCCATGTTGAGATTACTAGCCTTGTAAATACAGTTTTGGTTAAGTATTGTTTAAAGTTTTGTAAACCATAAACTCATGTAATTCTTAGTTGTGTAAATAATAAAGTTCCACTTGCCTTTCAGAAAGAAAAATAGTACTGTCTTCAATGCAAGTATAAGATCAAGCCAGGAAGTTAATAGTAAAAAATATATTAATTATGTTGTGTACACGCATAAACGTATATGTATGCATGCATTGATGTTCATCATGCACCGGTTAATATATTTAGATGATACACTATGTTTTCTTAGAATACAAAATTGATATCCAATTACATACATTTGTGTATTCTCACAGACATTTTCTACATAACAATCTAAGAGTATAAAAATATAAGTAATAATCATCCTTCCATGTAATAATCTTGCAAAAACATGCACAACATGAATGGGTTTATAAGGATGCATAGAGTTGACTTGACATGACCATTATAATTAAAATATTTATGACAAATACCTAGTTGGCCAACCTATACAAAGGAAAAATAATCTATACTATATTATAATTACTCAGTTTACAATGGAGTGCTCACAGGCCTCCAAAGTTTTATGAGCTTAATTATAGTCGAACCGTCTCTCAGTTCTTTTGGTGATTCTTCTTCTCCGTATTTCTCCTCCTTCCCGTCTCCTGCCCATAAACTTCACCTTTCCCTTCATCCGTCCTCAGCCCCGTGCCCATCTCTCTCCCCCAAAAATCAATGGTATTCTCCCTCTAATACTCCACCGCGTGCCTGTAGCCCGTGTTGTTTCCGTGATTTTATCGTCTGTTTAGGGCTTCTCTTCACCTTTCCCTTCATCCGTCCTCAGCCCCGTGCCCATCTCTCTCCCCTAAAAATCATCGGTATTCTCCCTCTAATACTCCACCGCGTGCCTGTAGCCCGTGTTGTTTCCGTGATTTTGTCGTCTGTTTAGGGCTTCTCTTCCCCTTTCACTATAAATCGCCAAACCCTAACCCTACAAAATTCATAGCTTCCGCTGGGCTTTCTCCATGGCCAGATGGGAATTTCAAACCGTTGACTGCATTTAAGCTTATTTATTCAATTGGTCATACCATTGTTTTGTTGCCGGGTTCGGCAACAGGCTTCTTTATTGGTCCGACTGTCAGTCCTGTTTGAGGTAAAGAATCAGTTTTTGTTGATGCATCCATTCTTTTACAATTTATTTGCTGCCTGAGCTTGAGTATGCTTTGCTTTTTGATTTTTCTTTTTGTTCATATTATAGTATAAAAGTGTCAAGCACTGGATCTACAGAGACTACAACAGTTTAATACCTTATAGTTGTTGATTATGTTGAAAGTGAAATATGTTTTTTAAACTAGATTACATAAAAACATAAAGTTAAACAAATTAAACTACATTTATGTTCATTTTTACTAATATTAATTTCTATCTCACTACATTATATTCATGTATCAGCTGATGAATGAAACATATGATGATAAATGTTTACAAGAATCAGTCCCAGTTAGCATCGCTTGGATGCATGTAGTTTTCACAATTACTTGGTATGTACTTTTTTTTGTAATATGCAAACAGAATTTACTCGTTGTTTGGATGCTTAATATGATGCAGTATGAGTTACTACTACAAATTATTTTAAACTAACCTTTTCGTATTCTTTTATCTTCTACTCTTTTTTAATAGTATTTAGTCAGAACTGTTTAGAGATTTCATCCCTATAGTATGTCTACCCAAAAAATTCATGGTAACAATTAGGATTTATTGGATAATGCTTAATCTAAATATTTTGTTATATAATTAACAAAACATATCATCAAGCTTACGGCTGATGTTCAACTTTATGCCTACAAACATTTTGATGGGTATTTGAATGTAATTTCACTATGTGAATATTTAATCTAAAAAGTCAAAATCCAATTAAAATTGTTTGTTCGCTTCCTATTCCATTTTTTAATTTTCTTTATTTTTTCAGCTTGAGCGTGTTTTGAATTTTGATGTTAAGAATAGAAATGTTAAGCAGTGGGCCAACAAAAGACAACTGTTTATTACCCTATAGATGTTGACTATGCTACAAGTGAAATCAGTTTGCTGAACCATACTATATTCAAATCTAAGTAGATGAATGAAACAAAAAAAATTGAAGTTAAAAAAAATTAAACGACGTTTATGTTCATTTCAATTTATGTTTATTTACTAGGATAGGGGATATAAATGAAATTCAAGGATTTTTTTCGTTAATGTACCAATTGTGTGAAGGATTTGAGGATGGATTCCACAATCTAAATAGTCCAACATACAAAGTAGATAATACTACACCTACAAAAATCATTACTTAAGCTTATATTCTCCTAAAATTTATAAAGCGTATTATGTTTGCCTAAAATTTGATTACCGTGTAAACTTTTACTTGGATATAGAGATATAAATATTCAATTTAATGTAAAAATATCCCAATAAGTGTTAGTTTTAAATATGTATGTCCATTTCTTTGTCTACAACTATGCAGTTTGTTGAAGAGAAGTACTACATTTTTTTTTCTATAATCAACTTCATCCTTTTTTCTCTGGTGTATACCATAAATACAATGGTACAACAAACTGAAGATTAATGATCATATTAGTAATGCTTCACTATTTGGACATGACAAATAACTCACAACATTAAGAAGCCTAAGAGCTTTTGCTGCTTTTAGTGGAATATTTGCACTGGAAGAAAATATTGTTAAATGTAACACATAAGATTTTGCATAAAATTTGCAGATAATGTGTTTCAAGAGAGTTGAACTTTGCAATATTTCTCATTAGTTTGTAAAATAAAGATGCATATATATAATTCTATTACCATTTGTGCATTTTATGCACATATCGTATCATGTATAAACCCCCCTTCTCTTCAAGAAGCGACACATTTATAGCTAAGACTAATTTCCTTTCTGTGACAAATGGTAATCAACTAGCTGTCATTTCTGTGAAACATGCATAAAAAGTATATCCTTTGTGCACAAAACGCAGAAAGCCAAAATAGTTGTGCTTTTTCAAATAACTTAACAATGTGATAATTGAATATTTCATGGTAATCAACTTTACGATTGATATATTATATATATCCGGATACCTAAACACAGAAGAAACAAACTTGAAAAGGTATATGAGCTGTATATATACCTTATCATAAAATTTAATAAATTTATTAGAATACTGCATTTGTAGTTTTGACTTTTTAATGCACCGTTCCTTCACAGGACCTCAACCAATAACAAAACCAAGGATGCTTTCAACTTCTAATTTTAGGGATGCCTGAAATGGGAGGACAAGAAGTTTCAACTATATATCTAAAAACATAATGTTATATTCATGATCATTTAGAGGAAGCGAAGATTCATCACATACTTTCTGATAGAAAAACGTTCATGTTTTATAGTAGGGAATGAGATTATCACATGATCTTATAATTTTACTGGCATTCAGTTACCTCAATATACATTTGTATCATCATAATTTTTTTTTCTACAAACAAATTATGTCCTTTTACACCAAAGCTAAAAAGTACAGTTTCTAAAGTGCATTATGAAACAAAAGAAATAAATCTGTTATAGAAGATAAAAACAAAAGCAATGTCTTCAATTTTGGAACTAAAATTAACAAAGAAGGAATTTATCTTATAATAAATATCTTACGTATAACCATTTGCATTATTGATTTTTTCCAGGAATATGTATTGACAAGCACCATCCATTGGTATTCTCCAAGTGGTGAACAATGGAGAAAGCGGTAAATTTTTTAAGTATATTTCTAATACTTTATCACACCTCTTTATGTGCATGTATACAATAACAAAACAATATTATTTTAGTATATGTTAAAATTTATTTGGCATCTTTTAATGTGATATTAATAAGGCATAACTGATATGGTATGTATTGTTATCGACAAATTTTATAACTACTCAAATATTTTAGGCATATCTGGATACGGTATTAACATTGGCATAACATACATTGTACCAACCATATATAGTCTATAACTTTAAATGCTTAATATTAGGAATCAAAAATCATGGTATTCACATAAGCTAGGAAAGAAGGCAAAGATAATAAAACATTGAATTGTTTTTCATTCTCTTCACTTTTGGGATAAAGGTTTTTTTTTTAACCACTGTGCTTTATGGTCAATTAAATTTTATTTCATTTATATTTATATACCTTCAAGATTGGGATTACCAAATTGATTCATTCGCAAAATAAAAATAAAAATTAATGAACCTTTGTTAAGTGCTATATTAATAAATCTATATATGGCTCTGTTTGATTACAAATCTGGTTTTTTTTAATTGTTGAGACTATACCTTTCTTTAAAATTTCCTCTGTTTCCATGAAAAGGGCGATAAAGAGGGAAATCGACAAGGGAATTATCTATTTTAGGTTACATATTGCTATGTAGCAAAATTATTGTTGTGGTTTAGTGATTTTTTTTTAAAATATGTTCTTGACCATTTAAAAAAAATTGTGTTTCAAGATAAGCACATTTGGTAGTTAATTTTGTTTTTAATGAAGAAAAGTTGTTTTCAGAATTTATTAAGTATTGATGGAAAATATGTTCATGTCATTTTGATTGTCGCTATTATCGGTGATTTTCTATTTATAGGAAATATTTGTCGTGCTCATTTGGATGTTGCAACACACCAAAAATAAAGTAGCACATGCAGCATGTGTTTTGTTTATCTCTTGCTTATATTAAATTTATGCAAGGATTGCACTTAATGATCATAAAATTATGACTGAATCATAAATACAGTTTAAAAGTAATGTGCATGTCGATATAGTTTGCAGACTTTGTATTTGATACTATTCTTATTTTAGAGCTGATTGTTAAGTCTTTTTGTAATTAGTGGTATCAGATTGTTGTTTATTTCTTTACAAATAAAATATAATCTATTACTATTGGAAGCCAACTTATGCTTTCTACTAGAAAGGGGAAGTGAACTTGCATTTTGGGGGGAAAAACCAGAAATATATTGAAATTTGGTCATGCTAAAAGTAGTTATTTGATAAAAACATACTTTTATACCAACTATACCTTCTGTAAATAACAAAGATTGATTTCTTATCGTTTTGTTCCAATCTTTGTTCATGTTAGGGGAATATATATGTGTGAATGTTAACTTATTTTTTAATTCGGAAACAACCTCTGCACATGCGCAAATGACCTTTTTTATAGTTGGTATGGCTGATCATGCCAAATAATAGCCATTATGTATGAATTTAATATAATTACGTTCTTTATTTTGAAACTAGCTATCAATTCTATGAAACATGCATAAAAAGTTAATCACTTTTGCACAAAATGCAGAAGCCAATATAGTTTGATTTGCCAAATAAATTAGCAATGTCATAATTGAATATTTTATGGTAATCAACTTTTCGATTAATATATTATATCTGGGTACCTAAATAAGAAAAAACAATTTCTAAAAGGTATATGGTCTATATATGCACCTTATCATAAAATTTAATGAATTTGTTAGAATACTACATTTGCAATTTGACTCTTTAATGCACCTTGCCTCCATAAAACATCGAACAATAACAAAACCAAAGATATTCTAAACTTTTAATTTTAGGGATGCCTGAAATGGTGGGAGCATAACATGTTTCAACTATATATATAAAAACATAACGGTATGCTCATGATCATCTAAGGAAGCAGAGATTCAACACATATTTCCTAGAAAGAAATTATGTCCTTTCACATCAAAGCTATAAAGTATAGTTTCTAAAGAGCCATATGAAAGAAAGAAAATGTTTGCTGTACAAGATAAAGACAAAGGCAATGTCTGTGATTTTTGAACTAAATTTAACAAATAAAGATTTTATCTTATAATCAATATCTTACTTATAAACATTTGCATTATTGATTTGTTTCCCAGAATATGTATTGACAATCTCTATCCACTGGTATTTTCCAAGAATATGAATTCTTCAAATGGTAAACAGTAGAGGAACTGGTGTCTTTTTTTTTTTTGAGTAATTTTCAAATAGTTTATCACACCTCTTTATGTGCATGTAAACAACAACAAAACAATATTATTTTAGCGTATACTAAAATTTATTTGGTATCGTTGAATGTGTTAATAATATAGGACTTAACTGATATGGTCCATACTGTTATCAACTAATTTTATGAATGACAAAATGTTTTAGGCATATCTAGATATGATATTAACATTGACATAGCATACATTGTACCAACCATATATAATCAATAACTTTAATAGTTTAATAATAGAAACTAAAAGTCATGGCCTTCATGTAAACTAGGAAAGAAAGCTAAAATTGTTAAATATTGAATTATTTTTCATTCTTTTTTCTTTTGGGATACCACTGTGCTTTATAGTCGGTTAGATTTTATTTCATTTATATTTATATATACCTTCATGATTATTTATATTTGGGATCACCAAATCGATTCATTTGAAGAAGAAAAAAAACGATTGATGAGTCTTTATTAAGTGCTATATTAATAAATTTATGTATGAATCTGTTTGATCACAAATCTGTTTTTTTTTAAAAAAAAATTATTTAGGCTATACCTTTATTTAAATTTCTTCTGTTTCTATGAGAAGGGCCACAAAAAAGGAAAACCTCAAGGGAATTATCTATTGTAGGCCACATATTCCTATATAGCAGAACTATTGTTGTGATTTAGCGAAGTGTTTTTAATATGTTATGTGTACTGCTAAAAACACCCAAGTTTGTGCTTCCTAACACCATAGCTTGGTAGCTAAAAGCGTAAAACTAGGTGCTTTTAGTTCCACATGGTGATGTAATGCTAAAGGCACTATGTTTTGTACTTTTGGCTACCACATCATGGTATTAGAAAGCCCAAACAGAGGTGCTTTTAGCAGTACACTATGTTATTGTCTTATTGACCATTTTAAAAAAATTGTGTCAGGATAAGCACACTGGAAGTTAATTTTGTTTTTACTGAAGGAGAAGTTATTTCAGAATTTATCTACGATATTCTGTTTAAAGGAAATATTTTTCTTGCTCATTTGGATACCACAATATGCCAAAAATAAAGGAATTCATGCAGCATATATTTTGATTATCCCATGCCTCTATTCAACTTTATGCATGGATTGCACTTGATGATCATAAAATTATGAATTAAATCAAAAATACATCTTTAAAAAATTTAGTCGGATTTTATATTTGATACTATTCTTATTTCAGAGATGATTGTTAAGTCTCTTTGTAATTAGGGTTATCGAACTACAGTTTATTTCTTTACAAATAAAACTAAATTATTGTGAGTGGAACCCAACTTACCCTTTCTAATAGAGTGGGGAAGTGAACCTGCATTTTAAGGGGAAAAAATCAGAAATATGTTGAAATTTGGTGATGCTAAAAGTTGTAGTTATTTGATAAAAACATACTTTTATACCAACCATATCTATCTGCAAATAACAAAAATTAAGCAACTTACTATGTTGGAAGATTTTGATAAGTGCAAGTTAGCTTATGATTTATATCAACAAGCACAAGTTTTCTTTATGATTTGAAAAAGGAGGAAATTCTTTGCATATTCATTAGAACACTTAGTTTTCTTCTAATTATATCAGAATTAGAAATTCAACAATGTTTGAATTATGAATGAATAAAACACACATCAGTGTGATGGTCATTAGAGCTGGAACAATACCTTATAGAGAATTGTAAGTGTTCGCCAATGTTACGCCCATGGAGGTATACTCGGCCTGTGACTATAAATAATGTGCATTTCAAGTGGGTTGGAATAATCTTTAATATGCATATCTGTTTGATATAACTTTTTTATGATATGGACTTGCAGAAATCTCTAAGTGCTCAAATGTCCCATTTGCTGCAATTTCAAGCTCAGCTCGACGCTTCCGGTCACGATTTGTTTTGTTTGGAAGGAAATCGAGAAGCTGAGGAAGACACTTGCTGATCGTTGTATGGATGGAGCTATAAATAGCGGTAGTAGTAATAATGGGTAAGTTTAGGAGTATGTGGGTGTAACAACCCGCATTCTACGCATCGGAGGATCACAAAATATTTCTTTCTTTCTTATATGAAGTCGTATGGTCATGTGGCTTTGGGAAACGACCATTGGGGTCATTTCCCATGTTCATGATTTTTGCCGATTTTTAAATGACCGTTTTGCCCCTAGCTGATATTGTTTCGACCATAACTTTGATTGGAAAGGAATTTTGACCTAAAACTAATTCCATTAGATTCGTTTGATGGTTTTACTTTCCGTAGAGTGGTCATAATAGCCAAGCGGACTTACCGTTTGGGAGATATGGCTGAAATAAGGTTTGGAAGATGAAAAACTGCTTAACCGGGCCAAACAGGGTGATTAGTGAATGGGCCCATAACCCATTTCGGGAATAGGATTATGGGGAGGCTGGAAAGAGTTAGGGTTTCATTCCATTTCAGTTTTCTAGCCTCCATTTACCTTTTAGAAACCCTAAAATGGCCTCCAACCTCTAAATCACCTCCAAATCACTTTTTAATCAAGGATTAAGCTTAGCAACATCAAATCAAGGGGGATCTTCACCAAATCAAGATTAGAGCTGCTGTTTAGCATTAGTATTCATGCCATATCAGAGATTTATTTCAGATCTATGGTTTATTTGTGGCTAAGGTGAGTGATTTGCATAGTTCCTCACTAATTATGGCTAATTAAGGGTAATTAGTGTTGATTAGCGAATTTATGCACTAATAAATTCTGGAAAAATATTTATAAATTCTTAAATAATGTTTTAGACCTCTGTTAGAAATTTGGGTTAATTTGATTAAGTTTTACTAATCATATCACTAGTTTTGCTTAAACATGCTTAAGGGAAAATATGGGGTTTTGGATATGTTTGATCCATTTTAATCTATCATATTGATGTTTTGGTGTTTGAGGTCACTTCTACTTGTTGCTATGACTGTATGATATGTTTTGTGATTGATTAGAATAGATAGAATGGTCGAAAATTCCGTCGAGTGGCGTAAATAGTCGCTGGAAAGAAGTGCAGGAATTTGGCTGATCCGAATCGCATCGGAGAAAAGAGCCCGAACCGAACCGCCCTCCAATTTTTTGTATTCACGGGATGATCTGGACCCGAACCCCAACCCGACCTGCCCTTGTGTGCCACTCCGACCCGAACCAATACACTATGGAGAAGCTCGAGAGGCTCGAACTAACCTGGAGTACTTGGGGAGAAGGATCCGAACCGATGGGAGGAAGTCATCCGATCCGAACCTATGGGGGAGGCTATCCGATCCGAACCGATGGAGGAAGTTATCTAATCCGAACCGATGGGTGAAGGTCATCCGATCTGAACCAATCTGAAGAGGGTGCTACGAATTGAGATGAACCCGAGCCTATATGATAATCATGAACTAAATGAAGACTGATTCGGTGATGACCAATAATCCGAGATGCAAAGGTAGTCCAAATAGAAGTTAGAGCTCAGGATCCAGTTGGGAACCAATGAGTTCACTTCATGATTGGACTTTGCTGCGGGACGTGTGCTAAGGAGTTGTCGACATTCATAACTTCGATTCACCACTGAAAAGGAATGATGGGCTACGTATCAGTGCAGTAGAGTCATCATGACTCGAGGGGCAAAGTGATTGTAGTAAGACTATGAGCCAGTGCAGTGGAGCCCTTGTGACTCCATGGGGCAGTGTGGACATAGTAAAGGATTAGTAGGGCTATGAGCCAGTGCAATGGGGTGTGTACGACTCCATGGAGCAAAGTGGACATAGCGAAGGATTAGTGGCTATGGATCAGTGCAGTGAAGCCATTGTGACTTCATGGGGCAGAGTGATCATAGCAAAGTATTGGGTGATCGAAGTGGTGGATATCGTATGCTTTACGCACTGAGTGAGAGATGTGAGGACGGTTGCTATGTTAGATTGTTTGCCATCACTATGACATGCACACCCCCACCCCCGTTATCTTTACACCATTTGTTTAGTCGCACCTCAGAGTGTTGTACAGTATGTAGTGCCAACTCTTTGGTTGCAGGTCCAGGTTCAGGTATGGTTTAGTATACCTGTTATTGTTCTGTTTAGCTGCTTATCGCTCATACCAGACTTTTTGTCTGACCCAGAGTTTTATGTCTTTTCTTATTACTCTGGGTGCTCTCACGAGCAAACTAGAGACAGGTTAGCTAGTGATGCACGAGTAGCTGATTCGGGGGCGAGCAGGAGGCTTCCACGTATGATATATATAGATATTCTCCCTGTGTCGTTGGTGGTCACTACTTGGGCATTAGTAATGTACCTCTCTATCTTGCTTTTACCTTTAGAGACAGTTTGAAAAGTTGTAATAATAATGATGTGGAACATAAGCTGTATTTGGATTTTCCGCTGCTTTGATAGTTTGTTTCAGGTTATGCACTGTCTCACATGTGTTATGTCAAGTATGTTGTTATTATATTTTGTTCTATGCGCTGTGAGACATTATATAGGTTCCATGTTGATTCTTCGTCTTCTTCCTTTCCTTTTGACGAACGTCCCGTGCTAACTGGACATGTGTACATCGCACCTTTGGAGTAAATGTCGGTTGGTACGGGGAGGGCTGTCACATTTGGTATCAGAGCTGTAGGTTGCGTAGTTAATCTAGGGAGAGATAGTACATATATGAGAGTGCGTATTTGTGATTACTTTGGTTTTCAAAAGCTATATATATATACACTATTAGTAGTATAAGGATGAAGTCGCATTGCACTAGCACCACTATGGAGATGGTTAATCGTTTTCTCTTTACAGATTGAACGATGAGCCGATACGCAAGAGGTGGTGGTAGAGGAGCCAATAATGGGAATGCTGCTGACATGACGGCGATGTTTACTGACCTCATGAGAGACATGTGCAAGGGGCAACTCCCAATGCTGGTAATGGCGGTGGTCCAATAGTGCGGGCGCCTAGGGTCGATTTCGCCAAGCTATGCAAGAATTACACTAGCCTTGGTGGGAAGCCGTTCCACGGAACGGAGTCGGCCACAGATGTTCAGGATTGGTTGGATAGCTGTGATCATATCTTCGATGACTTGGGTATCGAGGATGCGATGAAGAGAAGGCTAGCGTCTCGTCAGCTGCAAGGGCGAGCGATGAATTGGTGGAATGCTATTAAGACAGCCACTCCAGAGGATCGGGTTACTTGGGATCAGTTTAAGGCTCGCTTTAGCGACAAGTTTATCCCAACTGCTCAGAAGTCGGAATTGTTTAGGAAGTTCTTGGATCTTAAGCAGAATGGTAGGGCTGTTTCAGACTATATTGCTGAGTTCGACACTTTGTCGAAGTATGGATTATCCCTTATCGATACTCCTGAGAAGAATAATGAGAAGTTTATTACTGGTTTGGATGGATACTTGGGGGAAAGGCTTATCAACCACATCGATGAGACTTTTGAATCGATTGTGGGGAAAGCTTTGAGATCAGAGAGTCTTTACCCTAAGTCAAAGACTGAGGTTGCATCTGTAGAAGGGCTGAAACCGCAAGAAGGCAGTGGAGGCAAGAATAACACTCAGAACAAGACGAAGCAGAACCAAACTAAGGATGGCCAGAAAAAGAGCAAGAAAGATGTTGAGTGCTTCAGCTGTGGTAAGAAGGGTCATTATGCCAAAGAATGTCGGGCCAAGCCAGCGGATAGGAAGTGCTACAACTGTGGCCAAGTGGGACATCATAAGGATAAATGTCCACAACCTCTTAAGGAGAAGCAGATTGTGAAAGCATATGCTATCGGTGCCATTCTTTCTTCGTCGAATGCCCCAACTGCGGTGGAGAAAGGAAAGAATGTCGTCATCCAAGGTATGCTTTGTATTCATTATGTACCTGTTCGAGTTTTGTTTGATACTGGGCCTTCCCGTTCCTTCATATCTAGTGACCTGGTAGATAGGTTGGGACTGGAACCCGAGATAGTCGATAGACCGTCGGTTGTGACGAACGCGATTGGTGGTTCGACTAACCTTAGTATGATTTGCCGAAATTTGGTCTTATCGAGTCACGGATGTATGTTTATTTGTGATTGCTTTGTTTTGGGCTTTACTGTGTATGGCATTATATTGGGGGTCGATTGGCTCCAAAGATACGGGGTGGTGGTAGACTGTGAGGGCTTTTTGGTGACAGTTAGGGCGGATGATGGGCGGAGGGTAGTGTTTGGTAGTCTACCTAGTGATGGGGTAATGGCTAGTTTTATAAATTCCCTCGACATCCCGCATGATGAGTTGTCAGATGTGCCAGTGGTTGGCCAGTATCCGAACGTCTTCGAGGAGGTGACCGGGCTTCCACCACACCGAGAGATTGAGTTCCGTATTGATTTAGTGAAAGATGCCAGACCTATAGTGATGCCACTTCGTCGTATGACACCAAGGGAGCAGCGAGAGCTCGTGGAGCAAGTAAGCGATCTTTTGAAGAAGGGGTTATTAGAAGAAGTGTCTCCGAGTGGGGAGCATCCATTGTGTTTGCCACTAAGGCAGATGGTTCCCTTCGTTTGTGTGTGGACTATCGCGAGTTGAATAAGGTGACGAGGAAGAATAAGTATCCTCTTCCACGGATAGATGATTTGTTTGATCAACTAGAAGGAGCAAGAGTGTTCTCCCAGTTGGACCTCGCGACAGGATTTCATCAGCTCCGAGTAGCGACTGAGAGTGTTCCGAAAATGGCATTTAGGACGCCGTCTGGATTCTATGAGTAGTTGGTCATGCCATTTGGGCTGACCAATGCACCATCATATTTCATGGATCTTATGAATCGAGTATTCAGAGATCAGTTGAATAAGTTTGTTCTTGTGTCGTAGACGACATCCTTGTTTATTTAAGGACAGAGGAAGAACACAAGGGACATTTCAGGATAGTGATGGAGGTGTTGAGAAAACACCAATTGAAAGCGAAATTTTCTAAGTGTCACTTCTGGAGGAGGGAAGTGAGATTCTTGGGCCATGTTGTTTCAGAGAATGGTATTGCCGTGGACCCCACGAAGGTGGCTACGGTACAGGATTGGCCTACGCCCAAGAATGCAACAGACGTAAGAAGCTTCTTGGGGTTAGCTGGATATTATCGTAAGTTTATCCAGGACTTCTCTAAGATAGCAGCACCGTTGACTCAGTTGACTAAGAAGAATCAAGCCTTCGTCTGGGACGGAGTGTGTGAGAATGCATTCCAAAGTCTAAAAGAAAAGTTGACGCGTGCGCCAGTATTAGTCATTCCTAAAGGGAATGAAGAGATGACGGTATACACGGATGCTTGTGGTACCGGACTAGGTGCTTTATTGATGCAAGGAGGTAGGGTTGTAGCTTATGCCAGTCGGCAACTAAAGCCGCATGAGAAAAAGTATCCTACCCAAGATTTGGAACTGGCGGCGATCGTGTTCGCATTGAAGATGTGGAGACATTATCTCTTGGGAGAGAGATTTGAGTATTTTACCGATCATAAATCGTTAAAGTATCTCTTCTCTCAAAAGGATCTAAATCTCCGACAGCAAAGATGGTTAGAGTTCTTGGCTTCGTATGATTTTGATATCGCATATACACCTGGGAAAGACAATGCGGTAGCCGATGCCTTGTGTAGGAGACATGCTAGTTTAGGGGCTATGTTTCTTGAATGGAAGCAACTGGAGTATATCGCAGGGTATGATTTCAGACCAAAGTGCGAATTGGATCCAGAGATGTTAGCTAGTTTGACGATCAGACCCACTTTGATTGAGCGGATTGGTTCCAGCCAGAGGGACGATCCTAATCTATTGGAAATCATCTCCAAGTTAGAGATGAATATCGACAGCGAGGAGATGAATTTGTATGGGCTTGATCGAGAAAGATGGCTTCGAATGAATGGAAGACTAGTTGTACCCAACGTGAATGGTTTGAGAGATGAAGTGCTTAGGGAATGTCATCACTCAAAACTGACTATACACCCTGGTGGCGATAAGATGTATCGAGACATGAAGCAGGCTTACTACTGCGAAGGGATGAAAAGAGACGTTGGGAAGTTTATATCCAAGTGCATGAATTGCCAGCTAGTTAAAGCTGAGCAAAAGAAGCCTAGTGGTTTGTTGCAACCATTAGAAATTCCCGAATGGAAATGGGAGCAAGCCTCGATGGAATTCATTGATGGTTTACCAAGGACTAAATTGGGACATGATAGCATTTGGGTAATTGTGAATCGATTGACTAAGAGTGCAAGATTTATACCAGTCAAATCGACCAGAACGACAGCTAAGTTAGCAGAATTGTATATGAAGTGGGTAGTGAGATTTCATGGAGTACCAAAAGCATTGTGAGTGACTGAGACCTGTTGTTTAATAGTGGGTTTTGGAAGAGCTTACAAGAGGCTCTAGGGTTGGAATTATATCTCAGTACCGCATATCATCCTCAAACCGATGGCCAGACAGAGAGGGTGAATCGTATATTGGAAGATCTCTTGAGAGCTTGTATATTGGATTTTGGTGGATCATGGGATGACCATTTGCATCTAGTAGAGTTTGCATATAATAATAGCTACCAATCCAGTATCGGTATGGCTCCATATGAAGCTTTGTATAGAAGACCGTGCAACTCACCATCATGTTGGATAGAAACCGGTGAGAAGTTTATGCTTGGACCAGATGTGGTAAGGGAAACTTCAGATAAGATTAAGATCATTCAACAATGGATGAAGGCTGCCCAGGATAGGCAGAAGAGTTATGCTGATAAGAGGAGAAGAGACTTAAAATTCTCCGTTGGTGACTTGGTGTTTGTCAAGGTTTCTCCGTTGAAGAGCATGATACGATTTGGCAGGAGAGGCAAGTTGGCACCAAGATTTGTTGGCCCATTCCCAGTTCTCGAACAAGTTGGGAATTTGGCATATAGAATTGAATTACCAGAGAAGATGGCAGGAGTTCACGACGTATTTCACGTTTCCTAGCTAAGGAAGTTCGTGCACGACCCAGATATGACTATTTCACCTGATCAGTTAGAGGACTTCGAAGTAGAACCCGAGGCGGTTGGGAATCGTAAGCCAATTCGTATTGTCGAGCATGATACGAAGCAACTTCAAAGGAAGGCGGTGAAGCTAGTCAAGGTTCAGTGGGGCGAGAACGAGAATGACTGTACTTGGGAGACAGAGGAGAGCATTAGGAAGACGTATCCAGAACTCTTTGCCTGGTAAGATTTATTTTGCAATTTAGTTATTCCGCATGCTATGATAGGCTTGTTTTATTTATTTTGCATGTTTGACTATTGTTTTATGGTTGATAGGCATGCAGGACCCCTTGTGTGTTTTGGTTAGGGAATTTCGGGGGAGAAATTTCTTAAGAGGGGGGGGGGGGGGAGAATGTAACAACCCGCATTCTACGCATCAGAGGATCGTAGAATATTTATTTCTCTCTTATATGAAGTCGTATGGTCATGTGGCTTTGGGAAACGATCATTGGGGTCATTTCCCATGTTCATAATTTTTGCCGATTTTTAAATGACCGTTTTGCCCCTAGTTGATCTTGTTTCAGCCATAACTTTTGATTGGAAAGGAATTTTGACTTGAAACCACTTCCATTAGATTCGTTTGATGGTTTACCTTTCCGTAGAGTGGTAATAATAGCAAAACGGACTTACCGTTTGGGAGATATGGCTGAAATAAAGTTTGGAAGATGAAAAACTGCTTTACCGGGCCAAACAGGATGATTAGTGACTGGGCCCATAACCCATTTCGGGAATAGGTTATGGGGAGGCTGAAAAGGGTTAGGGCTATGTTTGCTTAAACATGTTTAAAGGAAAATATGGGGTTTTGGCTATATTTGATCCATTTTAACCTATCATATTGATGTTTTGGTGTTTGATGTCACTTCTACTTGTTGCTATGACTATATGATATGTTTTGTGATTGATTAGAATAGATAGAATGGTCGAAAACGCCGTTGAGTGGCGTAAATAGTCGCTGGAAAGAAGTGCAGGAATTTGGCCGATCCGGATCGGATCGGGAAAAAGAGCCCGAACCGAACCGCCCTCCAAGTTGTTGTATTCACGGGACGATCTGGACCCGAACCCTGATCCGACCTGCCCTTGTGTGCCACTCCGACCCGAACCAATACACTATGGAGAAGCTCAAGAGGCTCGAACTGACCTGGAGTGCTTGGGGAGAAGGATCCGAACCGATGGGAGGAAGTCATCCGATCCGAACCGATGGGGGAGGCTATCCGATCCGAACCGATAGAGGAAGTTATCTAATCCGAACCGATGGGTGAAGGTCATCCGATCCGAACCAATCTGAAGAGGGTGCTACGAATTGAGATGAACCCGAGCCTATATGATAATCATGAACTAAATGAAGACCGATCCAATGATGACCAATAACCCGAGATGCAAAGGTAGTCCAAATAGAAGTTAGAGCTCAGGATCCAGTTGGGGACCAATGAGTTCACTTCATGATTGGACTTTGCTGCGGGACGTGTGCTAAGAAGTTGTCGACGTTCATAACTTCGATTCACCACTGAAAAAGAATGATGGGCTACGTATCAGTGCAGTAGAGTCATCATGACTCGAGGGGCAAAGTGATCGTAGTAAGACTATGAGCCACTGCAGTGGAGCCCTTGTGACTCCATGGGGCAGAGTGGACATAGTAAAGGATTAATAAGGCTATGAGTCAGTGCAGTGGGGTGTGTATGACTCCATGGGGCAAAGTGGACATAGTGAAGGATTAGTGGCTATGGATCAGTGCAGTGAAGCCGTTGTGACTTCATGGGGCAGAGTGATCATAGCAAAGTATTGGGTGATCGAAGTGGTGGATATCGTATACTTTACGCACTGAGTGAGAGATGTGAGGATGGTTGCTATGTTAGATTGTTTGCCATCACTATGACATGCACCCCCCACCCCCGTTATATTTACACCATTTGTTTAGTGGCACCTCAGAGTGTTGTACAGTATGTGATGCTAACTCTTTGGTTGCAGGTCCATGTTCATGTATGGTTTAGTATACCTGTTATTGTTCTGTTTAGCTGCTTATCGCTCATACCAGACTTTTTGTCTGATTCAGAGTTTTATGTTTGTTCTTATTACTCTGGGTGCTCTCATGAGCAGACTAGAGACAGGTTAGCTGGTGATGCACGAGTAGCTGATTCAGAGGCGAGCAGGAGGCTTCCACGTATGATATATATAGATATTCTCCCTGTGTCGTTGGTGGTCACTACTTGAACATTAGTAGTGTACCTCCCTATCTTGCTTTTACCTTAAGAGACAGTTTGAAAAGTTGTAATAATGACGATGTGGAACATAATCTATATTTGGATTTTCCGCTGCTTTGATAGTTTGTTTCAGGTTATGCACTGTCTCACCTGTGTTATGTCAAGTATGTTGTTATTATATTTTGTTCTATGCGCTGTTATACATTCTACAGGTTCCCTGTTGATTCTTCATCTTCTTCCTTTCCTTCTGACGACCGTCCCGTGCTAACTGGACATGTGTACAACGCACCTTTGGAGTAAATGTCGGTTGGTACGGGCGGGCTGTCACAGTGGGGAGAGGAAAGATGAGAAAGTTAACATTTTGAAGAAAGTGGTGGGTGACTTTAAGAAGGCAATCGAAGGAAAAGAGTTTTTTTCCGCAAGGTTATAAGGTACGAAAGGTGGAACAGAGTGACGGTTATAATAATCCAATTTTGGTAGCAAATATTCATTCACATGCATACTATGAATTATTATCATAGTAAAACACTAAATGTCATTTATTTTATGTTATAAAGCACGCATAATCTCGACTATTTTTCTAGTAACAACCAAAATGGGTAACTTTCAAATGCAGAAACAATCATAACCTTACTTTTTTTTAACTTCACATATATTCCCAACTTCTGAAAATAGATGCAGAAGAATTTCTAATTTTCTGGGTACTCAATGATTGCTCTTAGAGCGTAGTGCTCTTGGTACATGTGCATACCGTGGTTCAAAATTCTAAGTGTCCTAAATCGCGTCTTTCATCTTTAAGTTATTTTTTTCTATCATTATTTCCTTATTTCTCTCTATGATCAATTAATGAATGTGTATCGAAAATTTATTTAGGTCTAAATAAATAAATTTGTCTTACCATTGATGCTTGAAAGTTTTGTTTGTAATTTTACGCTAATACATTTATTTTAATTATGGAAAATAATTGAAGGATTATTTTAACTATTTCTTTACATTGATCAAAACATAAATTTCTTTAATGAAGAGATATGCACCAACAATAAGTTTGTAGTCATTTGTATTATGCAGCTTATGTACTTTAAACTAAAGCTTTAAAACCACATTGACAGTTTGAAATACCCTTTTGATCATATGAAAATACCCATTTAATAGTAAAATAATTTCGTGAGTGTTTATTTTTTCTATAGCTCATCATTTATCAATCACCTTCACCTTATATGTTTTGATAAACAATGCTCAGTTTTATTTTGCGAACCAGATGCAATTGATTCCTATATATGTATCGGTATTTGCACAATATATAAATCGTTGATTCTTATATATTTTTTGGTGATTTGTTTTGCTATTTCATTTCCAATTCTTTTTAGAATGTCGTTTTTATATTCGTATAAAATCCAAGAAAAGATATCATTATGGTTAAACAAAAAATTTCCATTTGATTTATGTAAAGATAAGCGTTCATGTTATTTTCATTTTGTTACATATAATAATCGACATTTAGTCTTTTATGAACATAATATTTACCCTCGACTGATTCAGTAAAATGAAAACAAAAGGATGTAGAGTTGATGTAATGTTATGATATCTGCTAACTCTATTATATGATAGCAATCATGGAACAACATTTTAACCAAAATCAATGCACAATATGTTTTATGGTCAGCATATAATATTGTGGGTAATATACAATATTTTTTTCTTTTCCTTTCATCGTTTTCTAAGTATGCAGAACTAACTTTTGTTTCTACTAGAATTACAAGGCATCCAGCTGCTGATCGTAGTCCCTAGATATTGATAGTTGGTGGGTGAACATGAAAGTTAAGTCTTGGTAAGTACATTTAATTTATTCTCTATATTGTCAGGTTTGATCACGTTTCTTTAAACTAACACAAAAATATTATGTCTTGATTTATGAAATGATCCAACTAAACGTTCTGGAACATTTCAAGTGCATATACTTTACAATGTATTTGGTTTTCACATATGCATCAAGGTATGTAAACTTTTGATGAACATATTTCATTCATTTATGCAATGATGGCATCATAAAATGGTAGTGGAATAAATAATTAGTAGTTTTTGAACTTGAACCAAGTTAATATATTTAGATATTTCACATTACTATGTATAAGCTAAAGAGTTTCTTATCAACTAGGAGAGTTATTGTCTATATTAGCACACATGGAAGTCAATCATCTAACATTTTGGTATTTGAACATATTGTTTTTCAAACCCCTAATATCATATGGTGAACTGCATTTTCAGAAGAAAAGAAATTGGTAGTGACATTTATATCATAATCTATTCTACAAAATTATTTGTGATAAAAAATGATGAATCCCTATCTGCATACTTCTTTGGTACTCTGAATTAAATAAATTTGCTAAGCTTGAGAGTAAATTTAAAACTAGACCAGTTAAAGTTAATTTCAATAACTACCTCAAACTTAACTTATTTAGAACAATAATTTTCACCTATGTTTCACTTTCTGTAGTTGCTATCTTGAAAAAATTTCGATCCTAACAACTAACAAAACTTCTACTTGATATAATTTTTCAATATCAAGTTAAATACACCTGAATTTGTCATTAACCTTAAATTAGAATTAAATTAGTTGGCTAAAATCTTAACTAAGTTTGAAATTAGTGGTAGGATTCTTTGCACTTTTTATGTACATTTTACGACATCATTGCAAAATTTTATGTTTTTTACTTCTTTATTTTTTCAGGTTTTGTTTTTCAAATAAATCATTATATCAATGGTTATTTGCTCCGGATGATATTATTAACGTAATTGCTACTTCTAAAAAAATTATGGCTTTTTTAATATTTGAAACATTTCCCTTGTTTATGATTTTTTTTTGGTTTGTAAATGCTTTGAATTTTGTTAGCATCATAGAAAATTAAGAATTTCTAGATTATTATTTTCTTTGTATTCGAGATGTCCTAAGCTCCTATGACCTATAGGTTTTACTGACTTAATTCTTAAAGGGACAGCTAATGGAATTTAATCTCAGTAGTGAACTCATGTCACCCTCCTCCTTTTATGGTCTGCCTTTTATTATCATATTGATCACATTGTTGTGGTTAATTGGAAATTAATATAAAATAGTTATATAAGAATCATGTTTTAATGTTATTAGCTAAGGATTACAAAAAGTCTGCATAATAAGTACGTTACATATTATTATTGTATAGATTAATAAATTATTCCTATATATGTTTGTTAGGTTAGGTGCAAGTTAGACATGTTCACAGCTAGACAGAAGTTCCTATGACCAGCTTGGTATCCGCGAGGAGCACATGAAGATGGCATTATGTATTGTTGTTTGTATTAAAATGCCTAGGACAGAAATGGTGCAATATATATAGTATTATAGATGGTTATTTGTATAAAATGCCTAGGATAAAAAATGATAGTGGTAGACCATAGAAATGACTTTTCATTCATGTCAATTAGAAGCACACGTTCAGTTTTGCAATATGATGTTGCTTGCAATCCATATTTGTGCTTTACATATAATCAAATTGCCTTCAATTGGCAATGAACATACATTAAGTAAAAATGCTTCATAATTGCTTTTGTTCTTCACTTACACTGATGTTGATGTGGATGAGAAGTATGTTTATAATTTATTTATCTTTTAGCTATTTCAAGCATAATGTTTTGATAATATGATGCCCAATATCCAATCGTGTACTTTGGTGTTGCAATTTTCAAGAAATACCACAAAATATTGCAGTAAGCTATGAAATTAAACAGTGCATATAAGCTTTCATTTTCGATGTGAACATGCTATAGTTATTATCATTTGATTTAGGCATTTTTAATTTCCTTTGGACTTACTATAGCAAAATATTATATTGATTAATTACTGTCGTTTTAACTACTTTAATGTTTATTTATAATCATATTAATCTTTTCTATTTCAATTGATAGTTGTACAAAATATATAGGTGTGACCGTATGCGAAGCACGGGTTCACACTTGTATACATAATAAATGCAACATTATTTTACAAGGAAAATGGGGGGGAAACCCAAGAGTCATCCTTAACTGATTGCGCTAAGCCATATGAAAGTCGATATGTTTCTTGTTTTTGCTATTATAAAAAGTAAATGTGAAAGTTCAGCCTAATCTAAATTCAAAATGTGTGCAATTATAGTAGTCTAGTGTCTGAACTAGCTCCTATAATGTAATCTTGCCTAAATAGTGTGGACGGTCCACAATAAATGCCGTAGACAGTGGACGATCCACCTTAAAACCGAATTTAGTTGACTGCTAACTACAGTCACCTATGCTATAATGTAATTTATTATTAGTTATAATAAAAGAGTGTTATGTCACCTGTGCTATATTGTAATTTTATTATTAGTATAATAATAGAGTGTTTTTGAATACTATAAAAATCGGTCAGTTATGCCAAAAAAAAAACAAAATGTGTGCAATTGAATATACTGATATCCCAACATTGCATTGTACAACTGCCATAGAAACTCAATAATGTACGTAGATAACAAAGACTATTTTACAGAAAAGCGAATCTTCCTTGTTGTACTAACGACCAATAAAATAATAGCCATACACTGATGTTTTAATAATTTGCCTTTTAAAAATAACCTGAAAGTATCACGTTCATAAATTATTAGAATCTAGGTGACTTGCATTATACCAGTGGAGAAGAAGCAGGGGATCTACATTGAAGATGTTCTGTGTTTCCTGATACTTACTTAGTCAAAGCCGAAAGGGGATATGCATGAGTTTGCAGAGAAACTTAAAGCATGCATTGTTGAGCATATTAGGTCCTATTAATAGCACTCTCTATAATTCATTGCACACCTGACATCAAACACTCTTTGTGTATATCGCCCTAAAACAAACACAACATGGTACAACCACATCCAATTGGCATGCAACCTAGTCACATTCTTTTCACATGTTATCCGTTTTATATTTTTAACTATAGTTTTAATGGGAACCCCTTGATAAAATTCACTTGTAAATGCAATTGCAAGTTTCAATAGAAACCAATTCAATGGTATGCATGTTCGTATATATGTATGCACTTGTAAGCTACATATATTTGAAACCTTAAGGGACTTTGCATTGAAATTCTGGCACATACTTGAAACACACAAAATGTATGGCTATGATCACCACTTCCAAAGTTTAAACTTAATGTTTGTATGTTAGAAACCAACAACATGATTATGCATATAGATTTTAGAAAGAACTATTATTTAGAGAAAACCTGGATATGATTATAAGATTTGGAAAAACACTTTCAAATTACTGAAACACTATGAAGATAAAGATAGAGGACTGGGATATCCATTAATATTCCTTCTGTAATTCTTGTAGCTAAATATAACTACAAAGTAATGTCAGAACTCAATTTAGAACACTACCTATTTCTACAATACTAACTCAATGTAAATGGGGTTATAAAAACAAGGCAAGAGAGTTGGATGTTACTCTTTGAAAGAATCAAACTAAAATGTAAAATCAATCTATACAGCTTACATCCATTGCATGAGTTGAAGTTTCTAGAAAAAAGTAGGCTCTAATATCCATTGTAATAGCTTCAGCTTCAGTGGAGATGACCTTGATCCCTGCAAAACTGATAAAACATTATTATTACTAGTATTTTTTGCCCGCTTTGATGGGCATTAAAAATTTTGTTATTAAAAAAAATATTGTAATGATTAAATTTTAAAAATAAAAGAAAAATAAAGTATTGTAACTAACATTAAATAGTTATATATATAAATATTATAAATTATGCAGCAACAATAATAAATTGTTCTATTGTTCATCCAATTTTTTTATATTGGATGATTATTTCGATTAATTGTTTTGTTATCCATCTAATAATTTATGCAGCAACAATAATTAATTATCATGTTGTTCACCCAACAATAATTTTGCCATGGATTATTATTTGATTAATTATTCTGTTATCTATCTAAATTTTTTGTTTTGAATGGTTATTTATTGGTATAGATATAAAAAAAATGATTATTTGTGATTTTATTCTGAAAAATGTTCTTAATTCATTACAATTTAAACTTTTTTTGTGATCTTTAAATGTGAAAATTTGAACAAATAATCATTAAAATTATATAAGTGACAAAATTCAAGCAATATTATTTAAATTATATACAAACTAGAGTATGCTAACTTTTTTAATGAAGCAAAAGTGTATATGATGTCATCAAATATATATATATATATATATATATATATATATATATATATATATGATGCAATGTATAATTTGTTATTAAGTTTTAAATATATTTTTATATGTATAAGAGGCATTCTAACTAAAAAATTCAAATTACAACATAAAAATAAACATCCATAACAGAAAAATACATTGATCAATAGTAGTTTTCAAAGAAAAATATATATAAGATCATGAGTAGTTTTCATTCGAAACAAAATAAATATGAAAATCAGAGAAAAATAAATATAAGATCATGAGTAGAAGTATCTAAAATGTAACACCCTGTAATTTAAAATATTAAAATTAACAGATTAAAGAATACTTAATTTTTTGAAGAACAATTAAGGGAAACGGGCTGTGCCATTGCGTTCGTCTTGGAATTCTGCTTGGGATGTGTAACGATCCCAAAACCCCGTGACACGGTGTTAAGGATAATCATTGGAATATAACACATTAATCATCATTAGCAGATCACAGATAATAGCATAAACCGAAAATAGAATAATTTACACACATATGACAGCGGAATCATATAGATATCATCACATCAGAGAAGCACAGTACATGATACAACTTAGTGCATAATGATACATAATCAGTCACCATCGCCTGAGGTGGAATCATACATAAAGAGTACACAAAATAAGTATCAGTCTACATCGCCAATGGCGGAATCATAATATAGATACAATAATGGCGGAGAAAATCCAAGTCAGCACGGTGTAGTCAAGCCTCGCCATGAGCCAAAAGTGCGTCAGAAACCTGTAACTAGGCTGCCCGTGTGAAAATGTGGGCACCCGAGTTTGCAAGGTGAAAAAACTACGAGTCAGTCATGGGACTGGTATGAGAAATCTACTTAACTTATTAACAACAATAATAAGGCAAATCAAAGGACCACGCCACTTTCGCGGAACGGGTTTACTCCAATGAGTGCTAGTGCATGAAATAAAGTAAATGATTAAATCATCGCAATGCTTTTTGAAAAATGAAGCCATTATAAGACTCAGGTCCCATCACACAATGCAACGCAAGCCGGAGGATAGAGTTTTACCTTATAATGGCCAAAAATGCTTCATACGTATAAAACAAAAGTGTTTGATATTATTACTAGTGCATATATGTTTCAAAAGCAAATTCAATCATAAATATCAATCCTAGGCGGCATAGCTACCATCTACTATGTCGCCATACTAGTAATACAATCACGTCCGCATATTTCGTATTGGAAATTGGGTTCCTTCATGAGTCGAGGCAAGGGGCAAGCTCCTCTCCGTTCGAGACACTCTAGCAAATGTCCCAGGACCCCACTATGATCCTTGGAATCGGCTGGGCCGGTCCTCTCTTACTTTTGAGGATTGGCAATTCCTGAACACACGTTTCCCGGTCCTTACAGACCTATAATCGAGGCACCTCGCATTCCAACAACCACACAGGTGAAAAGTATATATAATGTCAGGGCTGGTAGGTCACTGACACCACCTTAGCTAGAAAGAAACGTCGTGCTCTCCCAGCGGTCCATCTCCCGTTTTTGACTCATACCGGGGTGTGAGGCTCGCGAATTCACGTTATACACAAAGCTACGTCACACAGACCATGCTTTGATCATCAACCACAAGAATTTGCTTTGCAATCGAAGCCTTGATCATATGCCACTCAGGCGTGCCACACAGGCAAACCACTTCATGCGACTGATTTCTATCAATACATAACCTCTGAGCTCGTACGTCTCAGAGAAGGGCGTTAAAGCAAGAGAATAAATTCTCCGCCGCCAAACAGATATGTATTTAACAGAGATCAATCAACACAGAACAAAATCCAATGTCAGACACACAGTCCATTTACAAGTCCGTTCTGGATCTGAACGAAACCAGAGGCACCAATTCCTCGCATATCCGTACCATCAACAGTATGTTTGGACGTCTACTACTTCAGTTCCTTCATGGTAGCTACTCCAATCACGAGCATCAGTAGCGCCCATCCATCCAATGTGAATATCGTCGGTCTTCAACCGTCTTCGACTCTTCGACTTCTCAACGTCGATCGATTATTTGAAATGAGATGAACTCGGCCTTTTCAAATAATCCACGTATATTTAGATTATCAAATCAATTTATCACATGGTTGGACTATTCAACATTCACATTTCAGTGCTTTAGTTATAATTCTCATGTTAAATACATTCAACCACCACATATCAAGCAAACACAGAAAAATTGGTTTATTTCCACTCTATATCGTCTATAGTATTTTATAACGATATATCACCATTTTAATTTAATTTAAAACGGCCATATTTAATTAAACGACGTTTCAGGTCGTGCCGATGCACTGGCGCTGTTTTTCACTAATTTTGTTTTATACATATCTGAAAATCTAACCGTTGGATCTTCACAAATTTTATATCATTAGGAAGGTCATTTCAAAACGAATCAAACGGTTTCAGTTTTGGGAAAATCCGACGGTCGGATCTTCCACACTAGCCATTTGAAGTTACGATTTCAATTTACGAACTGCAGCGTCGTTATTCGATTTAATTTAATTATATATATATATATATAAATATAATCGTTTCTGACGCTGTTTTTCTTCAGATTTGAATTAAACATTCTAGATAATCCAACCGTCGGATCTTCACAAAGTTGGTGCCGTTGGAAAGATATTTCCAAGGCGAACCCAACGGTTGCGGTTTCGGGAAAATCCAATGGTCGGATTTCCCGCACTAGTCGTTTGAAATCACGGTTTCAAAATGCGAACTGCACGGCCACGTTTCGTTTAAATTTTATATATATTTATATATTTATATAAATATAGTTCATTCGAAAATTCCTATATCGTTTTCACTTCAATTATTTCACTAACGCCTTTAAATTTTGGAAAATTTCGCCATAACCTCCTTTGTACGGGAGGGGCTGGGAAAATTCCCAAATAGCCACACGGGCGTCTCATGTCAACAAGAAAAAAAAAAGCCAAGCGGCTAGCCAACAGGCTCATAAAATCATCACCCAAACAAAACAGTAAATGTGTACCTATTTGTCGGGCACAAAATTTTATTCCTCTTCTCTAGCCTCTTTGCTATAACCTGTTCAATAAATATGCATGTACATACATACAATTTTTATCACTTATCATTTTCCATTCAACTTCATATTTGATTTAATTTGGTTTAAAAACACCATTCATTCTAATGTGGCATGCATAGGCTAAAATCATATCATTGGCTAATTAATGTATACTACAACTCATGCATATTTATTTGAACAAGTGGCTATTTTTAACACTTCACATTTCAAAGATGATAATTTTGGCGAACTAAAATAGATTTCAACACATGACTATTTTATTTAGTTCCTATGCATGTTAAAAATAATATTTCATTCACAAATATTTATTTCAACGTCCGCATATCTTTAGCATATCACATATATGATAAAAATGATATTTTTATCATTTAAAATATTTATTCGACAAATGGATGTTTTCAACACTTCATAGTTCCAATAAAATGTAATTTTTATTGTTCGATCTTTTTATTCAACACATGAACTTTTCCACTACACACACTTCTCAACACATGAGCATTTCCACTACGCACACTTCTCAACACATGAGCATTTCCCCACATGGATATTTATTTATGTTGTTCATATAAGAAAGATGGAATTTTTATTGTTGAAACTATTTATATATAAGGCGAATATTTTACTTACTTCATATATTTTATAAAAAGATGATTTTTATTGTTTAAACACTTCATTCATTCACAAATGAATTTAATTTTCACACATCACTTTTCAACACATGAACATTTCCACACATGGATATAGTTTCAACACATGACTTTAATTTCAACGCATGAAGATAATTTCAACATATGAAAATAATTCTAACACATAAAGATTATTCAAAATTTCGGCAGCATAACGGCAGGGTAGTTAAAACCGGCACCGTCCCTAGTACGGCTCCTCGCTCTACCTTAAAACCTTGCGGTTTTTGACAATGGGGATTCATGCATCTAATTCGCACGCAGGCGACATGTTTTATTTTTATTTCCACAAATATTTCCAATTCATTTCAATCACCAATGGGTATTTTTCAACCACAACCAAACAATATCAACCACAAACAATTATTCAACCATTCGTATTTTTCATCCAATATTTCACACCAATTCACAACAATAAATATCGTCCATGGTTTGTGGATGAGGGGAGTATATATATATATATATATATATATATATATATATATATATTATTGCTATATTTCACTTGCATTTCAACACATATATCAATTATTCTATGCATGTATAATTCATACTTCGCTTATATAGCTTACACCACGCATGTACATGAGGTATACAACACGTGTGTAATTTATATTTCGCTAATATAATTTATACACGACATTTTCCATTCAAATTCTTTTAATTTAGATTTCTCACCTTGGTTTGCGGAGTGCTAAAAATCGTAGATGACTCGGAAAAATCCGCGGCTTCTTCTATGTGGTAGAGTGCTTCCTTGCGGTCCCAGTGTTTCCTGTTTCATCGAATTTCGCCAACACACCAAAAAGGTATGATTTTTCAAACTGCAGATATCAAAAGGGACTCACCTTTCTAAGTGGTTCGAAACTCGGGTTGAGGTTTTCGCGAAATCCGTGGCACGTGGGGACGATCGGGGGTGCTGACGTGGAAGAGCTTCGAGCGGCGGTCCTGTCGGTGGTGGTTTGGTGCAGCTCGGCGGTCGGTGGCGATCAGGGCAGCGATGGGAAACGTCGGACTTCCTGGGCTCGATTCAGGCGGAGGCGGCGTCGAGGGAGGAGGTGCTGGGGTCGGATTTGAAGAGGAGGCGGAGGCGGTTCGACGACAGGTGGTGGCGGCGGCGATGGGAGGCTGAGGCGGTCGGAATCTCGTCGGGAAGAATGGAGCACGCGTCGCCGTTCGTTTCGAGGGTTACGGGGTTTTTTTTTTTTTTAATTTATGAAAGAAAAAGTGTAACGACCCGCATTCTACGCATCGGAGGATCGTAGGATATTTATTTCTTTCCCATATGAAGTCGTATGGTCATGTAACTTTGGGAAACATCTATTAGAGTCATTTCCCATGTTCATGATTTTTGTCGATTTTTAAATGACCATTTTACCCTTAGTTGGTACTGTTTTGGCCATAACTTTTGATTGGAAAGGAATTTTGACCTGAAACCACTTCCGTTAGATTCGTTTGATGGTTTACTTTTCCGTAGAGTGGTCATAAAAGCCAAACGGACTTAACGTTTGGGAGATATGGCTGAAATAAGATTTGGAGGGTGAAAAACTGCTTAACCGGGCAAAATCGGGTGATTAGTGAGTAGGCCCATATCCCATTTCGGGATTGGGGTTATGGGAAGGCTGAAATGAGATGGAGAATCATTCCATTTCAGTTTTCTAGCCTCCACTTATCACCAAGGAACCCTAAAAATGGCCTCCAACCTCTAAATCACCTCCAAATCATCTTTGGATCAAGGATTAAGCTTACCAACATCTAATCAAGGGAGATCTACACCAAATCAACATTGGAGCTGCTGTTTAGCATTGGGATTCACATCAAATCAGAGATTTATTGCAGATCTTAGTTTATTTGTGGCTAAGGTGAGTGATTTGCATAGTTTTGCACTAATTATGGCTAATTATGGGTAATTAGTGTTAATTAACGAATTTATACACTAATAAATTCGGGAAAAACGTTCATAAATTCCTAAATGATGTTTTAGACCTCCGATATGAATTTGGGTTAATTTGGTTAAGTTTTGCTAATCCTATCATTAGTTTCACCTAAACATGCTTAAGGGGAAATATGAGATTTTGGGTATGTTTGATCCATTTTAACCTATCATATTGATGATTGGATGTTTGTGGTTGATTATGCATGTTGCTATGACTGCATGATATGCTTTGTGATTGATTTCAATAGTTAGAATGGTCGAAAACGTCGTCGAATGGCGTAAACACTTGCTGGAAAAGCTTCAGGAAACAGTGCAGGTTTCGGATCAGATCGGATATGGGGGCTCGGATCGGATATGTTGAACTGGGCAAGGGATTCGATCGGATCGGAACCTGACACTTGAGGAAATTGGCAAAAAGGAAGGCCACGCTAATTGAGCTGGGATCGGATCGGATAAAGGAGAAGTGATCGGATCGGATAAAGAAGAAGAGATCAGATCGGAGTACGTGAGGAATAAGGGAGCGGATCGGAACGGAAGCACGAATTGGAGGGGAGATGGCACCCGACCCGACTCGAGGTGGGACACCCGACCCGACCTGAAGAAAGATACCCGACCCGAACCGATGCGATGGAGTGGACCCGACCCGAACCGCTACAGAGGAAGACCCGAACTGACGCAACGCAGACACCCGACCCGAACCGATGGTTTGAAGAGAACCCGACCCGACCCAGTATTGACCAATAACCCGAGATGCAAAGGTGGTCCAATATGGGAAGTTAGAGCTCAGGATCCAGTTGGGAACCGATGAGTTCACTTCATGGTTGGGCTTTGCTGCGGGACGTGTGCTAAGGAGTTTTCGACGTTTATAACTTCGATTCACCACTAAAAATGAATGATGAGCTACTTATCAGTGCAGTAGAGTCATTGCGACTCGAGGGGCAAGGTGATGGTAGCAAGACTACGTTATCATTGCAGTAGAGTCATTATGACTTGAGGGGCAAGGTGATGCATAGTAAGACTATGTGCCAGCGCAAATGGGGTGAATAACTCCATGGGGCAAGTGGACCTAGTAAGGATTGGTAAGACTATGAGCCAGCGAAGATGGGGTGAATAACTCAATGGGGCAAGTGGACATAGCGAAGGATTAGTGGCTACGTTATTAGTGCAGTGAAGCCATTTATGACTTCATGGGGCAATGTGATCGTAGCAAGGATGGGTGATCGAAGTGGTGAACATCGTATGCTTTACGCACTGAGTGAGAGATGTGAGGATGGATGCTATGGTTGATTGTTTGCCATCACTATGATATGCACACCTCCCCCACCTCCATATCTTTACATTGTTTGATATGGAACCTTAGAGTGTTGTATAGTATGTAGTGCTAACTCTTTGGTTGCAGGTACAGGTTCAGGTATGTTTTATTCTACCTGTTATTGTTCACTTTAGATGCTTATCGCTCATACCAGGCTTTATGTCTGACCCAGAGTTTTATGTCTCCTCTTATTACACTGGGTGCTCACACGAGCAGTCTAGAGACAGGTTAGCTGGTGGTGCGCGAGTAGCTGATTCGGAGGCGGGCAGGAGGCTTCCACGTATGATATATATATATATATATACATATATATTCTCCCTGTGTCGCTGGTGGTTGCTACTTGGGCATTAGTAGTGTACCTCCTTTATCTTACTTTTGCTTTGAGATAGTTTGAAAAGTTGTAATAAGCTGTATTTTGGATTTCCGCTGCTATGATGTTTAGTTTTGGTTTTCAGCTTATGCACTGTCTCTCCTGTTTTATGTCAAGTATGTTATTATTATATTTTGTTCCATGCGCTGTAAGACATTCTACAGGTTCTTTGTATGTTCATTTCCTTCTTCCCTTTCCTTCTGACGACCCGTTCCGTGCTAACTGGACCTGTGTACAGCGCACCTTTGGAGTAAATGTCGGTTGGTGCGGGGCGGGCCGTCACACTTGGTATCTGAGCTCTAGGTTGCGTAGTTAACCTAGGGAAAGACACTAGGGGGAGATAGTACGTATATGAGAGCGCGTATTTGTGATTACTTTGGTTTTCAAAAGCTAGATATATATATACTGTTGGTAGTATAAGAATGAAGTTGCACTGCACTAGCACCACTATAGGGTCGTTAATCGTTTTCTCCTTACAGATTGAACGATGAGTAGAGACACCAGAGGTGCTGGTAGAGGGACCAACCATGGGAATGCTGCTGACATGAGGGCGATGTTTACTGACCTCATGAGAGACATGCTTAGAGAAGTGCAAGGGGCAGTTCCCAATCCCGGAGTTGGTGTTGGCCCAGTAGTGCAGGCGCCGAGGGTCGATTTCGCCAAGTTGTGCAAGGATTACACTAACCTTGGTGGGAAGCCGTTCCATGGGACGGAGTCGGCCACAGATGTTCAAGACTGGATGGATAGCTGTGACCGTATCTTCGATGACTTGGGTCTTGAGGATGCGATGAAGAGAAGGCTAGCGTCTCGTCAACTGCAAGGGCGAGCAATGAATTGGTGGAATGCCATTAGAACAGCTACTCCAGAGGATCAAGTTACTTGGGATCAGTTCAAGGCTCGCTTTAGCGAGAAGTTCATTCCAGCTGCCCAGAAGTTAGTGTTGTTCAAGAGGTTCTTGGAACTCAAGCAGAACGGAAGGGCAGTTTCTGACTATATTGCTGAGTTCGACACCTTGTCGAAGTATGGACTATCTCTTATCGACACTCCTGAGAAGAAGAATGAGAAGTTCATCACTGGTTTGGATGGATACTTGGGGGAAAGGCTTATCAATCACATCGATGAGACTTTTGAATTGATCGTGGGGAAAGCTTTGAGATCAGAGAGTCTTTACGCTAAGTCAAAGACTGAGGCTGCATCTGCAGAAGGGCCAAAGCGGCAAGCAAGCAGTGGAGGCAAGAATAACTCTCAGAATAAGAGGAAGCATGACCAATCTAAAGGTGGCCAGAAAAAGAGCAAGAAGGATGTTGAGTGCTTCAGCTGTGGTAAGAAGGGCCATTATGCTAAAGATTTTCGGGCCAAGCCAGCGGATAAGAAGTGCTTCAACTATGGTCAAGTGGGACATTTCAAGGATAAGTGTCCGCAACCTCTGAAGGAGAAGCAGATTTTGAAAGCATATGCTATTGATGCTGTTCCTTCTTCGTCGAATGCCCCAACTGCGGCGGAGAAAGGAAAGAATGTTGTTATTCAAGGTATGCTTTCTATTTATGATGTACCAGTTCGAGTTTTGTTTGATACTAGGGCTTCCCGTTCCTTCATATCTAGTGACCTGGTAGATAGGTTGGGACTGGAACCCGAGATAGTCGATAGACCATTGGTTGTGACGAACCCGATTGGTGGTTCGACTAGCCTTAGTATGATTTGCAGGAATTTGGTCTTATCGAGTCATGGATGTATGTTTGTGATTGCTTTGTTTTTGTCTTTACTGGGTATGGCATTATATTGGGAGTCGATTGGCTCCAAAGATACGGGGTGGTGGTAGACTGTGAGGGCTTTTTGGTGACAGTGAGGGCGGAGGGTAGTGTTTGGTAGTCTACCTAGTGATGGGGTTATGTCTAGTTTTGTAAATTCCCTCGACATCCTGCAGGATGAGTTGTCAGATGTGCCCGTGGTTGGCCAGTATCCAGACGTCTTCGAGGAGGTGACCGGGCTTCCACCACACCGAGAGATTGAGTTCCGTATTGATTTAGTGAAAGATGCCAGACCTATAGTGATGCCACTTCGTCGTATGGCACCAAGGGAGCAGCGAGAGCTCGAGGTGCAAATCAACAATCTTTTGAAGAAGGGATTTATTAGAAGGAGTGTCTCCGAGTGGGGAGCACCAGTTGTGTTTGCCACTAAGGCAGATGGTTCCCTTCGTTTGTGTGTGGACTATCGCGAGTTGAATAAGGTAACGAGGAAGAATAAGTATCCTCTACCACGGATAGATGATTTGTTTGATCAACTGGAAGGAGCAAGAGTGTTCTCCCAGTTGGACCTCGCGACAGGATTTCATCAGCTTCGAGTAGCAGATGAGAGTGTTCCGAAAACGGCATTTAGGACGCCGTCTGGATTTTATGAGTGGTTGGTCATGCCATTTGGGTTGACCAATGCACCAGCCTATTTTGTGGATCTTATGAATCGAGTATTCAGAGATCAGTTGAATAAGTTTGTTCTTGTGTTCATGGATGATGTCCTTGTTTACTCAAGGACAGAGGAGGAACACAAGGGACACTTGAGGATAGTGATGGAGGTGTTGAGGAAACACCAATTGAAAGCGAAATTCTCTAAGTGTCATTTTTGGAGAAAGGAAGTGAGATTCTTGGGTCATGTTGTTTCAGAGAGTGGTATTGCCGTGGACCCTGCGAAGGTGGCTACGGTATAGGATTGGCCTACGCCCAATGCAACAGATGTAAGAAGTTTCTTGGGATTAGCTGGATATTATCGTAAGTTTATCCAGGACTTCTCCAAGATAGCAGCACCGTTGACTCAATTGACTAAGAAGAATCAGTCCTTCGTCTGGGACGGAGTGTGTGAGGATGCCTTCATGAGTCTAAAGGAAAAGTTGACGCGTGCGCCAGTGTTAGTCATTCCTAAAGGGAGTGAAGAGATGACGGTATACACGGATGCTTGCGGTACCGGACTGGGTGCTGTATTGATGCAAGGAGGTAGGGTTGTAGCTTATGCTAGTCGACAGCTAAAGCCGCATGAGAAGAAGTACCCTACCCATGATTTGGAATTGGCAGCGATTGTGTTCGCATTGAAGATGTGGAGACACTATCTCTTGGGAGAAAGATTTGAGTTGTTTACTGATCATAAATCGTTAAAGTATCTTTTCTCTCAGAAAGATCTGAATCTTCGTCAGCAGAGATGGTTAGAGTTCTTGGCTTCGTATGATTTTGATATCGCATACACACCTGGGAAAGGTAATGCGGTAGCCGATGCCTTGAGTAGGAGACATGCCAGTTTAGGGGCTATGTTTCTTGAATGGAAGCAACTGGAGTATATCGCAGGGTTTGATTTCAGACCAAGGTGCGAATTGGTTGCAGTCATGCTAGCTAGTTTGGCGATCAGACCCACTTTGATAGAGCGGATTGGTTCCAGCCAGAGGAACGATCCTAATCTATTGGAAATCATCTCCAAGTTAGAGATGAACATCGATGGTGAGGAGATGAATGTGTATGGGCTTGATCGAGATGGATGGCTTCGGAAGAATGGAAGACTAGTTGTGCCCAACGTAAATGGTTTGAGGGATGAAGTGCTTAGAGAATGTCATCACTCAAAACTGACTATACATCCCGGTGGTAATAAGATGTATCGAGACATGAAGCAGACTTACTACTGGGAAGGGATAAAAAGAGACGTTGGAAAGTTTATATCCAAGTGCATGAATTTCCAACTAGTTAAAGCCGAGCAAAAGAAGCCTAGTGGGTTGTTGCAACCATTAGAAATTCCCAAATGGAAATGGGAGCAAGTCTCGATGGATTTCATCGATGGCTTACCAAGAACCAGATCGGGACATGATAGCATTTGGGTAATTGTGGATCGATTGATTAAAAGTGCAAGATTTATACCAGTCAAATCGACCAGAACGGCAGCTAAGTTAGCAGAATTGTATATGAAGTGGATAGTGAGATTTCATGGAGTACCCAAAAGCATTGTGAGTGACCGAGACCCGTTGTTCACTAGTGGGTTTTGGAAGAGCTTACAAGAGGCTCTAGGGTCAGAATTACATCTCAGTACCGCATATCATCCTCAGACCGACGGTCAGACGGAGAGGGTGAATCGTATATTGGAAGATCTGTTGAGAGCTTGTATATTGGATTTTGGTGGATCATGGGATGACCATTTGCATCTAGTAGAGTTTAAATATAATAATAGCTACCAATCCACTATCGGTATGGCTCCGTTTGAAGCTTTGTACGGAAGACCGTGCAACTCACCATCATGTTGGATAGACCGGCGAGAAGTTTGTGCTTGGACCAGATGTGGTGAGGGGAACTTCCGATAAGATCAAGATCATTCAACAACGAATGAAAGCTGCCCAAGATAGGCAGAAGAGTTATGCTGATAAGTGGAGAAGAGATTTAAAATTCTCCATTGGTGACTCGGTGTTTGTCAAAATTTCTCCGTTGAAAAGCGTGATACGATTTGGCAGGAGAGGCGAATTAGCACCAAGATTTGTTGGCCCATTCCCTGTTCTTGAACTAGTCGGGAATTTGGCATATAGAGTTGGCTTACCAGAGAAAATGGCGGGAGTTCACAATGTATTTCATGTTTCCCAACTGAGGAAGTTCGTTCACGACTCAGATATGACTATTTCACCTGATCAGTTAGAGGACTTCGAAGTAGAACCCGAGGCGGTTGGGAACCGCAAGACGATTATTGTGGGGCACGATACGAAGCAACTTCGAAGGAAGGCGGTGAAGCTAGTCAAGGTTCAGTGGGGCGAGGACGAGAATGATTGTACTTGGGAGACAGAGGAGAGCATTAGGAAGGCATATCCAGAACTCTTTGCCTAGTAAGACTTACTTCGTAATTTAGTTATTCCGCATGCTAGGATAGACTTACCTTACTTGTTTTGCATGTTTGATTGTTGTTTTATGGTTGATAGGCATGCGGGAACCTTTGTGTGTGTTTTGATTAGGGAATTTCGGGGGCGAAATTTCTTAGGGGGGGGGGGGGGGGAGAGTGTAACGACCCGCATTCTACGCATCGGAGGATCGTAGGATATTTATTTATTTCCCATATGAAGTCGTATGGTCATGTAACTTTGGGAAACATCTATTAGAGTCATTTCCCATGTTCATGATTTTTGTCGTTTTTTAAATGACCATTTTACCCCTAGTTGGTACTGTTTTGGCCATAACTTTTGATTGGAAAGGAATTTTGACCTGAAACCACTTCCGTTAGATTCGTTTGATGGTTTACCTTTCCGTAAAGTGGTCATAATAGCCAAACGGACTTACCGTTTGGGAGATATGGCTGAAATAAGGTTTGAAGGGTGAAAAACTGCTTAACCGGGCCAAATCGGGTGATTAGTGAGTAGGCCCATATCCCATTTCGGGATTGGGGTTATGTGAATGCTGAAATGAGATGGAGAATCATTCCATTTCAGTTTTCTAGCCTCCACTTATCACCAAGGAACCCTAAAAATGGCCTCCAACCTCTAAATCACCTCCAAATCATCTTTGGATCAAGGATTAAGCTTAGCAACATCTAATCAAGGGAGATCTACAACAAATCAACATTGGAGCTGCTGTTTAGCATTGGGATTCACATCAAATCAGAGATTTATTGCAGATCTTAGTTTATTTGTGGCTAAGGTGAGTGATTTGCATAGTTTTGCACTAATATGGCTAATTAAGGGTAATTAGTGTTAATTAGCGAATTTATACACTAATAAATTCGGGAAAAATGTTCATAAATTCCTAAATGATGTTTTAGACCTCCGATATGAATTTGGGTTAATTTGGTTAAGTTTTGCTAATCCTATCATTAGTTTCACCTAAACATGCTTAAGGGGAAATATGGGATTTTGGGTATGTATGATCCATTTTAACCTATCATATTGATGATTGGATGTTTGTGGTTGATTATGCATGTTGCTATGACTGTATGATATGCTTTGTGATTGATTTCAATAGTTAGAATGGTCGAAAACGTCGTCGAATGGCGTAAACACTTGCTGGAAAAGCTTCAGGAAACAGTGCAGGTTTCGGATCGGATCGGATATGGGGGCTCGGATCGGATATGTTGAACTGGGCAAGGGATTCGATCGGATCGGAACCTAACACTTAAGGAAATTGGAAAAAAGGAAGGCCACGCTAATTGAGCTGGGATCGGATCGGATAAAGGAGAAGCGATCGGATCGGATAAAGAAGAAGGGATCAGATCGGAGTACGTGAGGAATGAGGGAGCGGATCGGAACGGAAGCACGAACTGGAGGGGAGATGGCACCCGAATCGACTCGAGGTGGGACACCCGACCCGACCTGAAGAAAGATACCCGACCCGAACTGACGCGATGGAGTTGACCCGACCCGAACCGCTACAGAGGAAGACCCGAACTGGCGCAACGCAGACACCCGACCCGACCCGATGGTTTGAAGAGAACCCGACCCGACCCAGTATTGACCAATAACCCGAGATGCAAAGGTGGTCCAATATGGGAAGTTATAGCTCAGGATCCAGTTGGGAACCGATGAGTTCACTTCATGGTTGGGCTTTGCTGCGGGACGTGTGCTAAGGAGTTGTCGACGTTCATAACTTCGATTCACCACTGAAAATGAATGATGGGCTACTTATCAGTGCAGTAGAGTCATTGCGACTCAAGGGGCAAGGTGATGGTAGCAAGACTATGTTATCAGTGCAGTAGAGTCATTATGACTTGAGGGGCAAGGTGATGCGTAGTAAGACTATGAGCCAGTGCAGATGGGGTGAATAACTCCATGGGGCAAGTGGACCTAGTAAGGATTGGTAAGACTATGAGCCAGCGCAGATGGGGTGAATAACTCCATGGGGCAAGTGGACATAGCGAAGGATTAGTGGCTACGTTATCAGTGCAGTGAAGCCATTTATGACTTCATGGGGGCAAAGTGATCGTAGCAAGGGTGGGTGATCAAAGTGGTGAATATCGTATGCTTTACGCACTGAGTGAGAGATGTGAGGATGGATGCTATGTTTGATTGTTTGCCATCACTATGACATGCACACCTCCCCCACCTCCGTATCTTTACACTGTTTGATATGGCACCTTAGAGTGTTGTACAGTATGTAGTGCTAACTCTTTGTTTGCAGGTACAGGTTCAGGTATGTTTTAGTCTACCTGTTATTGTTCACTTTAGATGCTTATCGCTCATACCAGGCTTTATGTCTGACCCAGAGTTTTATGTCTACTCTTATTACTTTGGGTGCTCACACGAGCAGACTAGAGACAGGTTAGCTGGTGGTGCGCGAGTAGATGATTCATAGGCGGGCAGGAGGCTTCCACGTATGATATATATATATTCTCCCTGTGTCGCTGGTGGTCGCTACTTGGGCATTAGTAGTGTACCTCCTTTATCTTACTTTTGCTTTGAGATAGTTTGAAAAGTTGTAATATGATGTATTTTGGATTTCCGCTGCTATGATGTTTAGTTTTGGTTTTCAGCTTATGCACTGTCTCTCCTGTTTTATGTCAAGTATGTTATTATTATATTTTGTTCCATGCGCTGTGAGACATTCTACAGGTTCTTTGTATGTTCATTTCCATCTTCCCTTTCCTTCTGATGACCCGTTCCGTGCTAACTGGACCTGTGTACAGCGCATCTTTGGAGTAAATGTCGGTTGGTGCGGGGCGGGCCGTCACAAAAATTCTGATTGGCCGATATATGTATTATATTTTTAAATAGTGTTTTCTCCAACGAACTCCTTTTCAAGTCCAACGACTATCATCCCTAGCTAAATACCCCCATCCCGGACACAATGGGATATGTTTCGTTGGCCAATTCGACTGTTACAGTCAGTTATTTTTCAAATTAAAGTATAAAACATTTAATTTTTAACTCTGAACGTACATTTCAATTTGCCAGGGTCACAAACTGATTCAAAAAATTACAGAAAAATAAATCTAGCTATGTTTTGATGCTACGGTCCCAACAAATCTAGTTTCGTCGAATTCTGAGATCGTTTGAAAAATGGCCATTTTCTGGTCGATCCAATTTAACAGAAATTGACCAAACACATTTTCTTTTGCCACGCTCACATATTAGCTTCAAAAATTATGAAATTTGAAACCTAGCAATAGTTTGACATCCTGGACCCAACAAAAGTGGTTTCGTCGAATTCCGAGGTCGTTTGAAAAATATCAATTTTCCAGGGCTATATATTCTATATAGCGACCTTTCTGAAAATTCATTCGGCCATAACTTTTGATTCCCGTAATGAAATTTCGATTTTTCAGATTCGTTAGAAAGGTATTGATAAACAGATTTAAATATTTTTGGTTTCACTAAAATCCGTTATATTTTCCACCCTGCACAGTCAGTCAAAGTTTGAATTCAAATTTTCAAACTGACTCACTATTTCTAATTCACTATTTTATTGAAATATTCTATTTCAATTGTTCAAATTCCTTCGAAATGACCAGTTTAAAATTTTTAAATTGGCTCGTATTTTCCGGGTTATTACAATCTCCCCCACTTAAAACTTTTCGTCCTCGAAAAGGAAACAACAGTAAAGTAGGAAACAAAATGTAAATGCAAAGTATTGTAAAGGTACCTTGCACCGGAGTTAGTCAGAGATATCCACTCTGCATTTGGAGTAAGCTTGCTTAATGCTTTCCTCAGTCTCCCAAGTACAGTCTCTAGGATCACTGCTCCACTGCACTTTAACTAAATGAACCTTTTTGCTTCTTAGTTCTCTAGTTTGTTTGCCAACAATCTTTAATGGCTCTCTTCTGAGTGCTAATTCTGGAGTTATGTCTATATCCTGTTGCGCTGCTTCTTCTACAACAAGATCCAGATCATGCACATGTCTTCTAAGTTGAGATACGTGAAATACATCATGCACTCCAGGCAACCAATCTGGTAATTGAACCCTATAAGCAAGAGTTCCAATTCGTTCAAGTATAGGAAAGGGACCAATAAATCTCGGTGCCAACTTCCCAGTTTTGCCAAATCTGATTACTCCTCTCATCGGAGAAACTTTCAAATAAACATGATCACCAACAGCAAATGTCAAATCTCTTCTTCTAGAATCTGCATAACTTTTCTGCCGGCTTTGGGCGGTTCTCAATCGCCTTTTGATGAAGTCGACTTTATCAGATGCTTCCCTAATCATTTCGGGTCCTAACACAAGTCTGTTGCCAGGTTCTACCCAACATGCTGGAGATCTGCACGGTCTGCCATATAATGCTTCATATGGCGACATTCCCAAACTTGCCTGATAGCTATTGTTATATGAGAATTCCGCCAAATGCAAGTGATCTTCCCATGACCCACCAAAATCAGTTATACAAACCCGCAATAAATCTTCTAGAATTCTATTCACCCGCTCAGTTTGGCCATCTGTTTGAGGGTGATAAGCGGTGCTCATATTCAGTTTCGTTCCCAATTCTGTCTGGAAAGCCTCTCAGAATTTGCTAGCAAATATCGGGTCTCTATCACTGACTATGCTGATGGGAATTCCATGCAGCTTAACGATTTCTTTGAAATATATCTGTGCTAGACTTTGAGCAGTTCTATTGGATCTGACAGGTATAAAATGGGCAGTCTTCATGAAGCGATCTACGATTACCCAAATGTTGTCATTACCTTTCCTGGTTCGCGGCAAGCCATCTATGAAATCCATGGAAATCTGTTTCCATTTCCAACCTGGGACTTCCAACGGTTGCAACAGTCCAGCTAGCTTCTGTTGGTCGCTCTTGACCAATTGACAAGTAGGGCATCTGCTAACATACAAAGAAATATCCCTTTTCATTGCCCTCCACCAGAAAGTGCGTTTGATATCGCGGTACATTTTACTCACACCCGGATGGATGCAAAATTTGGATTTATGGCATTCGTCTAGCACTTCTCTTCGAAGGCCTGGAATATTTGGGCTGCAAATCCTATTATTTAACCTGAGAACCCCCTTATTGTCAATGCGGAAACTTGTGGTTTCACCTTCCTTGACCCTTTGACTGATTCTCTGAATGAATTCATCGTCTTTTTGAAGGGCTGAAATCTTATCAATCAATCCAGGCGTAATTATAAGATTGGCAATGATCGCAGTTTTTCTACTAAGCGCATCCGCTGCAACGTTAGCCTTTCCCGGCGTATACAGGGTATCAAGATCATACGCTGCAAGAAATTCTAGCCAACGCTGCTGTCCCAGATTCAGATCTTTCTGGGTGTATAAATACTTCAATGATTGATGATCTGTATACAGTGTAAATTTCTCGCCCAATAAATAATGCCTCCAGATTTTCAAAGCAAAAATGATGGCTAGCAACTCAAGATCATGAGTCACATAATTCTTCTCATGCGGTTTCAGTTGGCGGCTTGCATAAGAGACTACTTGGCCTCTTTGCATTAACACTGCACCAAGACCTCTAATAGAAGCATCTGTCCAAACCGTTAGATCCTGATTGCCATCAATAATGGTTAACACTGGAGCAGTTGTCAGTTTCGATTTCAATTTCTGGAAAGCTTCTTCACAGTCAGAAGTCCACTTAAATTTCTCATGCTTCTTCGTGAGCTTCGTTAACGGACCAGATATCTTCGAAAAATCCTTAACGAACTTTCGATAATAACTAGCCAACCCCATAAAACTTCTAACCTCTGTGGGAGTAGTGGGTTGTTTCCAGTCTTGAATCGCTGTTATTTTGCTTGGGTCAACAGAAATCCCTTTCTCTGACACGACATGGCCAAGAAACTTCACTTCTTCTTGCCAGAAGACACATTTAGAGAATTTGGCTTTGAGGACGTTCTTTCTTAGAATCTCCAATACTTGTTCTAAGTGTTTTTCATGCTCGGGTTTTGATTCGGAGTAGATTAAAATATCATCAATGAATACGAGGACAAATTTATTCAGAACTCCCCTGAACACTCTATTCATTAGATCGACAAAGTATGCTGGAGCATTGCACAGGCCGAACGGCATTACTAACCATTCATAAAATATGTCTGGACCTCTGAAAGCTGTCAAAGGAACACACTCTTCTGCTATTCTCAATTGATGAAAACCTGTAGCTAGGTCCATTCGGGAAAATACTTTCGCCCCATTCAATTGGTCTAGCAAATCATCGATGCAGGGTAATGGATACTTGTTTTTGAGCGTCTGTTTGTTGAGGTCTCGGTAATCAACGCATAATCGAAGAGTACCGTCAGACTTTGGGACAAACACAACAGCTGCACCCCAATTAGAAAAACTAGGTCTGATTAGACCCTTCCACAATAATTGACGAGTTTGATCGCCTAATTCTTCTTTTTCCTTCGGAGTCATTCTACGAATTGGATGTACCACCGGTCTGGCATTGGGAATTAGATCGATTCAGAATTCTATTTCTCTTTGCAGAGGTAAGTGTTCAACTTCTTCAAACACATCCGCATAGTTTCTGACAATAGGAATCTTTTCTATGGAAGTGGGGATAAGTTCTAATGCCGACCAAAATTCTTCTCTATTTGGATTCGAACCATGACAGGGTACCGTAATATATCCAAGCTTCGTTCGAATTTTAACGATTCTTTCCGCACAATTCACTTCGTCTTCGTATTTCGTTAACCAATCCAGCCCGAGAATGATATCGAATTTGGGAAAATCCATAACGATTAAATCAACGGGAAACTTGTATCGTGAAAAAGAAGCAGGTACTTTACAATATGAACTGAGAATAAGAGATCCTCCTATCGGATTATGTACACCAACCGAATCTTTAAGCTTTCGTTGTTTTAACTTTAATTTGTGCACTGTGTTTCTAGCAATAAAACTACGCGACGCACCTGTGTCAAACAATACAGAAACAGGAATATTTTTAATTGCAAGGGTACCTCCCAACACATCGGGTTTACCTGCTCCATCGGAAGCAGCTGGCGGGCTCGACCCGTCATACACGTGAGCTACTGTGGCCTTCTTCAGCAAAGGACAGTCTTTGACTAGATGATCGGTCTTACGGCAATTAAAGCAGGAGCGAGGGTTCTGAGAACCCTGGCTTGAACCTTATGAATTTGTCTTCTGCCTCTTCGGGGCTATGCACACATTAGAGTAGTGCCCCACTTTGCCACAGTTAAAGCAGCTTCCTCTTGGTGGCTTGCCTGTCTGAGGTTTTGAGGATGCTGCTTGGCTTGACTCAGCTTGATTCGCAGCAGGCTTGCGTTTGTTCCCGGCTTGGCTTCTAGCGCGATCCTGCTCCAGATGCCTATGGTCTAGGTCTTCGTAGTTGCATGTCATTTCCACCAGTTCGTTAAATTCCATCTTGACATGGGCCATGGCTCTATCATGATACTGTCGCCTTAACCCGAGGATAAACCTCTTATTTTTCGACTTTGCAGTGGCGACGAGCTCCGAAGCATAGGGCAACAACAGTGTAAATTTATTCAGATAATCCTGCACGGAAAGATCCCCCTGCTGGAGGTTGGCGAAGTCATCATGCATTCGTTCCAGTGCTTGTTCCGGGACATATTTCTCCTTGAAGAGTTCTTTGAATCCATCCCATGTTCTTCCAGCTTCTCTATTCCCGGCGGTGAGAGATTCCCACCATAGTTCAGCTTGTTCCTGCATAAGCCAGGCGCCCATAATAGCTTTATCTTGGTCTCCAAGCCTTAGGCCTTCAAGAATTTTCTCGCATATTTTGAGCCATGCAAGGGCCTCTATTACTGTGCCAGTTCCCGAGAAGATCTTGCCTCCTAAGTTTTTGTATCGCTTAGCTACACGGTCTAGCTCGAAGTATTGAGCGGCCGGAGGTTGTATCAAAGGTCCTTCTTCAACTAGGGCTTCTCCCCGTCCTCTGCCACGGCCGGCACGGCCTCCTCTAGCGGCAGCTGCTCTGGTTGCCATTTTTCAAATTCTGTATAAGCAAGGAAAGAGTCAGCTAACAGAAATGATAGGTTATTGCATAGTTAAGCAGAAAATTTACGGAAAGATAACGATGGACTGATCAATTTGTTTTTGCTATTCTGCTCGGCTCATTCTAGGACTTTACTAGTCCTATCTCTAATGAGCAACACGCCTTAGAATACTACTGATTCTATTTTGACGAAGTGTTTAATGTGTTAGACTCCAGAACTAAGGTTAACCAAGGCTCCGATACCAGCTGTGACGATCCCAAAACCCCGTGACACGGTGTTAAGGATAATCATTGGAATATAACACATTAATCATCATTAGCATATCACAGATAATAGCATAAACCGAAAATAGAATAATTTACACACATATGACAGCGGAATCATATAGATATCATCACATCAGAGAAGCACAGTACAGGATACAACTTAGTGCATAATGATACATAATCAGTCACCATCGCCTGAGGCGAAATCATACATAAAGAGTACACAAAATAAGTATCAATCTACATCGCCAATGGCGGAATCATAATATAGATACAATAATGGCGGAGAAAATCCAAGTCAGCACGGTGTAGTCAAGCCTCGCCATGAGCCAAAAGTGCATCAGAAACCTGTAACTAGGCTGCCCGTGTGAAAATGAGGGCACCCGAGTTTGCAAGGTGAAACAAACTACGAGTCAGTCATGGGACTGGTATGAGAAATCTTCATAACTTATTAACAACAATAATAAGGGAAATCAAAGGACCATGCCACTTTCGCGGAACGGGTTTACTCCAATGAGTGCTAGTGCATGAAATAAAGTAAATGATTAAACCATCGCAATGCTTTTTGAAAAATGAAGCCATTATAAGACTCAGGTCCCATCACACAATGCAACGCAAGCCGGACGATAGAGTTTTACCTTATAATGGCCAAAAATGCTTCATACGTATAAAACAAAAGTGTTTGATATTATTACTAGTGCATATATGTTTCAAAAGCAAATTCAATCATAAATATCAATCCTAGGCGGCATAGTTACCATCTACTATGTCTCCATACTAGTAATACAATCACGTCCGCATATTTCGTATTGGAAATTGGGTTCCTTCATGAGTCGAGGCAAGGGGCAAGCTCCTCTCCGTTCGAGACACTCTAGCAAATGTCCCAGGACCCCACTATGATCCTTGGAATTGGCTGGGCCGGTCCTCTCTTACTTTTGAGAGTTGGCAATTCCTGAACACACGTTTCCCGGTCCTTACAGACCTATAATCGAGGCGCCTCACATTCCAACAACTACACAGGTGAAAAGTATATATAATGTCAGGGCTGGTAGGTCACTGACACCACCTTAGCTAGTAAGAAACGTCGTGCTCTCCCAGCGGTCCGTCTCCCGTTTTTGACTCATACCGGGGTATGAGGCTCGCGAATTCACGTTATACACAAAGCTACGTCACACAGACCATGCTTTGATCATCAACCACAAGACTTTGCTTTGCAACAGAAGCCTTGATCATATGCCACTCAGGCGTGCCACACAGGCAATCCACTTCATGCGACTGATTTCTATCAATACATAACCTCTGAGCTCGTACGTCTCAGAGAAGGGCGTTAAGCAAGAGAATAAATTCTCCGCCGCCAAACAGATATGTATTTAACAGAGATCAACCAGCACAGAACAAAATCCAATGTCAGACACACAGTCCATTTACAAGTCCGTTCTGGGTCTGAACGAAACCAGAGGCACCAATTCCTCGCATATTCGTACCATCAACAGTATGTTTGGACGGCTACTACTTCAGTTCCTTCATGGTAGCTACTCCAATCACGAGCATCAGTGGCGCCCATCCATCCAATGTGAAGATCGTCGGTCTTCAACCGTCTTCGACTCTTCGACTTCTCAACGTCGATCGATTATTTGAAATGAGATGAACTCGGCCTTTTCAAATAATCCACGTATATTTAGATTTTCAAATCAATTTATCACATGGTTGGACTATTTAACATTCGCATTTCAGTGCTTTAGTTATAATTCTCATGTTAAATACATTCAACCACCACATATCAAGCAAACACAGAAAAATTGGTTTATTTCCACTCTATATCGTCTATAGTATTTTATAACGATATATCGCCATTTTTATTTAATTTAAAACGGCCATATTTAATTAAACGACATTTTAGGTCGTGCCGATGCACTGGCGCTGTTTTTCACTAATTTTGTTTTACACATATCTGAAAATCTAACCGTTGGATCTTCACAAATTTTATATCATTAGGAAGGCCATTTCAAAACGAATCCAACGGTTTCAGTTTTGGGAAAATCCGACGGTCGGATCTTCCACACTAGCCATTTGAAATTACGATTTCAATTTACGAACTGCAGCGTCGTTATTCGATTTAATTTAATTATATTTATATATATAAATATAATCGTTTCTGGCGCTGTTTTTCTTCAGATTTGAATTAAACATTCCAGACAATCCAACCGTCGGATCTTCACAAAGTTGGTGCCGTTGGAAAGATATTTCCAAGGCGAACCCAACGGTTGCAGTTTCGGGAAAATCCAATGTTCGGATTTCCTGCACTAGTCGTTTGAAATCACGGTTTCAAAACGTGAACTGCACGGCCACGTTCGTTTAAATTTTATTTATATTTATATATTTATATAAAAAAAGTTCATTCGAAAATTCCTATATCGTTTTCACTTCAATTATTTCACTAACGCCTTTAAATTTTGGAAAATTTCGCCATAACCTCCTTTGTACGGGAGGGGCTGGGAAAATTCCCAAATAGCCACACGGGCGTCTCATGTCAAAAAGAAAAAGAAAAAGCCAAGCGGCTAGCCAACAGGCTCATAAAATCATCACCCGAACAAAACAGTAAATGTGTACCTATTTGTCGGGCACAAAATTTTATTCCTCTTCTCTAGCCCCTTTGCTATAACCTGTTCAATAAATATGCATGTACATACATACAATTTTTATCTCTTATCATTTTCCATTCAACTTCATATTTGATTTACTTTGGTTTAAAAACACCATTCATTCTAATGTGGCATGCATAGGCTAAAATCATATCATTAGCTAATTAATGTATATTTCAACTCATGCATATTTATTTGAACAAGTGACACTTCACATTTCAAAGATGATAATTTTGGTGAACTAAAATAGATTTCAACACATGACTATTTTATTTAGTTCCTATGCATGTTAAAAATAATATTTCATTCACAAATATTTATTTCAACGTCCGCATATCTTTAGCATATCACATATATGATAAAAATGATATTTTTATCATTTAAAATATTTATTCGACAAATGGATGTTTTCAGCACTTCATAGTTCCAATAAAATGTAATTTTTATTGTTCGATCTTTTTATTCAACACATGAACTTTTCCACTACACACACTTCTCAACACATGAGCATTTCCACACATGGATATTTATTTATGTTGTTCATATAAGAAAGATGGAATTTTTATTGTTGAAAATATTTATATATAAGGCGAATATTTTACTTACTTCATATATATTATAAAAAGATGATTTTTATTGTTTAAACACTTCATTCATTCACAAATGAATTTAATTTTCACACATCACTTTTCAACACATGAACATTTCCGCACATGGATATAGTTTCAACACATGACTTTAATTTCAACGCATGAAGATAATTTCAACATATGAAAATAATTCTAACACATAAAGATTATTCAAAATTTCGGCAGCATAACGGCAGGGTAGTTAAAACCGGCACCGTCCCTAGTACGGCTCCTCGCTCTACCTTAAAACCTTGCGGTTTTTGACAATGGGGATTCATGCATCTAATTCGCATGCAGGCGGCATGTTTTATTTTTATTTCCACAAATATTTCCAATTCATTTCAATCACCAATGGGTATTTTTCAACCACAACCAAACAATATCAACCACAAACAATTATTCAACCATTCGTATTTTTCATCCAATATTTCACACCAATTCACAACAATAAATATCGTCCATGGTTTGTGGACGAGGGGAGTGTATATATATATATATATTATTGCTATATTTCACTTGCATTTCGACACATATATCAATTATTCTATGCATGTATAATTCATACTTCGCTTATATAGCTTACACCACGCATGTACATGAGGTATACAACACGTGTGTAATTTATATTTCGCTAATATAATTTATACACGACATTTTCCATTCAAATTCTTTTAATTTAGATTTCTCACCTTGGTTTGCGGAGTCCTAAAAATCGTAGATGACTCGGAAAAATCCGCGGCTTCTTCTATGTGGTAGAGAGCTTCCTTGCGGTCCCGGTATTTCCTGTTTCATTGAATTTCGTCAACACACCAACAAGATATGATTTTTCAAAGTGCAGACATCAAAAAGGACTCACCTTTCTAAGTGGTTCGAAACTAGGGTTGAGGTTTTCGCGAAATCCGTGGCACGTGGGGACGATCGGGGGTGCTGACGTGGAAGAGCTTCAAGCGGCGGTCCTGTTGGTGGTGGTTTTGGTGCAGCTCGGTGGTCGGTGGCGATCAGGGCGGCGATGGGAAGCGTCGGACTTCCTGGGCTCGATTCAGGTGGAGGCGGCGTCGAGGGAGGAGGTGTTGGGGTCGGATTTGAAGAGGAGGCGGTTCGACGACAGGTGGTGGCGGCGGCAATTAGGCTGAGGCGGTCGGAATCTCGTCGGGAAGAATGGAGCACACGTCGCCGTTCGTTTCGAGGGCTGCGGTTTTTTTTTAATTTATGAAAGAAAAATTCTGATTGGCCGATATATATATTATATTTTTAAATAGTGTTTTCTCCAACGAACTCCTTTTCAAGTCCAATGACTATCGTCCCTAGCTAAATACCCCCATCCCGGACACAATGGGATATGATTCGTTGGACAATTCGACTGTTACAGTCAGTTATTTTTCAAATTAAAGTATAAAACATTTAATTTTTAACTCTGAACGTACATTTCAATTTTCCAGGGTCACAAACTGATTCGAAAAATTCCAGAAAAATAAATCTAGCTATGTTTTGACGCTACGGTCCTAACAAAACTAGTTTCGTCGAATTCAGAGATCGTTTGAAAAATGGCCATTTTCTGGTCGATCCAATTTAACAGAAATTGACCAAACACATTTTCTTTTGCCACGCTCACATATTAGCTTCAAAAATTATGAAATTTGAAACCTAGCAATAGTTTGACATCCCGGACCCAACAAAAGTGGTTTCGTCGAATTCCGAGGTCGTTTGCAAAATATCAATTTTCCAGGGCTATATATTCTATATAGCGACCTTTCTGAAAATTCATTCGGCCATAACTTTTGATTCCCGTTATGAAATTTCGATTTTTCAGATTCGTTAGAAAGGTATTGATAAACAGATTTAAATATTTTTGGTTTCACTAAAATCCGTTATATTTTCCACCCTGCACAGTCAATGAAAATTTGCATTCAAATTTTCAAACTAACTCACTATTTCTAATTCACTATTTTATTGAAATATTCTATTTCAATTGTTCAAATTCCTTTGAAATGACCAGTTTAAAATTTTTAAATTGGCTCGTATTTTCCGGGTTATTACAGGATGGAGTCCGGGCTTGCGTAAATTGGATATCGTATGGGGAAGTTATAAGCCTTAGAAGTTTGTATACACATAAGGAAGAGCATATATATATATATAATAATTCCAGAACCTTCAAAACAGTTCAAAAATCAAAAACTAACCATATCGGAAGAGCCGGAAAATTCCCGCTCATGGGTGTCGACCCCCTAGGGGGTGTTGACATGGGTGTCGACCCCCCAGGGGTGTCGAACCCCACCCCCCGACACATCTGGGCAGAATTCATTTTACGTACCTAGACTTGTTTTGGGTCCGATTCAATGGTTCTAGGCTATAAATATGGTCCCCTATTCTCCTATTTTCTTCATTGGAGATCATGTGAGCCATATGCTGTTGGGTTGTAAACTGAAGCAGAATCAAGTCCTATAACAACGGTTTAGCTATCAAGTTCAGAATTCAGAATTCAAATCTATTCTCTCTCAATTCTCTAAACCTAACGTTGTGAGTTTCTAGTCACTTTTAGGTTTAAATAAATAACAGTAAATCGTGAAAGACAATGAATTGGATCTGTTGTAAAATATGAATCTACGCCAGTATTAAATCTTAAACTATGTAGATCTGAAACAATTGTAGTTATTTAATGATATTGCCTATGTAGATCTTGATAGATCTATTTCTCTAGATCTGAAATAATTATGGTTATTCTATGATGTTGCCTATGTAGATCTTGACTTGTAATTGTATTATGGAAAAGGTGAATATGTTTATTTGGACAAGTTATGACATTGATTAGATCTGGTTCTTTATGTAAATCACCTTACACCTGTCATATTGTGATAAATTTGGATATGTTATAAAATTGGACATGTGAATTTATCCTTAGATCTAAACATGCTACTGTGTCACCCTTACTATGCTGGATCCGAAATGCTGGATATTTAAATGATTAGTTTAGATCTCATTTTTGTTCACTTTGACATCATAGAAATTGTCACAAGTTCATATGACAACCTTATGACTATGTTAATCTATGTTATGCCAAATCATATTCAATGATCACTTGTGTTACATCCCTATTAGCTTTCCTTTTCATCGCTTATGGCTAGGCTAATTATTTAGCCTAGGCATGCCGTTTATTTTGTGAGGACGTTAGTTAGATACGGGGAAAAAGTAAATATTGGCATAATTGGGAAATAAACATTTTTGGACTAGTAATTCAATTTGTTGATAGAATGGGTAATAACACCCAAAAAGGTAAGATTAATTAATTGGTAAATTAATTAATAAATGGAATGTTTAGCAACTATAATTAGGAATTATATTAACACTTATGACACGAGGTTAGGTTACATTAGTGGCGGAAGTCTGCCCAGACCCGACCGGCATATCCAGCAGCCACTAATGTTGAACCTGATGTGAGAGGTCTAAGTGTGTAAATACGACTCGGGCTAAGACACGAGGTTAGGCCCAACTATGGAGTAAGACTGCCCGGACCCGACCGACATATCCAGCATCCACATGTTGTTGGCCTAATGTGGGAGGTCTAGCCCAATATAACCATAATTGGACATGGTAATGAGAAAGGACTACTTAACCTAATTTAATCCATAAGAACTGTATGATTACGAACATAAGTTAGGGTTAAGTAAAATGGATTGGATAATGGGTGGTTTAACTATAACTGAAGGGGGTAGGTAATATATATATATATATATATATATATATATATATATATATATATATATATATATATATGTATATACCAACAAACTTAACCCGGTAAAGTTATGTAATTAAAGATCACCCTTTTTAGGGTAAGAATAACTGGTATATGGCTATGTAATTAAACATCACCCTTTAGGGTATGCATAGTCAGTGGAAAACCTAGTGGGGATACAAGACAAAAGAGGAGAGCTTGTATCATATTGTGTGGGACTCATTTCAGTTAGTAACCCGCATTCGGTATCAGAGTAGGGAACTATGTACTAGGCGGAGAAGGGGCATGTTTACTGATTGATTATAAGAGACCCAAAATGTGACGGGTGGTGTAAACGGCACAAACTGACAGGGACATGTGCATGCATGAGCCGTGCAGAGGGGGAGAAGACGACCGTGACACCAGTAAATATGATTGTGCACCCCTTGGATTGCCACTTTAGGGAAGTGATACCCCCTACTATGGGACCAGCACAGGGTATCTACAGAGTAGGGATCCGATCAATTAGGGTAGTGGTTAGGATACACTAGGATGTATGCCCTAAGTCTACCAACTTATAGTGGAAGGGATGATCTCATTTTACATTATACTAGTAATAGTGCAGAGTAGTTATTAGTGAAGCATGTATACTGTAACAATTCGGATTTTGCCCAAACCTAATCAATCGCAAAAACGACTAAGACCATTCAAAAACCCGAATACACTAACTCTGGGCATACAACACATCAGAACAGATAACTGAAGACTTTTATTTCATCAGAATACAGAATATCAGAGTACATCGAATATAATGATACAACAACGGAAGATTAATTTACAATAATTTTAATATAATGCAGCGGAACAAAAATCTAACACAGCGAAAGTCTATCCATACTCTGGACACAACTTTAAGCTTCGATCCAGAATCCTGCTTAAAAGATAAATATCTGCAAAACAAGCTACTCGACTGCCCATGTGGAAAAGAGGGCACCCGAGTTTGTCACTGAAACAAACTACGAGTCAGTCATCAGACTGGTATGAGAAATCTTACATAACCTATCTGATACTAATAAGGCTAATCACAGGACCACGTCGCTAACGTGGAATGGGTTTGCTCCATTGGATTGTCACTGCATAAATAAAGTAAATCGTTAAACAACGCAATGCTTTTTAGGAAAATGAAACCATTATAAGATTCAAGTCCTATCACACAATGCAACGCAAACCGGTGGATAGAGTTTTACCTTATAATGGTCAAAATGCTTAATACGACAAAACAGATTTGATAATATTATTAGTGTATATATGTTTGAAAAACATTTCAATCATAATGTATCAATCATAGATGGCATAGCTACCATATACTATGTCGCCATACTAGATATACAATCAAAACCGCACGGTGTCGTATTGGAACTTGGATTTCCATCATGAAACAAGGCAAGGGATCTTCCTTACCAAATTCGAGACAATCTAGCCCATGCCTCAGGACTCAGACTCAGGTGATCCCTTAGGAGCGCCGGGGCTAGTCCACAAATATGTTAGTGGATTAGTTATTCCTGAACAATATGTCTCCCCGCCCTATGGGGCGTAAATAGAGTCATTAGGGACTCAAATTTAAGGTACCTCGTTTTCTATCATCCACATAAGTAAAAATATCTGGGCTCGTAAAACCCAGACAACATTTCTAGCCAGAAAGAAACGCATACTCTGCCTGGGGTCCTTCTCCCGTTTCTGGTTCATACCGGGGTGTGAGGCACGCGAAGTAACGCTACACAAAGCTATGCTAAATAAAGCTGTGCTTTGATCATCAACCACAAGGCTCTGCTTTTCAACAATAAGCCTTGATCATTTTCATCTTAGCATGCCACATTGTCAATCCATACCATACCATTGATTTCTGCCAATATATAACCTCTAAGCTCGTACGTCTCAGAGAAGGGTGTTAAGCAAGAGAATAAATTCTCCGCCACCAAAAAGATATATATTTAGCAGAGATCAACGAATACATCATAAAGGAATACATCGTCAGACATACCATCCATTTACAAGTCCGTTTTGGGTCTGAACGAAACCGGAGGCACCTTATTCCTCGTCTCATATGTCCAATGCATGAGAGAGGTCCTCGCATATCCGGTTGATCTCCAAGTACGTTTGAACGATAACCACATATTACCTTGTCTTGGGATGCCTCCCAATCAAGACATCAGTAATCATCCAAATGATGTGAAGACCTCCGGTCTTCAACCACCGTCTACATCTTCGACTCTTAATCGTCGTAGTAATTATTCGGAATGTGTTAAACCCGGTCTTTCCGAATAACTTGCGTATTTTATATTCAATAATCACATGCTACAAAAACACATCATATGCCTCATTCCAATTCAGAATATTCTTTTAGTAAAATATTTATATTGTCAGGGAAAGGTACCCATCAATTTTATCAAAGATAAATTCTTTTAAATTTATTTTTAAATCTTCCTTTTTAAAGATTCATTAAAACTCCAATTTGGTTTTAATATCAAAAGTCATTACTTTATGATTATTCAACTTTAAGAATTTAATCTTGTCTTTAACTGGGTTAAAGAACCAATGTTATTTAAAACACAGTCCACGATAAACCCAAAATCATATTCCATTATATATGGAATTTTCACAGAAATCAAATCAATATATAATCGATATAAATTTCCATACTAGACTAATAATATAAATGGAATAACGACAAAGCCTTTTAAATTCCATATATAATAACGGTCTTCTTTTATAGAAGTTCATCTCAATTATTATTTAAATCGGATTCCATTCAATTCCAATTTAATATATTAAATTAGAAAACTTTACTTTGGAAAATTTCCATTTAAATTGTAATAAAAGATTTATAAATTCCAAATCATAATTTCATTGTTAATTGGGTTAAAGAACGAATGTCGTTAAAAACACAGTTCACAATAAACCCAATTCACATTTCATTTTATTCCAATTACTAAATATAATTGTAAACTCTAATAATCTTAATTAAAAGACTTATTCTTTTCATGACTGGGTTTAAGAACAGTGTTATTGAAGACACCATTCACGACAAACCCAAAAATCCAATTTATTTATTTAATTCCAATTTAATATTAATTAATTGGAACATTTTATTTAAATCTTAATTTAAACATTTATTCTAGTTAATAACTAGTTCATTTCGATAAAAAAATCTATTTTTATCTTTTCAAAATTGGATTTTTTCATCCAAATTCTTTTCAAATCATTCATTATGATTTTACATAAGCCCGTACAGTCAGTTCCCAATAACGGCCACCGAACTGCATCCATAGCGACCTTTTCTGAAATTGATTTGGATATAACTCCAAATCTAACCATTAGATTTCAAAACTCTTATATTCATTGGAAAGCTCTTTTCGATACGAACCCAACGGTTCCAATTTTAGGAGAATCCGACAGTCTGGTCTCCTGTTACATCATTTGAAGTTAATGGTCGAAATTCGTAAACGGTCGCTGCGCGGCGCGTTCTATTCAGGCCATTAAATATATAGAATATATATTCTATATATATACCTTCGATTTCCATTTAAATCGTATTTTATAAAATATTTATAAATTCGTTTTAAAATGATTTTAACTTCATTTTCGATTTTAAATCAAAATTGAATATTATATATTTATATCATATTGAAATATTAATATTTTCAAAATATTATATTTTAAAATCGCTTCTTTTTTATATTCGTTATAAAACGAATAAAATCGATCGATAAACCCATGTGGGAAATAATGGTGTTTGCTACTTAACTCGGCTTCATATTTTTATATTTGTTGTCCATTCTAAGACGGACATAAAAACCATAACTTTGTTATTCACTAAATTTATTTTAAAATACTTTTTATTTTAAAATATTCTTTATTTCAAAATATTCTTTATATTAAAATATTCTCTTAAAAAAGGTTCTTTATTCTGAATCGGAATGCGAATCAATCAATTACTATATAATTTCAGTTATATGGATTTCAAACACTGCATATATTCAACGATAATGATAAACAATCATCAAACAATCCATTCACATCCAAAGTGAAGTTTATAACTATGTGAGCATTAAAATAGATAAATAACGCTCATCACAGACTGTCAATCCATTGATTGACAATTGATTAAATATTGGGACTAATGTATGTCAAATATCATCCCAATACCCATGTGGGGGGTTTTCAAACAACAGTTACATAAATAAATCATTGGTTAATAGATATAACCAATTATAATTCAGTTTGAATTATTTTCTATCTGTAACAACCCGGAAAATCTAAACCAGTTTGAAAATTTTAATTTGGCTATTTTAGTGGATTTTAAATATTTTAAATATTTTAAATAATAACGACGAAAAGTGTGCTTGAATCGATGTTTGAAAATAAATATAATTATTTCTAATTATAAACAAGGCCTGAAATGGCGCGGTAGTTTCAAAATTTGAATTCAAACTTTGACTGATTGTACCGGGTGCAAAATAAAACGGATTTTAGTGAAACCTAAAATATTTAAATCTGTTAGTGAATATCTTTCTAATGAATCTGAAAAATGGAAGTTTCATAGCTAGAAGCAAAAGTTATGGCTAAATGAATTTTCAGAAAGGTCATTATAGAGTTTATATAGCCCGTGAAAATGACCATTTTGCAAACGGCCTCAGAATTCGACGAAACCACTTTTGTTGGATCCGGGATGTCAAATTATTGCTAGGGTTCAAATTTCATAATTTTTGAGGCTAGTATGTGAGCGTGGAAAAGGAAAATGTGTTTTGGTCAATTACAGTTAAAATGGATCGACTAGAAAAGGTCCATTTTTCAAACGATCTCAGAATTCGACGAAACTAGTTTTGTTGGGACCGTATCGTCAAAATATAGCTAGATTTATTTTTCTGGAATTTTTAGAATGAGTATGTGGCCCCGGCAAATTGAAATGTACGTTCAAAGCAAATATTGAATGTTTTATATTTTAAATCAAAGAGAAACTGACTGAAACAGTCGATTGGGCCTACGAAACATATCCCATTGTGTTTGGAATGGGGGTATTTAGCTAGGTACAACAGTCATTGGGTTTGGATTGGTGTTCGTATGAGGTAAGGGGTATTTTTGGATTTTTTTTAATAAATGAATAAAATAAAAAAAATCTGATTGGCTCACGCTTCTCCCTCTCCCCCGACATTCTCTCTCCCCGATCGACGCACTGCGGAAAAGAATACCCCGCTTCTCTCTCGATTTTTGGCCAATCCACTTAATAAAATTCAAGGCCGATGTTGAGCTTTTTGTAGATCTTCCCGAGGTCTTCAAATCAATATAAGCCTCGTCCCTTACCATCGCGTGTTTGTCGAGATCCAAGCCCACAAAGTCGGCCACTTCGTCGCTCCGCCGTGTCTTCACCAGGCCGTCGATCTGAAGGTGGCCACTAGCGATTGGAAGCTGACTCCAAGCACTTCGTCGTGGTACTAGTTGATCATCACCTCGTGCCTCGTGTTGCGCGCTAGGTTGAAACCTAGTTTCGCACCAAATCTGAAAGGTACGGCTGATTTAATTTTAAACTATCATGTAGCACTTTAAAGTGCTACGGTTTTTGATTTCACTGTAAAAATCATATCTTTTTCGTTTGTTGACGAAATTCAGTGAAACAAGAGACAGTGGACTCGTGTGGACGTCTTCTACATTCCAGAAGAGACCGCATATTTTTCTGAGCCTCCTGCTATTTTTGGTGGAGTGGAACCCAATGTGAGATTCCTAAATCATAAACGATATGAAAAACGACGATGTATAAATTATATAGTCGATGTATGAGTTATATAAGCATTGTACACCTCATGTATAAGCATTGTATAAGTTGTACGTTCAATGTATAAGTTATATATGCATTGTAAAAATTATATATGTGTTGAAGTGAAGTGAAATATACTTATATATATATACGCCCCTCGTCCACAAACCATGGACGATATTTATTGGTTGTGATTGGTGTGAAAATTGGTTGATAGCGAATGGTTGATTAGAATTGTTTGTGGTTGAAATTGATTGATTGTGGTTGAAAAATACCCGTTTGTGGTTGAGAATTATTTGGTTGAAACCACATAGGATTAGTTTGTGGAAAAGAAAATAAACATGCTGCCTGCGTGCGAACTAGATGCATGAAATCCCCATTGTCAAAAGCTGCGAGGCTTTAAGGTAGAGCAAGGAGCCATATTAGGGACGACCCCGGTTTTAACTACCCTGCCGTTATGCTGCCGAAATTTTCAAT